>OY982965.1:26422803-27622803 GCA_963890685.1 Plagodis pulveraria | reverse complement strand
AACCACTGACATTTATAAATTTTGATAAAGTTGAATTTAAAGAATTACGATATATAATTAAGAATATGAAGTCTAAACAGACAACTGATATATATGACATGAATACAAAAACAATCAAAGAATTATTAATGAAAAATGACCATCTGATGGAGTTAATTTATATTGTTGTAAATAGTTGTATCGAAAATATAGTCTTCCCTGAAGATCTTAAAAAGGGAAAAATATTACCACTCCATAAAAAAGGAGAACATTCAGAGATCATTAATTATAGACCAATTTGTATATTGCCAACACTGTCGAAATTGTTTGAGACAATAATAAAGAACAGAATCGTTAAGTACTTTGATAATAATAATATATTTTCATCTGAGCAGTTTGGTTTCCGAAAAGGGCGGTCCACAGAAATGGCAATAAGAAAAGTAATCTACTTTATACTGCAATCCCTAAACGAGTCACAAAAATGTGCCAGTATTTATTGCGATCTATCAAAAGCATTCGACTGCCTTAGACACGATGTACTTTTATTAAAGCTAGAATACTATGGGTTTACTGGTGCAGAATTAAATATGATGAGATCTTATCTAGCCAATAGATCCCAAATAGTATATGTAAACGGGAAAAGTTCAGATTTAGGAAACGTTAACATAGGAGTGCCTCAGGGGTCAATCCTTGGCCCTGTCTTATTCTTAATTTACATTAACGACTTGGCAAAATGTTTGCCGGAATGGAGTTTTGTTAGTCTTTTTGCAGACGATACACACGTTGGGATCACAGACAAGAATAAAAATCATTTAGAAAATAAGATAGACCTTGTTATGAGCATTCTCAAAAACTGGTTTAGAGTTAATGGAATTATTTTGAACGCTGATAAAACCACAATTATGGAATACCAAGCAAGGAAGAGTATAGAGCGTAACGTCACAGTGAAGGAAAACAAATTCTTAGGTTATACCATTGATCAAACAATTAGCCACTCTCCTCATATAGATTAGCTTAGCAAAAAACTTGCTAGTGCAAACTATGCATTATTTAGGCTTAAACGAGTGTTAGATAAAAAAACACTGATAACAGTTTATTATGCCTATGTTCATTCTCTTATTAGTTACGCTGTTACGGTTTGGGGAAATGCTACAAATATTAAAAAAATCCTTAAATGTCAGAAGAGGTCTATAAGGATAATAAACGGTTTGCGAAAGCGTGATTCAGCTAAACCTTTTTTCATAAAAAATTGTATAATGACGGTCATATCTCTATACATTTACAAGAGCCTTATAGAGATTCACAGTGAAAAAGAAAAATTGCCTAAAGTCATGGACTGTACAAGTTACAACTTACGCAACAAAGAAAAATTGCATCAGCTAAAGACAAAATTAGTTAAAGTTAAGAAGCAAGGGATCTATAATAAAATAATTATGTATAACAAACTTCCTCTTTGTACAACTAGACTGCACATAAATGAGTTTAAATCTAAAATAAAAAGATTCTTAGAATCGAACCCATTTTATTCACTAAACGAATATATGACGATGCGCCTGACTGAATCCTCGTTTTCACATTAAAATAGGTTAAAATATGACGACTGATTGTGTACATAATTAATATAAATCTGTAATTTGTTTCTGAATTTATTAGTATAGATAATTGTAATCTAAATGATGTATAACGTAAAAACTATAATCCTGTAGACATTATTTATCAAAATAGATTGTATTGTATAGAATATTTAAATTTTAAATAATAGATATCATAATTTTAATTTATATAATAATAAACTAAATGTATTGGACTTGCCGTGTATAACATTCAAAGTTATATGGTTAATAAATATTTCTATTCTATTCTACCTACTATTTATCTGTCCAATATATTTTCAAAATCTAATAGTATATTAATCTAATAATCTTATATGTATCTAAATAGTTTATAAAAGCATTGATAAAAGAGCGCCTTATTCAGTTGCCTGAAACTGCTGAAATACACTTCCAACTTTTAGTTCCAAGCCCTAAAGAATAAAAATGGACACGTTAGGACATCTTCGTTCAGACAAACGACAAATGAGTTCTTGCTGCCGCCGCACCGTTCGTTCGTTCCTTTTTGTCGTTTTTTGGCTGATTCTGCGGAGAATAGACGATCCAGCTCTAGATTTCTCGTAGAGTGGTGATTATACAACCTTTCATGTGAAACTGGGTATTAATTCTGCAATTTTGCCCTTATTATTTTGAATATGTTCAAGGTTTCGGCATGAAGAGGGTTCACTTATAATACTTTCAACTTTACAACATTTCATGGGAAACGGGCTTTAATTCTGCAATTTTGTTCTTATAAGGGTTCACTTAGTGTACTTTAAAAATTGTTTTATTGTTTTTTTAATGCGAGACATTTATGATTATATTGCTATTCCGTGAAGACACTACAGTAGAAACATCGATCATATACTGAGGTTGATATAGTGTATATTATTTGTAGTGAAATAACGTGTATATTTAGCGTTATTATATATAGGTATTTAGCGTATAGTTTAGCGATAATATACTCAAAATATAATAAAATAAATTTTTGAAGCGGTGATCGCTCAGTGGCATTGCCTATGTACTGCCGCGCAGCAGGTCCACGGTTCGAATCCCGCCGCGAGGGCTTGAGCTTGACCACATCGTGGAAGAGTATTTTGCGAATGCCCGCCTGGCTAGCGACCGTAGCTATCAAGTAGATAATCTGTCGCCAAGCACCAAATGGTGTGTTTCGGCGGCTGTCTTTGAGAGCCATTAATGTGAAGACCTTACTGGCTTAACAGGCTTAATCTAGATTAAGCATCAGGTGGTTAATCTAGATTGAGCATGTTAACACCTTCGACCACATTATCCCTTACCATCAGGTGAGATTGTAGTCAAAGGCTTATCAATCAACAATAAAAAAAAAAAAACACATTTCTATATTTCATTTTCGACGATGACGATGTTGATGATGGTGAATGACGATAAGATTTATAATTGTCTTCTTACATAAAACCTAAATACTTAGAACTTTGGAATAGACTAGTCCACCCATAACACAGGGTATCCTAGTCTGGAAGCAAGTGTGATAAGATACTTTAATGCATATAATTATATAGTATATATAATTAAGCACTTACTAAAATTCACCAGATCAACCAATAAAAAGCTATACCTACGTGTTCATATATAAATATAGTTAAATATACGTGTCAAATTGCGAACTGTCCCCATTTTTTAGCCGTTGCGTTGGTTAAAAATAAAAAGTCAGCCCCTGTCACCCCCTTCCATTTATTGTGTTATCATTTTAATACCATAACATTATACAAATAGAATTGCTCTCACGGTAGGCGCCGTTTGGACGTATACCTGGCGTTTGTAGGTCAGCATAAAAACCCTATTTTCTGCAATCGAAGCAATATGCAGGTCAGGGAAATAGTCATCATCTTCTTACTCGTGTCCCACTTTATGTGGGGCATCTAACAAGAATAAGAAAAAAAAACAAACAACGCAGAAGCGACAACACATTTTTTCATTTTTTTTATGGCTGATAGGTAAGCCTTTGACCACTATCTCACCTGATGGTAAGTGATGATGTGGTTGAAGATGTTGTACAGACTAACTTAGAATTACTGGCTCTCAAGGATATGGAATAATAGATTTACTTGAACAACTTTTAAGACTAGTATTATTTATAAGAGCATTGACGCATGCTAAGCGAAAAATTAGAAATTATTTTGGATGGAAAAAGATAATTTCCAGCGGGACTTGAACCCGCAACCCCCAGAATACCGTCCTGGTGCATTGCCAATTATGATATGGACAACTTGTTTTATACCTTTTTTATTAAAGCAACGATGGCTGATTGGTTATAATTATGGCCTGCTGTTCCGCAGGTACACGGTTCGATCCTCATCGCCTGCTTGTGTTTCACCGCATGGTGGAAGGGCATTTTGCGACTGCTCGCCTGGCTAGCTACCACCCTCATGTGTAAAATCTGTCACCAAGCACCTTACAGTATGTTCCGGCAGCAGTCATTGAGAGCCAGTAAAATTACAGGCTTGACAACTATAGGTATGTCTCAGTTTGACGGAATGCATCTGTTATAGCCAGACGTTAGTCAACTTAACATCAGGTGGGACGCGCGCTTGTTTCGTCACTGATATTAAAAAAGACTTTTTAATTTTTAATTTTATTGTTTAAATTTTATATCTCATCACCTGCCTGACGACTAATAAAGACTAATTCTGTTTCTTTTCTTTCTCTACTTCTTGGGAATGCTCGCTTTATTTGTTAACCCACAATTTTTCTGTTCAAAAGGATGCTGAAATGGTTAAGCGGCATATTGAGAATTGGCATGCTGCTCACCTGTTCCTTTTCTTTTAGTCAGAGTTTACGACGTCTCTTACGTGTAACATGATTTCATTTTGTAGGTTTTGATAATATATATGTGTTCTGGCAGCTGTCCTTGAGAGCTAGGTATCGTTCTAGGTGAAAAACATTAACAATCTTCTGCATCATCGATTACCATCAGATGAGATTGTCAAATGTCAGCTTTTTTATGCTTTCCTGATAGAACAAAATGAGGCCCACCTGGTTTTAAGCGGTACCCTCTGCCTATAATAGATTCAGTTCGTCAGTGACGAACTTCAAAATAAGTTTTTCCAGAACTGTCAAACACTTTAAGTTTTATGTCTCGTAGTAAATGACAATGCCTACTCCGAGCCAAGAGCGCCCGCCGCGACAACACTGGACCGCGCCGCGCTCCCTTTGAATAGAGTTCTGAATATTTACATCGAGCTAAGTAGTAAAAATATTAAATATTAAATTACGGGCACAAGAGACTTTTAACATCAGGTGGTCCTCGTGCTTATACCGTCAAATACATATAAATAAACACAAAAAATGTCCTCTCCAAATGTTTGTTTTGACTAGCATAAGTCAACCCTAAGAGGTTGTTAGCATTTTACCAATAAACTAATATAACATTTTGAATAAAATTTCGTGCTAGAAATATGTAGTAAATAATAAGTATGCCAATATTGTCCATATAAAAAATAGGGTATTTTATAATTGAAACAAATATTTACCTTCTTTTATAACGATATCAGATATATTCTACACCTATTCTAGAGTTGGTGGCCTCCCTACTAGGTAGACATTGTAAAAATCGCGGGTAGCCAATGCCAATGGTTACTGTATCAGCCGGATCGTCCACTGCTGAACACAGCCTCCTCTATCAAGCGGGGGTTTGCCATAATCTCCACGCTTGGCAGGCGGCTTGGGGTTCGCAGTCAATGATATCAGTTACTCAGAAAGCGTTGCTGCCCACCTTTCAGTATTTTACCTATAGTCGCCGCTTACGCCACCCACAGTTAGCAATGGGGGGTGACATTCTAGCGCGGCACCCTACGGGCCAATGGTTACAAAAGGATAATACTTAGCCGTTCTTTGTGGCATTCTATGGGGGAGGCATTTGTTCAACAGTGGACGTCTTCCGGCTGATGATGATGATGATGATATTCTACAGCTTCCTAAAAATGCATTTAAATATGAAGTAGGATGGTTTTAGCGATCATAAATATAGATAGGTCAATATAGATCATGTTATTTCTACCAGTAGTTTGCATTAGGTCCAGTTCGATCATAGTTTTATTAGAAAAATGGTCCAATTCGCAATTTCTACTGTATCTGTACTGTGGTATGATTGTGATAAAACTTACCTCAAATAACTCCGAATCTAGCCGAGATTATCACCACGCTGGTTAAAGCCGGTTTTCATTAAATGCTTTCAGTATATTAGAAGTACCTACAGATTTTGCTGTAACAACCCATTATTAAGAATATTCTAAGTCTTCATACCTTAGAAAATGAAATATCATTGCCGAACGTATTGTCTATAATGGCTTCATTTCTAAATTGATGAGTAATGCTGATTAAGTTAAGCCGAGATCCCTATTTAAGACAATAACGCGCCCTACACAATGTTGCTAGTACCTACTGTTGAAAAATGTCTGCGAAACTACATTTTAATATGTGGTATAAGACAACTTTTGTTGGGTACAATCGCATCACGCTATCGAGCACAATCCGAAGGCTCAAACGATTTGTCATCAGCTCGCTTCCTACAAATGGGGACAGGGACAGACGCGATAAGGAGCTAAGCGAACTGAAGACAGGATAAAGGTCATCACTCACTTGTCAACCCGACAACGTGATATAGTTTAGAGCTGCGCTACCGTTCTTAAAATATAAAGGGTTAAATTCCAAGTTTAATGCCTCGTGGGGTGCTGGGATAGAATATCATCTCCCTATTTCTACCTGTGGGTCGTAAGAGGGGACTAAAGGTAGAATACCGGAAGGTGAGCAGCAGCGCCTTCTGAGGAGCTGATAACTTAAACTGCGATCTCCAAGACGCCTTCCGAGCGTGGGGATTAACCTCCCTTCAATATGCAGGCTGTGTTCAGCAGTGGACAATCCGGCTGATACAGTACAGTACAATTCCCAAGTTTGGTGCGTGTGTCATCTAATAAAATCTTAACAGCAAAAATCTACTTAAGGTTTACAATTATTATATTTACCCTACACCATTAGAGGCCATATATATATATAAAGATTTTCTAGATGCTTACGTGTAAACGGATAGAACATTATATTATTTTTATTTTATTTTATTCGGAAAACATACAGTGTTTACATAGCAGTTTTTACATTCAATATAAAATATCTATACACCATTTAATAACGTTTTCGCATATAGAAACTATTTAAACTTGCTTGCGTTACAATACAGTATTTAAATATAAAATAAAAAGTTATCAGAAATACAAATTGGTAGCTTTTGTTGTGAAATAATTACAAGACAGTTAGGGATTAACGCCAAACCAACTATTAGAAATTTTATTTCTTACCACATTTGGAGGCGAGTTAAATAGATCGAATTCGGGATAGTTGTCCAGTCTATTGTCACTGTTTGCAGATCTTATGAAAAATGAATTTTGCCTATTATTAGTGCCACTTTGAGGAACGTGTAGATAAGTTATGTGTCGCACGGATCTAGTTGGTACCTTTAGACTTATTTGAGATAAAGAATATGAAGAGTCAATTCGAAATTGCGCTATTTTTAGTACCATAACTATGTCAGCAATTCTGCGCCTTTCATAAAGGGGTAACATGTGATGTCTTCTACATCTCGATTCATAATCTACGTCTAAAGTTTTGCACTTGAATTGCAAGTATCTCATAAACCTACGTTGTATCGATTCAAGCCTGTTGATGTAAACATCGTATTGAGGGTTCCAAACATGGGAACAATACTCAAGTATACTGCGGACATATGAACAAAACAGAGTCTTAGTTATTTTTATACTCTTAAATTGAGAACTTGACCTGAGAATAAATCCCATAGACGTGTTGGCCTTATTGGCTATATTATTAATATGCGTCTCAAAAGTCAATTTGGAGTCGAGTATCACGCCTAAATCTCGTATCTCATTGACAAATTCAAGCTCATGTGATTTAAGTTTGTACTTACATTTTATGGGTTCATTTTTACGAGTAAAAGTGATTGCATGACATTTTGAAACATTGATATCTAATTTGTTCAATTTGCAATAAACCTCAAACCTATCTAAATCTTGTTGTAGAAGATGACAATCAGTTAAACTATTAATTTGTTTAAATATTTTCATGTTATCTGCATAAAGAAGAAATTCAGAATGTAAGAAACAAGACGTAATATCATAGACAAATATATTAAATAACAACGGACCTAATAACGAGCCTTGGGGTACCCCAGAGGGCACAAAACTCCAAGTAGATGAATATCCATTTAGTACAACAGCCTGAGATCTGTTCTCAATGTATGACGTAAACCATCTGTACAGATTTCCATGGATTCCGGCATTCAAAAGTTTCTGTAAGAGTATGGTCGACGCGATCAAAGCATTTACTATAATCTGTGTAAATAGCGTCAACTTGACCCCCTGAATCCATATTTAATGTTGTATAATCTATGAATGTTAATAAATTAGTTGTCGTTGAACGATTTCTAAGAAAACCATGCTGTTCTGGTATAAAGGAATGTGAAAAACTACGATAAACTTGTGTATAAACTAGTCGTTCTAATATTTTAGCAAAAATGCATAACTTAGAAATGGGTCTGTAGTTTTTAACATCATTTCCATTGCCGTTTTTATGAATTGGAGTTATGAAAGCAGACTTCCAGATAGTGGGCACAATGCCTTCTCTTATGGAACGTGTAAACAATATTGTTAAGGGAATTTTCAAAGCATCTGAACATTTTGTGATAAATAAAGGTGTTATTTTGTCTGGGCCTGCTCCTTTTGTTACGTTGAGAGATTTAAGCAGTTTGTGTATGGTTTCTGGAATAATTTCAATGTCATTAATAGAGTCAATATGTCTAGAGCATGTATCATGTGTCATAGAAGAATTATTCGTACTAAGAGATGGAGAAAGAAAAGTAGACTGAAAGTACGTTGAAAAGAGGTTACATATATCTTCTCCTGAATCTGCGGTCTGCCCTTCATATAAAAGAACAGAAGGGAGAGAATTAGAACTGTTCCTGTTAGCTTTTATGAAGGACCAAAACATTTTTGGGTTTTTCAAGATAGACTCTTCGCATTTTTTAAGGTAAGTAGCATAGCATTCCATTTCCAATATTTTAGCTCTATGACGAAGTAAGGAAAAAGTGTCATAATCCGATGTGTTGCCATACGTACGATATTTTTTTAAGAATTTAAACTTTTCTTTGAGTACTTTCTTCAGGCAAGCGTTATACCACGGGGGAAAGGTTGAAGTAGTCGTTAACTTGTGAGGTACAAACTTCTCTATGACGTCGTGCAACCGTTTATAGAAGTAATTTACAGCCTCCTCTAACGGGATATCTGTCAAGCAGTCGTTCGTAATATATTTAAGGTAATTTCCAAAGATTTGTGATGAACATCCTCGGGCACTAAAGGATCGTCACAGGTAGATATTTGTAAATTGGTGTTACTGAATACTAAGTCTAAGATTCTACTATTAATGTTGTGACAAAAATTATATGGTGTGAGGTTGCATTCCGATAAGGTATCAAAAAAATAAACTTGTGTTTCACCTGCACCACTCGAGTGCTGCAGGTGAATATCACAGTTAGGTACCCATTGAATGTAAGGTAGGTTAAAATCGCCCATGATGACAAATAAGTCGTTAGGACACGAGTTCACTATCTGCGATAAATTATCCGTAAAATTAGAGAGTTGAGAATTATATGAGTGTCCTAATTTTTCACTGCAAAGATATAGGGTACAAAAGTGTATTTTAATAGGATATCGAACATTATTTTTACTTTGGAGTGTGACTGTAACCCAAATATCTTCAGCCGTAGAAGACCATTCTGGTCGATGAACAGCCGGGAGATCACGATGAATTGCTAAAAGAATTCCGCCACCATACATTTCTTGAGTGAATTCGTACCGCCTATCTTTTCTCCAACAAATATACCGGTCATGGAATAACTCAGATGACGAAATACTATTTAATAACCATGTTTCCGTCAGAGAAATATATATTATACTTCGAATAACTTGATTTAATTTGAATATGATAACGAACTTTAACGATGGCTCCGATTAAGCCAAGAGCAGAATTGCGAGAAAAAGGCCGTACGATGGCTGTAGATAAATAACATCATATTATGAACAACAGGTTATTTACGGTGACATAATCATATAGCACATTTCTTATACGTTTTTCTATATAATAAAATGACTTATAAGATAAATAGGGAAACAAATTTCATTCGACAGGGTGCCAAGAGGGTAGTCATTTTCGCGTTGAGATTAACATATTGTGTAAGTATATAATTTTTCTCTGTCTGTGACTTGTCCATGATTTTTATGAAATATTATAGAACGCAAAAAATATATCAATTATTTAGTCCATCAAAAGTTGGTCCCCATAATAAAACATTCATATTTACTGTAATTTATGACACTCATATTTTGAAAAATTACTACGTTTATAAAAATGAAATAGATATTATTTCCAAGATTACACGAGCACACTTTCGAGGTCACGTTGAGTCGGTAAGTGGGTGACAACCTTAAGGCTTAAGGCTAAGTGAAGCCAAGTGAGGTGAACATCAAAAAGCTATTTACCACTACGGCATGTGTCTACTCGGAGCTGGTATCGTGATCGATGGTCCAGGCTTTGTATTAAGCTGTGAAGACAAATTAAAGAAGGACTTAGGTTACGTATTAGAGAAGGCTTGTTGAAATTTAAATCGCTTAGCTCGTTGAAATTCTTAATTTTTGCAAGTTTGCTTAGCCGTATTTAACTGTCCAGCGAATTTTAGTAAATAATACGCAAAGATTACGATATATAATATCATTGATAATACTGGATAACTCACTTGGATAAGTCAGATAGCTCCGACTATAGTTTCAACCACATCCGGTGGTCTTTTTCAAGGAGAGCTCGGGACGCCCGGGTTGACGTCTCGCTGAGCACTGCCGATCAGCTAAGTTAAGCAACGTCTGCCGCAGCCATGACTTGGAGGGGTGACTGCTAGTTACATTACTACTGAGCATGCACGTGCTGCGGAGGGCACGTTAAGCCATCTGTCCCGGTTATTGTCTTAGGATGGCAGGCGTTACAGCATGGTGTTATCGCATTAGACTGGCTATCTACCCTCCTCAAGTATAAAATCTAACGCCAAGCACCTCTAACAGTGTGTTCCGGCAGCTGTCCTTAAAAGCCAGTGATTCTAGGTTAGCCTGAACATCATCTTCGACCAATAATCACTTACCTCCAGGTAAGATAGTGGTCAAAGACTAGCCTATCGGCTGTAAAAAAATAATTAAATCTCTCAACTGCTTGAAATCTATGAGAATGTCATAAATCAATTTTATTTTGCCTGCCGTTAATGATTGTGATAAGTGGGCGTGATATATTTAAATCAAACCAAATCTAATTATTTATTTGCAAGGATACAATAATCATAAATACTTTTTGATAAATGTGTAAATGTGTGGTTCTGTATTGTATTGTGCCTGCAAGCAAAAGTTTATAAAAAACTTTAAACAACTCATGCCTAAATTAAATTGTAATACAGGCCAGAGGGACGATTTAAAAAACACAAACTTTTGCCAAAATGTAGCTAATATTATTTTTAACAAATTCGTGTTGAAAATTTTAAAGTCGGACATCCGCATCCATGCTGAAAGTACTATTTGCTTTCTTTTTCGCGCTTTTTGGATGTTGCCGCCACGCACAGCGCGTATTGAGATTTGTAAAATTAATGTTTTGTTTTATTTTCCGTAATAAGATCTCAATTTATCTACGTTACAGCTGTACACCTAGTTTACTGTAATGTGGTATACATTAGTATAGCTTAGAAGTACAGCTTAACGTGCCCTCCGAAACACGGAAGCGCTCAGTAGTAATACTACTCTAGCGGTCACCCATCCAAGCGGCCGTTGGTTAAATTAGATTGATTAAGAACGAACTTAGCAAGCCACGCTACGAGCGCATCAAAAGTCAAAAAGTTATATGTTATACATCTGGCTCCCCCTTTACACGTAACATTGAATATCTATTAAACATTTGCATTAATCAGCGCATGGTCCAGCGATGTCGTCGGACCACCTTGTGAAAGGCTACATACACACTAAGTCTGAGTGGAGTGGGAACTGGGAAAAAAATCTTTCGCCTCCATTTCAGGTATATAATAATATGTTGATTTTGGTTTTTCAGCAAATGTTTTTATCCCAGATTTTATCACGCAACGATACTGCAAGTATAGCTTCTCCATGGTTATTATGGGACTCTGAGCTTCTACAAAAAAGGCACGGGTATAGACTACGTCTCAGCGCCGTAAGTCATCAGTGACAACGCGCTCTGGTTGAATATTTCTTCTACGAAATGTTAGACGAGATGTCTTGTTCGTATAATTTTAATAACATAACGTTCGGGACGTTGCCCATCCGTGGTTGAATTATTTAGACTCTATTATTTTTTATTGCTTTAGATCTCTATTTTTTATGGGATGTGGGGGCATAGGAGCTGGCGACTCACCTGGTGGTAAGTGATCACCGTCGCCCACAAACATCCGAACAAAAACACCAGAGGTCTCGAGGATGCGTTGCCGGCCATTGAGGAGAGAATATGCTCTCTATGCTCTGAATAAAGTTGGAATGAAATTATATAACATCGACTCTATATTTCCAAACTAATGTACATACACAGCATGGCGATTAGATATTTTATAGCATGGAGGTTAACTACCAACAAAATATCTTAATTTTTCAAAGAAGGTTGGAAGTCCCTAAGTATTTTTTACACAGAACGCTCGCTGCGCACCTGTAAAGCACTCCATGGCGACAACATTTCCGAGAATTGCGCTACTTACCTCCACCTCCCGCGCACCGCTCCCTCATACCGTTTGAATGTGAAAATCATTATCGTTGAGGAGTTCCAGAATAATTTGAAAAAAATTATACAGCAACATTAAATATTTTTTTTACTTATTAATCAAACAGTGTCATCATCAACCTTTAGAAGCAGTGATGGCTCAGCGGATTTGGCTATGGACTGCCGCGCAGCAGGTCCATGGTTCGAATCCCGCCACGGGCTTGAGCTTCACCGCATGGTGTAAGAGCATTTTGCGAATGCCCGCCTGGTTAGTGACCACCCTCAAGTAGAAATTCTGTCGCCAAGCACATAACGGTATGTTCCGGCATCAGTCCTTGAGAGCCAGTGAAATTACAGGCACATGAGACTTAATAACTATGTCTCAAGGTAACGGGTGCAGTGCAATTCGTGCCTTGTGACGAAATGCATCTGTTATAGGCAGAGGTTAGTCCGCTTAACCGGTGGGCCTCGAGCTTGTTCCGTCACAATAACATCTTCAGCACGGATTGTTAATCAAAATGTCCATACATAACATATTTTCTGAATACAAACAATGATTCTTTGACGAGAAGTTCGGCTTCATAGTGACCAAAATCACCCCTAACGCCAGAAACCGTACGTTTCCAACCACATAATGTCTAGCAGCAATGTACACGTCACCAACTCCAAACTCTGTGCAATTAATACAAATTTAATTTCCTTACTCTCCGCGACGCTCGCTGTAAACTTTTAACAGCTTACGTCAACATGCCTCACACGTGTAATTAATGTCACATGAGTTTATATCTTAGTCACGACATCTAGGTTTGCTATACGGAAGTTTTGTTAATTCATTTATACAGAATTGATGTCTTGAGATAGTTCAGTTGTATATGCGCCTGCTTGCGACTTGGCTGTGTGGTTTTTGAGTAAGTATATCGTGCTTCCTTGAAAAGTTTTGAAGAATAAAGAGTCAATATGTGTATTTTTTCTAAACCGTCGTACATACCTTTTCATTTGCGGAGGCGCTCCTTTCCCTATTTTCTGAATGTAGTTGCAAATAACAACTGCCTACCCAAGCGGTCATATTTTAAATTTTATTGTTTTGCTGTAGTTATCATTAGCAGGTGTTAATGCAATTCCTCGTTTGATTTCCCGTACAAATGCATTTTACTAACTTACGAGGGGCGCACGGTAGGTGATATAGTACTTAAACCCAAATAGGCTTACAAATATATCTTTTCACCACACAACCTCGGAAAGGTTTTGTTTATCATTCGAAATCTGCGAGGAAAAATGGGTTTTATCCGCAAGCGTGGAAAATGATTTTATAATTTGGATAATAAATATATTATACAGCAATTTTGGGATAATGGGGTGCCGGGCCTGAACTTCACCTCCCCATTGCTACTTGTGGGTGGCGGATGAGGTGACTAAAGGTAAAATACCGGAAGGTGGACAGCATCGCCTTCTGAGGAACTGCTATCTTATACTGCGATTCCCAAGCCGCCTGCCAAGCGTAGGCATTATGCCTAAACCCCCCTTAATAGGGGAAGCTGTGTTCAGCACTGAACAATCCGGCTGATACAGTAATACCAATTTTAGCCATTTTATTTTCATTTTTACTATAAATTAGCGAAAATGTACATTTTTTTTGCACATAGTATTTCCTAAGCCGGCGGTAGGCATCGAATCATGGACCTGCGGTACCGCAGTCCATAGCTATAACCGCTCGGCCATCATTGCTTCATGATTTTGCTTCAATAATTTTTATAATTAAACTAACTCACGGCAAGACACAGAATAACTAATAGTACAAGCTAAGAATGTGCAGCTTCGCAAACAAGGATTTCCCGTGTGTATCTTATTAATGTTCTGTTTACATTGCCGTCAACTGTTCGTAATGCAAATTTAATTTATCTCAGCGACACTTCGCAGTTTACTTTACTTACAACAACTGTTGACGCTTTCGTAGCGGTCCTTGCCTAGACGTTCCCGTTCAACCATGTTAAGGATGAACTGGCCGGCCCCTTCTCCATACAAACGTCGTAGGGTGAGGTCCCTTATTTGAGGATTTAGGTCCAAAATAAAACGTAATACTGATTGATTTCGTCATTATCTAGGCTTGTATTATGCCGAAATTTAAAAAAAATAATTAACTTGAGAATTATTAGCATCGAAAAATTTTCATATAAAGTTTTCGAGGCTCATAACTTACAACTTAATTATCTTTTTAATATTTTGCCATCATACAAGCCTAGATAATGACGATATCAATCGGTATTATGCTTAAGTCTAGACCTAAAATCTCAAATAAGGGAGTGATCACCCTAATACGTTTGTATGGAGAAGTGACCGGCCAGTTCAACCTTAAGACTAAGTGCTCGTAACGCTTACATACAAACATATATTCGTCATATATCAAATAGCTAAAGTTCAAACTCGGTAAAATTTTGCATGCATGTACTTGAGCCTAATATCTATGCTTCTAGTTTGCCGGATTTCCGTAAAAATAAGTATTTTCAAAAATAATTCGTAAAATAGTTTAGTATGGGAATTGTTATTTTGATATTTAGGGATATAATAAACCGAAATACTGGCAAACCAGAAACATAGAATAACAAATATTTTAAAAATATTTAAAAAACATCAAGTTAATATTTTATTAAAACACTTAAAAAATATATAAATATATCTACTGACAATTCTGTCTAATTTGACGTCTCTTGAGGTTTTCTTGACGTCGAGAATTTCTCGATCGTGCGCTCGTAGAGTCAAGACCTCCTGAGGGTGCTTCGTGTAGAAGCGGATCGCGTCGAAAATTCTTCCGGTTTGGCTGCGTGGCGTTTGTGACGTCACGTCGGCTGAACAGGAAAATTTGGCGGAATTATCACTAGATATATTTTGTCACTAGATATATTTGTATATTTTTAAGTGTTGTGATGTGTATTAAAATATATATTTGATGATTTTTTTTAAATATTTAAAAAATATTTGTTATTATTAAATATGGATTTCCGCAAAGAAACGCCTGAATCTATTCATTATTCATTATAGTAACATATATATTAGACTCAGCAGTATGCATACAATATTTTACCGAGTTAGAACACTTGGTATTTAAAATATGACAAAACTACGTTTATATGGAAAGCGCAACTTGAACTCAACTTTTAAGATTAGAGTGCTCGTAGCGCTTTTTTTATGCCTGATAGGTTATCCTTTGACCACTATCTCACGATAGTAAGTGATGATGTGGTCGAAGATGTTGTTCAGGCGAATCTAGAGTTACTAGCTCTCAAGGACAACTGCTGGAACACATCGTTAGTTGCTTGGCAACTAATTTACTACCTGGGGGTGACAGCTAGCCACTAGCATTCGCAAAATGCTTTACCACCATGCTGTAACGACTGCCATCCTAAGACCGGGACCGACGGCTTAACGTGCCCTCCGAAGCAATAGCACGCTCAGTAGTAATGTCACTAGCGGTCACCCATCTCATTTATGACCGCGGCGGACGTTGCTTGACTTAGCTGATCAGTGAAGCAAAGTTCGCTATGGGCGCTTTAAAATAAAAGAGAAGATATCCCTTATAAATTTGAGAATGGCGTATATTCTTATTATTTTATTACAATGAATAAAACACAAGTGTATTTTTTACTGCTGTTATTCTAGCATAATATGACTAAAATAAATAAAAGCTAATCTTGTAAAGGTTCTCCGACCGTGTGATGTTGCATAAAATTATTATGGAAATGACGTAGCAGTTTGTAGTGGGAATAAAATTGTGCAGAGAATGTCACAAAGGAATATTCAAATAAGCAACAGTATAATTATATTTAAAATTCTGTTGCAGAACAAAGTAGGTATTGCTTCATACATTAAATATTACAAAATCACAAATATACGATAGGAAAAATTTAAGTCATGTGCGGGATCCGAACCCGCGTCCATCCACCCCTTGAGCCGGGGTATGCTCTAACCAATTGAGCTAACATGACATGACGTCATAACTCAAATCTACCCATATTTGTGATTTTGTAATTTAATCAGCATAGGAGGCGTTATTGCTATTCTAACAATATAAAAAAAATACATTAAATATTTTTTTAATAAAAAAGAACCGACTTCAATCGTAAAATACGCATTATTCTCAACAACTACTTATCAGATCTTATTCAAATTTAAATAGGACCACATGACAAGTACCAGCTTTCCAATATAAATTAAAAGCGGCCAAGTGCGAGTCGGTCTCGCGCACCGAGGGTTCCATACAAATCTGTAGGTATAAAAGTAAAAATTATGGTATTTTGATTGCTAAATGTAATCCATTTCATTAAAAAAAAAAAATATATGAAGTAACTAAAAGCAATGATTCCGTTTTGACCCTTTGGGTACGGAACCCTAAAAATGTATGCTATTCGAATTTTTTTCTTTATCTGTGCTATAAGACGTTGCTTCGTACCCAATTTCAAGATTCTGATTTCACGGGAAAACCTTCCCGTGAACTTAGAACACAGGGGGTTTTGATTCCCTTGCGAGTGTCGAACTTTTAGATTGCGTTGGCTTAGAAGTTAAATTATTTCACAGTTCTAAGAGACAGTAGACCTGAGTATTTTATATGAATGGCAGCGTGATACCTCCATGTGTTCCTGAGAAAAAGGATCATGATAGACAGATAGACGGACAAATTGATCCTATAAGGATTTCATTTTATCCTTTTGAGGGACGGAACTCTAAAAATTAAATATTTATTTTCATTTTTAAACAGTGAACAAGGTATTTATTACTTTTCTAGTGTGCGTAAATAAAAAAACCTTAATTTAAATATAAAATAGGATTCGAAAACTCAATGAAGTAAATACATATTTTGGGTGGGTAACATAATATTTGTCAAGTACTAACGCGGACCAATTAGAAGAGAGTAACTCAAACTCCCATAAGAACCATATTTGAATTTTACTTCCATTGGGACGTAGTTCCTGAAAAACGTTCCATCCAAACCACAATCATCTAAAAATTTAGATTATTAATTAAAAGTTAATTATAAATTAACTAAAAGGCGCTCGGTGGCAGATTTTCTACTTGAGGGTGGTAGCTAGCCAAGCGGGCATTCGCAAAATACCCTACCACCATGCTATAACGACTGCCATCGAAAGACAACAACCGAGACCGACGGCTTACGCCCGAAGCACACCTCCGCTGCGAAATACGAGTAGCGAAACCGCTGGATGAGTTCCGCTGCGATCAAGTGTAGTTTGAGTAGCGGAACTGGCGTCGCGAACATCACGCGAGTTAGTTGCCTTGAGACAATCGGAGTGAAATGTCGTAGTTATCAGAGTCTTGCACGCTGTTTCGCTTTTCATTTCTGTCGACTTTTACAAACACGTGCGAAACCAACGCGGCACCGCAACAAAATGGCGGCCGAAGCGCGGAAGTGTGGCTTGCGTCGGAGTAGATCGACGAATCCGCGTGAAGGAAAGAGATAGTATTATAGGCAACCTATGCGTTAGAGCAGGCAGTTTCACTAGAGTTCCGCTTCTCGAACAACGGACAAGACATTACGAAATTACTGCGGTTCCGCTGTTGTAGCTTCGCAGCGGATCTCCGCTGCGAAGCTACACATTAACAGGGGCACATTAACGCCCGTAGCACATCTGTGCTACGGGCGTTAATGTGCCCGGCGAAGCACGGAAACGCTCAGTAGTAATGTCACTAGCGGTCACCCATCCAACTCATGACCGCGGCGGACGTTGCTTAACTTTGCTGATCGGTTTAGAACAGCTAAGCATACTTCGCTACGAGCGCTTCAATTACAACTACAAATATCTTTATTATATAAAAATACTGTTAAATTTAAAGGAGAAATCCCTGCCCGCTGCTGTAGTTTTCACCGTGTTGCAGAAGGCAGTCCTTTCACACAATTATGCTAATTTAAACAATATAGCTTTAGAATAGGTATCAGCATCGAAGATCGAAGCAAAAAAAAGGATAAGTTTATAAAATATTGTGTAGGTGCATGCAAGGGTGTGTTTGAGTGTGTGTGTGGTGTGTGTGTGTGTGTATGAGTTGTTTTGTAAGTGGTGTGGATTAGAGTTTCAATGTATGTTTATTCCACTCTTTTTAATATATTTTTCAGTCTTGTCATACTAATATAATCTTATATATTTTTGGAGATAAATGGTTATATTGTCTCCAGGCAAAAATACTCTTGCAACTAGGGACAGAGCATATATCTAACCTCTTATTTGTTGCCGGTAAGAATGGAAAACTTTTAAATATATATTCGATTTGAATAAACACACATGCATGCGCGCAAAACGAAACACGCCTTAACAACATATATCTGAAAATTAACTCATCTAAAAGCTAGGTAGTTTGACACAAGGGAAAGTAGGTACAACATAACGCCATCAAATATTCGGTTTGATTCACAAAGTACACGCGACAAACGTTCGCAGAGCCCCTTGAGACATATTCATATTGATCTAGGACAAAGAATATTCGAGAAATTGCGAAATACAAATGCGAAAATTTTCTCGTATAACTCTTTGTCATAGCGTCCCTCTAGGATTTAAGTAGATCCAGGCTTTACATTTCTCTCCGTTTTATTCCACAAACGGACTGAGAGAGCGTGACAATCACTCACAGCCGTGTTATGGGTTCCGTACCCAGAGGGCGAAACGAAGCGTCATTTAATGTCACGCTGTGGCGTATGTCACGTTTTCTATCTTATGAAGTTTATGTATTTTGCGTAAGATGTTGATCTTAAACCGTAAGTAGCATCTTACGACCCCAGGGCCGATACAAAAATTCGACGAAGTATCGAACTTCGGGACCGAAAGTAGGGTACCTATAGTAATTAAACAATTTTAAACGGTTTAAATCGCGTATATTTATCATTATTTTTGTCCCGACGTTTCAAACACTTTGCAGTGATCGTGGTCACGGGGTGACAATGATCACTGAAGGGTACTGCAGGTCACTAGGGCACCTATCCGCAAAACAGGTATTGGCTTACTTTTGTTAAACTTCGTTCGTAGCTTAGACTTGCAAGCATTTGCCTGTATAGATTCTGATTTTTTTTTTATCGGATTCGTATGGTTTGTTCATTTTCCAAATATGAAATTATAATTTATTAATTTGCTTATAAGTAGTAATTCGAGTTCTAAATATGCAGAAATAACACAAATACTAATGAGGATATAAATACCTATGGAGAACAAAGACATTTACGTGAATTCTATATATCTCACCCTATTTTCTAGAACAGTAGCGACACCTTTCGCTGAGCTCCATAACTAGGATTCTCAGACTCTTACCATCGGAAAATGTTCTTTAATATATATGTATATAGAACAAAGAACTGATTGAAGCATAATAGCGTCCGCAGAGAAGTATGGGACATTCCATAGCGGACAAGATATTTTGTGATAAACGATGCGGTCCGGCCATAGACAATATCAAACAACGAACTTGGTAGCGCAAATTAAATTTTCGTTGTTTATAAGGTCACTCGAACACGAAAACAGAAACTTCGTTGAATTGTAGTAGCGGCCCATCGTACCAGCAACAGCACCCCGATGGTATATTAGCAGCGTTTTTATGCTTCCGTGCTAGACAACGTTCTGTCCGCCCGACTTTTACCGGGCTGTGTCTTTGGAATGGTAATAGTTAACTGGTTGGAATTTTCCCAAAATATGTGTAAGTATCGCGAATTACCAAATATATAATTAAAATGCTTTATTGTGAAAACGGTGATATATGCAAGCATCAAACTTGATTATGATTATAGTCCATGTAACATACAACAGCAAATACTAAAAACAGGTCAAGTGCAGGTCGGACTCCCGCTATGGAACTCAATCTGTATACAAAAAAAGAACTATGTTTTGCTAGTTATATTCTGTGTTTAGCCGGAACCCTCTTAGTGGGGTTCCAGCTCATACTTGTCCGGTTATTTTGGGAAAAATAAAAATGTTAGGAGTAAAACTTATTTTTTTAAAACAAAGTCACTTGTAAAAGATTTCGTGACGAGGTTGAATCATAGTTGAAACTGTTATATTATCCCGACTCCAGTTTGGAAACCACAGATCAGTTGTTACATTTTTTTTATGTTATTGTGACGGATCAACCACGAGGCCCACCTGATGTTAAGCGGACTATCTCTGCCTATAACAGATGCATTTCGTCACAAGTCACGAATTGCACTGCGCCCGTCACCTTGAGACATAGTTGTTATCTCATGTGCCTGTAATTTCACTGACTTTCAAGGACTATGTGTGACAGATTTTCTACTTAAGGGTGGTCGCTAACCAGGCGGGCATTCGCAAAATGCTCTTCCACCATGCGGTGAAGCTTAAGCCCGCGGTGAGATTCGAACCATTGACCTGCTGCACGGCAGTCCTTATTTAATGCCACTGAGCCATCACTGCTTCAAAATGGAAACTTCGAGATGGAAACTCTACCTGTTTACTGCAAGATCAGCATTTTCTCTCTCTTTGCACAATAAGTCAGTTCGACACATCGGGCAGTGAGAATGCCCGATCTAAACCACCCATCTTCGATTCCAAACACTTTTCTCTTTATTTCAATGATTAAAGTTGTAATTTTCCAAAATAGATTATAGTCAGTGGTGGAACTAAGTAGTTTTTTTTAAGTTTTTCTTCAAGTTTCCTATAAACAGAACGTTACGTGAGTAACAAACGTTAATATTTTCAAAATGCGTAAAAACCAAGTTAATTTTATAATAAAATATCTGGAATTTGTATGTTAGAAACCAAACATATACCTACTCGTTATAGAGAATACTAAAAACGTCCATTCGTGGTAGTTTAAAGCTTTAAAAATACCCTTTTTAACTTTTTGTGGCGGTGCGGAACCATTATAGTGAAGCCCGACACGCACGTGGCTGTATTTATTTCAAACCTTTTGAGGTTCACGGTTGTAATTGTATTTGAAAATGTAGACTGAATTCTAGTTTATTTTCATATACAATATTTTTGTTATGTTGTTAGATTTTAGAGTTCTGGGAGGCGCTTAAAGTTTTAAGGAGACAATAAATATTATTGCCTAAGGTTATATAAGTTCACATTATAACGTTTTCTAACTCCTAATGAGTTGACCGCTAAACATTTTTTTTTTACACGAATGCCCAAAAAAGGAGTTTATGTATGTATGTATGTTTGTGAGTTTCTTTATTCCACAAACTTCTTAACGGCTTAACTGATTTTAATGTATGGTGTATCATTAGATTCGTATTGATCGCACAAGTGAAACTAGGTTAAACATAATAAATAACATACAAAAGAAAACTTATTATGAAACTAATAACTTTTTGTGAATAAAAAAATCTCCCAAGCCTGTCGAGTCGGATACCAAAATTAAGGTCTTTAAGAAACGATTTCACACCTAAATGAAGCATAATGGAGCGATAGAACACTTAACGAAAATAAATAATTTGCAGTATGGTTTTAAATTAATTTATACTTGTTATTTATTTCTTTTTTTGATTCCACAGCCCTTAATTAAGTTTTGAAACAAATCCGTAAACTTAAAGGGAAAAAATGGATTAAAAATTTTTAAGATAAGAAATTACATTCAAAGTATTAAACATAAGAGTTTAACAATACTTAAAATGAAGTTTACACTATACGAAAATGAATAGGATATTTTATGAATACATTTGTATTAAGGTGTACGTGGTTGTGTGTGTGTAAAAGGGACAATATTTTCAAAGTATATGTATTTTTTTTAATGCCTGATAGTTTAGCCTTTGACCACTATCTCACCTGATGTTAAGTGATGATGTGGTCGAAGATGTTGTTCTGGCTAACCTAGAAGTACTGGCTCTCAAGGACAGCTGCCGGAACACACCGTTAGGTGCTTGGCGACAGATTTTCTGCTTGAGGGTGTTAGCTAGGCAGGCGGGCAATCGCAAAATGCCCTACCACCATGCTATAACGACTGCCATCCTAAGACAACAACCGGGACCGACGGCTTAACGTGCCCTCCAAAGCACGGAAACGCTCATTAGTATAATGTCACTAGCGGTCACCTATCCAACGCATGACCGCGCGTGACGTTGCTTAACTTTGCTGATCGGTTGAGAACAGCTAAGTAAACTTCGCTACGAGCGCATCAAAATGTTCAATTTTGTGTATGCAGAAAAGTTGAATCTAGTGTGTGCAATGTGCATATGCGTGAGTGTGTATCTATGATTCTATAAATTATTATTAATTCATATCTGTGAGTCCATATACAATGTGTAGGATTTTACTTCCTAAACGCTTTTTTTCTGTTCTAGCACACGCTAGCAGAAAATACCTGTGGTATCAAACATTTTATTATAAGTTCTAAGGAGGCGGCTTGCAACTGCATTAATTGTGTAATTAGTTCGAGTCGCGGGCGTTGAAAATAAATTGGTATGGTGAGTTCTTGAGACGCAAAATCTTAAAATAAGTTAACTAATGTTTATGCAGTCAACTTTATTGCTATAGATGTCATACAGAAACATCGTATCATCTGTAGGTAGCTATTCAACTGTCATTTGAAGGTTCTATGTTATGAAAATTAGTTAATTAATCAGAGTAGTTACTAAGTTTAGTGAATGTTCGGTATTTTAAATATATAAAAAAATAACATGCATTTTCTCTATTTCGTGAATGTGTGTTAGATAATGTGGGGTCCATATATTACTACCATACTCGAGTACAAAGCGGATGTATGATAGAAGAGGGTTTTAATACGAGGACAACCTGTGTTTAAAAAAGGCTAATCTAGGTAAATTCAAATACAAATTCATTTATTTACTAGAATGTAGTTTGAGTACAGCCTTAACATTCTACCATTACGTGCCGGCTCGTGGGGTGCCGGGCTAGAATGTCACCTCCCCATCTCAACCCGTGGGTGTCGTAAGAGGCGACTAAGGGTAACACACCAGAAGGTGGGCATTAGTGCTTTCTGAGGAACTGATAACTCACACTGCGATCCCCAAGCCACCTGCCAATCGTGGGGATTATGGCAAACCCCCGTATTTGGGGAGGCTGTGTTCAGCAGTGAACTATCCAGCTGATACAGTCATTATCATCATCATCAGCCGGAATACGTCCACTGTTGAACAAAGGCTTCCTCCATAGTACGCCACAAAGAACGGCTATTAGCCGCTTGTAACCATTGGCTACCCGTGACTTTAACGATGTCGTCAGTCCACCTAGTGGGAGGCCTACCAACTCTATACGTCTTCCGGTGTATTGTGGAAACCGATCGAGAACCTTTCTTCCCCAACGGTTATCAGTTCGTCGAGCAATGTGGCCCACCCATTGCCACTTCAACTTGCTAATTCTGAGAGCTATGTCGGTGACTTTGGGTCTTTGGCGAATATCCATGTTCCGGATTTTATCACGCAAAGAAACTCCGAGCATTGCTCTCTCCATAGCTCGTTGAGCGACCCTGAGCTTGTCCATAAGGGCCACAGTTAAGGACCACGTCACAGTGCCATATATCATCACTGGAAACACACACTGGCTGAAACAGAAATGGTGTGTAATTTTATAAACATTATCTGTTATTGAACTAAACATTTCATTAACTTATTTTGATAGTCATCGATTATTACAAGCAGTGATGGGAGGCTAGCTATCCTGTTCATTCTACTGTATACCTTCGTCACTCCACATGTGAGTGCAATTATTGAGTAGTAGGGAAAGAGTATTAAAAATTAAAGTTCTAAAGATTATCGAACGTAAACACACCACAAATGCTGCATCCTCTGGGATCCATTCTTTACACATCATTGTTCAATAATGGATCGTTTGAACCCCTCAGTTATTATTTGTGATTCCATAGCAGTAGAAGCCCCATCAAAGTTTTTGTAACAGACATGTTCTTTGGGACTTTCTTTTTTATTTTGAGCCCGGGCACAAATACAACAATACTTATTTTTGACACACATGTACAAAACTTGGCCAAAACGTCTGCCAATTATGGCTGCAGCACCCGATAGTGCAGCATAGTTGGTTCTGTATGAACGCTTGCTCCAACACCCATCTACAATGACATCAATCATGGGAATGCCATCTTTTGTAATTCTGCCTTCAATAATAGCTGCTTCTTTCTCTTTTTCTCCGGCTATTTTCATTTCCTCCCAGGCAGTTTCTTCCCAATCGTCACAAACATCGTCCTGCATTTTATTGTAAGTGTGTTCTGACATAATGGGTAATCCTATTGCTGCGGAAAACTGCTTCAGTTGCGCGTGACCACAACCTGCTGCCATTATTCCTGCAACAGCATCTTTGTTTACATCAGCCAAAGATGATTTTATTTTGTTTTTATAATTACACATAGAGCAGACAAATGTGAATTCCGATTCTAATCCTATTCGATGTTCAGAAACTAATTTCATTGAGGCTAATCCGCAGTCAAACAGAGATTCATGTTGAGACAGCTGTATTAGTTGTGATGTAAAATGATTAACATCTATTACTCGATGCCCCAAGTCGGGTGTTTCTGTTTGAATCTGAAATTTAAGCACATATTTTAGTATTTATTAAGTTTGATTCCTTATTATGTAAATATTACTTAGCTATTACAAAATGCTTACTGTAGTTTCAGGGGTACTTTCGAATATGTATGAAAGCTCTTCATTTTCAGGATTTGGTTCCTTTAACTGAAACGAAATTACTTACATTACTATTAAGTAAATTATAAAACTAGATATAATAGATGACTGAAGTACAGTGGCGGAGGGATGGGTACTAAATACTCACAAAATACCTGGAAAATCTTTGTGATAAAGCAGTGAGAGTAATTTTAATTTCGTTTATTTAAAAGAGGAAAAAATAATAACCCAATCGACAACTTCCCCTTTTTTGAAGTTGGTAAAAAGATAAGACGATAATCGCGATAGTTTAAAAAGGTACTTAAGTTTACCGTTTCCTCCAAATCCTCTGATGTGGGCAACACATTTTGTAACTCTTCGTTTTCAGGCCTTGGTTCTTTTAACTGAAACAAAATTACTTACATAACTATTAAAGGAATTAGACATCTACCAAATGACTGGAGTACAGTGGCGGAGGGATGGGTACTAAATACTCACAAAATACCTGAAAAATCTTTGTTATGAAGCAGTGAGAGTAATTTTTATTTTCGTTTATTTAAAAGAGGAAAAAATAATAATCCAATCGACAACTTCCTCTTTTTTGAAGTCGTAAAAAGACAATACTATAACCGTGATAATTTAAAAAAAGTATTTAAGTTTACCGTTTCCTCTGAATCCTCAGATGTCGGCAACACATTGTGTAACTCTGCGTAAGTTGGTGATATTTCTGGATGGCTACAAAATAAAATTATGTAATTATATAATTATTAAAAAGTTAAAGCTAACACAAAAACCGTCGGATTCGAATGATATTTATTAGGTGATAGAACATCACCTACTAAATATTATTAATTTAGATAGGTTTCTAAAATATCAAGAGACGACTCCATAGATTTTTGTTCTGATATTTGTTTCCTACAGTATGGTTACGTCTTTATACAGACAAATATTAGTACACTCTTGAAAATAAAAAATAGACGGAGTATTATTATTAGGTACTCTAAATTGATTGCTGACATGATAGATAGGTAGGTACTCAGTACTCACTCTCTATCTACTGGCTCTGTTGAGGCTGTGGGTTGACCATCGTAACATTGCAGTTTCCGTTTTTTTGACCTAAAAAAATTGAAAATATAGGTAAATGCAGAAAATTGGCCGAAAAATTGAAGCATGTGATAATCCATCACCTGTGGACGAATGTGTGTTTGCCAAATATAGACTTTATTCTTAGGGCATTAGAGTGCAGCTGTTTATGGCAAGTTTATTATATTATATGTAATCCAACTTACCCAAACATTCCGTCATTTTTTTTTGGTTTTCTTTTTCGCTTTTTTAAAAATAATTCTTTCCGCTTATCCTTCCTCCCCATTTTCTATGAACACTAAACTTCTTAACCTATACTATTTACACACTACCAAATTAAAATAATTATAATTACCTAACTTACTACCTACTACAATAATGTTCTAAGGCAATATAATATAGTACATTAAACTCTAACTTATAATTTTGAAAATAATTTCGAAGTAAATCACTCGGTTGTCGTCGCACAGAGTACCTGCCTACAACTACAAGACAATAACCAAAAACAACCAGCACGCGTCTCGCGCCGTCCATACATTGCGGCGTTGCCAGCCCGACGCTGAGCGAACAGTCAATCGTGCGCTCGTCGGAGTCGCAACGTCGCACCGGTGCGGCGGTGGCTGCCCAGATAGTGCCTGATCAAATTTTCTGAGCAAACACGTTAGGGTAAAAGCTAAACTAGAGTAGGCGCGAATGGATTTGATTGAGTTTTTAATTAATTACTTATAATATACACTATAAAAAAAAAAAACTCCGGTCTATGAAATAGAAAAGTGATCTGGCTATTTTATTCGTAAAAAATAATGGGGTGTTGTCGCTGATAATTCTGAGCATTCGAATTATTAAACTTTTTTTTTTGGTGAGTAATTTGTATTTTTTTTTTAATAAACCCGGTTACTTTTCAAAGTTTAGTCCGGTTCATTAAATTTTTCAAGGTTTTCCCTTATTTATGACATTTTTTAAATTTGAATCAATATCTTTCATCCTCTCACATTGCGCATTAAAAAGGACTCGTTTTCGCCGTTTTCGTGTTTCTCGGCCCGATGCTTCATCTTAATCATAACTTTTACTAGTAGTCGTTTCAACCACAACCCTTCATCTAATTAAATAAGGTCAATAGTTACATTTTCTTCACTCCTAATCCCACATAAAAAAATAGGTAATGGTCGCCATCGGCAATACAATTAAACTATCTATAAGAGAGCAATAAATGGTGCGTTCCAAACAATTTACTTTTTATGAGCACATACTATTATTTTAATCATGCATCTTGTAATTTTGATGTTGACTCTACCAAAACTGTTTTGGGGTTGAAGTGGAATTGAAGTATAGAAATACTTCTTGATTTAATTTGATACCTAAAATCGCTATAGGGTTCAAGGTGGAATTAATGTATGGACCGCAGAGTTTTGAGAACAATGGCTTTGGGGTTTAGTGGCATAAGCCAAAATTATTAGGTCATCGAGTTTTAGGCATATTGGCATTTTTTTAAGTTAAGTGTCACTGGAAATCTGCTAATTCAAATTGTGAAGTTTAAATTGGATTACTATAACTCCAGAGCTATTTATATATACATAAAAAATATACAAGACGGTTTGATAACCTTCCTTTTTCCTAGTTGGAAAAATAACATTTAATGTCGCACGTAGATTAGACCATGGGGTGCCGGGTTTAGATGTCATCCCCATCTATTGCCGTGGGTGTTGTAAGAGGCAACTAAGGGTAAAATATTGGAAGTTTGGCGGGCAGCAGTGCCTTCCGAGGAACTGCTATTCTAAATTGGGATCTTCAATACACCTGCCATACATGGGGATTGTAAACATCCCCTGGATAGGGAGGCTAGTTTAGCAGTAGAAAATCCAACTGAAACAGTATTTAGATTACTATCACTTACTGCGGCTCGTGCTCCGTGAGCAGCTCCTCAAATTGCAGTCTGAGTGTGTGAGCAGGAGGTGCTCTCACTTCACTGACGCACTCCACATCATCAGGATAGGGCCGAGGGAACCCGGGGCTGGACACAGTCGCATGGGGGTGTGGGTGAGACAGAAGGATAGTCTCGTTGCATTGGATCTTCGATGCTGTGTATGGATCTGTAATTAAAAGAATATATCATCAGGGATAGTAATAGATTTCACCAGGTTAAGTGTTCTTCGTGAAGGAAAAGACAATGGAACGGTTACAGTTTGGTCATTGACTTAGGAAGGACAGGCCTACACCATATTGAAATGTCAAACATTTGTCGGTGTAAGAAGAACGGTGTAACACCGACGCAGCGATACTCGGCTACGCAAGTCCAATGTGGTCACTTGTGAACAATATACCAAACTGTGTTGCTAGCGACGCCACATAAACGTTCATGTTTATATAGTTCTAGACCATAGCTTAAATCATAGTTATGCGAAATTAACAAATAAAGACGATACAACCCCGTAGACTAAGACAGTAATAAGTAGATAATAAGTGCTTCATATGTTTCGCTTTATTAGTCTTTAGATAATGCAGGAAAGAATTAGGCAGGAGTTAAGTAATTTGTAGAGAATGTATAATTATAGCAAAGAGGAAAACCACCTAGCTTTTCAACGTGTGAAAGTAACGGGATAAGACCAAAAGTAGTGGTAGGGAAAATCCCAGTCTATCGTGATTTTTCCTTGTAAGTCCCGGCATTTTCTACATAAATGGCGGAAAAATCCGAGAACAACCGTCATATGTTATGTCAAATAGCGCTATAAGTAGCTAAGAATAGCCTGGAATAAATATAGGTAGCCTATATATACAAGATATGTATAATTCTAAAGGTAAAATCACATAAAAACTGGAATTTTCTGGAAAGTCTGTAGAGTAGGAAAGTACTGATACCGCCCACAAGAAATCGAAAAAATTCTCTCAAAGTTTGATAGAGTATTAGAACTTAACTTTAAGGCTTTTAATATTGTTATGTTTGCAATAACGCCAGCTCGGCGGATTATATTTAAGGCATTAAGGCTTAAAATAGTAGAACCAAAGTAACGGAACAAGCTAGAAATATTAGACATGGACCCTATTGTGTAAGGGAAACAGATAAGTGTAAATTCCGGGACTTAAAACAGAGAACATAAACAAGCGGGACAAAGCGATACTGAAGAGCCACGATTGGTTAATCTCCCCATTTCGGGAGGCAGACAATTAAAAATATAAATATCAGTTTCAATTTTAATTAAAGATTTATATATATTACTAGCAATATCATTGCTTAATTTCCTCGCAATTGAATTAAAAATCCGAGTGTATAACTCATGTATTAAACCTATATTAGCGTCGACTTATATCCTCAGCTAAAATAACATGTTTTATGTAATCTTTGTACAATCTACTATTTTAAACGAGAAGAAGCGTGTCAATTGTTTTTTATCACTAGTTGAAGTTCATCGTAGCAAAAATGGAATCGCGAAAAGATTTCCAGACGATGATATTTTTATGATTTGTAAAAGTTAACCGTCTCTGCAGTGTTTATTTTTAAAGTGCTTGGGTGAGAAACATTTGAATTTAATTTGAATACTATAAAGTGGCGGTACGCAGAATTTAATCGCGTCTGTTTTTATCATGATGAAATTCGTGAAGGTCGACAACTGCGAACACTGAGACAAAACCATTGGATCACCTATGAGGAGATTCGGTGACATTTGGTGATTGTTATGAGCCCAATTGAAAAATCTGATAAGTCAAATCATGTTAAATAACTTTGTTGCCGCTAGATCCTTTGGACACCTCTGGATCATGAATTCAGCCCAAAATAAAATGGACACTTGAATAAAAAGATGTTGTTAAAGTACAATCACATACCACCAACAAAAATGGGGACGGGGAGACAAAAATGTAATGCGCATTTTTGTCCCAGATGGGTCCTGTTTGGACGATCACACCTGAAGAACAAAATACAGTTAATGATGTACACCGCCATTTGTTTGTTTAGTCTTTAAAAGTAAGGGAAAAACTACCAAGATGTCGTATCCTATAGCACTAAGATAATGCACACTGCGAACCAAACAAAGGCATATTTGGCTTCTAAAAAGGTTGAGCTCGTGACCTATCCCGTACATACCTAGTACAAACCTAGCAGCATGCATCTTCATTACTTTCTTAAAAATCAACAGGAAGAGCAGACTCTTCTCTTTGTTTACTTTTCAGAAAATAATGATAGCTCGCAACCAGCACGTGAAAAATGTGATATCACACTAATGGTCCTCATGTTTTCAAATATGGTTCAAACAAATGAAAGGGTGTTTTTAAGTTGTTTTTTGATGCGATTGTCCTGAGGCCCACATGATGTTATGCGATAATTTTGTCTATATAAGATGCATGTTGTTACACATGACAAAATGCACTACCCCCCTCACCGTGCGATATATAGTTATTAAGTCTCATGTGCCTGTAAATTACTGACTACCAGGGACTGCTGCCGGAACACTCTGTTAATGCTTGGCGACAGATTTTCTACTTGAGTGGTAGCTAGTCAGGCGAGCATTCGCAAAATGCCTTTCCGCCATCCTATAGTGGAAATTACATTGTTTTTAGATGAGTGAGAGTCGAGCTATATTTTGTACCGTAATATCGTCGTATGTTCGTATGTAAGAATTTGTGCGGAATCAAACGAATATTAACGCTAACTACGTTTTAATCAAACCGAATATTAAAATTAATTACGCTTTATCTAGTTGCACAACAAAGTGGCAGTTACCCGACTTTTAGTTGTGTTAACTTCGCGATATATTTTGTACCGCAATTCAAACTTTCATTTGTTATTATGTGTGCTAAATGAAACGAAATAAGGATTGAAGCAACCCACTTTTTCCTTTCTTAACCTATACAGTGTAACAAGCACCGCGTCTTTTATCTGTGGCGTTGACGCAACGCTACTTGTCAACTTCACAAAACTTCACTGCCAATTTACGTCTGTCAAAATGCACTTTGACATCCATAAAGCAGTCGGCTATGATTTATTGATTCTACAACGAACCTCCGTCTAGTGATTAAGGCTAGTGATATTACTGAAAAATTTGTTAACTTGATCTGATTGTTATGTGACATATTATATTGATACTAATTGACTACCTGTGTTGATTTATTTGTTTCCATCTGAGATGCCTTAACAATAGTGACAGTTTAATTGCTTTTAATTAATTTCGAGATATATGTTGTACCGCAATTCATACTTTTATTTGTCTACTGAATGAAACCAAATAAGTATTCAAGTTACCCATTTTCAACTTACTTTACCCACATAGTGGCAATTAAATTGCTTTTAGTTGAGTTACTTTCGAGATATATTTTGTGCCGCAATGTACGTAAGGATAATGTATTTAAGGATATGTGCTGACTCAAACCAAATATTAACGGTTTATCTACTTTCCCTTTCAATTCCCATTCAGATGGCGCAAGACAGGTCCGCTTGGAGAGCAGTGGTGACGCAGGCTGCACGCCATAATCACGTCCCTGAGTCATGAGGATACGACTAAGAAGAAGAAGAACTTTCCCTTTATAGTGGCCTTTTGTACCTTGGCTTTTGTACGAGTTTATTTTGAGAATTTTGAGATGTATTGCAATTATATACTACTTTACATGTAGATTATTTTATTAACTTTCATTGTAGGTAACCAACGTTTAATACCCCAACTCATAAGTCTGCATTTGCGTTGTCTAAAATCTGAAGTTTTGAAAGAATTGGACATCTTCCATATTTGGCAGAGCCCTAGTGGTTATTATTTATTTGCAAGGTTAAAGAAGTTAAATGAGAAGAGATTACTGCGACTTATAGATGATGAAAGAGCATTTGTCCAGTGGAGGAATGTTTAGGTGCTCAATGAAGAGTTGATGATGAGATGAACCTGGGGCTCCGCAGTCCATAGCTATAACCGCTCGGCTATCATTGCTTTCAAAAAATGCGATTTCCTGGCGCCAAGCATCATGTTCAATGTTCGCCAAGTTCTAGTCTCAAGTTGCAGCTGCACACTGAGAAAAATCTAAAGTCAAAAGCGCCCTAATGACGGCCAATTTATATGGTATAAGGCGAAACACCGACCAAACGTAATTACATACAATAACACCTTCCAACTAGAAGGCGTTAAACGAGGTCAGTGAAGGCGAATGTTTCTTTTCGTCTTCATTTAAGGGTGAACTGGCCGGGCCGTTCTCCATACAAACGCCGTAGGGTGATCACTGCTTTATTTGCGGATTTAAATCCAAAACAAAGCATAATACCGATTGATCTCGTCATTACCAAGGCTTGTATGATGCCGAAATTTTAATAAGATAATTAACTTGAGAGTTATGAGCTTCGAAACATTTTCATATAACATTTTCAAGGCTCATAACTTTCAACTTAATTATCTTTTTAAAATTTCGGCATCATACAAGCCTAGATAATGACGAGATCAATCGGTATTATGCTTAATTCTGGACCTAAAGTCTCAAATACGGGAGTGATCATCCTACGGCGTTTGTATGGAGAAGCGACCGGCCAGTTCAACCTTAAGGTGTATTTTGTGGTCTTTCTTAAATATTGACTTTTCGATGAGGCTGATTAAGTCGTACGTTATAGTGATAATCACCGTATATAAACCGCCGTAAGAGTAAGGTGTATTTTATGGTCAATACTGCAATTATTATCGTATAACAAGTTCAATTCTGAAAATACTTTACGGAAGGCGTTTTTGACGGTTGTGTTTATTATAAAACATGGTACATTTATATTGATTGGTGAAAATAATCTTAATTCATCTTACGTAGTTACAATTCAACGCTAAAAGGTCAAATTTGATTTAAGCCTTTAAGTTGTTTTTCTCAGTGCATATTTACTCATCAGATAGATACTTATTCCTCGTGGGGTACCGGGTTAGAGTTGCACCTCCCCATATCATCCCGTGGGTGTCGTTAGAGGCGACTAAGGGAAAAATACTGGAAGGTGGGCAGCGGCGCCTTCTAAAGAACTGCCATCTTACACTGCGATTCCCAAGCCGCCTGTCAAGAGAGAGGGTAGGCTGTGTTTAGCAGTGGACAATCCGGCTGAAGCAGTACAGTACAGATACTTATTCTTACTTTTGAACATAGCTAGTACTCTCCTAATACCTATTTTTTTATAATAACAATGAAATATATGTGCTAATATAAGTTAAATTCACATACAAATAACATATTCAAGACCTTTGAGAAAAGGCGTATGAAGTCATAATGGAACAGACATATTTTTACGAGCGTTGAAATAATTGTTTCCCATATTAAAGTTGTTAAAACCTTTATATCTCAGTTTTATATTGTAACTGAAGTATGTCAGCATCAGTTAAAAACAAAGTTTATTGTTTGGAAAGGTAATTAAATCACGTACCGTGAGGGGAAGTGCGGAAGTCTTCATGAAATCGTAAAATATTATACTAGAACAGACTTAAATAGATGCTTTGCAATGCTTTTACTCGTAAAGTTTTGTATGATACTGTACAGAGGAAATTAAGAACGACTCAGTAGGTTGTACTTCTTTGTCCAGATGATTTCTAGTTCAATCGCGTAAGGCTTTGTTGTCATGACAACAATGTTTAGCCGTTTTAAAATGAAGCAGTAGGAGTGAAGAGACTCTTAGAGACTTTTTGTAAACTGTCCGGTGACATTGCTACTTATTTAACATGTATATTTATGAAGCAGTGATGGCTCAGTGGCATTGGCTATGGACTGCCAAGCAGCAGGTCCATGGTTCGAATCCCGCCACGGGATTGAGCTTCACTGCATGGTGGAAGGACATTTTGTGAATGCCCGCCTGGTTAACAGGCTTAACCTAGAATTATTGCCTCTCAAGGACTGCTGCCGGAACACACCGTTAGGTGCTTGGCGACAGATTTTCTAGTTGAGGTCGGTCGCTAGCCAGGAGGGCATTCGTAAAATGCCCTTCCACCATGCGGTGAAGCTCAAAACCGCGGCGGGATTCGAGTCATGGACAGGCTGCGCGGCAGTCCATAGCCAATGCCACTGAGCCATCACTGCTTCAAATAAACCCGGTTTACAGTTTAATAAACATAATCCCAAGTATTTTTTTTCTATATTTAAAATTCAATATTCCATGTTCCATTCAAAAACAAAACAAAACTGCATCGCAGGAGTAACTTCATTCTATAATAGAGATTTCACGAAACTTATTCCGATGTTCCGACTCAGTTTTCATGTCTCTGCAAAAATATACTGGAGTAGCTATCGAGACAAAGCGAAAGACAAACTTTTGAATTACATATTGAAATGAAGCTTATTGAATATTGATAGCATCCACGTCTCTTGTCGTATGTTGGCTGCGTTGTAAGATGTCGAAACCAATTCGTGTCGACATTGTGATTCTTGAAATAACATTTGAAAAGAAAATCTCTTTCAGATTTAATCCGTTGGTATGCATTGTAGTAAGTTGTATTTCTTTAAGAACAGTTGCCTTAACGTAGTACTCTTATTCCATACTATAGGTGCATTGAAATTGCTTATTATGGCGTATTTGTGTTGTTGTTTTTAATTATAATGAAAAAAATATCGTTACTCAATGAGTTGATTAGTTGTTTAGAAGCGCCATCTAGCGTTTTCTTCGTACTGTTATACATTTAAAGTACCAAGCAAATGAGAATACACAAAAAGCATTATTATATGCCTGGTCTATTCTTAATTCATAGGTTTTCGTGGGCTACCCCCGAAATGGACTCCATTTCCCCAGATAGCCATTCCAATCCAGGCCTTGCATAACCGACCTCACAATTTTGATTACTGTAACTATACTGTGGCGCATCCACCATAACGTATCACGAGGTCATCATCAGTTTTCTGCTGTCTATCTCCACGATCACAGCTGATAACACGAGCCACCTGACTACGATAGCAGAATTCATGAAATTAGACCAGCCCCGCTTGAGTAGGGGCGTTTCAAATTCTTGCAATCACTAGTTCACAAAATACTATACAATAGTACTGACGTAGTTTGATTAGTTCACAGTACTCGCTTTCGATGTTAACTGTCACGCCATTAAATCCTTGCTTAAATAATGATAAAAATTACATTTTATTTTTTTAATATTGTTAGGTTTGCAATAACGCCTGCTATGCGGATTACATTACAAAATCACAAATATACGATAGGAAAAATTTAATCCCGCACATGACTTAAATTTTTCCTATCGTATATTTGTGATTTTGTAATTACATTTTATTTCTAAATGCCCGAATCCAAGTGTGTTTTATGCTAACGGGTATAAAAAAATAGGGTTGGCTAACATGGCAGAGATAAGTTTATCTCTGCCATGTTAGCCAACTTTATTCAACCTGCAAGTGTAGCAACTGTACATATCTAGTGCCAACCCTGTAGCAAACTCATTCTAGCTACTCGCTCGAAGTGCCTGAACGTATCTTATTTCATGGCTTGATGGATGAACGCGATATGGCGCAGTCTGTTTTTATACTCCGACACTTTTTACTTTTAAATCTGTTCAAGACGTTGTTTACATCTATCCATAATCTTATCTTCTAAGATATTTATCTAAGCTACCACCCTAAAGAAGAAAATATGTCGTCGTTCATATCACGCTGTATTTCTGCAGTTCTCTTTGAGAGGCAAGCGATCGTGTTTTATTCACATACAGAAGACTCAAATCAACACATAATCGGTAGTTAGATCTCATGGGTATTTGGACGTATCTGCCTTCATAAGTTAGCGTGGCACTGACTTCTGTAAATTATTTATTTACAGCCATTACAGTGTTAGATAGTATTTTTATTGTATCAGCAAAATCGCGCTGCATAAGTACTACTCTAAAATGAGATTACCATAGTTAATGTATAGTCACACACTGGACACTCGACTCATTATCTATACAAAAGCCGCGTTCTAACTACCTATTACACAGACACTACACAAATGCTGTTTTTGTACACGCGTAAATGTGTGCGTGAACTCTAAGGTTGTCATCGGAAGGTATGTCATACGTAGTATTATTATATGTTCTATGGTATAGTAGTTAAAGTAATATAATAAAAACAGGACCACCCACCAGTGTTACCAATGGTTATAAATAAATACTTATTTTCATAAAGTATAAGGAGTGGCGAAATGAGCAAGGCCGTTCAGAACTCGTAAATATTTGAAATGGTATTATATTGCGTTTGCCACCGGCGATTAGTGATTATTAGTAGAATATCATGTGCCTGTAATTTCACTGAGTACCGTGTTCTTAAATACGGAATAAAGCAATGTGGACGGACATTTTGCGAATGCCCGCCAGGCTAGCGACCACACTCAAGTAGAAAATCTGCCGCCAAGCACCTAACAGTGTGTTCCGGCAGCACTCCTTGGGAGCCAGTAAAATTAAAATTACAGTCACATGAGACCTAACAACTGTACGTCTCAGTGTGACGGGCACAGTGCAATTCGTCGTTGACGAAATGCAACTGTTATAGGCAGAGGTTGGTCCACTTAACATCATGTGGGCCTCGGGCTTGTTCCGTCACTATAAAACGATAATAAAAATAAATGTAAACTGCTTGACCAATGAATATACAAGGTTGGGGGCCTGCATTTAAACTGGGTAGGTACAGCTGTTTTCAAACGGTTTTCCCGTTTGAAAACAGCTGTATGTAAATGTTGCCATAGGTTTTCGCGACTATTACATATACTCGTAGAACCTAATTAAACAACTTCAAACGATTTAAATACTCACCCCGTGACTACGATCACTGCAAAGTGTTTGAAGCGTCGGGATAAAAATTATAAATATACTCGATTCAAACCGTTAAAAATTGTTTAACTAGAGAGAGTACATTCCTAGTTTAAAACCAGTTATGAATCAGAAATGTACATCCCGTTTTATAACTAAGGGTAAGTACCATTTGAAGTTTAATTCGCCAAAAACGCTAAAACGATCACACTCCCAAAAAGTTGTTCCAGGTGGGTCTTGGCAATATTTTCGCCATAAACGCTATGAAGCTACTGGAACAGTTTGAATTACCTACATCTAATGTCAAATGTGACAGAAGTGGCAAAATTAGTGGCATTCTTAGCGTTCTAATCCTAAATGGAACAGGGGAGAACAGTTACAAACGCTCACAGTGATCACAACCATAGACGCAGAATGTGATCAAAATTATCGAAAATAACGATATTAGCGTCAAATGGAATATACCCTAAGACCTGCCGAAATCGTGACAGTTTAGCGACGCATCAAGGTCGTATAAAAGTAATATAAAAACTGATAACCGTTCGAAGCTGAACCCATCAAAGTTCTAAGTGTTCCGTCTACTTAGTATTCAGGCGGGAACACCTCCGACGACGCGGTATACCTAACCGAAGCTACGGACGTAATGACTTAGGTATTGACTCGATATTACCTGGTGTCGGTTTGATTTGGAAGCGCTCGTAGTGTTGCTTGTTTATTCGTTTTGACTGATCAACGTCCAACGTCCGCTACGCTCATGATCTGGATGGGTGACCGCTAGCCACAACACGCACGACGCAGGTTTTAAGTGACCCAAGAGGTAGGGATTGAAAATTTCATGCTTAGCTTTTAATGTTTGAAGCTGGTTCCATTTTTTTTAATTTTCACTCCTTTCTGTGAGGCATACCTACTGCCATGCTACCTGCATTTGTATTGTACAACTTAACAACTTATCTAGTAAACCGATGTTCAGGAAATTTATATGCAACTTATCTAAAGTAACCTTCAATGTAGTAAAAAGAATCATCGAGATTGGATCATCCAGCAAAACGTTGTGCAGGGTCATATATAAAAAATATAAGCGTCAACTTCAAAACCCCCTCCTTTTCTGACTGTTGGTTAAAACAGAGATTGAGTTATATACGCGTTTAAACTAGCTGCTAAGCTCAAAAGGCAAAAGTAAGATTGAAAGACCTCTGCTTAGTTAGTACAGAATAGACGCGCATGAGCCTTATGAAGCATTGGATTCGACCAAATTGGCAACACCCCACCACTGTCTGTATAGGGCCATGTCTTTTCGCTTTATTGTGCTCCCTGTGAGAAACAGCTAGGATACCTTTGAAATACAATGTAAGCCAGCGGGTATGCTGTATAAAGAGCTTCTTAGCAAAAGTATCGTGCTAGAAGCAGTCAAAGGCTTTTGATGTATCGAAAGTGACGGCAAGCGCTTATCCATGCTTATGATTGACCTCTCTCCTGATGTAAACAACATATGGAAAAAGATCTATCTGTACTGGCTTTGGCAAAACCGGTACTGTCATATACTGAGAATATCATTTGCTTCCAGGTTAGACTGAAGTCTAATGTTTGAAACCTTGTTGCAGAGTTGTAGAGGATAAAAGCAAAATTTATAAAAACACAGAACCTACTTCTACAGCACTGACCTCACATTATCATTGTCCGACTTCCACAAGTTACATCATACTTTTCAGTGTTGGAAGTTGGTTCTGTTTATTTTTGTATATTTTCTATCCTTTTTACTTAAAAGATATGCGCTTTGTGTAAAATACTTACTGTTCACCATAGAATTGTGATTACCATTAAATCATCCAGGTAGGCAAACAAATATTTTTTTCAGGCACGTGACTGTTACTTAAAAACTACTCAACCAATTTTGACAGAATTTAAATGAAATAAAAATAAAAATTTAGAAGTATACCCACCCTACCCTACAAAAATATCATCGGCATAATTGGCAGAGTAATTTGAGTAACACATATAAAAAAATATTTTATAAATTATTTAAAAAAATACTTCAATTGTGAATCTCCCCCGTTTTTGGAAGTCTGTTAGAATTATATAGAAATCATTTTGATTGCCCGCCTGGCTACCACCTTCAAGTAGAAAATCTGTCGCCAAGCACCTAACGTTGAGTTCCGGCAGCAGTCCTTGAGATTCATTGAAAATACAGGTACATGCGACTAACAACTATGTTCAAGGTGACGGGTGCAGTGCCATTCGTCACTTGTGATGAAATGCATCTGTTCTAGGTAGAGGTTAGTCCGCTTTATATCAGGTGGGCCTCGAGCTTGTTCCGTCACAAACATATAAAACAAGCCTTCGTGCTTCGCCGCAGAGTATAGAGAGTACGAAATAAATACACTATATATCATAAGAGCACATGTATTTCTCCGTTTCAGAACAGTTTCTACCTTTATTCGGGCAAAAGGATGGGTGTAGCTGTATAAAGTAGTGTATCTTACCCAATTTCATCCACTCTGTATTCACGTACAGTCGTCTTGGAATAGATGAGATCGTACCCCGACCACAGAATATTGTAACAGTAGTACTGAAATGTGCCGATACGAACCCGAAATCGGTCCGCTTGAGGGGACATAGATATTTACTTGTCTCGTTTTATTATTGGACTTGGGTACTTCAGGCCCGGAGCCGTTAGCAGTTTTCTCTGTGGCAATATTCCGTTCGTATTTTTTTCATTTTTATTGTGTCTTTTATTGTGTACAAAAGTTTTTATAAAATTGGACATATTATTCGCTGTAGTGCCGATCCTGAAAGGTATTTTTTTCACCTAAAGGTATGTGATGATGTGGTCGAAGATGTTGTTCAAGCTAACCTAGGATTACTGGCTCTTTAGAACAGTTGTCAGAATTGACAGGTGCCTGCTAACCATTCACAAAATGCAACGTCTATTATGATTTTCTCTTTTAAATGAAAATAAGGTGGTAGAAAATAGGCTTATATTTATGGGAAAGATTTAATAAAAAATTTTAGGGGTTAGGGATAAAAAAAAAATATACTTCTTTCATGTTATATAAAACAGTTTCTTGATGTTTTTTGTTCTCTTTATAGGTAATTTTTTTTAATACTTTTTATGGTATTGTGACGGAACAAGCCCGAGGCCAACCTGATGATAAGTGAACTAACCTCTGCCTATAACAGACGCATTTTGTCAATGACGAATTGCACAGTGCCCGTCACACTGAGACGTATATATAGACGTGTTTGGCGACAGATTTTCTATTTGATTGTGGTAGCTAGCCAGGCGAACATTCGCAAAATGCCCTTCCAACACGCGGTGAAGCTCAAGCCGGCGGTGGGATTCGAACCATGGACCTGCGGCACCGCAGTTCATAGCTATAACCACTCAGCTTCAAAATTTATAACGTAATGATTTCCTCTGTTTAAATATAGGTCAATATTTATGGGAAATATTAAACATATACAGCCTTACTTATAAACGCTACTTAAATTTTAAGCATTACTTAGCCGCTGATTAGCAAAATTTCTTACTCATAAACGCTACATAACTTTATCCAGTACCTAAGTACTGCTTAAATCAGCTGTCGATATAAACACCGTCCCACCCTTGTTTAAATTTTAAGTAACAAGATGGCGCCCATATTTCTGATCAGCTGATTTAGTTACAGACCCACCAACTTATCTGTTCAGGTGGCAGAAAAAAGAACTACAACATTCCTTCAAATTGTGACAGTTCGTAGTTGATTTCCTTGACCAGTAGCGCCCTCGAAAACTGCACAGTTAAGTTGGTGGTACTATACAAAGAAAAGTATTATATTTACTTTTTAATTTCAAGATATTTAGCACTAGATACATGCTATTTGGCCATTTAGGTCATTCATAATACTTTTTAGTACAATGTTGTCAGTTTAAAATACGTTCGACCTCATTATCCATTGCTTAGCTAAACAGGTGCTATGTAGCGTTTATAAGTAAGAAATATTTAAGCATTACTTAAACACTGTTTAGTTATCCATTACTTAGCAACTACATAGCGATGTTTTTATAAGTAAGGGGGAAAATGTTTAGGGATAATGGATATACAAAACAAAAAAAACTATACTGCAATCTTCATTTATGTTAAATAAAACAGTTTCTTCTTAGTTTTGCTTTCTTTATTGGTAAAAAAATATTTGTTTGACATTAGTTTACCAATAACCAATTAAATATTAAGTTCGTTAAGGCTCCAGCTACAATCACATATGTTTGAAATTCCCAAACTTAATCAATACACGATACACAAATTTGAATTTGCAATGCTTTTACTGTAATTTCGAAATATTTACTCGCTTCCCAATAAACCGGCGGCATAACGAATAGACTCGTCAGCCGTGATAATGAATGCAAATATCTAGGTATGTCATTATTGGGACCAGGCATGTGAGCTGCACCTGGCGACAGAAATACGATTTCCTAACTTTTTACACTCCCATATCCCCGCCGTTTTGTAACATTTCCTAATACTGCATTGACAAAAAATATATAGAACCTGACAAAATTTCACATAGCCGGATATCCGCCGGACGGACACATTTTAAAAGCGTTTTCGCCCTAGCTGCCACGGAGACGCTGAAACGGCGTCCTAAGATATTTATAGATAAAGTGGCCACGCACAAGTAATGCTTTAAAAAATATATTTATTTATATAAATAAATATCAAACTACAATTACAACTATCTTTTCAAGAATTTCCTAATGCAATAGTGTAAGTCAAATTCATAATCGTAACAAAAAACCTATAATAACTACAATCAAATTAAATTAAAAACAAATAATAAATTGAAAGTAAATAAAAATTAAACGAAATTTAATCAAAGAAAAAATTAATTCAATGTAAAATTCAATCCATGTCAAATTCAAGTCTATTCAAAATTAAACCAGAATTAAATTAAAATTAGATCTAAAATTAAATAAAAAATAAGTCAAAATTAAATCAAAATCAATGTCAGCTACTATAAATTAGTATTGAGTGCCCCAGTTTGTGTTTATACAGTTAATAAAATTTTAAAATCTATTATTTGATGGTTAAAACCATGTTGAATATTTCAATATAAAATTTTGTAATTGACCTTCATAAGATCGCCGTAGACACCTAAATTTGATAAATGATCTTGACTTAACTTTGACAAAATATGTTTTTCAAACTATCGCGTGCTAGGCAAATATTACATTAACAAATTTTTAGAGCAGAAACTTTCACTTGATAAAATGTTATGCTCTATAAATGTGTATATGATATGTCCGCTTAACATGTAATAGGACTTGTACCGTACTTATATGAAATTATACTGAGAAATGTTATTTTTTTATGTCATTGTGACGGAACAAGCTCGAGGCCCACCTGATGTTAACCGGACTAACCTCTGACTATAACAGATGCATTTCGTCACAAGTTACGAATTGCACTGCGTCCGTCACCTTGAGACATAGTGGTTAAGTCTCATGTGCCTGTAATTTCACTGGCTCTCAAGGACTGCTGCCGGAACACACCGTTAGGTGCTTGGTGACAGATTTTCTACTTGTCGCTAACCAGGCGGGCATCCGCAAAATGCCCTTCTACCGTGCAATGAAGCTCAAGACCGCGGCGGGATTCAAACCATGGATCTGCTGCGCGGCAGTCCATAGCTAATGTCACTGAGCCATCACTGCTTCGAAATATAATTAACGGGTAAATAATGGACATAGGTCATTTTTAATACTCTGTGATAGTTGATTGTACAACGAGAGCATGAAACAAGTCATTTAACTGGAGACTTTTAACATCCTGAGCTATAGGCGAGTGCTGATATTTAAGTTGAGGCTAAAATGGGCATATGCTCGACTATACACTCAGATTTTCACTTCAATTGCGAGGAAATCAAACAAATTTAGTTTACATAGTAACAAAGTTAATGTACAAAGATTGTTACAATTACGAGTACATTTACAAGTTTAGTAAATATTTTTTTTGTTATATATTTTTTATCTTGTGCGGGAAACGAACTCACAATTTTTTTTATTAATCTAACAAATCAGATTTTAATTTGTCGTGTTGTGTTAATAAAGGCATACCACAAGTAAAAAAAAAACAGAAATATAAATGTCGAGGAGCGTGCAAATATGTCACCGAGCTTAAAAACTTGGTATTTATGTAAAATGTTACTAACTGAACTACGTTTGTATGGAAAAGCTACATGCACAAACCTTACAGATATTTTATGTTTGAAAGTTCAAACCCCTAACTTTCAGACTGTGACCACCTTTAATCTTTACAGTGCATTGACCTTTATTATAGTACCAGTTTTGAATTATTACGTTGCTTTTTATGTAGATTTAATTTTCATACAGAATATTTAATACATTTCGTGTAAGCACTTAGTCGGTTCTTAAATGTAAAGTTAACCGCAGGTTTGGTATGTAGAATACATTAACAGATTCGTTGGTTGAATGACTAGAAATGTATTTTTGTGGTTTTGGTTTATAAAGGCATTCAGTGATTTTCTAATGGTATACGAGTATAGGTCAATGTGTTTTAACCGACTCCTGAAAAAGAAAAAGGTCTTCAACCTGATACATATTTTTTTACGCAATATTACGTAATTTCTTTTTTGAAGCAATGATGGCTAAGCATTGGCTATGGACTGCCGCGTAGCAAGTCCATGCTTCGAATCCCGCCGCGGCTTGAGCTTCACCGCACGATGGTAGGGCAATTTGCGAATGCCCGCTTGGCTAGCGACCACCCTCAAGTAGAAAATCTGTTGCCAACAAACTAACGGTGTATGCCAGCAGCTGTTTTTGAGAGCCAGTAAATCTAGGATATACTCGTACCTGTTAACACCTTCGACCACATCATCACTTACCATCAGGTGAGATAGTGGTCAAAGGCTTACCGATCAGCATTAAAAAAAACTCAGCTGTGACCCGGTATGTATCGGATTATTCTTTCTATGTTCGATTAGGTTTCTGCCTATTAAAAAAATGATATGACAACCCTATACAAATCCCTTGATGAAATTGGAGACAAAAACGTAGGAAAAACTTTGGGCCTTCTATAATTAAATTTTGCATGTATCTTGTTGAAATTAAACAAAAAAAACTGGTGTTGTATGGAATTTCAAAATTTTCATATTTATGGGCTCATGTGGTTCAAAGTGTTAACAAACATGAGACCTAAACAACAATTTATATAATATTTAAATTTTTTACCATAATTCCTCACCTAGATGAAGTCTAGTAGTCTGTTTGATTACCACGCACCGTCCCCTATGACGCTTGGAGCATACAATTTCGGCTCAGTTGAGCAATCTCGATATTGTAGTGGTTAAGGCCCCACTAGGCTATCGAGCCTTATACCGGGAGACGCGAGTTCGATTCTCACTCGGGGTAAAAAAATTGTGTTCCAAAAAGATGAGATTTTTCGCTTAGCAGGCAATAGTGCTTTTATTCATATTTAGATAAAATATATATATTAATAACCAATTTAGGTGATAGTTTTTTGTTACGAAACTGCAGCTTTTAAGAGACACAAAATTCAGATTGACCCTGAAGGGCTGAAGTATGTATATACAATAACTTGCAGTTTTAATTTAAATGTAACGATAAACCGTTTAACAAAGATAAATAACTTGTTGCAGGGTTTTATACTATTTAATTAATTTAAACTTGTTTGTCTATAGGTTTATTCGAATCGGATGTTTGCAATACGAGGGCATATTAAACAGAGATCTGATTCTTAATAGTTGGGGAGGTATATGAAAATGTAGAAGACTGAATGTCAAAAAAACGAACAAAACATCACTTTGAGTATAAAACTATGAATAAATGTGTAAAGAACTCTCATATACAGTTACCACTTTTATTTTGGACTCATCTATTTCACTATACACACCCTCTTACACACATCCCATTCACTCTCACACCTACAGCACAACCCCACACACACATACACACTCATCAACCCTTAAAAAAGTCACATTCCCATGTAACGTGACATGATAACGAAGTACATTATAAAAAATAAGTTTTAGTAATATACATATATTATACACACTATAAATATGTACATATAAATTTACTTTGTTTATAAGTGTGACCTTAAGCCGAAACAAATGTGTAAGAAACGAGGTTCACAAGTTGCTCGTAACCTTCTGAAGTAATCACATTCGGTTTGGTATATAAAGAAGCTGTTATTGGGTTTTAATTATTGGGTAATAACGAAAAATAGTACGGGAATTTAAAGAATAATTGGACAATATAGGTTAAGTTGGTCACCAAGATACAGGTTAACCTAGTTTGGGGCAAAACGTATTTTGGAATTATAACTTTATTTTATATCAATATACGTTATTATTATTAACACAACTACAACCCCCCCCCCCCCCCACACACACACATACACACTCATCAACACATAAAAACACACACATTCCTATGTAACGGTGGCAAGATAATGAAGTACATTATAAAAATAAGTTATAGTAATGTATATTGAAGACACACTATACACTACGCACTATAAATATGTACATATAAGCTTACTTTGTTTATAAGTGTGACCTTAAACCGAAACAAATGTGTAAGAAACGAGGTTCACAAGTTGCTCGTTATCTTATTAGGTGATCACATTCGGTTCGGGTTTAGGTTACAACTAAAGTAGCTGTTAGTTAGTTTTAATTATTAGGTGATAACGAAAATAGTAAGTAAATTTAAAGAATAATTGTACCATATAGGGAGGTAGTCCCCAAGGTACAGGTTAACCTAGTTTGGGGGTCAAAAGTATTTTGAAATTGTAACTTGATTTAATATCAATAAACGTTATTATTATTATTAAAACACGCACAATTTTCCAAATTCAATTGGATTGGTTAATTGATTTGGCGCTTAGTCATGATCGTATCCGATTGATCGCGTCCCGGTATGTATTTGCATGGCACACTCTGTAAACCACGCCCGCCGCGGTGAGGTCTGCGTTCTGCTGTTTTTGAGCTTGATTTATAAAATGTATATATATTTTCAACACACTCGCTCGTAACAGGCCTTTAAATGCACCGATTTGATGTTACGATGTAGTCTATTACTCTCGCGTGTTTTTTTTCTACTTTACCGCACTTGTTTTAAATAGAAAAATAAAACAACTTTTCCACACTTTTCACCATAGAGATTTTGATACAAGTGAGCTAAGTTGCTCATTATAGACGAGGCTGTGTGTTGCAGCCCGAGCCGTAAGCGAGGGCGTAAATCAGCCGAGTGTATAATGAACAAGTTGCTCACAAGTTTTATTCGCACTTTTTTAACACCCTTGTGAGGAAAAAAATATATATTTGCACAAATGCGATACAAACAACATACGAAAATTATGGAAAATAACGCGCAAGTTATTTTTTTAGTTTATGGCCCTAAGAACGATATAATAAAGGTCACTTTACGAGCAAGGGTGTTGAAAAGTGTATTCTGGTTCGTTTTGTATTGTATCTAGTAACGACATAGTATCAACAAATTGACTATGGTTAAATTAAAATAGGTAAAGGCACACTTGTATCATAACGTACTATTACAGATTTATTCGTAGTTATAAAAATATTTTTCAAGTACCTACTCTTTATCTAGTTGAACCTATTTATTTATATCACCAGTCTCAGACCACTATGGATTAACACTTCCCCCAAAACTACTAAACTTCCGTTAATGGGTTTGCAACGCGTTTATCCTTCTGTAACGGCGAAAATATTTTATGTTTAACTGCTGTTCTATAGCTCGTAAAATTTTATCTTTACTTAAACTTGCTATGGTATAAACTGTACGTAAAATGAAATTTACAATGTATTTAAAGTTTTGCTAGATTTTCAAGTATACTATCATCCAGTTAAAATAAAATCAAAGAGACATTTTGTCTCAGAAAGCTCTATTAAAATTAAACGCACAAACTATTTTCGTAACGGTTTTCAGGGCTGAATCTTTTACCTTTTTAACCAATTTCCAAAAATCATGTATTTACCAATATTATTATACCCGTACCTCGATGACATGGTAATTGCAAGTCTTATCTATGATTACCAGTATTGCGTATTGTAGCTAAGAGAAAATCGATTTTGTATCACTACAAGAAGAGCGAGAAATATATATTAGGTCCTTACATATGAAATTGGCGTTTTTCGTACTGGCCACTTTAATCACGAATTTCTCCTCTTTGGTAAGGAATTCCAAATTCAAATTTGTACAGCTATAGACTCATGTATTTGTGCTTCGATGATCGTCATTCATTTGTTTTTTTTCTTCTGTTTTTTTCTGTTTGCGTCACTAATTTTACAAAATGGAAAACCTTAAATATCGCATTATTTACGAGTACGAGTTCCGCCGTGGCACTAGTGCTGCGGAAACAACTCGAAGGGTGAATGATGTGTATGGCGGTCGTGTTGCAAAAGAAAACACAGTTCGTTTTTGGTTCCAACGTTTTCGTTCTGGAAATTTCGACCTGCAGAACAAGCCCCGTGGACGGCCTGAGACTCAAGTTGATAATGAAGAGTTGAAGGCTATTGTGGAAGCGGATCCATCGCAAACCACGTCCGAGTTAGCTGCAGGCTGCGATGTTAGTGATAAAACTGTTTTAATTCACTTGAAGCAAATTGGGAAGATTAAAAAGCTTGAAAGGTGGGTACCTCACGAATTGACTGAAACAAACCGGCAAACGCGCGTCGACTGCTGCGTTACATTACTAAACCGGCACAATAATGAAGGTATTTTAAACCGAATCATTACCTGTGATGAAAAATGGGTTCTTTACGATAATCGGAAGCGCTCAGCGCAATGGTTAGATCCTGGCCAGCCAGCCAAATCCTGCCCCAAGCGAAAATTAACCCCAAAAAAGTTACTTGTAAGCGTTTGGTGGACTAGTGCCGGTATTGTTCATTACAGTTTTTTCAAATCTGGCCAGACTATTACGGCTGATGTCTATTGTCAGGAATTGCAAACCATGATGGAAAAGCTAGCGGCTAAACAACCTAGGCTGGTCAATCGCTCCACGCCACTGCTGCTTCACGACAACGCTAGACCACACACTGCGCTACAGACGGCTACTAAATTAGAAGAGCTTCAATTGGAAAGTCTAAGACATCCTCCGTACTCCCCGGACCTTGCTCCAACAGATTACCATTTTTTTCGAAATTTGGATAACTTCTTGCAAGGGAAAAAATTCAACTCCGATGGGGCAGTCCAAATCGCCTTCAAAGATTTTATTGATTCCCGTCCGACTGGTTTTTTTAGTAAAGGGATCAATGAACTACCTATGAGATGGCAAAAGTGCATAGAAAATAATGGTTCATACTTTGATTAATTAAATATATTATATTAAAAAATATTCGACTCTTTGTTCCTCCCATACAAAACGCCAATTTCATATGTAAGGACCTAATATTTCGAAGCAGTGATGGCTCAGTAGCATTGGCTATGGACTGCCGCGCAGCAAGTCCATGGTTCGAATCCTGCCACGGGGCTTGAGCTTCACCGCGTGGTGGAAGGGCATTTAGCGAATGCTCGCCTGGCTAGCGACCACCCTCAAGTGGAAAATCTGTCGCCAAGCACCTAACGGTGTGTTCTGGCAGCTGTCCTTGAGAGATAGTGTACAGGCTCATGAGACTTAACAAATAAGTCTCATAGTGACGGACGCAGTGCAATTCGTGACTTGTGATGAAATGCATCTGTTATAGACAGAGGTTACTCCGCTTAACATCAGGTGGTGCCCCGTCACAATAATATTATAAAAAAAAACTTACAGAAAATCGAATAGACTTCTAAGACTGACAATTATAAATAATTTGTGGAAGTTGGACCATGAATAGGAAAAGTGATAAAAAACAGCATCATACCGTCATCAACAAGTTATTTCATACATTTCACTCATAGAAGTGGATTCCATTTTTTTTTATAAATATATGGTTGAACCTTTTTATATGTAGAACTAACATATAAACATTTCTGTTTATAAATCATAAAGTAATAGATCCTGTTTGAGTATATGTGTTACGTGCGATCCCTTCCACAAAATGTACGGATGCTTATAGATAAATACTGCGTTGTTTTGTAATCATTGTAAAAAGAGCGCAGCGCTGCTATTCCCTTTCCCAGATGCATTATCCTGATTTTTTTCTTTTCCACGACATGCTCTTTGGATAAAAGGTAGGGTTAGGAACTTTTTAAAGATCAGTCGAGGAAATTAAACATACATGTCTAAAATGTCTATTGGGCTGCTTTGTTATATCTTTTTATATCACCTGCTTGACAATATCACATTTTGTAACAGATAAAGGATTCCGATATACCACGGCACATAAGTGAAGCAAATAAGATAAAACAAAAAAAAAACAAGCTCATGTCTTGCCGTCCCTTTCAACAATATGGCAAAACCGTGGAGCGTGTAAGAAAAGAGTCTGCTATTTTGCCTATAGGTATTTGTACCGTGTGCCGTGATCCATCTGTACTTCATTGGCTTGGCTAGAAAAAAAAACATTAAAAAATGTATTTTAAATAATTCTTTTTTGAGTAATTCTTTTATAAGAAAATTTAGGGGGTCATTATGGAGGCCCAAAAAGTGAAAATCTACCCAAAGGCTGATTGATGAAGTTAACCTATAAATATCATTAACACCAATCAGTGTAGGGGTATTAATGTTTGTTTCCATAAATAATAAATAAGAAGTAATTTTATGGTTAAAACTCCACCGTCCATATTTTTGAGATTTACGAGTACTTCTTTCCATCCTGAAGTTATCTAGAAGACGTCGTTTTTTTTTATGCTTGATAGATTAGCCTTTGACCACTATCTCACCTGATGGTAAGTGATGATGTGGTCGAAGATGTTGTTCAGGCTAACCTAGAAGTACTGGCTCTCAAGGACAGCTGCCGGAACGCACCGTTAGGTGTTTGGCGACAGATTTTCTACTTGGGGGTGGTAGCTAGCCAGGCGGGCATTCGCAAAATTCCCTACCACCATGCTATAACGACTGCCATCCTAAGACAACAACCGGGACCGACGGCTTAACGTGCCCTCCGAAGCACGGAAACGCTCAGTAGTAATGTCACTAGCGGTCACCCATCCAAGTCTAAGTTCTGCTATATAAGTTTAATATGTTTTGTCAATAAGTTTAGTGAGGGTCATGTTTCAGCCATATATACGTATGTTGTTTACTAAAATTTCAGGAGTTGAAGAACATGAAGATTTGCATCTTGCACGAAATTTTCTATCCGAATATCAGATTGAATAAAGGGATAGTGAGCAAAATTGTGTCTTATCAGTTATCACAGTGGATTAAATATATAAATTAATTTAAAACCTTTCGTTGAAACGTTAAGTTTAAGTAATCTACTTACCTTAATTCACTACTTTATAATTTTATTCCCGAAAAGAATCCTATCTTCGGGAATAAATCTGTCTTCATATAAGATGAGTTTGAATCCTTCGTTGCATCCAGGAATGTTGTCTTAAATCCTTCACATTACTTAGGATTAAATAGGTAGTAGGTTGTACAAAATTTATATTGACCACTCTTTCCAGGTCATCCACTCCTCCTTTCCACCCATAAAATAAAATAACACAATTATCATTAATTTTTCTTTAACACTGAATCACGGCTAAACTTTTATTTATGCCGCGGTCACTTATATAAGTGCTTCACATAAAATAAAATAAAAAAAAAATTATTGCCAAAAGAAGCAGTGATGGCTCAGTGGCATTGGCTATGGACTGCCGCGCAGCAGGTCGATTGTTCGAACGGTTCGGCTTCAGCTTCACCGTATGGTGGAAGGGCATTTTGCGAATGCCCGCCTGGCTAGCGACCATCAAGTAGAAAAATCTGTCGCAAAACACCAAACGGTGTGTTCCGGTAACAGTCCTTGAGAGCCAGTGAAATTACAGTCACATGATGATTAAGAACTATGTCTCAAGGTGACGGGCGCAGTGTAATTCGTGACTTGTGATGAAATGCATCTGTGATAGGCAACGGTTAGGCTGCTTAATATCAGGTGGGCCAGGAGCTTGTTCCATCACAAATACATTAAAAAAAAACAATACCAATATAAGATCATACCCAAAGTTATTTATAAAATTACTCACATATACTACGTCTAAAATTATCTTGGTACTTCTAAAACAAATCCAACTCATTCCCAGCTCCAGTTTTATCGACACTCGGGAATGCTGTAAAGGTGAGATAATTACCCACTTTCGTGAACACGAAGCGAAGGCTATGGAGGTTATTTGTTATACTACTGAGAGACTTTTATACAATAATTAAGCTTGTGTAGGCGACTTGCAGGCTTGGTAAGACAGATAATCATACTAGATGACAATGAAGTTAAAAATCATAAAAATTATCACCATGTATCCCCAAAATTATTAAAACCTCCTATAGTAGGATCCTATATCATAGGTTGCAATCTACTAGAAACAGTTCAAAAGACACTTCAAAATATATAATAATAAGAATAGTCAAGAAAACCCAGTATCTAATAGTAAATAGACCCTAGTATCGAACCCACGGCCTCAAGATTCCAAAGCAATCCTTAACGCCACTTGACCAATAAAGCACACAATTATGTCTATGAAAACGATTATTAATAACATAAAATAATGAGTAAAATAAAAATTCTTATAGGAGCCACGTGGACCAGCGTTGTGATTGAAAAAAGATTTAATACATTTTCGGTAAACCCCGATTTAGAAATAAACATATTTTAAAAAAGGTTGATTTATTGCGAAATAAAAAAATAAACGGGCGTTTTAGATCAATTAGTAAGGGAAAATAAATCAAAACTTTAATTAAATAAAGTTAATCTCAATGCGCGCTGTACGCGGCGGCTACGGCTTTTTTTTTTAAATCCATAATGCGCAAAATTTAGAGTAAAAAAATCTTCCATCCTCAAGAAATGTCTAAAAATAATTTCTTGAGGATATAATTGGCCAAGCGAAATTGTCAATAATTGATGATACTAGATAATACTATTATTATGTTAATGTTTACATCTAATGTAAACATTAAACTAAACTAGATTAATAAAATGGATTTGTTGCCAAAATTGTTCAAACATAATATATTTTCTGAATCCAAACAATTATCCCCTGAAGAGGAGTTTACCGTCAAAGTGACCTAATTAATGGAATCGCAACCATGAATATACTGAAAAACCCAATAAATGCGTCGGGAGACGGCAATGGCAGCCGCTATTGTTATTATTTCCCAACTTCAATTATAAAAATATATCGATTTTTAAATATCTGTACTACACATTTATTTCACTCACGTACTTAATGCAGTTAAAATAAGCAACAAACTCAGAAAATTGATATTTTTTAGTTTATTTCGGAAAAGGGGGTTGCAGCGCTTCACTAATTTTTAATGCGTGTTATTTTTATTTCCCAGTGCTTACTTCCGTTAAGTTCGGGGTCTACTGAAAACTTATTAAAAAAAAATCAATTACAATGCTTCGTTCCGTCGTGGGTTTATTCGACATTACTTTTTTAAAGTTAGGAGAATACGTTATATATAGAATAATTATTTTCTATCGAAATATAAATACTTTTATGTTTCAAGAAATAAAATAGAAAGTACCTACTATTCTAAGATATAAACTAGTGACATTAGTATAAATTCTACTACCGTTTTTGGTCCCACAAAGCAAAAGTTTACCAGTAAGGGGTTGGGCCGTGGGGCTACTCGTCCGTTAAAATATTGAGTCGAAAACTTTCCGTGTTTCAGTGTAATTATCCCTGTCAAGGCTTGCGGACACGACTTTTGTTGGGTTTGGTTAGTTATTTGATTCTTCTTTGACAAGTTTAGTTTGACATTTAATACACATTTAGTTGAAGATCCCATGGGATAGTGGACATTGTTGGCACATTTTTATGAGTTAGTACGTGATTTCTTTGTCCTTACTCCCAGATGTTATGTATAATGGAAATAGTGTCTTGCCATCTGGGCCGTTATTCTCTATGACCATAAAACACTTTTCGCCTTGCGTTACGATATCTCCATGGAAAGATCTTAGAATGTAATTCAGCATGTAACTTCAAATTTGACGGCGTTTTACGAGTGAGTTATTTACGTGTTTCGAAGTGTCTAAGTAACGCGGCTAAACAACATCTTCTTGAGCATGGCCTCTATAGTTGAAACGTAAGAGGTAAGATACATAGTTCGTCTGGATCGAAGATATTCGCTAAAGACTTTCACCACATAGCTTTAAGAATTCGCTAGTTAAAGTGGCAAGGGGCAGGTCATATTGATAACCAAGGAAAGAAAGGTTGTCGATTGGTTACCATATTATACCGGTAGACGTGCTAGAGAATGGGTAGGTAGTATTTATTATTTAGATTTATTTTTTGGTAGGTAGGCCCCCCAATGGGTGGTCTGAAGGCGACATCAGAGTCGCGGGGAACCAATGGTGTGTGGCTAGTACAGCCGTCCATCGTCGTGTTCTATAGAAGATTCTATAGGAGGCATTTGTTCTACTGACGTGTTCCGGCTAATGATGAGCATGCTTAGAAGGAGGGCGTATTGCCATTTACTGGGAATATTTCCATAGCAGCTACTAAATTTTATTTTGTTGGAAAAATCCGGGCATCGATATTTTTATATGAATACTTTAGCGCTCGTAGTGTCAATTGCATCGTTTTTAACCGATCAGCTAAGTTAAGCAACGTCCGCTGCAGTCATGACTTGGATGGTGACCGCTAGTGGCATTAATACGGAGGCCTTCCATGCTTCGTTAAGCGTCTGGTCCCGGTAGCTGTCTTGGGACGGCCGTCATTATAACATAGTGGTAGGCCATTTTGTGGATCCCCGCCTGGCTAGCTAGCAATATCAAGGAGAAAATCTTTCGTAAACAAGCTCTGTTTGTCAGTGTTCCAGCCTTTGAGATTAAGGCTATCTTATCATCTATAAACAAAGTCCACTTGACTAGTATATTATGTTCAAGTAAGATCATGTCTGCTTCACATTCATAAAGTTAACTATACGAGTTTTACATAAACCAATACAAGTCTTCATAAAAATGGAATGCAATAGGGGTGACACAGTTTTACGACGTACAATGTATTTCACGCGCGGCCAACGCTGAAGACGTGTTGGGGTTTACATGAGGGCAGTTTGATTTATTATGTAAGCGGGTATACTTCCAACGAGAATCCCCAAGGGGGCCTCCCCTATAGTACCCATTATTAATCACCTCAGTTTTTAAATTAATCATGAAATCAGACTAATATTATGAATAAAAATGTTGGTGATTGAGGATGAGTGTGTATATTTGTTACTCCTTCAAGCTAAAATGGCTGAAACAAATCGGATGAATCTATGAATATAGTTGGCCTGTGACCACGCCAATAACCTTGAGGTACTGATTGTACGAGCAAGTGCAGGTTGCTTTAGATCAGTTTTTTAGAATTAATAGAAAATAAGCAAATAACTACTCACCTTTTATTAGTGTACTATTGTGGAAAATAATAACGCAGATGTATTTTTTCGATATTTTTTCAATAGCTTAGCAGAGGTGGAATCGTACAAGTATTTTTCCGTTTATGTGATCACAAACTATGTTGTAGTGTTTCTAAATCCAAATGTTTTTCACGTGCAATTTCAATTTTCCTTCAGTGAGCATTGTAACATGTTCGGACACTATATATATTATATTTATTTATTATAAATTTTATTATAAAACTGTACACAATTCCCTTAGGTGTAATTGTGTGCAGTAAAAACTACAGCAGTTAATGGTAACATACATAAAAAGTACAGTCAGCCAGTACCTAGTTAAAAGTTGAAGCGCTAGTAGCGCAAGTAATCAATAAAACAGAGTGCTCAGTTAAAAAATATTAAAATCTGAAATTAATAAGGTAATCAAAATAAACTTACCCACATGTTTCTGAAACGTTTATCGAAGAAAAAAAATCTCTTTTTAATTTAACTCTATTCAAGAAAGTCGTTTTGCGAGCCACTTTGTCGTATGTTATTTTTGCAGAGGTTTGCTAAAACCTGACTCTTAAAATTATTTGCGTAGTATCTGTCGTCTGCGCTTATCAAGTTTATACTCACAGCTCTCTCGAAGTCTTTACTATTTTCGTGCTAGAATGATCCCATTCGGATATAACTGCCCTTTATGATTGCTTGACGCACATATAGAAAAACGCCACAGTAGAGGCTTCGTAATAACATAGAAAATAATTATTTAAATTTTTAACACATAAAAGACCGTCGTATAACATAAAATATGCATTATTAGGGTCTACTGAGATCTTTCGAGTATTTGAGTTATTTAAATTGGTACTACTCGTCAGATCTCACTCAAATTTAAATGAGACCACATGACAAGCACCAGCTTTCGAATATAAGAAAAAAAACATCGAAACCGGTACACTCTCTAAACAGTTATGAGGTACACACAAAAAAAATACAGTCGAATTGATAACCAAAAAGATTTTTTTTAAGACGGTTAAAATAATAATTTATTGGTACATTATTTGTTGGTACAGAAACTTCAGTGTGCGACCCCAACTTGCGCTTAGCTGGTTATATTTTTACATTCTCAATCACATAGCATGTCTACGCTATTTCAACGCATCGGCTCTAAACAAAGAGTTAAAAGCTCCGCTCTCGGCCGCGGCCCGTCATTTGACAGACTACAATACCGCGGCCACATAAAGCCAGCGTGCGTCCAACTAGGTCACGCTGCCGTGTCGAGCCAACCACTAACCACTACACACTGACCCATCCTAAAACCCACATCTCTTAGAAAACCTTCGACATGCTCCTAAAATTCAAGCGTCAGCAGCTCCACCTAACATGGACGGCTAAGTTACCTGGCATAAGTTTGGATTGGGAACGCGACACGTGTTTTACCGATGTTTGGAAATATTTTTCTTTTGTTTACATGCTTTTGCTTATTTAGTAAATGGAACTGTTGCTAAGGTTAAGCTGTACGTCCATCCGTACTTAGCTTAATGGCTCTAAGCATAGTAGGCTTACCTAATCAGCAATAACAAAAAAGCTTAATACGCACGATATACCGATGAACGGACGGAAAGACAGACAGCGGATTGCCATTAATAGGGCTCCATGTGCTGTTTTACAGGAACCATAAAAAGCAGGCACGTACAGACTACATGAAAAAAAGAAACGTGTTCACCTCACAAGCTCGGAAAGGATTCAAAATCTGCGTGTTAAAGTGCTTTTTATTCGCTAGCGTGGAAAAGGATTTAGAAATTTCTTTTTCCAGCTCTAAAATGAACTTTAATATTACCGATGGTAACAAGTTCTACTCTTGATTGTTATTATAAATTACTAATAACACTTTTTTTTATTGCTGATGGGTAAGCCTTTGACGACAATCTCACCTGATGGTAAGTGACGATGTGGTTGGATGTGTTAACAGGCTTAACCTAGAATGATTGGCTCTCAAGGCCAGCTGCCGGAACACACCGTAAGGTGCTTGGCGACAGATTTTAAAGTTTTCTTCAAGTTCCGGCGTTTCCTCGGTCGGATACATGACGCCTCGCGTATCGCGTCATCAGAAAAAACTAATTATTGTCATCACATATGTTAGTTTAAGGTAGGTATATATATCTGCCCTGTAGCGGCGGTGGACGTAGGACCTGGCTCCTCCGGGCCCTGGGCAGTGGACGGTGGAGGCGATCCGCGCGGTCCTTCGGAGGTGGGTAAAGCGACCGTTCGGGTCGCTGACCTTCCGATTGGTGCAGGTGCTTTCTGGACACGGTTGTTTCGGAAAGTACCTGCACCAGATCGCAAGAGGGAAGGCGACCCCAGCCTGCCACGAGTGTGGGGCGCCGGAAGATACGGCGCTCCATACGCTGGAGGTGTGTACCGCATGGGGCCCGCAGTGGCACACTCTTTCAGCCCTTATAAGAGGGGATCTCTCTATGCCGAGCGTTGTAATCGCCATGCTCGGGGGAGAGAGATCGTGGCAAGTGGTGGTCTCCTTCTGCGAAGCGGTAATGGCGCAGAAGGAGGCCGCGGAGCGGGTCAGAGAGGGCGATGTCCATGCTGCCCCGCTCCGGCGCAGACGAACGGAGATGAGGGGGCGGCAGTTTGCCCGCCTCCTACCTTCTCCGTAGTGGGGTCACTGGTGGAGAGTCGGGGGATTCTCCGCCAGCTTGCATGGCCCCACACGTAACGACGGGGCAAGATGGATGCTAACGCGACCCTATCTTGCCCCACTTTGGTGGAGGACCGCTCACGAGGGGGTTTTATTGGGTTCAAGTCCCACACATCCCCTTCCACCGTGGTGAAGGGGCAGAGTGAAGGCATTTCCCCTACTCATAAAAAAAATTTATATATTTTATGGGCCTGTGTTATTTATAATACTAAGTTGCCTGAAATAAATAGGTAGGCTGGTGAAAAATTGAGTTTACCAGTAAAGTTATTTTGCGTCTTGTATCTTTGAAATCCTCGTTACAATCTGTATTATATACCTATACCAGTTCTAAAATACCTCAATACAACTGTACTGTATCAGACGCATTGACACACAAGCCACTGTTATTTTTTTTGATACGAGCAGATTTCGATTATTTTTCAACTGATTTTATACGAGAGTCTTTTTTTTACTTTCGCGAACAAAATTCATGTTTTTGCTAAATTCACATTTTCAGATCTTTGTTATACCAGTTAAGGTCAAAATAGATTTTTTGACTAACCTTGAACCGATGCGAAGTTTCGATTTAGTTGGATCTATGATGATGACAAAATGTTGACTGTTAATTAGTTCGCACATAAAAAGTAACCGAAACCGTAATATAAACATGAATTATACGAGAACGTTAGTATTTTGGACCCCATTGGTATATTGTCCGACTCGAATTAGGCAACTTTTGTTAAATCTAACGAGTTGGTAAGACTTTTTCAACTTATTCTCTCAACGAAAAAAATACCGTAAATAATAAACTTAACGCGTAACCTTCTTCGCCATTTTACTTCAACTCTGTAATTTAAGGCTTCTTTAGGAGTATTTTTCGGGTGAAAGCTGTAATTTAGGGCTGGCGAGAAATGAGCGACCATCACAATAAGCTGCCTCGTATAGTTGGATACAAAGCCCCGGGCGTGGTCTAAGTATACAATGGAACCTTTTCATAATAAGTATCTGATTTAAGACATAATCATTATATCAACATGTGTTACCAGTGATAAATGACTTGGAATTGAGACGTGATCCTTAACTAAATAAAGCTCAGAAGCGACGAGCCATAAAGCGTTGCTATGATTTTTTGTAACTGAAGGCCACTATTTCACTATTGATAAATATTGGTGTGGTCGAATATAACATAATATGTTAAAGTTACATATATATTACATATTATGTAAGCTATATGTGACATGTAATCGGTGAACTGGACTATAAATGACTGTTGATGAACATACCATTTGGTGTTTGATTATTACAGCCCACCGAGCGAAAAGAGAAAGCCAGTGTCAAATTCAAAAAAGAAACGGTAATGGCAATGAAATTCATGTTGACTTTTTCAATGTGGAGATCCAAACCATGCATATACTCAATCAATCCACCAAACTTATTAGTACCCAGTATAAAATTCAACATGTTTGACAAACATGTTTGTCAAACTTCACGTCTCTATATATCAAGTAAGAGCGTAAACGATCAAACTCTTGTTAGCTCTAAACGTAAACGATCAAACTCTTGTTCATTACGAGCATATGTGACAAACTTGTTTGATGACTTCATCAACCAAGTTGGTCGGTCCTAGCCATAGGACCATATAACTAACGACGATATATAGAAGGTAGTGACGTGAGTTGTCAACCGAGCTAGATACAACAATGAGTAATACAATAATATACATAACGCATTTTTGCCGTTGACTTTGTATTAAAAAAAGAAAACGATTTCAAATTGAAAATACCCGGAAAAGTTACCTTAAAAATTATATACCTTTAAAGTTTGTATATATGTCAAAATAATAATCAATAACAGTAACGTGAGGCACAACTCTTTTAACAGTAATTAAAGAGCTGGTACGCGGATCGAGTGACTTATCGGTTTGATCAAGGGGATCCTTTTTTTTTTCTAGGGAGGACATAGATGCTGACTACCGCTAAGCGGACGTCCAGCTCCACTGGGTTTTGGGCGAGGGGAGGCCCTCTTATAGAGAGACTCCTGAGACTGGCAATCAAAGGGATGCCGCTACCGTGCGTCATTTATACTACTGGCACTACTATATACCGGTACTATTGGTACTACCGACAAATGACGCATGTTAGCGGCATCGGTCCCTCGGGGGCGGCATTCTTTGATTGAACTGACTCGGTAAAATCAAAGACCTTACTGCCACCAACCTGATAAAAGTAAGGACACAACATAATGATGAGTTTCTCGAATTTATTGTAACAAAGTTCCAAAGCACAAGACCATGCACTGATCGTAATCACACTGATGTGTATCACGAAGGACCATTACAAAACCATTATAGTAATAGGTGAGACCACTTAGTGAAAGCAAGTTGACTTACATTTTTTATGTTGGATAGCTGTGTTCGTGATGATTGTAATTTCGTATTTGGGTGTCTGATATTTATGTGTAATAGTGTTTACGGGCGGTTTAAGGGTTGTTTGTAGGACAATAATATAGGTCGATAATTTCACTTTGGAAAATATCGCGAGTTTTATCCATATTAACTTATTAGGAACCGGCTAGGCTCGCGTTATATTTACCGGAAAGATTCCGACCAGTTTCAGTGGGTGGAACATACCACCGGCATGGAAAACTGTTTTGAACATCTGTGACTTCAATATTGTGCGCCTGGATCGTGAGACTGATACAGTTAGTGTGGTGTATCATCAACCCTATTTAACCAATAACAGTGAGATAAGTGACATCTCTGATGACGGCTTGACATATGCAGCTGAGCCGGGGCAGACAGCGCCGTCGCAACGTCAGTTACGCGCTAGGCCCGTGCCTAGTCGCTTCGTGCAATCGTGACTCCCAGACGAAGGACTCCAAAACAGTCCGAAACTGGTCGGAATCTTTCCGGTCAATATAATGCCGGTCCTAGCCGGTTCCTAATAAGTTAATAGGTCGATAATGTTAAATTAAAAACATGTAGATAGAGTACTGTTCACGAAGACGCACCCTGTCACAGTAAATTTATATGAATGCACATTTGTAAGGGTAGGGTCTCGTTTGTACACTACGTCTTAGTGTGCGTGTAAATACTAATGGTACACACAGTAAAACAATATAATGTGAAATATCATCGCTTGGGTAGGCAGTAGTATTGCAACTTCATTCAAAAACGTGGAGGGGCGTGCCTTCGCGAGTAGGAAGGTGTTATATGCATGATATGATTTAGACTTAGCTTTAAAGAAATCAAATTATAAACTCTACTTTTTTTTTTAAAGCCTATAAGGAGGGAACGTCTTTTTCTTGATGATGTTTTGTAACTGTACTTATGCAACACTGGTTTCATTGAATAAACATTGCAAACGCTTAGTTCATCTACTATATATATTATTGTTATTTTTATTTTTTATACCTAATTACGTCTTATATACAGGGTTATTGGTAAAATGCTAACAACTTAGGGTTGACTTCTGCTAGTCCAAACAACCATTTTGAGATGTTTTTTTATTTTGAAGAGTTTATTTTTTTTGTGTTTGTTTAAGTGTAATATGACTGAATAAGCACGAAGGCCACCTGATGTTTAAAGTCTCTTGTGCCTGTAATTTTTTTTTTTTTTTTTTACTTAGCTACGATGTAAATATTCAAAACTTTATTCAAAGGGAGCGCGGGTCGGTCCAGTGTTGCCGCGGCGGGCACCCTTAGCTAGCCAATCACCTAACAGTGTGTTCCGGCAGCAGTCCTTGAGAGCTAGCAAAATTACAGGCACATGAGACCTAACAACTCTACGTCTCAGTGTGACGGGCACAGTGCAATACGCCGTTGACAAAATGCGTCTGTTATAGGCAGAGGTTGGTCCGCTTAGCATCGGGTGGACCTCGGGCTTGTTCCGCAACAATAACATAAAGAAAACCTTTACGAAAAGAGTCGTGACCGAGAAACGGAAAACAAAGTGATCCTATATGGGTTCCTTTTGAGATACGGAACTACTAACTGGTGAGATAGTGGTAGTAAATAAAAATACAAGCCCTTTTTGTTTTAGGGATCCCTATATGTAAAACAGATCTCACAGAGGGTAACGCGATACAGCTGTTAAACTACAACGCCTTGTCAAGCCTTCATCTTCTCAAGTGATATACATACTTCAAAGTGGAAGTAATATATATATATACTATAAGATTGGTTAGACCTGTTAGATCATCCATGGTTGAACAGACGCCTTTGGGAAGGAGTGTGTTTTATAGGATAGTAGGACATACAATCAGGTGGCTCACCTGGTGCGAAGTGATCAACGTTACCGACCAACATCCGCAACACCAGAGGTCTCGAGGATGCGTTACTTTAATATCCGGCCAGTCAGCTGTAATCCCCATGACTGGCAGGTCTCTTGGGTATCACAGTTTAAGATGGCGGTCGTTTAGAAAGCGTTGCTGCTCTCTTTCTGATGTTTTTCCCTAGATCAACTCATAGAACTCCCACAGGAAGATATGGGGGTGCATATCTAGCTGGACACTCCACGTGCAATATGTAGGTACAATAAATGGGGTCCGTGGCTAGAATGTCACCTCCTATCTCCTTCCGTGGGTGTCGTAAGAGGCGAGTAAGGGTGATATATTGGCAGCAGCGCCCTCTGAGGGACTGATATCTTAAACTGCAATCACTAAGACGCCTGCCAAGCGTGGGGATTGTCGCAAACCCCACTCAATGAGGAGAATATATAGAATCACGACAGCTAACGGAACATATCGTTTGGAGCTTTGCGACAGATTTTCTACTTGAGGCTGGTAGCTAGTCAGGCGGGCATTTGCAAAATCCACCATGCAATTTATGTCCTCAAACTGATAGTCTCAGCTGTACATAATTATATAAGATTGAAGTTCTAGAATATTCTCCTTGTTAAAGCGCAGTTTTGGGGTCAATGCACTTTGTTATAAAACTTTAACACTAACTACTTTTTAACTCCTCTCATGGAACTGATTACCGCACGGTGACGTCAATACAACGGAATAATAGAAAAAAGGAACAGCATTTGGTATATACTCTGTTAAACATTTGCGATGATTGCGTGAATATAAAAGCATAATGGATATAAAAGGCCGTCCTTTAATGACCATCTTGAATAGAAAATCGTCGTTTTTTGTCGCGCAGTCTTAGGAATCTGTTTTGATCTCGTTAAATCGATTCTGGATGAGTTGTTTCCATGATGAAAAAAATAAGTGAAAGTCAGGGTTTGATTAAAGTTATGATGTCCTAAAAGCTAAGTCTAACAAAGTACACAAATGATTTGCTAGTAAATAGGATAACTGCTTTGGTATTCAAAGAAAAATTAGCCGCTAAGAACCGTATTCTTCAGCAAGGTATTGGATTTTTTAACAACGAAATTTTCTATTTAAGGCTATTGTTTGCAACTTTTCCGGATAGGGTGATCAAAATAGACTCAGACTTTTATGTAGAACCAAATCATGACTGGTTAAATCTGGGTATGAATACCCTCCTATAACTATACCTATATCTCCCTCCCTTCAGGGAATAGTGAGTACACTGTATCAGCCGGACAGTCCACTGCTGAACACAGCCTGCCCCAATACCATATTGCCACCATAATCCCCACGCTTGGCGTGGGTATCGCAGTGTGAGATATCAGTTCCTCAGAAAGTGCTGCTGCCCACCTTCTAGTGTGTTACCCTTAGTCGCCTCTTACTGCACCCACGGGTAGAGATGAGATGGTGGGGTGACCTTCCTACCCGGCACCACCCGGGGTAATGTCTGAGACGACGTATTATTAATCAACTTCAAAAAAGAAGAAGGTGCTGCATTCGCTTATTTATTTTAGGAAGACATTGGTCTTCCTAAAATATAATTGTAGAAGAAGTATTGAGTAAACATGAAGCCAATTAAAGGTCCTCACGGCTAGTTAATACAATAGTAACAAACAAAGTGAAAAGTACATGAAATTCCACAACTTAGTGTTGGTTAATTATAAGATACTATTTTTAAAAAAATTCTCTGCTTAAGTCGCCCAGCCACTGCTATGCTTATATTGCTACCATACTTTAAGATTCATTTCATAACATTTTCATCAAATCGGTTAAGTACGTAGTAGTAAGTTGGTTTTACAATCAAAACCTTTTTTGTGTGTGGGCAATGCCTTAGCACTGCCCCTCTACCACGGCGGTGGTGGAAGGGGATGTGTGGGACTTGAACCTACTGAAATCTTCCCGTTAGCATTCCTCCGCCAACGTGGGGCCAGATAATATGGTCCTGTTAGCATTCACCATCTTGCATCGGCGGTAGGCCCAACCTCCGTCGGGCCTCTGCGCCTGTGGGCGACCTTGCTCACCAAGGTCACTCCCCTAAACGTGCGGGGCCGTGCAAGCTGGTGGAGAATCGCCCGACTCTCCACGAGTGGCCCCACTACGGAGAAAAAGGGAGGAGGCAGGTGAACTGTCGCCAACATGGTCATCGCTCTCTCTGACCCGCTCTGTGGCCTCCTTCTGAGCCATTACCGCTTCGTAGAAGTAGACCATCGCTAGCCACGATCTCTCTCCGCCAAGCATGGCATTTGTAAAGCTTGGTGGAGAGAGATCCCCTTAAAATCAAAACCTATGTCATCACCGTCAATAAAATCAAATTGCGTTTTATACTTTCAATTCTGGAAGTCAATGTAGTTTTTTTTAAACGCAGAACTGACTTCCGTATACACAACTTTGAGCTCTTCCTATAATGTGTATACTTCTGTGTATTGTGGTGAACTCAGTGAGTATCGGTGTGTAAAGTTCAATTCGCAAAGTGGGTGAACGTTATCACGTTCGCGCTTCAATAACCTACAAACTTTAACTGTTGCACTTTGTGAAGCGAGCAGAAGTGGTTGCACTCTTAAATGGGATTTGTTCATTTAATGGCGCGGTGTCGTTTAAAGTTTACCTACGAAGCTTTGCCGCAAACAGGGACACGTAAAATTGCACGGTTGTAATTGGAGCTTACAACCGTGCAATTTTTATATATTAAACACTTTCTGTCATTGAAGTTTATTTTCCAGTCATTGTTTATTTGCGGCTGCTTCGTAAATAAGCTTCAATTATTTTTTAAATTTTTGCTGTAATATTCGAACTTGTTACCGTTTAGTTACAATGGTTTGAAACAATGATGGCCGAGCGGTAATAGCCTATGGACTGCCATGCCGCAAGTTCATGATTCGATCCTCACCTCCAACTTAAGCTTCACAGCATCGTGGAAGGGGATTTTGCGAATGCTCGCCTGGCTATCTACCACCGATTTTCTACCAGTAGAAAATCTGTCACCAAGTGTTTTTTCAGCTGTAGTACTTGAGCGCTAGTAAAATTACATACACAATGAGACTTAACAACTGTATGTCTCAGGGTGATGAGCGCAGTGTTATTCTTATTAACTTATTAGGAACCGGCTAGGACTCGCGTTATATTTACCGGACTCCCAGACTAAGGACTACAAAACAGTCCGAAACTGGTCGGAATCTTTCCGGTAAATATAACGCGAGTCTTAGCCGGTTTCTAATAAGTTAATATGGATAAAAATCGCGATAGTTTCCAAAGTGAAGTGTAATTCTTCACTGTAAAGAAATGTTAGTCGTAGTTAGTGTCTTAGTCACCTATAAATTATTACTATAAACCAACAGATTAGATATGGAGCAGTACTTGTATTGTTCAGCTTTGCATGGCATACCCTCGGGGACTTTGTAACAATTCATATGTAAGGTTGATTTTATATCCAATCTACAAGAACTAAAAACTATAAGAGTAAAACAACTCTCAGTGACCACCCTCATGTAAAATATCTGTCGCCAAGCACCTAACGGTGTGTTCCGGCAACAGTCCTTGATTACCAGTGAAATTACTGGCACATGAGACTTAAAAAATTTGTCTCAAGGTGACGGGCGCAGTGCAATTCAATAAAAAAAAAAAGTCCTTGGAACGTGGTAGGTCTCTTTAGCAAGAGCTTGTCATGGTGGGTACCTCCGCAGCATCAAATTTTTTATATGATTGTGACGGAACAAGCACTACATATATGCCTCGCAAAGCAGTTATTTAAAAATATTATAGTGTGTAGGCATGAAAAGCACCTCTTAGCTGTAATGACACCCATCAGTAGTAGCCTACGTAACATCCGTACATTACAGATGCTAACTTAATTAGACCTAGTTTTTAAAGTAAAATCTCATATCTGTTTTTATCTTTGCCGTAAAATTGAAACGTTTAGAATATTATTATTATTTAATAAGTAATAATATCTAAAGTGGCATTTGCAAATGTACGCCACCTCACAGTTATTAGCTAAAAGGGTTAATTTACGTTATTAATTTTTTTACAATAATTATGTGCTTCAGGCGATATTTGTGTTTGAAGAACCGCCGAACGTCTAGATAAGTAAATGACACTGTAATTAAAGTGCGTAAAACAGATTTACCTTGTACGTTAGAGTTTCCTTTTACACGACTGCCCAAAAAAAGAGTGTTACGTTTTCAGGGTTCATGTATGTATGTATATTCGTGAGTTTCTGTATTCCACCATAACTTCCAAATGGCTAACATATTTTAATGTATGAGATATCGTTAGATATGACTTGATAGCGCAAATGGCACTATGTAGGTACATAAAAAAGAAGAAAAAATTAAAAAATTAGGTCATATTGAGAGATAAAACAATAATTTTAATATTGTTAGGTTTGCAATAACGCCTGCTATGCGGATTACATTACAAAATCACAAATAAACGATAGGAAAAATTTAAGTCATGAGACAACTCAGGTGGGTGAGTTACTACGTTATGTCATGTTAGCTCAATTGGTTAGAGCATACCCCGGCTCAAGGGGTGGATGGACGCGGGTTCGAATCCTGCACATGACTTAAATTTTTCCTACCGTATATTTGTGATTTTGTATTAAAAAAATAATTTCTTCCAAACCCTTCAAGTGGCATATCAATATTTATTTATTTTTAGAAAGACTAACAGTATTAGAAATACTTATATATAACTAATAAGAACAGATAACACTATGAAGGGCTTTAAAAAACGATTCCATTAATATATATAACTTGCAGTTTTAATTTAAATGGAACGATAAAACGTTTAACGAAAACAATCATTTGCAGTTTTTTTTTTAATACTTGTTCGGTTTCTTCTCCACGAGCGTAATAGAAACCGAATTCTAAATGTTTTATTTTGAAGTTTACCCCCATGATCTGCAGCACACTGTAGAAAGTAAAATTATTTCACAAACGATACATAAGAACTAAACAGAGGGCTACGGAGTGACAAGTGCAGTGCAGTATCATGAAGAGCGAGAACTTAGACACTGCAACTGTAATTGACAGGTGTGACATTTACCATTATGCATGGTGGAAGGGCATTTTGCGTTTGCCCGCCTGGCTAGCTACGACCCTCAAGTATAAAATCTGTCACCTAGCACCTAACGGTGTGAACCGGCAGCAGTCCTTGAGAGCTAGTGAAATTACAGGCACATGAGACTAAACTACTATGTCTCTAGGTAACGGGCGCAGCGCTATTTGTGGCTTGTGATGAAATGCATCTGTTACAGGCAGATGTGATTCCACTTAACTCAGGTGGGCCTCGAGCTTGTTCCGTCACAAGAATATAACAAAAGGTGGTCGCTTTACCCTCTTTGTTTGTTTTACTTTGTATAGTTAATTTCTCGCTGTGACCGTATGTATAGCTTGGGGTTGAGTCACTCTAGTCGTAGTTATAGCGTTGCAGAAAATGGAACATTGTAGTTTTGCTTACTTTTAACGAGCGATCATTCCGCGGTTGAAGTATATAATAACTGTTTCATATCTTTCCGTGGTAATGTTGTAAAAGGCGACTGAAGGACACAATGTACCTAATGTGCTGCATGTCACAACTCACGTAGATTGAACGGGGTTTCGCTGCTCATTGGTAGTACAATCAGGCTCCCTAACAACATAACGCCTTGATTAATTGCATACTAGGCAGTGCTACAAGGTAGTGGGTATATTTCCAAGAAAGGTTGACGTAAGCCAGAAGGCCGCCCATCGGCGTAACTGCAATCAAATGCTTGCTTATCTAGCTTATTGTTTCATTGTTTTGTGATAACGAGTATTACACCGAAACTTCGAAGCCAGATAGACTGGCATTAGAAACTCCACAAAATCCATCCAACATTTTTTTCGACGCTTTTACTACGTCGCGTTTCTGACGTCACATCAAGTCCGTGTACTTTCATCGGAAATTTTGAAAAAAATATCCTTAATATATTTTTGTTTTTTTTTAGCTATAGGTACTAATTATTTATATTATAACAAAATATGAAACTATCGCTTCAATGTGCTAGCCACTTTGTAAAAAATAACTGGTAGTAGTAGGCTTGAGCTTTTAGACTACCTGTGGGCCTGCTATTGCCTTAAGATTGCTTAAATGTTCACGTGGAAATAGCTGTGTGTGATGTATATTGTTTTGTAATATTTCTTAAATAACAACAATAATGTTGTCTTAGGTTTTCGCAATTATTACATATAGTAATTAAACAGCTTTAAACGGTTTAAATCGCGTATATTTATCATTATTTTTGTCCCGACGTTTCAAACACTTTGCAGTGATCGTGGTTACGGGGTGACCCCGTGTTGAAGTTGTTTAATAACAGCAATAACTTGCCTTTAATTGCGTATAGTCTCAGATGTCGATTGAAACTTACCTATATCTCAAGACAACTAAAAAATCCTTATTTTAAAACAAGACATGACATTTGAATAACGACTTTCAATAGTTTTTACATTCCACTTCAAATGTGAAGAGACAGTAAAAATCAGACTGTGATTAGTTTTTTTTCACCCTATATATTCAAATTCAAATTCAAATTCAAAATATTTATTTCGCAAAGCATGGGTACAAAATAATGGTATGTAGACAATAGTCAATAGGAAGGATCACCATACTTTAACCAAATTGGCATGCAAAATTTTTGTTTAATTGTGTTCAAACTAAAATTACAATCATAAGAAAATTATATAAAAATTACATTCATCATTATTATATTTATCATTTAGTCATTATTAATATCAATATTACTATTTAAATGTCCTTATCATTTAAAAAATCGTCTATAGAATAATATGACTTATCAATTAGAATTTTTTTCAGTCTAAATTTAAAAATGTCTTCATTGTCTATTTCTCTTAAACAATGTGGTAGCTTATTATAAATTAATCCTCTCATCTTAAATGTGCTGTTACTGCTCAGTGCAGTTCTGCGAAAAACTCCTTGTACTTTGTCGTTATGTCGCTTGCTCCTCAACTTACCGAAGTCTTTAATATTATTTTTTACAAACACCGCGGATTCGTAGATATATATCGAAGGAAGCGTTAACAGTTTTAATTTTTTGAAATGAGGTTTACAAGTATCTCTTGGTTTTAGCTTACACATTGCTCGAATGCACTTCTTTTGGGATTTAAAAGCAGAGTTTTTATCAGTTGAGTTTCCCCATATAAGAACTCCATATTTTAGTATAGAGCCGACGTAGGCATGGTAGGCACTTAAAAGAGCTTTATCATTAGCAACTTTGCGTAGCATATACAATGCATATGCAAATTGGTTTACTTTTGCACATACGTGTGCAACATGCGATTTCCACGACAGATTTGAGTCTATGTAAATCCCTAAAAATTTCGTTGTCTGAATTTCGTCAATAGTTTTACCATGATAATTTATATTTAATGTATTACATTTTGAATTATTATTTTTGAATGTCATAATATGTGTCTTATCTAGGTTTATTTTGAGGTTATTTTTAATTAGCCATTCAATTATCAGTTCTATAGATTCGTTTATGTCATTTTCATAATTAATAGTTTTGTTGTCCGTGAATATGGCAGTGCTGTCATCGGCAAACATGACCATCGGATGATTGACAGCATGGGGAAAATCATTAATATACACTAAAAATAATAGGGGTCCCAGTATGCTGCCCTGCGGCACTCCATATTTTATTATCCTACATTCTGACAAATATTTTTTCTCTAATTTACTCTTGGTATCTAGTCTTGTGATTTCTGTGTACTGTGTTCTATTTGTAAGGTATGTTGAGATTAGGTTGAGTGCATTACCCCTTACACCATATATTTCTAACTTTCTTAATAGAATTTTGTGGTCTACATGATCAAAAGCTCTGGTCATATCCATAAAGAGTGTTGTCACTCTTGTTTTGCTATCAAGGCCGTCATACACTTTTGCGAGAAACTTTAAAATAGCCATACCTATAGACTTTCCTTTTCGGAATCCGGCTTGTTCCGGAACAAAGATGTCATTAGTTTCAAAGTAGGTACTGAGGCGCTTGTATAATACCTTTTCAAAGACTTTGGAAAATACTGTCATTAAAGCAATCGGCCTATAATAGTGCATATCCTCCTTATCTTGCTTTTTAAAGATTGGTTTTATGATAGAAGTCTTTAACTTGTCAGGGAATATACCATTTTCAATGCTCTTATTGACAATGTGGGCAAGTACAGGCGATATTATTTTAGCAGTTGCCTTCACTATTTTCGTGCAGATACCGTCATAGCCGGTACAATTTGAGTTTTTTAGACATAGTATTATTTTTTCAATTTCATATTCATTTGTAGGTTCCAAGAAACAAGAATTCAATTGCGAATGTTTCAGTGTTTGAGTGAATTGAATGTTTGTAGTACCTACTGTAGCATCTTCAATTTCGTCAATAAAAAAGTTGTTAAAACACTGAGCTATTTGTTTTGGGTTGGAGATTATTGTCCCGTTTACTTTTATGTTTGTGATTTGTTCTGGAATATTGTGTTGCTTATATTTATTTATAATATCCCATACAGCTTTCGTTTTGTTATTTGACTGTCCTATATAGTAATTATTTTGAGCTTTTTGTGTCTGTTTTATAATTAATTTTAACTTTGCGGAATACTGTTTAAAATTATTTCTGTTAGTATCATTTGGATCTCGTCTGTATTTCCACAATAGGCATCGTTTTCGTTTCGTACAGATCTTTATACCTTTACTTAGCCATTTAGGTTGTTTGGTCAGAGGAATTTTTATTTTAACTAGAGGGAAACAAAGGTCGTAAAATAATAGAAAGTTTTCAATGAAATATTTATATCCCAAGTCTGCGTCATCTACCTTATAGACATCACTAAAAGATAACATTTTTAGACAATCAATGAATTTACTAATATTGGCTTTATTATAGTCTCGTTTCCATTTAAAAAAATGAGTAAGAAAGTAGCTTTTCTTAACTGGACATGTTAAAATTTGAGCTGTATGGTCTGACAAGGCATATTCCATAACCGTAGTTTTGCTACCTCTTATATTATGAGCAATATTATCTAGACAAGTCTTGCTGCGAAGCCTAGTGGGTTGGCATACGCCTAGCTTTAAGTTGAATTCTGACAACATTTGTTCAAATTGTTTCGCAGCAGGATCATTTTTAAGTAGGTCTATGTTGAAATCCCCACAGATGACTACCTTTTTATTTTGATAACAGATTCTTTCCAATAGTTGTTTAAGTTTCGTAAAAAATTGTTCGCGTATTGCCTTTTTTATTTTTGGAGATCGATATACACAGACAATAATAATTTTGTGTTCCAATAATTCTATTGCGCAGCATTCAAAAATATTAATTAAACTTAACGAATTTATGTCAAAAAGTATTTTATATTTGTATTTATTATATATTAAGATGCATGAGCCACCTGATCTATTTTGTCTGCAAAATTTTGATACTAATGTGTAATTTGGTATACTTACTATTGATGAGTCGTTTTGAATCATATTGTGCTCAGTTATGCATAATATGTCAATGAATTGATTGTTACTCTTTAAATCATCTAAACAAATTGTTAAATCGTCCATTTTCCCAATTAAGCCGTCAATATTTTGATGCATTATATTTATTGAATTATATACGAAAAAAATCTGTATTTTGTGGAGTTTCATTCAATTTCATTGTGTTTTGTGAAATCTCTTTTAAATCCACATTGATTTGTTTATCATTGACATTTTCGGGCGCCTTCTTTTCTGTTTGTGTACTTTTATGAATTTTCATTGGCTTTTCTGACACGTTGTGGTTTTTAGATATGCATATATGTTCATCTAATTTGTATTTATAATTTATACGCAATATATCCCTTAAGATATTTCTAGCTGTATTTAGTATAAACTGTTGCCTCTTCGGTATATATCTACTGTAATTCATGTCTATAAACTGTGTATTTATGTACCTATCACATATGGATTTCAAATCTTTATTTAGTTTTCTAGTTTGCAATGATGGATTACTGGAAATTTCACAAACAATAATGTTTGGAGTTTTAAGATCTGTCAAGAAGCTATTTAAGTGATGTTGAAATTCATATGGGCTAGTGTCATTCATTCCACCTAACAATATTATATGATCGTTTTTATTTAGATTTCGTAGTTCTCCTCTTTGACTTGATAAGATGTGCCGAAACCTTGCTCCTGGTTTAATCGTACATTCAACTTGGTATTCGTTGCCGACTAGTGTTTGTAGAGTCGAACGTAGATGTTGTCCTTGTTGATCAGCTATGATGATAATTCGTCTTTTTGGTTTATAGTTTTTAAGGTTTTGAATATGACGTTCATTTAAATTGTGTTTTACTCTTTCTTCTGCTGGCTCTTCATCGTGTAAATCTATATTATTTGATACCTTCGTGGCCTCTGTTACTGAATTTGGAATTAAATTCGTCTCCTGTTTAGAAGATTCTATGTCATGTTGATTTAAAGATGTTGTAAATTTTACAGGTGTTTGTGTCGGAGTGTTTATATTGTTGTTGTTTCTTCTACCTTTAGTAATAACTTTCCGGAGTGACAAAGGCGTATGGCAGCTCATATCTGTTGCCCCAACCCTTTTGTACAATTCTATAATTTTCTGAGATTTCTCCAAGTCTTTAGATAGTTTTGAATTTTCTAGGTTTAAATTTTCAATTTCTTCATTTGCTGAGTTTAACTCCTCCTGTAACTTACTTATTTTATTTTGCATTTCCCTTGTGGTATGACTTTCATCCATCGATGTGTTTGGCAAGCTCATCATGGTAGTCTCAAATAATGCAGAGTTATGACTAAGCGAAGTTATATCATTCAGAGAGCTAGTCCTCAGCGGTCTTCTAAATGTAATATTTTCCGTATTGTGTTTTTCCATGGTTAAGTAAATATATATATATTTATATATTTATATAGCTAAAATACAGCAAGAACGTTATACGCTGCTTTGCCGCACAGCGAACCGGCGTGGCGCTGTGTTGCTGCGTTACCGCACTGCGAGCCGGTCGGCCAAGCGATTGCGCGCCAACGCGATGACTCACCCGATACCACTGCTGCATAGATCGCTGCGCAACCGTTAGCGAATATGTTAAAATATATTCACTTATATCTTCTTTGATTCTGAGTCGATTTACACTAAATAAAGATCACTGTATGTGTTGTCTTTTCCACTAAACATTGTGTTAATTTCACCAATGTAGCTAAACTTTTTGCGACTTTTATGAATTAATATTTACGGAGCAAACCGACACATTGTTACCGCCGCAATTTCGCGCGTAGTTAGTCTATATATGAAGTACAGTTCCACAGTTTATATGAAGTACAGTTCCACAGAGTTTTATCTAAAAGTTTGTAACGATCTTCGTAACGTTTCATATGGTAGAGATATATAGGAAACGAAGATACTTTAATTAAATATATATAATTCAATACAATTCTAGCCCTCTCCTATGTAGACGGCTATTTTTTCATTACATAACGACAATTTCATATATTAAAATTGACGTTTATAGATTTTTCGCAACTAATGCTTCATACTGTATACATGTTCAAGATTGTTTCACTGAAAAAACGACCTAAAATCCATATGTGGAGTAAAGATAATAACTCTCATGGCTCCTGTCCTGAAATCATGCTACCCTTATATTTATTACCCTTACTGCGTATAGATTTTATAATGCGATCTCTTACCTTCAACGCTGGGCCTCTCGCACACGAAGTAGTTATGCTCGCGACACCCGCGATCATTCCACATGAAGGTCGCGACGGCGGGAGGTGGTCGAGGGGGAAACTCTCTCCTTGCTTCCACGCAATCTTGCCCTGAGGTACCGTCGTCGTTGGGCTGACTGCTGTGCTTCCGCCATCCGGGAAACCAGTCTGTAACAAAGGAACAATATTAGTTATTTCATTTATCGTAAGTTATTCTCATCTATTCGTTGTTTTTGAAATATGTAGATTGTAGACGTTTATTGAGTTGAAATATTACATTACTATTGTTCGTCTTAAACTGAGATCTCTCCATGTATAGATTTCCCGAATGATACCTGAACCAATTCAACACACAGACGTTCATGAGAATTATTTATCATAAACAAACGTCAGCTATTTCATTACAGGCGCTATGCAGGATTTAAACCAATTAATTATTTGACCTGGGGTTAAACCAGGACCTCCCGATTTTAACTACTCATCATCGAGGTAATTAAGAAATAAGTAGCTAATGAATAGATTCAGGCGTTACTTTGCAGAAATCCATATTTATTAATAACAAATATAATTTTAATATTTTAAGTAAACATTAAATGCGTTGACAACGGGACATTAATGACGTCACGTCGGCTTAACAGGAAAATTAGGCGGAATTTTCACTAAATTTATTTTTATATTTATTAAGGGCCTGTTTCATAATGTTCGAGTAAGTTCCGGTTATACTACTCAGCACATATTTAATAAATAAAACACTATCTCTGCGTTTCACAGTCATCGATTTAGCCTATCCATCGGTTAAGAGGCATTTTACATTTTAATGCGGTATACGAAGATTTTAAGCGCTTAATTTACTATCATAGGAAATATCTACAAGTTGTTTAATAATTGATAAAAATAGAATAATCTGTTCTCTTTTCAGTTAATGTACCAGATTTACAAACATAACATTAATTATTTTGTAGTGACCAATCTCCCGCACCTTGTTTTACGAATTAAGGTACACATAGCCAACTTCAGAGTTCTATCTCTTGTATAAAGATTCAACAAATTAACTAAAAAAAAAAACTGTGCATCAGGCATATAATCCTGTTGACACATAGTGTACTAAAATATCGATAATTAATCGTCATTGTAGAAAAAAATATAAAGATCTTGCGCCAATTTCCACGAATTATATCAGCAGTTTACCACGCTATGTTGCGTTTAATAAAGTGTAATTCCAAACAGATATTATATGAAAAGAAAGTTCATTCTTTAATTAATCTGATCTTTAATAAATTGTGCTATTAACTCTGTTTTGTTAGACAAGAAAAAATATTTAACATAACTCGAAATGCTTATAAATTGAAATGTACAAGCGCGAGGCGATCAGTACCGCGCGAGCGCTCATCGAGGTAGGACCTGCGTTCGTTTTGCCTTGCTCTGACGTCTCGTACGCGGAACGCTTAGACGCAAGTTTATAGTGCGACCACAGAGTTTTGATCATGTCTTTATTTTTTAAGTAACAAACTATACTTTATTTTTGTTGTCCATAATATAAGTATTGTTGTCTTGTTAAGTAACTACATCTTTAGTTTCTGTTCATCCATTGTGTTAAAAAAAGGAAACGTCACAATTATGCAGTCTTATACAGCGTTATTGAAAAAATGCTAACAACCTCAGGGGGTTGACTTCTTCTTTTTGTTCTGCTAGTTTTTATATTATTCTAGTTTAAATTATTAACTCACTATAACTTTTGTTTTAGAAGGATAAGATGACAGGCGAATAATTGATTTCCAATATTTTTGGATGCAGTTAATGTCTATAAGTGAACATAGCGATAACTTCAGCAGGTAAGTTTTGAAGCAGTGATGGCTCAATGGCATTGGCTATGGACTGCCGCGCAGCAGGTCCATGATTCGAATCCCGCCCAGAGCTTGAGCTTCACCGCATGGTGGAAGGGCATTTTGCGAATGCCCGCCTGGCTAGCGACCACCCTCTAGTAGAAAATCTGTCGCCAAGCACCTAACGGTGACTTCCGGCAGCAGTCCTTGAGAGCCAGTGAAATAACAGACAAAAATGAGACTTAACAGGTATGTCTCAAGGTGATGGGCGCAGTGCAGTTCGTCACTTGTGATGAAATGCATCTGTTATAGGCAGAGGATACCGCTTAACATCAGGTGGGCTACGCGCTTGTACCATCACAATGACATAAAAAAAAAAAAAAAGTCCGACTTTCATAATCCAAATGGTTTTCAAAAGGATGCATCCTTGCCCATACAAGAAAGAATCCATACTTTTCTGAGATAACGGAAGTATTTTGAATATTTTGATGAAATCTGAAACCAGCACAAATTACATTTTGGCCCCAAAATATTACGTCATTTCATATTAATCTTGGAACTACGTCAACAGTTATAAACCTAGAAAAACGCAATTTTGCATATGTATAAGTCATTTTTCGCTCGATACATTTTGCAACGCAAACACTTACCGAAGCAAATTTGCGTATTAAATAATCTCGTAACTAACTTTAAACTTCTAAACCAAAAAATCTGAAATAATACAAGTGTATAAATTATATGTAAATAATAATATCAAAGAAGGACCAAAGCCGTAGGTGGTATAGTTTTTCAGAAAAAAATATTGCTCTCCAATACAGTTTTCCCGCCAAAGTTCTTAAAACAATTGGGTTGTTTTAATCTTGTTACTTTAAAATATTTGGCGTAAAAATCTGTAACAATTCATGGCTAAAGAACAATATTAAATTATCATATTAAAAGAAGAATCAAAGTTCTAGGTGAGTCTAGTTACGAAAAAATAAAAATAGCAATTAAATTACTATTTCCCACCATTTTTGTCGTGTGTTCAAACCCTATTTCCAGTATTTTTTTCTATAAAAGGTGTATTATCATTTATTTTCCATAGAAGAAATAGTTAGCATAAGAGTATATAGTGAGGATTGCATTGGTACCAAGAAGTATATATGTTGATTATAGATTGCATCAAAGATATTCGATTTAAAAACAAAAAAACCTCAAAATGTGTAAATATATATTTACATTTCGCTGTTTGGTCTACTCAAACTAAATGGATGAAAATGTTATTTTTTTAAAGGTATAGGTGATATATTGTGGTATGGGAATATGAGGGTGACATGTTTAAGTAATGGAAAACCAAAAACGTCATGGGACGTTTGTGGTTGGTACTGAGTTGTTTTCCGGATGCACAGAAAAATAAACCTCAGTCCTATGCATGGTCATTATGGCAGACAGTGTTAACGACTGGATATGGATATTGTGTAGAGTGTGAACGAGGAAAATAGCAATTTTTGGAAAATTTAAAAGAAAGAGCTTTTAGTCCGCAGCTTTTAATCAATGCCGTTACGTCAAATATTTATATAATTTTAAGCCGTATAATTATTTAATTATTTAAGTTTATTGTTACAATAAATGATTCAAACATATCTATTTTTTATTCATCAAGGATGGAATGTAAATATACGATTCACGATGTAGGTTGACTATTTAATGTACATGCCTACTTCTTTTCTATAACATTAGCAAGTAATCGACAAGAAATTGATTATTTACTCATGCCAATCACACAATTTTTAAATTCGCAACTTACATTTCTTTATTAATGAGTGCTAGTATCAAAATATGTTACTCACAGTCACGCTATTCCGTCGTCACTTCTTTCGCTTGTGTATGCGATGCGCTGGCATTTACCTAAACTTCAGTAGCGTGATTTTGTGAAATGGCTCTTAAAGCTTGAAACGCGCTGCATGTTAACTGTAATTTTTATCATTCAGTTATTTTATGTTCTGGGTAGTATAACCGGAACTTACTCGAACATTCTGAAACAGGCCCTAAGTATTTTTGTAAAATATTAGTTAAATGTATTTTTACATTTACAAAACATAAGGCATAACTTATTATTCAATTGACCGAGCAAGTAAAACGAGAGAAGCGTCATCGTTTCAGTTTCGTTCTTATTTGACAAACAATATTTCAATCAAGGAAATTGATCAGCAAATTGGTACTTTTAAAGACACTGAAATTTATATAGGTACCCACTTAAAAAACGGTAAAATTGTTACTGAAAATATGATCCAATTTCATGGAACTGACGATCGACCAGGGAATATTCCAATCATGATCAAATTTAATCACATTATGAATCCTGCTCCAGTTTCTAATTATTTCTATTTATATAAGAAATTTGGAACATTGAGCTCTCTCGGGATCTGTCGGGAACGCTGGCTGCGGAGATTGCCTAGTATTTCCTGACTTATTACTAGGATGACTGACTGGTAGTGGTATTTACTACTACACACTTTTGTGCTGCAGATATCTTGGGATGGCAGTTGTAAGGCTATAGTCAGAGGCCTTCGAGTGGCCTGAAACATCGAAACTGCAATAATCATAAGTAATAATCATTAACATAAATAATCATAACGAGAGGAAATATATAAAAACATGAGCAAGCGTTCCTAACATCAGAAAGTTATCGGAGCGCACGTAGCGAAGTTTACTTAGCTGTTCTTAACCGATCAGCAAAGATAAGCAACGTCGCCGGCGGTCATGAGTTGGATGGGTGACCGCTAGTGACATTACTACTGAGCGCTTCCGTGCTTCGGAGGGCACGTTAAGCCCTCGGTCCCGGTTGTTGTCTAAGAATGGCAGTCGTTATAGCTATGGACTGCCACGCAGCAGATCCATGGCTTGAATCCCGCCGCGGGCTTTAGCTTCATCGCATGGTGGAAGGGCATTTAGCGAATGCCCGCCTGGCTAGCTACCACCCTCAAGTAGAAAATCTGTCGCCAAGCACCTACTGGTGTATTCCGGCAGCTGTCTTTGAGAGCCAGTACTTCTAGGTTAGCCTGAATAACATCTTCGACCACATCATCACTTACCATCTGGTGAGATAGTGGTCAAAGGCTAAACTATCAAGAATAATAAAAAAATACTTTAAGATATACCTCTCACAGACGGTAATACCTACACACTGCCGCGCCACAGGTCCAAGTTTCGATCTCCACCGTTGCATCGAGCTTCAACGAATGTTATGTTGGAAGGGCATGCTCGCCTGACTCACTCCACCCCCAAGTAGAAAATCAGTCACCAAGCACCTAGAAGAGTGTTCTGGTAGCTGTCTTTGGGACCCAGTAAATAACAGGCGCACTAGACTTAACAACTGTATATCTCAGGGTAAAGGGCGCAGTACAGTTCGTCACTTTGAAGCAGTGACGGCTCAGTGGCATTGGCTATGGAATGCCGTGCCGCAGGTCCATGGTTCGAATCCCACCGCGGGCTTGAGCTTCAAAGCATGGTGAAAGGGCATTTTGAATGCCCGCCTGGCTAGCGACCACCCTCAAGTAGAAAATCTGTCGCCAAGCACCTAACGGTGTGTTGTCCTTGTCCTTGAGAGCCAGTGAAATTACAGGCACATGAGGCTTGACAACTATGTCTCAAGGTGACGGGCGCAGTGCAATTCGTGACTTGTGACGAAATGCATCTGTTATAGGCAGAGGTTACTCCGCTTAACATCAGGTGGGCCTGGTGCTTAATCCGTCACAGTTACATAAAAAAAAAACTTGTGACGAAATGTATCTGTTATAGGCAGAGGTTACCTCTTAACATCAGGTGGATCTTGTGCTTGCTCCGTCACAATGCCAAAAAGTTAATAAGTACCAGTTCAAATAGGAAGACCAACCCTAGGAACATACCTAAACTTTTGCAAACGTCGCGCCACATTACTATAGATTCGTGGTTATATTAATATTTTGGACGGTGTTTTATCATAATTCTGGACAAAGTAGAGCCATTTTATGATAATAATTCGTATGACTGTCTACGAAATAGCGACGTTATGTGCTATTTCATATTTCGTTATTACGACGTGCACGTGCTACGAAATTGCTACGAACGTGCTACAGTGTCTACTAACGATATGACGAACGTTGCGAGGAGGTGATATAGATTTTTTTTAATATTCAAGAACTTTAGACTGGTACTTTTAAAAGTAAATTGGCTTTTGTGTTGCTAGATTGTAGAAGTATATTATTTAAAATGTTTAATGAACTTCGCATTTTCGATCGCGCTACACTTACTGAAACAAAGATGATATCATATTAAGATACCAGCTGTACCTGCGACTTCGTTCGCGATTGCCATAACTGTAAACTAATTATTCACATTAGAGCGCTGTTTATCTCATATTAAGCAACACTATGGTCTGCGGTGAAGCACTCACAGAAAGGAGCTTTTTACTTTGGGTTTGATAACTCCCGGGTTGTATTTTCCAGAAGACAGTAGTTAAGTAACTCAGAGAGTTCCTTCGCTGTTCGCACAATAAATGTTGAAGCAAAGTACTTTCTGCGTTACTTTGAAATTTCGATTATAAAACGGCATCTTTTTGCCGAGGTTCTTCTTGTTTGGCGGTAGAACGAAAATATATTAGATTGTACATTTCCATTGCGCACTCTCCAACATGTATGCGGCAAAAAATACATAGTTAAAAAAAAGATTATGGCGAATGTTCCAGATTTTAGAGTTTTATCTTAGCAAGCTGGCAAATCTAAATAAGGATGCCGAGATGCCCGTGGGGTGCCGAGCTGCCCATGGGGTGCTGGGCTGCTCGTGGGGTACCAGGCCATTTCGGGATAAAAAGTATACAATAACCTTCTTCGTAGTATGAACTCAAATCGTGTTAAGTTTCATTGAATTCCATTCAGTAGTTTCGGAGTGATACGCGGCCGGGATACAGACAGACAGACAGACAAAAATGTAAAAAAATACAGTTCTGGCATCAGTGTCAACTACAGAGTGCTCTCAATTTTTTTTTTAATATCTGCCATGTATGGAATTGGATCTCTTACAGTTTTATTATAAGTATAAAGTTCGGATGATGAAAAAAAAAGCGGGAAATACGGCTATGTTGTATATATAAATTTTTAGAGAAAATGTCATCTTAAGAGGGATAGAATCCACCGTTTTACGTAACCAGGTGCCTCAACCGGTACAGGTTTGCGACTGATGGTAGGACATGCGAATTTTGTAGTTTAAATCCTGGTTTGAAATATCTTAGGAGAAAGTGCAGCTATCAATCAGACTATTAGACTACATATAACAGAACAAGTCATATTTCAAACATTTAACCGTCGTTATTATGTCGCTATCCTATCTCAGAGGGTTTTCTATAAACGCATCAAGTTTGACGCATGTTTTTATTATCCTTTTTGAGATAGTGCAAATACAAAATAAAGTTGAAATGAGCTCGTTTGAGCTTGTTTCTTGTATTGGGATCCGTCTCACCTTTTTACTTTTTTTACTTTAGAAATCGATTACATAAGATCACACGGATTGATCCAAATTTTAACGGGCTATCTATTAATACTCGTGGCTAGAACCAAAGTTTCGTACCTTTTTCTTTAAACGTAAGTTCAGCGTAGGATTAGTTACCATGCAATTACCGAGTACCGTTTTTAGATTTGGAAGTCTGACTCTCGCCTTGTCAGGTGAGACCCAGACAGTTCCAGACATCGGGACACAGAGTCGTGTGTCCGAAAGAACTTCAGAACCCTCTGGATGCACGTAATTTTGTGCTCTCTGAGGATTGACTCATTAGCCTGGCTTTCTGTCCAGGATACACGGAGCATTTTAAGCCAGCACCACATTTCGAATGCGTCCATCCTCGAGTGAACACAAGACTTCAGAGTCCAGGTTTCAGACGCATAAAGAAATATCGAGAAAAAGAAGGGTCTGTAAAAGTTTGATTTTGGTTTTGCGGTTGATGCTTTTATTTCTCCATTAATTATCTTATCGAGCCTCTTAAATGCTGATGTAGCCATCTGTGATCTTGTGACCAATTTTGGCCTATTTTTTCCTACTTACAAAAAGTTCTCAATTAGACTGTTTTTTGTGTGTATGTTACGCGACTTCTCCTCTAATTATGACCTGAGCTTGATGACTTTTCGTGTTGGGTAGTATACCTCCAAAGTGGTTCTAAATAAATTTCATTAAAATCGGTTGATTAGTTAGTAAGTCAATCACTGAAAAGTTTAACGGTATTTTAGGCGAGTAAATGATTTTATAAGCAATTCAAATATATTAAAAAAATACGGAATCTACCTCCTCACAAGTATGGAATATGCTTCCAAAGTCAGACCATAATAATATGAGGTTAGAGCTTTAAATTCATTTATTACGAAAAACATGGGTAAAATGACATAGGGTTGAAAATATCTTACAAAGAAAATGCGCCATGCTTTAACCTATTGGCATGCGAAATTATTTAACATTACTATTGAAACATATACATAGAAAAACATTGAATAATAATTGGTATGATGATACGCAATTCTAAAATATTAAGTCCCATATTGTTTCTATGTCTAATTGTAAAATAATCCGAGTACAATAATAAATCAAATTTTACTAATACATGTCAAATAAATTCTATGTCTATTTTCTCCTTAATTCATCAATTGAATAATATGCTTTATCAATTATAATTTTTTTTAGTTTACATTTACAAATCAGCATTATACGGATTTTTTTATGATATATACTTGGACTAGTGTTGGAAATCGTTTCGGTTTTTTTTATATATTCGATTTTACTGGCTTTGAACTACAAATCTAAAATATATATATGTTCTATATATCTGTGTAGAAGGTGTAGAAGCAAAAGGTACAAGTTATGTATCCTCCTTTTAGGAAGACGGTTCATTATACTGAGAATATTCGCGTCGAAAACTTTGTAACCGCAAGAAGTGCAGTCCCTATACAAATAGTTTCGCATATTAAACTACGTGCTGCCCTCTGAGACTTGGAGATAACTCAGGTCCCATGAATACCAGACGTGCTTGCGGTTATCTTGTTACTATGCTGTAATCTGTGTTTTCACTACGGCACTTTAACTAGATTTTAACTTTATTAAAGAAAAAATACAACACATCTAAGTCGCAGTTTCATCAGATTCAAGGACAAACTATTTATGGTCATATATCATGATATGCAAAAACTCTACTCACATTGAGATATATTATAGGTTTTTTTTCTCTGAGGCACTTTTTGCAAAACCAGAAAGGAGAATATGAAACATTCCACCTTTTTTGAATGGCGCATGTATGCGATATGCCTTTATTATAAAACACTACAAACTATATACACAACAGCTACTAAAACGAAAGCTTTGCAATGCTTATTCGTTCAGCCAAATAAGTGCACTATCTTAACCACTCCTCGCATCGCCTGGACGATCTGATAATTTTGGAAAAATACATGAGCTATATCTGTACTCCAAACCGCTCAAATATGTAACTACTACCGAGATTAACGTTTTTTTTTATGCTTAAAAGGTTAGTCTTTGACCACTATCTCACCTGGCGGTAAAGTCAGGTGAGATATAGCCTAAACAACATATATATATATGTTGTTTAGGCTAACCTAGAATTACTGGCTCTCAAGGACAGCTGCCGGAACACACCGTTAGGTGCTTGATGATAGATTTTCTACTTGAGATTGCCAGGCGTGCATTCGCAAACTACCTACCACCACGCTATAACGACTGCCATCCTGAAACCACGACCGGGACCGACGGCTTAACGTGCCCTCCGAAGCACGGGAGCGCTCAGTAGAAATGTCACTAGCGGTCACCCATCCAACTCATGACCGCGGGCGATGTTGCTTAACTTTGCTGATCGGTTAAGAACAGCTAAGTAAACTTCGCTACAAGCGCTTCAAAAAGCGTACTTGCGCCACTTGAGTCGCTCCACTGAAGTAGCCGCGGCACCAGCGCCCTCATCTTTGTTTCAGAAAGATGTGACAGAGCTCAAGTGTCAACGTTCGTAGTGGCCCACAGTAAGGATCTGCCTAACTTCTATTGAACCAGAATCATACCGTCAGGCCTTTTAACGTCGTCATGCATTAGACCATTTGGTTCGAGAATAGCTGCAATGTTGGCGCTGGTAAAAACTCGGTGGATGATATTGTTAACGAAAATTTGAAGCACTCGTAGCGAAGTTTACTTAGCTGTTCTTAACCGATCAGCAAGTTAAGCAACGTCGCCCGCGGTCATGAGTTGGATGGGTGACCGCTAGTGACATTACTACTGAGCGCTTCCGTGCTTCGGAGGGCACGTTAAGCCGTCGGTCCCGGTTGTTATCATAAGATGGCAGTCGTTATAGCATGGTAGTCGGGCATTTTGCTAATGCCCGCCTGGCTAGCTACCACCCTCAAGTAGAAAATCTGTCGCCAAACACCTAACGGTATGTTTCAGCAGTTGTCCTTGAGAGCCAGTAATTCTAGGTTAGTCTGAACAACATCTTCGACCTCATCATCACTTACCATCAGGTGAGATAGTGGTCAAAGGCTAACCTATCAGGCACAAAAAAAAAAACGCTGGGCATGGCGGGAAATTCAACCAGAACTTCAAGAGAAAGAGAGGCCATGGTGACCGAGTTCACCAACTCAAGTTTTATACTGGCAGTAACACAGTTTTTTTTATGTTATGGTGACGGTAAAAGCTCGAGGCCCCCTGATGTTAAGTGGACTAACCTCTGCCTATAACAGATGCATTTCATTACAAGTGCAATGAATTGCACTGCGCCCGTCACTGTGAGAGTAAGTGAGACATAGCTATTAAGGGTGAACTGGCCGGCCCGTTCTCCATACAAACGCCGTAGGATGATCACTCCCTTATTTGAGGATATAGGTCCAAAACAAAGCATAATACCGATTGTTCTCCTCATTATCTAGGCTTGTATGATGCCGAAATTTTAATAAGATAATTAAGTTGAGAATTATGAGTTTTGAAACATTTTCATATTAAATTTTCGAGGCTAATAACTTTCAACTTAACTATCTTTTTAAAATTTCGGCATCATACAAGCCTAGATAATGACGAGATCAATCGGTGTTATGCTTAATTCTGAACCTTAAATCTCAAATAAGGGAGTGATCATCCTACAGCGTTTGTATGGAGAAGCGACCGGCCAGTTCAACCTTAAGTCTCCTGTGCCTGTAGTTTCACTGGCTCTAAAGGACAGCTGCCGGAACACACCTTTAGGTGCTTGGCGACAGATTATCTACTTGAGGGTGGTCGCTAGCCAGGCGGGTATTTGCAAAATGCCCTTCCACCATGCGGTGAAGCTCAAGCCCACCGCGGGATTCGAACCATGGACCTGCTGCGCGGCAGTCCATAGCCAATGCCACTGAGCCATCACTGCAAACTTAATTAACAGTCATTATATTCTAAAACGGAAATTGTACACGTAGAAATGTATCAATTCTATTAGACTGATATTAAATTTGCAAACCAGCTAAATTGAAGTTAATTTTGCAAAACCACGCTCAGATTTGCTAAGTCAACGCAATCTATTATTAATAATGTTGCTCTGTGGCTTCGTTCCATTTAAATTTTATTAGTGTACGTATAATATAATATATGAAATATATTTCATGAATATGTACTATACAGGGTTATTGGTAAAATGCTAACAACCTCTTAGGGTTAACTTCTGCTAGTCCTAACAAACATTTGGAGACGCATTTTTTTTTAAGTTTTTTATTTTTTCTTGTTTGTTTATGTGTATTTGACGGGTGCCATACTGAATTTCGACAGTTCAAATAATTACTGGCTCTCAAAGACAGCTGCTGGAACACAGCGTTAGGTGCTTGGCGACAGATATTCTACTTGAGGGTGGTCGCTAGCCAGGCGGGCATTCGTTAAATGCCCTTCCACCATGCGGTGAAGCTAAAGCCCGCGGCGGGATTCGAGCCATGGACCTGCTGCGCGGCAGTCCATAGCCAGTGCCACTGAGCCATCACTGCTTCAAAAACTTGTGGAAGTCGGACCATGATAATGTCAGGTCAGCGTTTTAAATAAGCCTGGTATGGTTTAAAGCAGTAAAAAGTTGAAATACGAGCTATCTGGTAAAAAAATAAGTTTGGTACGTAAGGTTTCCTGATCTTCATTAGTCATTACCACAGAGCTTTGAAATCCATGCGTGTCGTGGGGGGGCGCGCGTGGGGGCGATGTGGCCCGATCGTTGTTCTGTGGTCATTACCCACCGTGTGTTCTTCATTACCATACCGTGGGTAGTGTAGGTAGTGAAGATATGGGCACCGTTCATAATACCCATTGACACTACTGGTAATATAGAAGGGCAAAAATATTCCCCACGACACTTCTGATAGTACCGCTTGGTAGTGTCGTAGGGAAGGACCGTATTCAGTCATACACGTATGCTTGAAAAGTCAAACCAAAACAGAGTGGAGTAGTGGGTTCTTCATTACCACACGGTGGGTAATGAAGATATGAGCACCGTTCATAATACCTACGACACTACTGGCCAGTAGTGTAGAAGGGCAAAAATATTCCCCACGACACACGTAGTACTGTTTGGACTACCAAGCAGTACTACCAGTAGTGTCGTTGGGAATATTTTTGCTCTTCTACACTACTGGCCAGAAGTGTCGTGGGGAAGGACCGTATTCATTTATACACGTATAATTGAAAGGTCACACCAAAAATAAGTTGTCAATTTTCGACAAAGGGCAAAAGGTTTTTATGTCAAACGAATTTAATGTTGTTGATACCATTAAACGTTGTCCAGTTATTAACTTTTCGAACTGAGTCACTTGATAGATTAATTTTAGAATTTTAATTCCCAATACGTGTTCTCGGTTTTCCATTATAAATCAGGGACATATTAAATTCAAACAATTTTACAGCAGCACGGCGGCTGTTTCAATTTCCCCTGGGTACCCTATTTTATCATTTTATCTCCGTAGTGAATATAGACACGTTTTGGTAATTTAGGTCAAAAAAGTACTATATTAATCTTTATTAATGTAGTACCCCAAGAGCGTGTCGGGGATGATAAGGAGAAGGGTCCGTATATGTTTTAGTAGTTTCTTTGTGACTGAGTTCGTTGGGGGAAGTGTTACTACCATACCTGTTTCAATTTGAAGGATATGGGTGCCGGTAAAGTTCCAAGCACTTGGGACTTACTTTATGGGCTGGGTGATGCGCGCAGTGCAGGTCGTCACTTGTGACGCAATGAATATATTTTTGGTAGAGGTTACCCCTTCACATAAAGTGGGCTAGTTCCGTCACAATACAATAAAAAAACGTACCATGAAAAAAAATACTTGAAAATCACGATGTGATTGTCTCCCTTGTGTCCTCAATGAAGTCCCTTTTTGATTATTTGCCACTTAATGGGAGAGGTAAACCTTTTTAATCCTACTTTTCATAATAAAAAGGCGAAGAACACAAAAAATTGCCCAAATAACTGATATATTTTACAAATAAAACTGTCGTGACACTTGCGTACTAGTGAACCTATAATATATATTTACAGTGCTATGCGTGCTCTGATAGTAAGTGGTAAAGCAGACCCGCAGTGAGCGTACTCGCTCTGATGCACCTTCGGTGACAAGGAGAACGAGATCTTTAAGGAGGGGTTTATTTTAGTATTATGGTACAGGACAAATCATCTGCTTGGTCCAGTGATAGCATATATATATATATATAATAATATGAGTCATAAAATGGCCTGTACTGTATCAGCCGGATAGTCCACTGCTAAACACAGCATTTCTGTCATCTTATTCATATATTCTCGATCGTGCGCTCGTAGAGTCAAGACCTCCTGAGGATGCTTCGTGTAGAAGCGAAATACGTCGAAAATTCTTCCGGTTTGGCTGCGTGGCGTTTGTGACGTCACGTCGGCTTTACAGGAAAATTAGGCGGAATTGTCACTAGATATATTTTTGTATTTTTTAAGTGTTTTATTAAAATATTAATTTGATATTTTCATAAAATATTTAAAATATATTTGTTATTATTACAGCATCACTCTTTAAAGGGGGGTTTGTCTTAATTCCCACGCTTGGCAGGCGTCTTGGGGATCGTAGAGTAAGATAGCAGTTCCTCAGAAGATGCTGCCCATACACCTTCCGGTATTTTACCTTTAGTCGCCTCTTACAACACCCACAGGTAGCAATGGAGGGGAAGGGGGGTGACATTCTTGCCCGGTTCCCCACGAGGCCATAAAATAACCTTTTTACTTAATATTGTTACTTTAAAGTTACACGAAATAAAGATTTATCACAATTACAAAGGGTCCGTTTTGCTGCGGAACTCAAATATTGGAAAAGTCAATTTAAAATTATTAATATAATAATAATGATTTGTTATTGGTGGCGAAGTCATTAAAAGTTTTGTAAAAGCACGTTTGGGTCTCGTATACGAATTCAGATACAAAACACCGATAGTAAAATTAATGGACTTCGTCTAAAATATGCTTAAACAGGGTTTTTTATTATGTTATTGTAACGGAACAAGCTCGAGGCACACCTGATGTTAAGCGGACTAACCTCTGCCTATAACTGATGCATTTTGTCACAAGTCATCAATTGCACTGCACCCGTCACCTTGACACATAGTTGTTTAGTCTCATGTGCCTGTAATTTCACTGAAAGAATTTGAGGGATACGATCGTAAATTAATTGTACTTTATAACCATATCAACCGTGGGGTGCCAGTTTTGAATGTCACCCCCCATTGCTACGCGTGGGTGCAGCAAGAGGCGACAAAAGGTATAATACCGGAAGATGGGCAGCAGCGTCTTCTGAGGTACTGATATCAAACTGCGATTTCCAAGACGTCTACCAAGCGTGGGGGTTATGACTCACCCTTTAATGGGGGAGGCTGTGTTCAACAGTGGACAATCCAGCTGATACAGTACAGTTCAGTATATACCACAATATGCATTTTTAGGGTTGGACAAAAAAATATAAAAAACAAAAAATGCATTAATAATTTATAAACCAATCCCACGTATACAGTCACTACCCCAAAAAAATTTGGTATAACAAATTTAGGTCATAATGCACCACTTAATAGAATGATAAAACAGTACAATGACATTTCGAAAAACAATTCCGTGGACCTTTTTAACGGAAGCGTTTACAAGTTTAAGACAGTTATACTTAATCAATCTTTGTGACTGTACACTTAAGTAGTAGATATATTCCAATTCTGTTTTATAAGTGTTATAACTCTTTTATTTTCTTTTATTTGTGTTCTCTTTAACACCAAATTGTAATTTAATTTATAATTCCGTTAGTGTTATTAATTTCTAGATGTAAAATCATAATCAAAATTGTATTTCGCTCATTTTTGCATGTTGTCTTCCTCTATAATTGTAACGGCACTTAACATGTTCCATATTGTACTTCACTTGTAGTTTGAAACGGTGTACTTTATGTTGAGGATCAAATAAATAAATATATAAATAAGTGAAAATGGGAACATCATCAATGTAGTCGAAGCCAATTAAATGCGCATAACTTAAATACTTAAGATTTCACTGAACTTTTATCACTTTTGAATGGGACCACATAACAAGCACCAGCTTTCGAATATAAAATAAAACCGACCAAGTGCGAGTGGGACTCGTGCACGAAGGGTTCCGTTCCATTATCTGTAACCTAATCTTGCAAGTTACAGACACTTTTCGCAGTATCCGATTGAGCTGGGTACGGTGAAAACCTCTTTTATTGTATGGGAGCCGCCTTAATTATTTATTTTCTTTTAATTTATTATATTTAAAGAAAACATAAAACTAAATATTCTGTAAATAGTTAAGGCTTCTACCTGTCACCGTTATTAGTATCGAGCAAGAAACGGTAAAAAAGTTTGTTGTATGGGAGCCCACCTTAAATGTTTATTTTATTTTAATTTTAGTATTTGTTGTTATAGTGGCAATAAAAATACATCATCTGTGAAAATTTCAACTGTCTAGCTATCACTGTTCTTGAGATACAGCCTGGTGACAGACGGACGTCTCAGTAATAGGGTCCCGTTTTTACCCTTTGGGTACGGAACCCTAAAAACATTAAAATCGGTACACCTTGTAAAAAGTAAAGAGGTAACACACAAAAAAACAGTCAAGTTTAGAACTTCCTTCCATTTTTGAAGTTGTTTAAAAAAACACATATTATTCACGGGCACCAGTACCTGTTTATAAAACAGGTAGTAAAACGTTTCTGACTCTCTGCAGTAGCAATATTTTGAAGCGCTCGTAGCGAAGTTTACTTAGCTGTTCTTAACTGATCAGCAAAGTTAAGCAACGTCCGCCGCGGTCATGAGTTGGATGGGTGACCGCTAGTGATATTACTACTAAGCGTGCACGTGCTGCGGAGGGCACGTTAAGCCGTCGGTTCTGGATGTTGTCTTAGAATGGCAGTCGTTATAGCATGGTGGTAGGGCATTTTGCGAATGCCTGCCTGGATAGCTACCACCCTCAAGTAGAAAATCGGTCGCCAAGCACCTAACGGTGTGTTCCGGCAGCTGTCATTGAGAGCCAGTAATTCTAGGTTAGCTTGAATAACATCTTCGACCAAATCATCACTTACCATGAGGTGAGATAGTGGTCAAAGGATAACCTATCATGCAAAAAAATAAATAAAAAAAACTGTTTCTGATTCTCTGCAGTAGCAATATTAACTGCGCGGCGATAAAGTTACACAGAAATGAAATATTATGAGAAAAGTGTCAGTTTTGTAATAAATGTCGTTCCTAACGGACAGGCTTATACTAATCTTGTTTGAGCGCGGACAAAGAGGAAATACGTTCGTTTTTATTCAATATTTATTACAAGCTTTTTTAACTTTCAAAGGCTGTAAATATAACATTTCAATGGCGTTTCAAAATTTGTGAGCCATTTATGTCAATCAAGATTAAACATTTATGGTATGGAATATTAGGCACAATTTGTATTTGCCATTTTTATTTGTTATTTATACCTGATAGGTTAGCCTTTGACCACTTATCTCACCTAATAGTAAGTGATTATGTAGTCGAAGATGATGTTTTGGCTAACTTAGAATTACTGGATCTCAAGGACAGCTGCCAGAACACAGCGATAGATGTTCGGCGATCGATTTTGAGGGTTGTAGATATCCAGGCGAGCAGTTGCAAAATACAATACCACCCTGCTATAACGATTGCTATCTTAAGACAAAAACCAAGATCGCCAGCTTAACGTGCCCTTCGAAGCTCGAAAGCGCTCAGTAGTAATGACTACGCGTTAATAAATTACAACTACATTTTTACTTTCATCCCCTTTCCCGAGGGAACCGTGCTGAATTTCGGGATAAAAAGTATACAATAACCTTCTTCGTAGTGTGAACTCAAATCGTGTTAAGTTTCATTGAATTCCATTCAGTAGCTTTGGAGTGATGCGCGGTCGGGATACAGACATACAGACAAAAAAAAAATACAGTTTTGGCATGAGTATCAGCTACAGAGCTCTTAATTTTTTTTTTGATATATATCTGCCATGTACAGAATTGTATCTGTTACAGTTTTATTATAATTATAGATTTTGCTTGTTTTTGCTACCATTATAATAAAGTCTGTTTACTATGATGGCTGTCAAATATTAAACTCATGTCGTGGCGGGAAATTCCAAATTTAAACAGTTTTACCACGCTTATAACTAGGTTTGGTAATCCTGATGCGATCATGGTATGCAAGATTAAAATAATATTGCTACAAACTTACAATTAGAGGAATAAGTCAGAGTCATGTGCGGGATTCGAACCAGCGTCACCCACCCACCACCACACTGGTTAGAGCATACATTGAGGTGTATTGCGTGGGTTCGTATCCCGCATATGACTTTAAGTACTCAAGCTCGAGGCCCACCTGATGTTAAGCGGACTAATCTCTGCTTATAAGAGATACATTTCGTCTGTCACGAATTGCACTGCGCCCTTTCCTTATGAGACATAGTTGTTAAGTCTCATATGCCTGTAGTTTCACTGGCTCTCAAGGACTGCTGCCGGAACACACCGTTAGTTGCTTGGCGACGGATTTTCTACTTGAGGTTGACTATAATTTTTCCTCTCGTTGTAATTTTGTAAATCCTTTTTTTATTATGGATAAGTTTGTGTCGATTAATTGTTGCCGAGTTGACTAAGATCATTAATAGATTTATACAATCCGTATTAAATAACAAAAATATTTGAAAAATATTAAAATAACTTTAAGGCGAGTACTGACGTGTTTAGCGGAAAATTCAATGTTTTATATTTTCAAAATAAATAATTTTATACTGATGTGGTACGAGTACTCTTTTTTTTCTATTCTTTATTTATGAATTGTTCTTTAATGAAATAAAAAGACTTATTTTCACGAATTTTAGACGTGAAAACATAAAAGAAAAAGAATTAGCCATAGACAACTTACTTTGTGGCATACAGAATATATGTCGAGACAAGATTGCGTTATGAACGCGTTATATTAAGAAAACATTACGGTGGACGCTGTAGTCGGAACATTAAAATATAAAACTTTTTTATAAATAAAAGCCTAGCTAAAGATAAAAATCTATGAGTACCACCGCCCCTGGGGCTTCACAGCATGGTGGAAGGGCATTTTGCGAGTGCTCGCCTGGCTAGCTACCACCAGAAAGATAACAGATGCATTTCATCACAAGTGACGAACTGCACTGCACCCATCACCTTGAGACATACCTGTTAGGACCAAAGACTGCTGCTGGAACACACCGTTAGGTGCTTGGCGACAGATTTTCTACTTGAGGGTGGTCGCTAGCCAGGCGGGCATTCGCAAAATGCCCTTCCACCATGCGGTGAAGCTCAAGCTCTGGGCGGGATTCAAACCATGGACCTGCTGCGCGGCAGTCCATAGCCAATGCCACTGAGCTATCACTGCTTCAAATAAACATCAGTAATGTTTTAGTCACAAGTTTGTCTTTGTTATTATAAGAGTTATGTATTTATCATTACATCAGGTACACCTCGATCGTGTTCCGTCCCATATGTGTGTAATTGCATAAGTATTTAATGGCTCTCAAGGACTGCTGCCGGAACACACAGTTAGGTGCTCGGCGACAGATTTTCTATTTGGTTGTGGTAGATAGCCAGGCGAGCATTCGGCATTCAAAATGTCCTATCACCATGCGGTGAAGTTCAAGCTGTTGACAGTAGAGATCGAACCATGGACCTACGACACGGCAGTCCTCAGCTATTACTGCTCAGCCACGTCAAAGCTGTTGCTGGCAAAATTACTCAGCGTTACCCATTTATAAAACTGTATATATATATAGTAATCATAAATGATTAACAATAGAGGGTATTGTATACACTTAATCAAACTCCCTCGTTATTTTCGGAGTCCAATCCACGTAAAAATGTTCTGCGTCATTAAAAAAAACAAACAGGGCCGGGATCCATCCAATTATGTCCACAAAATATCCTTTGTGTTTTATTTATTTGAGTTCACGTACACACCGAAGCAGAGATTACGACTGCGGGAACTGATGAGCTCGACACGTCCTCAAATTAACATGAGTGTATCAGTTTAAAAAATATCGCATTTGGTGACAAGATACTATAATATTGTCCATAACAATAATCGTTGCATAAATTTAGTACGTAAGTTATGTTACGTTGTTCCAAGAACACCCAATCTACGAGAAGCTCGCTCTAGAAGACTTTTTGCTAGTTATAACATTAGTTATAACACTAACGCGGGGCTTCGCTCCCCTATACGTCGTTTAGTCGAGTCATATAATGTTAATTTTGATTCAATTGACATATTTGCATGTCGCTTGTCTAAATTTAATCAAAATATATTTCACTTTTTGAGAACGATTGTTCAAATATAGAATACCTATAAATAGAACTAACGTATATATACTTATTTTTTACAAAATTGTTATTTCGTAACTTGTATTCTGTCTTCTGACTGAGCAAATGTCTTTATTAATCAACTTTGTGTTTATTTATAGCACTAACAACGCTCTCTGGCTGCATCTTTTCACACAATATGTTTAATCAATACGTGAATAGCGCCGTTGGCTGCATTATTAAAAACTCTGTAAATGTAACCAATATCCAAATAGTGTATATAATGTAGCTGTTTGTTATTCCAAATAAATAAAAAAAAGATTTCTAGCTAGGAAGATAATTTTAAGGGTATCACATTCTTCACTAATACAGCCACCGAGCAGTCGTGTTAACATCATCCTGCAATCCGGATGAAAAATTGTAGGATACTTTTTATACATGTTATATGAATTAATATCTCAAGTGATGAACGCAATACTGTACGGTGTAGAATATTTGGGTGCTGAACGATCGGTAAGTAGTCACGAATGTGCTGAAGAATCCAAAATACGTAAAGAAAGTAAACGCTTTGCGACTAAATGTCAATTTTAGTTTGGAATTGATGCTAAATTAGTAAATGTGGATGTTAATTTGGTGAGTATATAAAAGGTCTTGAAAGTATTAAAATTTCGAACAGGAATAAATGAAAATAGATTATAATAATATTGGTGCGATAGAAGGTCTTCGAATATAATCGTAGTTTTTTCTTTATAAGTCACCATCGTCTGGTGTATTCGATTTAGAAGCCAAGAAATTACAATCTATACCTGATACTAATGATATTCATTATGTAAGATTTTTCATCAATTATAACCATTTCGTTTAGCTCAATGTTTAAAACACAAACAAGAAAGTTTTAAACTTTGAAAGAAATAAATCGTAAATCCCGTTTATTTCAATAGAAAGTAGCAATGGATGCGTCTACTTTAGAAAACTGCACCAATGCTACATCTGTATATCAGTCACATCGTTCACTGCTGAACACAGCCTCCCCTATTTAGGGGGAATTTGCCATAATTTCCACGCTTGGCAGGCGGCTTGGGGATCGCGGTTTAAGATGGCAGTTCTTTAGAAGGCGCTGCTGCCCACCTTCCAGTATTTTTCCTTAAGTCGCCTCTTACGACACCCACGGGATGGGGAGGTGTGATTCTAACCCGATACTCCATGGAGAGTGTTATGCTACATAGAATTAATATATTGTTTAAACATTTGTCTTTTATGGATTTGATTATCTTAAACTGTAAATTCTAATAAATAATAGCGCAAGAATACAGTATATTTAAGTATACCCATGGAAGTTGGTCATGACTTCACTTCTAATTCTAGATCTGGATCATGTGATCTGTTTTTTATTGCTGCTTTTGACCTCGCCTATGGTAAATGTGGAAGTGATTAAAGATGGTAAAGAGGCTCGACTAAGAACGGTAGCCGGGTCCCTAGGACAGCTGCCAGAACACACCGTTAGGTGATTGGCGACAGATATTCTACTTGGGGGTGGTAGCTTTAGTCGGGCAAATATTTGCAAAATGCCTTGCCACACAGATGTAACGGCTGTCATTCTAAAATAACTATAGCCGGTACAATGTCCTCCGAATCAAGACAGCGCTCAGTAGTAAATGCCATTTGCGTTCAAATATATAAGTGTTGACCGCAGCAGACGTTGCTTTACCTAGCTTAACGGAGCTAGGTAAAGCGTTGTGAGTATCAAAAACGCAAATTTGGAACATGTTTTTTAAAAAGAGTGTACAGATATGAATATATAATATTCTAGAAGACGGCTCTAAAATTTAGCTGAATTAAGTTTTGTATCTATATAGTCAATTGTATAAATACATATTCTATTTCTAATTATTATGTAGCAACTATGTGATACAGTACTAAAATATTTTATCAATTTCTAGGAAGCTCACTATTACATGTTTTTTTTTTAAATTCGCTCGCTCAATCTCAATTTTGCTTAGGTAGTTCTGTTTCACTCACTCGCATGCAAATCTAGATCTTTCCATCCTACGCCCTCAGGTAATTATTTTTCAAAGACAAAAATTTGTCTTAAAAATTACTAAGCAAGCTGAACAAGCGCTTCAAAGTATAGTAATTGCTCTTTTGCTCTGATAAGTTTTGGAAAAAGTGACGAGAAAAACAAAAGTTACTGAATCCACACAAATCGCTTATGTTTGTCCGTCATTATTTATATTAGTAAAACCATGATTAAACCGCCCGCCCGCAGACGATTCAGTTCACTCATTCCGTTTTGTTGTGTTCTATTTGAATCAAAATGGATGACAAACAGAGTGCATGCGATCGGTAAATCTGTTGTTTATTTAAATGAATTGGGAAAGGAAATTAACATGCGTGGTTGGATATTAATGATTTTATCGGTACGTATTTTAAAGTTTTATTTACGAAGATTGTTAAAAATTTTAAGTGATATGTTTTTATGCCTTTTTTGATGATAGATAGCAACTATTGCAATTATTGAAATTTTTTTTTTTCATAGCTTATGGGCTAGCCTTTGATTACTACACCTTATGGTAGGTGATGAGGTTGAAGATGTTGTTCAGGTTTACCTAGAATTACTGAGGAAAGCTGCGGAACACACAGTTAGGCGTGGCGATACATTTTCTAATTGACGGTCTACGCAAAATGCCCTACCGCTATGCTTTATTGATGGCCATCGTAAGACAACAACCGGGACCAATGACTTAAGGTGTCCTTCGAAGCATGTGCACGCTCAGTAGTAAAGTCACTAGCGGTCACCCATCCAAGTTATGACCAACGTTGTTTGACTTAGCTCGGTTAAAACGGGTAAGCAAACTACGCTACTAGCGCTAACATCTCAGTGAGGAGTGAGGAGTGCAGAGCAGTGTCAAACAGGATGAGGATTGTGACACTGCAACTATAATGGGTTAGGCGAGACGCTTAATACTAGGCGAGAGAAATGCCGGTCTCCTCACTTCATCAAAAATGAAAACAAGGAATCTTAGAATGATCACGTGATCTACAGAGATTGTTTTGGATTCGGTTTTGAGGCTCGTCCTTCTTAGAAGTTAATCTGAATAAATATCTAAATGAATATTCCTATCCCGTTCTTTGATGGGTACTTAGAAAGACAAATAACACAATAATTCAAAGAGGCTTATAATAAATCAGCTTAGTAATTGCTCTATGGCTAACAAATAGCTTAATATTTGTCTGTCTAATTGTAACAGGCATAGTGTATAAACAAATCGTGCCATTAAATGTCGCCATAATGTCTAGACTCAATATGGACTCACTTTACAAAAGCAAATACCTTTTATACAAGAAACAGTTGGATTGGAGCGGCTTTCAGGGGCTTAGAAAAGCGAGCAAATATGGAACTTCTATCTTAAAAGTCTATTGTTTATTTTATGAATGGATTCAAGTTCAAAGTAGACTCTCTATTGAAAGTCTACGTTATGCATTCTTCTTTGAATTATTACTCAGTGCTCCCTTTAAAGTCATCTTACTCTTCTCATCTCACGCTGAATACTCGTAGCATCTCCCCACGTGTTTTGTCTGTGTGTTAAGGCTAAAGTGGACGTAGTTCTTTCCATAAAAACGTAGTTTCGTCATATTTTGTAGGTATACCTAGTATTCAAACTCAGTGAAATAATTTTGCACGCATATCTCCAAATTGATTGTTGATTAGAGTTGACTGAGTTTTATTATTTATTATTTACACTAACCCTAAATGTGAAAATATAAGAATTTTCATAAAAAACTATCGCTTGCGAGTGAGACTGTGCATAGATAAATTAATAGGAGGACTCCTTCTCTATGAAAATCGCACGATACTCGATCATTTATAGCAATCATTAGTACATACAAATGCGGTTTACATGACTTATATAAACAAACCAAAATTAGGTGGAATGGTACATAATGACCCTAATAGGGTAAAGCAATGTGTAGCGGAAGGGAACGATCTATTCCATAATCGAGGCATCCTTAAAAAAATCTTCAAGAGTATTGTAGCTTTTCGAGCAGTATATTTTTCAGGACCCAGAGGGACTTGTGTACATTTTCTATACTTTTGATTTGAACCGGTAATTTATTACATATTTTAGTGGCCATTGCGTTTAGTTCATTTAACACACAGTTTCACAAGTAACCTGCCGCCTGACGTAGTTTGCCACATGGTCAAAAGAAAGATGATTCCAAAGTCTAGACTTTGGAACATTCGATTTTCATCATCCGTCCGTCCGACATGTAAAGCGCTGTATCTTTAGAACGGTAATTGGTAGCCGTTTGTTATAGTACATAGCACTTTTTCTCATAATTGTTAAACTTCACCTAAAGCATTGTGTTAAACTTCACATAAGTACATAAGTATGAGTGTAAATAAATACATCGCGATGTTATCCGAAGCCAAAACCCTCGAGTGGAATACCCTACAAGTTCTCAGGACACTTGACGCCGCCGTTCAATTGTTGAGCAGCTCTTAGCGGTTTCTCAAGTGGCATAGAGTTGGATAGAACAGGCGGCGAATAGCTTTGAAATTTGTTTATGGTGAGCTCAGTTCGTTTGAAATTTATCCAAGTTAAACACGAGCTCATTTAAGAAACTTTACACGTCTAAAAACGTTATTAGATATGAAGTCAGCGTATTTTCTGTAGACATTTCTGCTATAAATCGTAGTTATTGCTATTTGCAAATAACTTCATATTATAGCTACCATATGATATTTCATATTATAAACAGTCCCATAGAACTGTTGTGAAAAATGTAGTTCTTTTTTATCGATGGTGATGACGGTGTCGAAGGTGTTCACAGGCTAAACCTAGAATTACTAGCACTCAATGATAGCTGCTGAAGACACCGTTAGGAGCTTGGCGATAGATTTTGTAACTTTAGGGTGGTAGCTAGCCAGGCGAGCAATCGCAAAATGCCCTTCCAACATGCGGTGTTGAGCTCAAGCGCGCGGAGGGATTCAAACCATGGACCTGCTGCGTATCAGTCCAAAACTAATGCCACTGAGCTATCACTGCTGCATGACACCTGATGGTAAGTGATGACGGGGGCGAAGGTGTTAACAGGCTTAACTTAAATAGAATTACGAGCACTCAAGGATAGCTGCCCGAAGACACAGATTAATACTTGGCCATAGATTTTCTACTTAAGGGTGGTAGCTAGCCAGGCGGGCAATTGCAAAAAGCCCTTTCACCATCCGGTGTAGAGCTCAAGCTCACAAAGGGATTTGATTCGGGAAGCTGCTGCGTGGCAAATCATAACCATAACGAGCATTTGTAAAATGCTCTAGTCAGTGGCAGAATTCAAGCCGTAGACCTTTCAGGGTGGCGGTAGTCCATCAACATTGCATGTTCGCAATCGCCGCTTCAAAAAATATTTCTGATTGAAAATATATCAGGGTAAACTTACGTGCAAAAGAGAATGGCAGACCATCAGACCAGCGGAATTCCCCCTCATGGACAGCGTCCGTGGCTCCGATCCAGTACACGTCATCCACCCCCGCACCAGGCCTGGAAGCAATAAACAAAAGTTAGAAAATACTAAAATGTTCTAGATAGAGGACAGGATTCAAAAAAGTATTTAAACACTGTCTGTTTAATTTTTAATTCAATCTATATTTCAGCTGATCAACGTTTTAGTAATAGAGATAGTTGGTGCGTGAGTGACGTGGGTAAAGCAGCTTTAACTAAGAAGAGTATAAATAAAAAAATAAAATATCTTAGCTTTGAAAACTATTGCGAATTTTATCCTTACAACATATTATTACCTGCGCTAGAAATAGGACTCGCATTATTTTTTATTCAAAATAGATCACTGAATCTCGTGTTCGTAACCTCGCACAATCGTGAGTCCCAGAAGGACTTCAAAACAGTTCGAAACTGGTCGAAATCTTTCCGGTAAATAAATATAATTATGCATAATGCGAGTCCTAGTCCGTTCCTTAAAATTTAAACAAAAAAATTAATAGATTCAGGCGTTACTTTGAGGAAATTCATATTTAATAAATTTTAAGAAAATATTAAACTAATATTTTCGAAAAATACTTATAAAATATATCCAATAACAATTCCGCCTAATTTTCCTGTTAAGCCGATATGTCTTCACAAGAAATATAAATAGATATATTTTTAAGTATTTAAAAAATATATATACAGCGTGTCCCAAAATTCAACGATAAGCCGGCATCGGAGCATGGACCTACACATGACTCCTCGGAAAAAAAAAAAAATATAACTGTTTTTTTTTATTAATTACAGAGACTTTTATAAATTTCATCGATATTCGATACCCATTATGCTATTTTCAACTACCATGACCACAATTTTTTACATATTTTTGATATTTTTTGTGCATTAGCAACCTAAGAAGGACGGCTATCTACCACAATCCTTTAAAATTACAGAAAGTCTGTAGTTATTTTACAAAAATCAGTAAAAAAAAATTTTTTTCTTATAATTTTCATAGATTTTAACATTCTATGCACTTTCTATAGTCTGGGTTAAAAAAAAAAGTATGGACACTACCATGGCAAGTTTTATTAAAAGTTGGCGCAACTTTATAAAAGTCTCTGTAATAAAAAAAAAAAGAGATATAATTTTTTTTTTTTTTTTTCCCGAGTAGTCATGAGTAGGTCCATGCACCGATGCCGGCTTATCGTTGAATTTTGGGACATGGTGTATATATAATGTTATGTTAATTATCTTAAAATATTTGTTATTATTAAAACAAAATACATATTCCTTCTTTTGATGTAATATATTATCTATATTTACATATGTGATCATATGGAATTTTTAATAACAAAGAGCTGATCAATCGCTCCCAATTGAATGTCGTAACAGCTGAGTAAGAGAAGCCACAAATGAGCAACCCAACGTAGGTGTGAATTACACAGCAAATATGCTTTGTTTTCAGGAAAATAAATAGTGTAGCGACCTCAAATAAGCATATAACCCACTCCATGTTCTGCTACATCCAATATATTGCTGAAATAGGCTTTGCTGAATTGGATCTGGAAGTTTCTCATTGCTATGATAACTCTAGATAGAAAATCTACTTACGAATTAATAAGCAGCTGATCGATAATCTGTTGCTGCCTCTCATTAAGCACACTTGCCAGGTGTCCCCCCAGCCTCACACACTCCGCTTCAGCCTGCCTCCACGCCCGCTTCCCCTCCCGCATTGATGATATGCAAAAATCCCCTGACAACACCCACCCATAGTCGCAATGTCCCACAACTTCATCCACTGCCTTATCCATCCACCACACCTTCAACCACATCGCTGACGAATTCTTCTTCGCTAACACACTGATATTTAATCTCACAAAATTCCCTTCAGATACTATTTGAACATTTCTCAAAGGATCTCCAGGCTGGGAGCAATGCCTCCATCTAGACTCCCCATTCTGCAGACTCAACTCCATTCCTCTACATAAAGCTTGAGCATCTTCATGTATAATATTGGATTGGTCGTTTTCTTTCGCAGCCATTGATCCGGTCCCCATTTGAAGGCGTAAAGCTACTCGGTTCCCGTATGGCAGATGGATTCTATAAGAGCATGATAGTTTTATCGTGGGACCGACTTCGAACGAGCCGTTTCTTGCCGTCAGTAGTACATCGTGACAGTGGTCTACTAGACGGAATACCGCGGCGAACGTAGGTCGGCCATGTAGTTCTAGAGCTAAGTTCTTTGTGGTTGATAGGTAAATATATCTTCTGTTTTGTTGCGGGATTTGTTCGAGCTTTCCGCATATGGTGGGAGTGTTTGGAGCGAATCTGAGGAAGCCGGCGGAGCAAGGCACGTTGAGTTTGTGTAATTCTAGCATCAAGGCATTGCGGGGGGAGGGTGCGGGGAACAGGAGACGGCACCCGTGCGTCCGAGGCATGTGGCCGGAGTAGACCCGCCCGCCGTGAGACGCTTTCACTCGTATCGCACAATCTGAAACAACAGAAATATAATTTAGAACAACTTCACAAAAAAATACATGTTGACCTAAACTTGGAGGATGAATAGTAAGTATAAGTAATTAGATTTACATAAAGTTGGAGTTTTTTTTTAAGTTATTGTTACGGAACAAGCCCGAGGCACACATGATGTTAAGTGGACTAACCTCTGCCTATAACAGATGCATTTCGTCAACGACGAATTGCACTGCGCCCGTCACACTGAGACGTATAGTTGTTAGGTCTCATGTGTCTGTAATTTTACTGGCTCTCAAGGACTGCTGCCGGCACACACTGTAAGGTGCTATGGTAGATAGATTTTCTACTTGAGGGTGGTAGCTAGCCAGGCGGGCATTCGCTAAATGCCCTTCCCACATGCGGTGAACCTCAAGCCCGCGTTGGGATTCGAACCAAGGACCTGCTGCACGGCAGTCCACAGCCAAAGCCACTGAGCTATCGTTGCTTCAGGAGTTAGCTTACAAAGGCAGTGTTTAAGTAGTTAGAGCTTATAATTTCGCACTTATCCTAAATTTGAAAGCAGCTCAAACTCAGCTCAAATTTCTAAGTCCCTCAGCGCTATAAGCTTTTCCTAACAAGTTTCGCTCACCGGGTATGCGATAGAAAACCGTTTAAAACTCTCATTTTACCTGCCAATAACATTACCCAGGAACATAGATGGCCACTCAGGTAATTTAATCGTAAACACGTCTTTAGTCTCCCTCGCATGTGAAGCTATTCCGTTGGCTCCAAACAACACTAAAACCGTACATTGTAGAACAGCTTTTAAATTAAATGCTTTGACGTGGAATTCTGGGTTTAAAAAGATAATGTTTTATATATTATGTTAATAGTAAAAGGTAGGTTTTTATGAATAATTATTTAATGAAGTCTATTTCCAAAAAACAAATTACGAGTGCACAAATAAATGATTAAAACAAGCAAAAGAACTGATAGTTGAACAGTTCAAGCATTTGAGAAGGTTCCCGTGTTCCACGTTAATGTATACCTACATATATATTTATACATGTGACCACACTGAGCTTATTTTTGTTCATAGGACAATGCTGATAATTGTTTGTGGGGTAGAGTTCCATGTTGATCCCATTTAAATTAGATAAATATCCGCGAAGCATTTGCCAGTTCCTCAGAAGGCACTGCTGCCGACCTTCAGGTATTTTACCTTTAGCCGCCTCTTACGACACCCACTGGAAGTGACGGGAGGTGACATCCTAGCCCGGCACAGCACGAGACCATAAACAATATAAACGCCTGTGTTGTTAACTTTAAAACTCTTATAACTACAACAATTGGCGACCATTATTGTTGGCGTATGACACAATCGCAGCAATCACCACTTAAAAGTAGAAAAAATATTTATAATAGTAACAGGAACTGACTTATAACGGAAAAAATATCATATAACTTTAGGAAGTCACGCCATTCAATGTTAGCTTTTTTTATGTTATTGTGACGGAACAGATGCAATTAGTCAACACGAACTGCACTCTGCCCGTCACTGAGACGTACAGTCGTTAGGTCTCATGTGTCTGTAATTTTTACTGGCTCTCAAAGACTGCTGCCGGAACGCACTGTTAGGTGCTTGACGACAGATTTTCTACTTGAGAGTGGTAGCTAGCCAGGCATCCGCAAAATGCCCTTCCACCATGCGGTGAAGCTCAAGCCCACGGCGGGATTCGAACCATGGACCTGCTGCACGGCAGTCCATAGCCAATGCCACTGAGCCATCACTGCTGCAGAGTGTTTAAATGCATTACATATTAATACATTTATCACTGGAGCATGAGTAACAGGATATCGTGACGATAACTAGCATTTGTGAGAAAAGTATCTTTTTCATATTTTTCAGTGTGTCACGGTTCCGTACTTTTTAAATTTATATACAAAAATGTTCTTCATAGAAACAATTCAAGCGTTTATTGTTTGGAAACTGGAATGTTCGAGAAAACTCAGATGTCCAAGCAAACTGGAACAATTGGCGGCAGTAGCGGCGACTGCACGTGTAACGATTATTTTGTATGTTTATATGCCATTGTTGCGAACACCTACTGGACTTTGCGCGATGCTAGCAGAATTTAATTTAAAATAATTGGCTTCAGTTTGCACCGTCTCCTTTTAACGTCATATCCTACGATAACATACTAAATTTATTTTAATAATAAGGTTCAAGATCTAACATTGTGCGTAGATTTAACGATGATCAAAGTAAATGTAATCTAACCTTAGTGTTCCTTTTCATTATTTTTTTAGATCTGTAGGAGTGTACTTCCTATGTACTTCGTAGTAATAAATGTATTGTACACCGCCATCCCTTTTTAAAACTTGCTCCTCTTCATTCAACGGTTGTCTGGAAGAGATCGCTTTGAGCGATAAGGCCGCCAATTGTTTACTATTTTTTAGTAAAATATTTTAAATTTTAGTTTAGTTTAAGGTGTTTAATAATCTTCCTATGGGCAGGCCTGGCTCATTTCGCACTTTAGGTACAAAGCTACAGGAAGCAGTGATGGCTCAGTGGCATTGGCTATGGACTGCCGCGTAGCAGGTCCATGGTTCAAATCCCGCCGCGGGCTTGAGCTCCCCGCATAGTGGTAGGGCACTTTGCGAATGCCCGCCTGCCTAGCGAAATCACCCTAGAGCCACGCACCTAACAGTGTATTCCGGCAGCTGTCCTTGATAGCCAGTAATTCTAGGTGTTACTGGCTATCAAGTTAACACATTGTTAACACAGTCGACCCCACCATCACTTACGATCAGGTGAGATTGTGATCAAAGGCTTACCTCAAAGAAATAATATAAAAAAATCTTCCAGACGGGACTATTCTACGGTGCGTGCCGCGTCAGAAAAGATCAGAGCTATGCGATAGAAAGAGTGATGCCTTGTAGGTGAATATAAATATTAGTTACTACGTGCTTTGCGAGCTAAAGCATACCCCGGCTAAAGGAGTGGATGGACGCGGGTTCAAATCCCGCACATGACTTAAATTTTATAATTTATTTTTACATGGCAGTACTTGCCAGACTGCCAAAGTTTTCCCTGTTGAGAACTCAGGATTGTTGCATATCCTGCAAATTGGATATTTTAAAAGCTGAACAGGGTATGCTCTGTATTGCTTATTTATTGGAATAGCTTTGCAAAGTGATCTTCCTGGTCTACGAGTATTATATATAATTAATAATATATTATATACTTAAGAATTATTAAATATCATTAATAATAGATTATATACAATAATATATTACATATAATAATATAATAGTATTCATGAAAATGGAAGTGATCTAGTATAAAAAACGCACTATTTATTTTCCTTATTCAGCTTTTAAAATATCCAATTTGCAGGATATGCAACAATCCTGAGTTCTCAACAGGGAAAATTTTGGCAGTCTGGCAAGTACTGCCATGTAAAAATAAATTATAAAATTTAAGTCATGTGTGGGATTTGAACCCGCGTCCATCCACTCCTTTAGCCGGGGTATGCTCTAACCAATTGAGCTAACATGACAATGACTCATAACTCATTTTTTCCTATCGTTCTTTAACCATCCTATTGGGATGGAGTGACATCTATAGTTCAACTTACGTTGTACTACAAACAAGTAACTCACTAATTCTCTAGTCTACACTGGACAACAAAGTATTTATCACTAGAGCATAAGTACCAGGATATTGTCACGATAACTGCATTTATGAGAAAGGGAGTAATTAAAGTAACGGTTTTTGTAAGGGGTGAATGTATAACATACTCGTGTATAACAATGCACACTGAAATTCATTTAAAAGATTAATTTTAAAATTCATAAGTTCGAGGCGAAGGAACAAGAATGTTTTGTTTTTCAATATGTTTTTTTAATTAGTCTACTGTTGTTTCGAAATATGGCATATTCGGTTTTGCTCTCGCCGATACGAGTAAGTGTAATATTTGACTGAAGACTCAGTCAATAGAAAAACATTAATTTTGAAATATTTGCATTTGTAATTAATCCTTGGATTTTGAGGTATGATTAAATAAGATTTAGAGGTATGTAGCAATATAGGTTATAATTCAAACGTATATTGTCTATTAATATTTTTTTGTTTTTATTGTATATATAGCCCTGATTATTGTATATACACCTGATGGTAAGTGACGATGTGTTCAAAGATGTTGTTCAGGCTAACCTAGAATTACTGGCTCTCAAGGATAGCTGGATCACACTGTTAGGTTTTGAAGCAGTGATGGCTCAGTGGCATTGGCCATAGACAGTCGTGCAGCAGGTCCACGGTTCAAATCCCGCCGCGGGCTTGAGCTTCACGGCATGGTGGAAGGGTATTTTGCGAATGCCCGTCTGGCTAGCGACCACCCTCCAGTGGAAAATCTAACCGGAATAGACGGATTAACGTGCTCCCCGAAGCACGGAAGTGCTCAGTAATAATGTAACAAGCGGTCACCCATCCAAGTCATGCCGCGGCGGACGTTGCTTAACTTAGCTGATGTATTTTGAGCGGCTAAACAAACTTCGCTACGAGCATTTCAGATAAGGAATATTTTGATATAAGTAATATTACGATGCGGATATAATACAGGAATAATACGTGCACAGTACATAAAAATCCCCTTTAAAAACTAGGTAGAGGCTAGTTCAAAGTGAAGCTAACAATGAAATTTGCTTATTTCGAGCGCTAACATTTTTAATGTACTATGCGAGAATATTCAACAGCTGAAATTCCTGAAATTAACTAAGCTATATTTTAGAGGCGCATTGCAGTGTTGTTAGCTTCAGAGTTTAATTTTATTATTTCACGCTGTAATTTTAGTACCCAATGTGGCTTTTGTTTATGGCCGATGTATTACTATAATATAACATTCATAAGTAACAATTCTCATTGGTTAAGTCTCTATATTACATACGTTCTACGAATAAATTTTATTCGTAGCGTACGTTATATTTATTATGTTATTACTTATTATATCAACCTTGGTGCTATAAGGACATTTATAGAAGAAAAGTGTATAATATGTGTATTTTAGTATTCAATAAGTTACCTGATGCGTTGAAACAACTAAATGGACAAATCTTGAGAAAGGGACTTAGTTAGTGGCTATTAGATAATTGCTTGTATAGTGTAAAAGAGTATTTAGAGTTTCATGGGATTTACAAGTGTTAACTGACAATATTTAATTTTAGTAATAATTATTGTGACTTGACAAAACATTTGCACGTCTGCTTGCAGACTGAATACTAATGCCGCACATTTGTACAACAACTCAAAATGTAATATGAAATGTTTGTATTCTGGCAAATCAATTATTTGAATTTGAATTGAATTTGAATTTTAATATTGACAGTGAACAATGATATTTGACTAAAACGTCGTAATATGAATAACGAAAAAAATCTCACCTGAAAGAACTTGAGCCTTGTTTCTATCTTCACTTATGCTTTATATTACTTAAATTTCCAAAAATGGAACTGATATCTTAAACTGCGATCCCCAAGACGCCTGCCAAGCGTAGGAATTATGGAAAACCACCTGAATCCGGCTGATATAATAATAATAACTTAAAGGAACCAGCTGAGAGCCAGTAATTATAGGTAGGCATATACTAACATCTTTGATAACATAATCATTTATCACCGACACCGACCAACTTAGCTGAGGTCAAAGTATCAGGAATTAAAATATATTTGAAAACCTTTGTGACAATGAAGATGCAATAAAATAATTAAAGTTGTAATAGGAGATGACAGCAGGTCATAAGCAGAGCCTTTTTGAGAAACGGCTATCACTACGTAACTGCTAATTGAATGATTCATATTTTTTCAATAAAATTTCCATGGTGCATGGTATTTCAATGGTAACGCATTTAGCAAATGCCCGCTTGGCTAGCTACCACTATCAAGTAATATATCGCCATTAGCCAAGCACCTGACGGTGTGTTCCGGCAGCTGTTATTGAGAGTCAGACCATATCTTCGACCAGATCATCACTTACCATCTGGTGTGATAGTGAAAAAAAAGAGATATCGGTGCGCGATATACATAGCCTAGATATACCAACTAAAATCCAAATGAAATAAATCAAATTGAAGATAAAAACTGTATTAAAGACATACTGAAAAAAGGAAACATAAATAAAAAATAGGACGTATGAAACGATTGATGAGTGTGGTGTAGATGAAACGAAAGATATTTGTAAGAATCGCAGTAAGTGGAAATCTGTGGTTTCTGCCTACCCCTACGGGAAAGTGGCGTGATTTTATGTATGTATGAATAAAATAAATGTATCAATTTAGTTTTGAAAGAAACAAAGGGGCATACGAAACGTCAGTCTCTTGAAGATTCTTCAAACTTCTCCGAGGTCACATTCCCTCTTAAAGGAGACAAAATTTATATTCAGTAATAAAAGCCCACTATTAGAATTAAGCATGTTTAGCATATTGCCATGTTTACGATTAGCCGTCTCGCACCGCAATGTTTCGGTTTGATCCAGTTTACGAATTCCGTATGTATCCCGCTTTATCTGCGCAATCCTTCTTTGAATTATTCATGCAAAAATAGGGATGCCACATCAAGAAAATTAATTAGACGTATACATCAAGACGAGATTCATCCCCGAAGGGCCAAGTAGAGACAAGCACATTTCGCCTGTTTTGGTTTTGTAATTAAATAAAAGCTAAGTATATATATACATTGCCTTGCAACTGTATTTTTTTGTCAGAAAAAACATCTTCATTAACATGTTTAGGGTCATTGTCAGAAACTTTTGACAATATAATAATATTTTCAAACACTGTCCAAGCCGAGACTCGACCTATATTTAAAGGTTTTCACGTGACGACAGACGCCTTTAACTACTTGACCATCACGTTTTATAAAGATAGATCCTTAGCTTACGAAAAAATGAAATAAAATGTAAAAGGGAGTTCTGAATATCTCTATCTATCTCTTGAATATGTATAATATGTGTTCTAAATGTTTAGCTATTTTTAAGGGAGTCATTACTGACGTCACGGTATTTCATGGGTTTGATGCTCATTATAGGTGCAATCTTAACCCATTGCAACCTTATAAGAAAACTGAAACTAGCAACCAGGATTCCCAAAAAAGTTGACAAGCAGGGGGCAGCCTTAAACCAAAACTTTTGAAACGTTGGTTATAAAAGTCATACTGTAGGTACAAACCACATAGGGTTGAAGTAAGTGCAAAATACTGTAATATAAAATTGTAGTTTTAAAATACACAAAAAAATCTTAGCTAAGGATGTGGTAACCCTATGTGTGCCAAACGTGGGAGTAAGCGTTTCGGATGCATTTAAGTTGAGTGTACACTAGAGGGGTCGCGGCCAGAGTTCACTTGCTGATTCGTCACAAGATAGAGATTTTAGTTTCAAAATTTAGAAAGATTTATGAATGTATGACACCGTACAGAGATACTGAATAATCTGGTACAGCAGAAATATAATTTAAAACTATACCCAAAAGAAGAGAAGAGAACTTAAAAGAACCTGAATGAATTGAAAGTCAGACACTGTAAATTTCTATTCTTTCTTAAATTTGGCATCAGCTTACCGTGAAGTGAGACTCAAACATGTTTTACATAGAGTGTACGTCTTACAGACATGAATAAATTATATAATATTCTTAAGGATAGGACAATTACTATGCCTGATCCAAAAACGCGATTCCATATATTTCTTTTGATAGAAAAAACATCTTGAACAAGGTCATAAAATTTCTCCTAAAATCAAGTTTTGTACAAATTTTATTTCTATTTATTATGTAGCAACCGTGTAATATGGTACCTAATAGATTTCTTCCGTCTATAAAAAGCTCACTTTTAAATGGATTTATAAAACAGTTTTTTTTTTTTAGTGAGGACATAGATGCTGTCTACCGCTATACGGACGTCCAGCTCCACCGGGTTTTGGCGAGGGAAGGCCCTCTATAGCCCACTGTTAAAAAAACAGACTCGCTCACGCTATTTTTATATATAGGTACATAATTCTGTTTCACTCACTCGTCAACGTAATGTGGTCTTTCCGTCTTACGACTTCAGTCTGACATTTTTCAAATACCACTTAAGGGTAGAGTGCACGTAGCGCTTTCTATAAAAAAGTAGTTTTGTATATTTTACATATTCATTCTAAAATATACTTTAACTTACCCTTACTTTATTTATATAGCATAGCAGACATTATAGAACCACTAAATATTATTTTTTAATCTTGTGTTCGTGTGACGGCGATTTCATTTATATACTTACCAAATTTTCAAACTCTGTGAAATTTTTCATGTGTCTCCTTGAGCCTAATATCTTTGCTTCTGGTTGCTAGTTTTCCAATTTGTCAGTTATTTTACCCCTAAATGGGAATATATATAAGAACGACTATGCTAGCTCCACTAAGAACGCTTAAAATTCCTTTAAAAAGCCTCTTAGGAATTGTCTTTCATTATTATTAGGAAATGTCCTTCATAGATTCATTTCCACCTCACTATATTCCGGAAACTAGAATGAAGTATGAAGGTTAAAAGTAATACAATTGGAGCAAAAAGTTCCAGTGCCTGAATAGGCATGCTGTGCGAAAATGGAGGACGAGGGTTCGATTCCTATCCGACCCAAAAAAATCATGTTCTAATCATTTGTAAAGATAATTAACATCATTAGCTTACTTCCTTAGAGTAAAATAATCTAATCAACAAACGAAGTCTTAATAAATAAATGTTTTCCAACTTCAATAGCCACAGGACAAGTAGGTACTGAATTATAATTTTCAATATTTCAGTTCAGTGATTGGAATTATCCTTTTTAATCTTATCAAAAATTCATTAGTTCGAGGCGAAGGTACAAGAAAGCTTTGTTTTGTTATAATTTCAATATTAATTAATATCTACTGTAAATCGAATTATTTTATAATCCTGTTATGCAGTCGCCGATACGGCAAGTTTAATATTTGGCTGAAAACACAAACAACAACGGAGAGCTTATTAAATCTGACTTGTTTGCATTTGTAATTAATCCTTGGATTTTGGTGAGAGTTGATTAACTAGGCTTAGTAAGTGTTATACATATAATTTATTTCTTTAGTTTTGAAGCCTTATAGTAATAAAAAAAATATACCTGGCTGTACCCAATAAGCAGCTACGTTACGTCACAGAATATAAAGGACCAGGAGGATTACTCCGCAAAGCCATTCCAATAAAAAAGCGACTGTAGCTATGAAGCAATAAAGCGCACTTCAGCTCACAAAGCAAGGGGTACCTAATATTTATTTTCTCAAAAATGGTTTGTAATGTTGCCATAACATCTCTAAAAAGTATCCAGAAAGTTAACTCTACCGGAGACCTATTCACAACTGTCCAGTAAGAAGCGAGATTTTAAATTTGGAATCTCCAACTGTCCAGTAAGTAAGTATGTAATTTACTTACTGGACAGTAGGTCATCCTCTTTACATCAGCTTGAAAAAAAAACATAGCACCAGACACAGATTAGAGTTACGCCATTATAACATGGTTATAGGAGGGAGGCTTCAAATATATATCTATCTCTCTTTTTGATATGACATTTTATGAGATAGATATATTTTTGGAGCGTTTCAGAGCCATTTTATAGCCTGTGACACAACGCGACGCAGAGAAAGTATGCACGTTGCGTTTTGGACTTAGTAATGTTTGCGAAGTATAGTGTGTTTTATGTGTGTATTTAGAAATTTCAATTCATAAATCATATTGGATTAAAACTTTCAATTCTAAAATTAACATGGAGTTTCAAAATCAATTGCGATAATTGTGTACGTGTTTTTTTTTATTTAGGTAACCTATATGTATTTGTTGTTGAACTTTCTCTCATTTTTGAGAAAAGTATTATACAAGCCTCAACCAGTAAGAAAGCCATCCTGGCCTCGTATATAACCGGACCTCACGGTGGTAAGTAAGAATGCTATCATCAATGGTACTAACATGACTCCTTAGGAGTCATGTTTGCCTGGTACTTTTTACTTGTTAATTATTTTGCTTTAATAAAAAAAAAACATCGGGTCAATTATGTATTTTGTTACTAACTAAATCGGATTGCAATCATAGAAAATAGCAGTTTATTTTATGTATATGTTTCGCTTAGTTTTTTTTTATGCCTGATAGGTTAGCCTTTGACCACTATCTCACTTGATGGTAAGTGATGATGGGGTCGAAGATGTTGTTCAGGCTAACCTAGAAGTACTGGCTCTCAAGGAAAGCTGCCGGAACACACCGTTAGGTGCTTGGCGACAGATTTTCTACTTGAGGGTGGTAGCTAGCCAGGCGGGCATTCGCAAAATGCCCTACCACCATGCTATAACGACTGCCATCCTAAGACAACAACCGGGACCGACGGCTTAACGTGCCCTCCGAAGCACGGAAGCGCTCAGTAGTAATGTCACTAACGGTCACCCATCCAACTCATGACCGCGCGCGACGTTGCTTAACTTTGCTGATCGGTTAAGAACAGCTTAGTAAACTTCGCTACGAGCGCTTCAGTAGTATATGCGTGAATGCTCTTCAGAATATATTTTTTTAAACTAAAGTTGTTAGTAGCATACGTTCTCGCCAAAGCTTATTTTTTAATTTCAAACAAAAAGAGTTATTATAATGCATGCAATGAAGAGTGGATTGAAATTTGAAAATATACTGCTTCCCCCAACATGAGAGGGGGAAATTTGCCTTATGGCAAACTCCCAAAACGTGGAGATTATTCCCCACGCAACCAACACTCAGAAAGTGTTGCTGCCCAGTGCCCACCTTCTGGTAGTTAGTCGCGTTTTACGACACTCGCGCGTAGAGATGAGGAGTGATATTCTAACCTGGCACCCGGAGGGACAAAAATATATAAATAAGGAATAATATGATGCGAAAAGAATTTATTCATGGTATTTACAATAGGGCGAAACAACATTTGTATGAAAAGCGTTACGTGCACTCTAGCCTTAATCTCAGAATAACAGCACAAAAATAACTATAGTTATTTTATACTATATATATTATATATAATAGCAGATATACGCGTTTAAAGTAAAATATAAGTCTATAGGCTGGTTTTTCTAACATGTTTTAGTTACTCTTCCGACGATTAATGTATACACATCCAACATAAAAGCACGATATTGCGTACTCAGAAAAAAAAAACTTGTATTCCAAAACTTATCAGAGCGCTTGGTCGATGTGACATCACAGAACAATAAGGACGCGACGTGTAATCAAAATGCTGGAACCTATTTGGCTCAAAGAATAAGCATTGCAATTCAACGGGACAATGTTGCCAGCATGCTGGGCACGCTGCCAACTGATAGTGGGCTAGTGCATTTGGACAACCTGTGAGTCTGCAATGGCTTCTAGGTTGTCTAAATGCTTTGATTATAGTGACTGTAGTGTTCTTTATTGTTCGTAGCATTTTTTTAATAAAAGCATAGCGCCGGTTGAAAACGAAAAACTTAACACGTGTTTATAAAACATAATAATATGTCAATATTAAATATGTATTTTCGCAACGTATCAGGCATTACTTATTTTCAAAAAGAAACCTTGAAATTTGTTTATATTTTCAAGCGTTAACTTACATTTTAATATGATAGTACATTCATCTGGAAATTCTTGAATGCTGAAACACACTCCGCTTGTATATAGGGGCGCATTGCAGTGCTGTTATTTAAGTTGTTTAATTGCTTTTACAGTGTAATTTAAATTGTCATGCTTTATACGGTTCTTGTTGTAAATGGATACATATATATTTAGCCGTCCCCCTGATGGGGATCGAAGCATTTGTTCAACGGTCGATATTCAAATCCAATCAAAAATATATTTATTTCCTCATCACAAAAGATTGGTGACACACAAATACATAAATGGACAGACAGTTTTTTTAAGCGCTCGTAGCAAAGTTTGCTTAGCCGTTCTTAATCGATCAGCTAAGTTAAGCAACGTCCGCCGCGGTCAGGAGTTGGATGGGTGAGCGCTAGTGGCATTACTATTGAGCGCTTCCGTGCTTCGGAGGGCACGTTAAGCCATCGGTCCCGGTTGCTATCTTACGATGACAGTCGTTACAGCATGGTGGTAGGGCATTTTGCGAATACCCGCCTGGCTAGCTACCACCCTCAAGTATAAAATCTGTCGCCAAGCACCTAATGGTGTGTTCCGGCAGCTGTCCTTGAGAACCAGTAATTCCAGGTTGGCCTAAACAACATCTTCGACCACATCATCACTTACCATCAGGTGAGATAGTGATCAAAGGCTAACCTGACAGGCACAAGAAAAAAAAACTATCGTTACTATTTGCTTGTTCTTTTCTTGTTGTTTATATATATAGTTACAAAACCAATAAGGCATTAGATAGGGCCGTCACGCACTAAATCAATAATTTAGTAAACATTTCGTACACACATCTTAAGTTACTAGGAGAAAATGATATCCACATAGTTATTAAGAAACTAAGTATATTCAGACACAATCAGAGTAAATACCTACATTCATAAATGCCTATGTAGAGTCGAATATATCCATTTCTGCTCATTGAACATTCAAAGACTGATTATAGAATTAAGCATGTTTAGCATATTGCCTGTTCACAATTAGCTGTCTCGCACCGCAGTGTTTCGGTTTGATCCAGATACAAATTCCGTTTGTATCCTGTTTTATCTGCCCAATCCTTCTTTGAATTATTCATACAAAGTTAGGGATGGCACATTGCGAAAATTTAATAATATATGAAGCAGTGATAGCTCAGTGGCATTGGCTATGGAATGCCGCGCAGCAGGTCCATGATTCGAATGCCCGCCTGGCTAGCGACCACCCTCAAGTAGAAAATCTGTCGTCAAGCACCTAACGGTGTGTTCCGGCAGCAGTCCTTGAGAGCCAGTGAAATTTCAGGCACATGAGACTTAAAACGATGTCTCAAGGTGACGGGCGCAGTGCAATTCGTGACTTGTGACGAAATGCATCTGTTATAGGCAGAGGCTAGTCCGCTTAACATCAGGTGGTACTAGTGCTTGATCCGTCACAATAACATAAAAAAAATGCAATGGACGCTTTTAACGTCTAAAGAGGCGTCGCTAAAATTACTGTAAAGAAATAAGAGGAAATTTGAATGAAACGTTTAGTCAGAATGTAGAAAATATTTATAGATAGTAAAATAAACTGAGCATGATAAATATATAGTTACAAACCCACCAACTTATCTGTTCAGGTGGCAGAAAAAAGAACGACAACATTCCTTCAAATTGTGACAGTTTATAGTTGATTTCCATGACCAGTAGCGCCCTCGAAAACTGCACGGTTAAGTTGGTGGTACTATATACACTTTTCTTTAAACATGTTTCTAAATCCTAAACGGGTCTTTTCACGCACGAATAAACATCAAAATAATTATATTTTGAGTAACCTCGACGTTTCGATCAAGTTGCATTGACCGTGGTCGCGAGTAGACTGAAGAAGCGGGTGTCATCGTTTTGAGGAGCGGCGGGAGCGATTTAAAGCTACCCCCGTTCGGTTTTCGTTTATGGCTTTATCACTGTCACCTCGACACACTACACTAACAGTATCGGAACTTGCACGCGAAGACAAAGAACGACTCAAACACTTTTTTATGACAGGGAAATATAATTATACAATTGACACATTAACCCTGTTGTAAACAAAACTGGCTATAAGCGTTTCGGATGCATTTAAGCTGAATGTACACTAAAGGGGTCGATGCCAGAGATCTCTTGCTGAGTCGACATTCTTATGAAAGAGATTTGTTTAAATTTTTTTTAATTTAGGATTTAATAAGATGATTTGGATACGACTTTTTCTCACGTAAGGTCTTAAAAAATCTCTATGTGTTATACTTTCCAAATTTCTGAAAGGAATGAAATATAATTTTAAATAAGTAAGATATAGATAGTCTCTTGGACTGCAACTGAAAGTGGCTGTATGGATTTTGATCAATTTTTGTAATATAATTTCAGTTATATACGAATAGTCATGCCATGATTTTTTTCGCATGGTGGTAGGGCATTTTGCGAATGCCCGCCTGGCTAGCTACCATCCTCAAGTGGAAAATCTGTCACCAAGCACCTAGTGGTGTGTTCCGGCAGCTGTCTTTGAGAGCCAGTAATTCTAGGTTAGCCTGAACAACATCTTGGACAACATCATCACTTACCATTAGGTAAGATAGTGGTCAAAGGCTAGCAAATGAAGCATAATTTTTTTTTTAAATTTTAATAAAATGGTTTTTGATTTGTGGAGTTTATTGGGAGCTATACCCATGCATTTCGTCAACAAGTGCAAAACCATTGACGAACTGCACTGCGCCCATCACACTGAGACATGAAGTTGTTAAGTGTCATGTGCCTGTAATTTCACCGGCACAAACACCCTTCAAACCGGAACACAATAATGTGAATATTGCTGTTTTCCGGTAGAAATAGGTGTAGAGGCAGTACTTCCCCCGACGGACTCGTTCACAAAAACTTCTACTGCTACTAAATAACTTAATTAGTAGAATTATATTTAGTTGGAAGCATTTACTGTATCAGCTGGATTGTCCACTGCTTAAGCCTTTATATAGGTTTGCCATAATCCCCACGCTTGGCAGGCGTCTTGGGGATCGCAGTGCCAAATATCAGTTCCTCAGAAAGTGCTGCTGCCCACCTTCTGGTGTGTTACCCTTAGTCACTCTTACGGCACCCACGGGTTGAGATGGCAAATATATCCAATGACATTCTACCCTGCCACCCCAAGGCCTTTTTGGAAACTTAAGTAAATTTAATTCTAGATTTTTTTCTATATTATCAGAACGATACCAGTAGGTATGTACCTACAGTTTTCAATAGCGATATTGCCAAGAAACAACATTATTTTCTGCTGGCATAAATTCATATGTGACGTTTCGTACAGCTGCAAGCTGCTTCCTAGTTTCTAGACAAACATACTAAAGAATAAACCATCTTTCATTTTAAAGTAATGTCTACAGTTCTGCCAGGAATTTTCACGATGGAATAAACACTATACAGAAAGTGAGATATTCATATAAAGAGAGAGGGATTTATCTTTTGGGTGTTTAAAACTTAAAAGCGATTGTGTTTTATATTAGTGAGAATAAATAACTATAGTTTCTTGTTAATGAAATAAAAATAAGTAAACCAAAATTTTAAAAAAAGAACTCGTGAGTTCTTTTTTTTATCCCTAACGTGAGTGTTTTGGCCGGTTAATTTATAACATTTAATTTCAATAACACCTTAAAACTGACAATAATGTAAAATTGTGTCTTAATTTTATATGTAAAATTACTAGAGGCCCGCCCCGTATTCGCACGGGTATTTATCAAGAAAAATAACATTTTGATAATATTAATAGCCTTTGTTCATCAGGGACAATATTCAAATCGGTCCAGTAGTTTTTATGTGTATTCGTTACACACAATTATCCTACAAATCTTTCCTCTATATAATATTAGTATATAATATGTCGTCGGCCGACCGTTGAATTGGCCAGATCACAATATGGCTGGCCATTTCTTGAAATGCCGATACATTGTGATATGGGCGGCCATATCTCGATATGCACAGTAAAAAGTCGGGCGGATCGACGAGAACAACGTATGTGGCGATATTCCCAGAACACTAGGCCGAGCGTTAAGTTGTGATCAAATTTATTGTTTTGTTGAATGTGTAGCTGACTTTTTAGCGCTTCGAACGATATGGCTAGTGCTTACACTAGCCATATCGTCCATCTTAATGGCTAGATCACGATGTGCTGGCGTTTCAAGAACTGGTTAGCCATATCGTGATCTGGCTAATTCAACGATCAGCCCACGACATAAGCATAATTTTATAAAATTACAGTACCTAAGTGCGATCCTATAAACGTAAACAGCATGTCGATCCTCGTTACTATACTTAACAAATCGTTTAAGTCTGATAAAAAAATTGGAATTGCATTTTTTTAATTAATTGAAAGTAGTTCTACAGAGCGCCGCAGAGGACGCTGCACATGACGGCAGATAATTACACGGAGGCCCACGAAAGAAGGGCTATTTATATCACACAAGAACATACTTTAGTTATTTATTGGCGTCGGTTTTATGCCCAACGCCTTCTTGATGAAAACCCTCTTTAAGGTTGAACTGGCCGGTCGCTTCTCCATACAAACGCCGTCGGGTGATCACTCCCTTATTTGAGACTTTAGGTCCAGAATTAAGCATAATACCGATTGATCTCGTCATTATCTAGGCTTGTATGATGCCGAAATTTTAAAAAGATAATTGAGTTGAAAGTTATGAGCCTTGAAAATGTTATATGAAAATATTTCGAAGCTCATAACTCTCAAGTTAATTATCTTTTTAAAATTTCGGCATCATACAAGCCCAGGTAATGACGAGATCAATCGGTATTATGCTTTGTTTTGGACCTAAATCCCCAAATAAGGCAGTGATTACCCTACGGCGTTTGTATGGAGAACGGCCCGGCCAGTTCACCCTTAAATGTTTTCGATGGCAGATACCCATCGTCTTTTAATTGAAAAGGTGGCAGAGAGCCCTGAGCTAGTAATGACGTGCAGGACAGCTGACACATGATTTATTGCCTAAAATCTTTTCGTTACTAAGCCGCTGTTTCTCGTAAAAAGTAAAGGACAAAAAAAAATGTATACCTAAGAGATAGACATATACCATTGCGGACATTTATAGTAGACCTTTTAAAGGTATACAATACTGTAGTACATTATTTTTATCTATCTCGTACGGATCAGAGAGCGTTTGCAATGTAAACGCAAAAAATGTGTTTATTTACGACATCACATTAGAAACCTCTAAAATGATCAGTGTTCCTGTACTATATTATGCATGTATTATACATATAAACATTCCTTTTGAATTACTCTAACAATTAAAAAAACCAAATCAATATCAGTGGCGTAGTTTTAAAGATCAAAGCATAAATAAGCACAGACCATTGGAAGCATTTGAAGACCATTTTGAAGCAGTGATGGCTCAGTGGTATTGGCCATGGACTGCCGTGCAGCAGGTCCATGGTTCGAATCCCGCCGCGGGAGCTTCACCGCATGGTGGAAGGGCATTTTGCGAATGGCCGCCTGGCTAGCTACCACCCTCAAGTAGAAAATCTGTCGCCAAGCACCTAACCGTGTGTTCCGGCAGCAGTCCTTGAGAGCCAGTGAAATTACAGGCACATGAGACTTAACAACTATGTCTCAAGGTGACGGGCGCAGTGCAATTCGTGACTTGTGACGAAATGCATCTGTTATAAGCAGAGGTTAGTCTGCTTAACATCATGTGGTCCTCTAGCTTGTTCCGTCACAACTTTGTTTTATACTTTGTAGTGAATGTACTGCCACGTTCAACGAAAAAAAAATACTGAGAGAGAAGAACGGGCAAGAAACTCATGGCCATTCTTTTAAACGTCTTTTAACAATATATTTCATACAATTTTATAAAATTATAACAATATTTGTTTAAATTACGTAATTAACAGGCGAAAGCTGGGCAGAGACGGAATTTTCCCAGCATTTTTGTCGTTTAAGTAATCACAAACTGTGTAGTAGGATTTCTTAATCAATATGTTTTTCACGTTTCTGTTTACATGAGATAGTTCTGTACATTACATTTACATGAGATAGTCTGTGTAATTAATGCAGCTACGGCAATGTATATGTTTTAAAAACTAGGTACAGTAAAACTTACAAAGTTAAGACTCGTATCTACTCGTAGTTCGGTTGAAGTTAGATAAAAGTTTTATTCGAAACACGTACCAATCAACTAATATCGCGAACTTTAGAAACGTCGTGACAGCTTCGGTGAAACTTTTCCAACGGCTCTGACATTTAGATGTCATAAATAAAATGCGTTATATTTGTGAAATGGCGCGGAAAGTGGCAACTTTAGGGAGGTTCTACAAATAACATTAATATTTTAGTGACGTTTGCGTTATGTTTCCGGGAATACACGGTATAGGAATCACACATATCAAAAGCAAAACGTACTAGGTACGATACTTAATAGATTCAAGCGCAGCATATGTCTAGATTATTTAAGGGCACGATTTCCTCGGTATATAAGGTATACTTAATGTTAAGATTCCAGATTGCCCAGGCAGGGATTGTAGGCAGAGTCCTCCACCTGGACAATCTGTTTTGAATGCTTAACTTGCCGGCCGTTCGCCGGGCTGAAAAGTAAAAGTACAAAATACAAGCAAGAAGTACAATTAATCAATACATGAAACTTACGTACCATAACGTGAAGTCTCATCAATTTGGACGAACCAAGCCTAGGGCTTACCTATCTAACCTAATCAGCCGATTTAATTAGAACGGTACTTGCCTAGGCGACGAATATGTTCCAGGTCTGCTGTTTTGCACAACACAACACAATTACAAAACTAATAACAAATTTATTCTGCCACGAGCAGTTATCAATTTTACAAAACCCCTTTTTTCCAAATTGTTTATAGTATTCAAAGTGTTAAAAAAACAAAAAAGAAGCCACAAAACCAACTTCAACTTTTTTCACACACAATTGTCCACAGATCAAATAGACGACTACCTTGGGAGCGTTCGAAAACTTGCCGCTAAGTTGATCGGTCCGAACACTTAATACCAACTAAAGCATACTTGATCAAATCAAAACCAAAGCCAAAACTTTGTACAATATGTCGTATATACCCTTACATAGAAAAAAAACATTGCTCTAACATTTTAAGCTCAAAGGTTTGTTGTTTCGGGTTCAATGATTTCAATGTAAAGATATGGCTATGCTAAGACATGTTCCAACAAAATATACTTGACGAAAAGTTTATGCTATCGCCATCACTCACAACGTTCAGCTTCAATAATGCGTGACAAGGAATGAATAGACTTATCTTGTCAACTATTATCCAACTTGTGTTACAGTGCACTTCAAAGATATAGCAAGCAAATAATATACTACTCACATCAAAAGTGCCTAGGGATCAAGTACGTTTTCGAGTATTGTCGCAATAGAGGATTTTATTTGTGTGCTTTTGTTACGAGTCTCGTTTGTATGCGGCCCGATACAAGACGTACTCGAGTTTGGAGGAGCACTGGATGCCAAGAACGTTTAAAATTCTGTCAAGAAGTTCATCCATATGGAGGGGGAATAATAATGGTTTGGTCCGGTAATTGGATCGGTGGAAGAACAGATCTCATTTGGAGCAGGGGAAACCCCAATGCTCAGATATTATATGCGGAGATTATTGTTTCAGAAGTGCACATCTTCGACCACATCATCACTTACCATCAGGTGAGATAGTGGTCAAAGGCTAACCTATCAGGAATAAAAAAAAAACAAAAAAAAATGCACGTCTACACACGGCTAGAGACGTTAGAGACGACTCTAGCCGTGTGTAGCTCACACTCATGCCGATGCTTGCATCAACGTTCTGCCATGGCCTGCTCAATCGCCAGACCTCAACCCCATTGAACATGCATGGGATATGCTACAAAGAAGAGCTCTACCAAGTATGGATGCTGTGTATACCCCACAACATCTTTTTGAGTTGTTACAAAGAACGTGGGCGGCCATTCCTCAAAGTGATTTTGATGAACTGATTTTAAGCATGCCAAATCGCTGTGCTTGTGTGAAAAGTGTAAATGGTAAAAACACAGATTATTAATTAATATAATTTTACAATAAACATAGCGAAAATCCTATTGTTTTTTTGTTTTTCTGCCAATTGATTGACGACATTAACTTAGGTTACATTTCTTGCAAATGCATAAAATCTAAATTTTGCTTTATTCATACATAATAAAGGGATTCGTTGTTAACTTAAACACAGGAATTAAATTAAAAAACCAGTCTGGACTATAAATTTGGTTAATATTAATTGAATATTTAACTTATATAGTTCAAAATTTACATGATCCCTAGGCACTTTTGATGTGTGTATTACAGAATTGTTAGGAAATGCGGCCTCATTATCAGACTTGAAAAAAGGAGGAGTTCTCCTTTCGACTGTATTTTTTTGTATGGGTTGCCACGTAACTTTTGATAGGGTGTACCGATTTTTACGATTTTCTAACATTCGAATGCTGGTGCTTGTCATGTGGTCCCATTTCAATTTGAGTGAGATATGACGAGAGTATTGGATTTATCCTAATAATGCCTATTATATGTTTGAAGTTGATTTTTGTTTTCTTGAATTTTTTTACTGCTTATAGTTTGATATTTTGTACTCGCGATCATATTAGACTTGCGTCGCAGATTGTAACTGTGACCCTCGACGGTGTGACGCCGATGTTTTAACACCGATAAATATTGACCATTTCATAATAGCGCCCAGCCTGTCCTGACCATGTAATATATATGTCAGTGTTCACGTTACGAAATATACTATGTGTTTGTCAGCATCCATTTTTCATTTTTGCTGTCGGTGTCGTTTCGCGACACGGATTTAGTGAAATGGAATATTTTATTTTAACTTTCAACAAAATAACTTTTTAGTATTTTGTGATCGCTGGTTGTAATATATATGTTACTATTTCAAAATGCGTCCATCAATCGTTTAACACTTTTTGTAGTCCTGTTCAGCATTTTTTGCATCCTTTTTAGAGTTCAGTACAAGAAGACAGACCCTTTTACTGAGCTTTCGCTTTACATATAAAGTACTCTACTTTTGGCACCGTAAGTGGCATCCGATTACAATTTTCATATATTATATGTGTTAGTATGTTGGATTCACTATATTGTAATACACAGTGACGCAAGTTTGGATTACATAACACAATTACAACGAGAGGAATCCCGCACATGAATAAAAAATTTCTTCTTCTTCCTCGCTTTGTAATTTTGTAATGTCATGGCAAAACAAAAATATGACAATTAGCGTTTGTACTATCGTAAAATCGGTAACACAACGCGTAAGATTTGAAACAATTAAGTAATGTCCAAAATAGGAAGTTTAATAAGCGGTAGTAGCTATGGACTGCCGTGCCGCAGTTCCCTGATTCGATCCCCACCCAGCCAGCTTGAGCTTCACCGCATGATGGAAAGGCATTTTGAGATTGCCCGCCTGGCTAGCTACCACCCTCAAGTAGTAAACCTGTCGCTAAGCACCTCACGGTGTGTTCCGGCAGCAGTCCTTGAAAGCCAGTGAAATTACAGCCACATGAGACTCAACAACTATGTCTTAAAGTGACGGGCGCAGTGCAATTCGTGACTTGTGATGAAATGCATCTGAGGCAGAGGTTAGTCCGCTTAACATCAGGTGGGACTCGTGCTTGTTTCGTCATATTAATATGAAATAATATAATAAAATATAACAGCATATAATAAAAGCAAAGCGTGGCTTGGACTCTCAGTAAGAGTCTTACTCTGTACATTCTATGTTGGCATGCAACAAAACCATCGTTGTGGCATTGATTTATATATACTAGACGCGACAAACGAGTATAGTCGACCAGTACCTGTACTGGTCCATTATACAGGCATACTCTCCCCCACACCCAGCTGGGCACTCGTAGAGATTACACGCGCTTTACGTTCGAAATTTGTGTATTCAAAATACACAATTGATAATACACAATTTTCGAACGTTAAGCGCGTGTAAAATCTACGAGTGCCCAGCTGCATGTGGGGGAGAGTATGTCGGCCGGCTTACCTGCACTGGTCGACTATCCTCGTTTTAGATTTCGCGTCTAGTATATATAGGTCAATGCTTTATTATACGACTTGACGGGATGAGACTTCAACAATCATCAAAGAAAAAATTTTTTTCTTAATATACTTAAACTAATTGTAAGAATGACCTACCAAAGAAATAATTGTTGTACGTGTGCGGCGTTATCAAAGCTTTTTCCTATTTTTCAGTCGATTTAAAAATATGAAAGAACACATTGTAGCAAAAAACATTCTAAACTAACAGAACCATTTTAAATTACTTCTTTTAACAGTAAACGTTATTTATGCACAATATATGTAAGTACCTACTGTTTATAACCAATAATAAAATAGTTTTTAATAGGTCCGTGAAGGTTTAAAATTGCTGTTATCGGACAGCGGGAGCAAAATTATTATTTGTTTAAGGGCACACATGCATCCCGCACATGACTTAAATTTTTCCTATCCTATATTTGTTAGATAAGTTAAATATTGTAATCATTATTATTGATTGATAATATTACGTATACACACGAGTTTCGAGTAGGTTTTTCTTTTTCTCATAGGTCTTCTTGTGGGTAGTAGCGATGAAAAATTGTGTCTATCAGGCCAATTTTTTTTGCTACGCAAGGTTGCAATCTTGTTATTTGGCGCGAATACTTTTATTGAAACCGAAGCGTAACGAAGGTAAACTACATTACTGCACGGAAAATGCTAAGTGCAATCAAAATAGCTTAAAATATAAGTACATATATGAGCAGGCCTAACTCACTCCGCACTTTAGGTACAAAGCTACAGGTACATCATATCCGTCTGGACGGGATTATTCTACGTGCGTGCCGTGTCAGAAGAGATCAGAGCTATGCATGGCTATGCGATAGAAAGAGAGACGCCTTGTAGGTGGATATAAATATTAGGTACTCCGTGCTTCGTAAGCTGAAGTGCACTTTATTGCTTCGTAGCTAGAATCGATTATTAATTGGAATGGCTTTGCGGAGTGATCCTTCTGGTCTTTTTATTCGGTAATATTAGTGTTTATTTATATAAAAATGTATTGTCTTAGATTGTTCTAAAGTAGCGAATTTTAAAAACCCTTTTCCCGCGATAAAAAATATTGTTGCACGAAATATATCGAATGAAACAAAATCATTCCAAGCTCATGCGTTGAAATTTTTTTCACATGTTTTAGAGTTGTTTATCTCTACCATAGTATCATGAACCGGTGTTGGATGGTTTTTATTGTATTCATTAAGGGCACATTTATGAATAATATTTTGGCATGATTGTATCACACACCTTATGTTGAGAAATAAAACTCATACGTAGGTTCATTTTACGAGCCATTACAGTTTACTGACATTCTAAAATGGCGAATATTGCGCGAATATTAACAATTTTAATGTTCATATACCGACCTTGCAGTATTATCATTTTATGATAATTTCATAGACTGTTTATGACTACTTTAATGGTCAAGCGGCGTGAAGCGTAGTATTAGGATCGTTAGGTACTGGGTTCGATTCACGGCTTGGGTATTTTGTTGATGAATGAGTAGGTATATGGTAATTATTAATTATTGGGTATTTTATGACAAAAATTCTACGTAAAATCCCAGCATAGTTACATTGACGTGCAGTCTGCGATGTCACGTTACCCAGCCGAAAGAATTCTTGACGCATTTCGCCTTTACGAGTATAAAGATGGCATCGTCAGGATGTATTGAATCTCATAATGTATTTTACCCTGAATGGATCGACTGGTATAAAATTATGATCTGTTGTATGTATACACCAAATATATATACATTATTTAGTGTTTAGGGTACTCCACAGTCTGTCTATCCGTTCGTTCGTCCGCCCGTCAGTCACGAGGCCTTCACGCCTAAACACAGTACTTTTTTTTTTTTTTATGCCTGATAGGTTAGCCTTTGACCACTATCTCACCTGATGGTAAGTGATGATGTGGTCGAAGATGTTGTTCAGGCTAACCTAGAAGTACTGGCTCTCAAGGACAGCTGCCGGAACACACCGTTAGGTGCTTGGCGACAGACTTTCTACTTGAGGGTGGTAGCTAGCCAGGCGGTCATTCGCAAAATGCCCTACCACCATGCTATAACGACTGCCATCCTAAGACGACAACCGGGACCGACGGCTTAACGTGCCCTCCGAAGCACGGAAACGCTCAGTAGTAATGTCACTAGCGGTTACCCATCCAACTCCTGACCGCGCGCGACGTTGCTTAACTTTGCTGATCGGTTGAGATCAGCTAAGTAAACTTCGCTACGAGCGCTTCTACTGTTTTAACACTACTGTTTCGAGGCAAAATGTCTGACCAAGGTGGACTTTTGCCGCAGAGACCAGTTAGAAAAGTTCGTATTTTCTCGAATGAACTCCTAAGAAACATTCTCTTCTTTGGATATGGGTAATAGATTTTTTACCAAATAATAATATTTTAAGCATAAACCAAACTGTGTATTATCTCCTTATTCCTTTCTGAAACCACACAGCCCTCGCCGATGTTGCTCCCTGCTTGCGTATGCATTATGCTTATTGCTAACGTCTTGTATGCTATACCGTTATTTACATTTTCGCAACCTCAAACACAAATCTGTACACAATTTGTAAAGAAATCAAATTCAGTTGAAATTGGATTTCTTTAGAAATTGTCTTGAATTGTATTCAAATTGTCTTGAATTGTATTCAATTCAAACAGGGATAGAGGAAACGATAAATTAAGTAAGTTTGTACAAAAGGTAGTTTTGGTCGCATTATTGGTTCATCGGGAAATTTTTAGTTTTGTATATATACATGTACTAAAATAATTGGGTTATTTACACTGTGTAAAAGTTCTATCATAGTTTGGTTTTTTAGTTTTTTTTTTATGTTTTTCTGACGGAGCAAGTCCGAGGCCCACTTCTTGTTAAGTGGACTAACCTATGTCTAGAACAAATTTCGTCAACGACGAATTATACTGTGCCCGTCACACTGAGACATACAGTTGTTAAGTCTCATGTGCCTGTAATTTTACTAGCTGCCACAGCCAGCTATGCCACTGAGCCATCACTGCTTCAATATTAGAATAGGAAAATAAGATAAGCTTATTGACTTCTTAACGCTCTAAGGTAGTGACAACCGAGCGATAGGTAATAGGACTGCCATGCCGCAAGTATATGGTTAGACACCCACAGTGCCTGGGATGCCTTACTTAAAAAAACACTACAAATTATTCACAGCACTACAACGAAAAACAAATTGTATGGACATTAAATTGCAGACAGTCCAAATGTTCCTTCAATTGGGATGTTTTTTAATTTACATTTTAATGATTACATAGAAGACTAAGCGAAAAGATGCTGCGGCAAACTAGGCAGCAATGTTTACATTTTGTTTTTCAGATCGTATGACCGAAAGAGGTCTTACATTATATATGCAGCGGTCCCTTGTTTTTGATTAGACCTTTCTATCGCAGCATACATGGACCTGTCAACGCTGACACTGCAGTCCTCGCAACGCCTGCCAAGTGTTAGCCTTTGTCAAATAGAATAGCGTAGGATCAGATATTTCTTAAATATTGGCAGATCATAGATCATTTATTGTAATTCTAGACACATTTTTGGGCTATCCTTTATTCAAGGGCCAAGTACAGAATTCTGCTCGTACACAATATTTCACAAGGTCAGACATTATAAATACAAGACAGTAAGTCAAGTCGATTGTTTTTAAATATCGACAGTTAAGTTTATTATGTTATGTTAGTATACATAATGTATGTACAATTATTGTTAATAAACTTAAAATAAAGTGATTATTTTACGCAGTCTCCACTATGATAATCATAATTTACGTGAGCTAACCCTCTTACGACCTGCACATGCCATACGCACTCCAAAAGGATTCTCAAATATGTATACTTACCTCTTTTTCAAGTTATATTTGTCTTCCACTAAGATATCATCTATTATTTAGATGATATCTTAGTGATACAAGCGGGGGAGGGTTTACCACAAACCTCACGCTTGACAGGTTTCTTGTGGAACATAATGCATAGCAATTATTCAGAAGGCGCTGCTGCTCACGTGACACTTTTCCTATAGTCGCCTTTTATATCACCCACAGGAAGATATGGTAGGTTGTGATTCTATTCTGGCACCCCACGGTGATATTATTATCTATTATTTATTGTATAACATGTCATTGAGCTTATACACATTTTATATCATTTTTCAATTATCTATTACTCCTTCAGCATTTATCTGCCTGTGTATCCTTCCAAAACAAATCTTCAAACTTTATATTTAGATAGTCAACCCCCAGTTAAATATTTTTCATCTTTGTTACACTCCTTATTTTCTTATTATATTTCTTTTTTTACTCTTTATTACAAGTGCATGCATACTATTTTAATGTATATATTACTCTAAACTTTTATTTTACGGAAGCTACTTTATTGTTTAAAATTGTTTTTTTTCTTTGTGTATTTTGCGAAAACTTGCCTGGCTAGCTTCCGCGCCCGTGTATAATATTTATCGCCACATACCCAATGGTGTACTCCGGCAGTTCTTTGGATCTAAGTCCTATTCTAGGTAAAACCTGTTTAACATCTCCCATCCTACAACCATATGCCGTCAGATGAGATGGTTAAGGTATGGTCTATAACAATAAAGAATAAAATAAATATATTTTAGATGGCAATGAACCCTCCAATGGCGTCCGAGCTATCGTTTAGTAAAGTGTTGGATACATTATGATAGCTTCAGGAAGATTAGGCGAGAACAAGAAAAGTCACATTTGTTGCTACTGTACATTATCCAACACTCGTATACGTTTACGAGTACTAAAAGATATTTTTTTTAAATAAGCACCGATTTAATCAAAAAGGACGATGGGGTGCGCTCTTATACCATGACTATATAATGGGGCAAAATTTAACATAAGATTATAATCCACACAGGTACTTCTATAGCATATATAATTTATTTAATCACTAGTTCATTGAATTAAATAAATGGCTTAATTTAGCCTAAAATTATTTATATTTAAGTTTTAGTTTAGTTAAATACGAACTCATTCCAAATAAGCATCAATAGTACTTCTTTTTTGAGAAGTTCTAGCTAGTCTACCATAAAGTCAAAATGAAAAACAAATCGCAAGAAGCTGTTTCATTGAAATAAGTTTTAACCGTTATAAAATTCTTCATACCTCTTGAATAATAAAATACCGACAATATTTCTGAGAGAAAACAATTTTATTGCTACTTTTTTCTCCGACCCTTTGTTGATATTTGAGTACCTCTTGTTATAATGGAGTTAAGGGCCTCTTGATTTCTTTCTTGGTCTTTTATTTTATGAATTAAATTGATTTTTGTACTTGATTCTTGCCATAATCGCCACGCTTAGCCGGTGGTTTGTATATCACAGTAAGATTTACAAGTTCCTTAAAAAGCGCTGCTGCCCCCCCCCCCCTTCTGGCGTGTTACCCTTAGTCGCCTCTTACGTCACCCACGGGTAGGGTTACCAGATCAAGGCATATCCTGGACATTCCTGGTGTTCGAAAGGGAGTTGGTACTTTGACCTCAAATCTAAATTAATCTACGGTTGAACAGATAAATTAATATATATTTTAATATTACCTAGGTTTTTATACCTAGGGAAAAAATGGCAATTATTGTTACACATATTTATTTGAGACAAAAATATAATACCTAAATTAGGTAATAAATCAATATAACATAAAATTAAACAAAATAAAATTGAGACACTCTTTAGGGCTAACTATGAACTAATTTTGATACTTTCGATCAACATTATAAGAAAAAACTATGCTATCTTATGTAGGCCATTTTAACTTTAAAATCACGCACACGGCTGGCATGCACCGTACGTAGCTTAGTATTGGTTTGTGAAAAAATCTAAAACTAGTGATTTCCGGGACGGTATCTGTCATTCCAGCCCGGCATAAAGATATTTAACAAGTATAAATTAATTTTAAATTAAAAAACACACAGCAAATTATTTATTTTCGTTAAGCGTTTAATTGTTCCATTGAAATTAAAACTTTTACTAGTTTTATAAATTTATATGGAATCGTTTCTTAGAGCCCTTAATTTTGATACCTCAGTCTATGGGATCGTAGGTTTTTTTTCTCATTTTTGGCGTCTCAAATCCGCCCGTTTGCTTACTTATTACTTTTTTATGTAGGTACATAGTGTTATATACCTGCGCTATCAAGTAGAATATAATGATATATCATACATTTAAATCGTATTTTAATACCAATAATGTTGAAGCGCTCGTAGCGAAGTTTACTTAGCTGTTCTTAACTATGTTTTAAAAATATGTTTGTTTTATGCGAGAGAAATTATTAAGAGGATTTCTCATGTCTTTAAATCCCTCTCTGTGTGTTTATATCCCTACATTTTCAGCATAATTCGATTTTACTGCGTGTTTTTGAACACCAAAACGGTCCTTTTTGTGCTAGGGAAGTGATATAGTTATTTTTCATGCAAGCCTGCAAAGATATAATTTGGCGCGAATAATTATATTGAAACCATAGGCTTAGGAAAAAATCCTATGTCTATGATTGAAACATAGGGAAGCGAATGATTCTAGGATAAATTCCTAAAATCACCTGACTTTTCATTGTGTAATGAGAAAATAATGTTATATATTTTATGTAATGATCTATTTCTCAAACATTAATTATAATTATTTCTATGTAATATAAAATTTTATTCTCTATTTTTGTAAGATATATATATATATGATATTTTATTAAATTTTCAGTTAAAGAGGTCCTGTGTCATTAACTAAAATAAAACTGGACATATGAGCGTATGTATATTGAATATCTTATTGTATACTATTTGAATTATGACATTGGAGTCATCAATAAATGATTTGTATATGTATTAAACCACTCGCTTTGCTCGTAGTTTTATAAGTGGAATCATCAGTGAACCGAAGAATTTTTACCTCCCTTCTGCGAGGAAAATGCTAGATAATGTAGTATATTTGGGTTGAGGAAATGGGGTGAAAAATCGTGTGTTGCGCTCGGCAGCAGAGTTACTTTGCGTCTCGTACCTTTGAAACCACTGGGACGCACAGAATTCTATTTTGTGAACGACTCGCTTTTCGCTTCTTCAGGTTTCAACACAAGTGCTCGCACCAAATAACCACTTTGCAGCTTTGTATTACAAATAACTATTTACTTTAACGTACCTAAAAATAACTGTTTAAGCATAGCACTGTTAAGCATACATATAACTGTTTAAGTCTAACACTGGACCGCTGCAGTCTGGTACATGCTTTCGCCGATCTTCTGTACTGACAAGCCCGCGACTCTGTAGCTCTAAGGCTCAACTTGTGTTCTATTAATAAACGCATATCTCTATACAACGCATAATATTTTCACTGTTTTAATTCGAACTTTAGAATAAAAAAAAACTTTTTATCGCTCACGTAAAGCTAAATACGTACATGTCATATATTATCCACATCCCAAATAACAGCAGACACTACAAATACAATCCTAAGCCTATACACGACACACTTCCAATAACTCTGAACTAAGATAACTAAAGCCTTTGGACAAATCTTCGCTTCGACGAACTTTAGTTCGATCTCCATTGTTTATTTACTTGTGGATTGTACTTGACAGATTGTTTTGTGGGTAACTTGGACATTATTTTCTTTTAACTTTTTCTTGCACCTCTTCAAGGCTAGTTTCTTCGAAGCGTTATTCATACAAGCGTAGTTTTGCCATACTTTAAATACCTAGAGATCAAACTCCTCAAAAAATTATTACCTCAAAAAAACAACACAAATTATTTCAAAAGAATGTTTTGAGTGTTTGAGAATTATTCTTATATTCACATTTAAGTGTAAAATATGTAATAAATCGAAAAACTAGCAAGCCAAAGCATAGATATTATAGTCTCAGCAATATGCATACAAAATTTCACAGAGTTTGAACTCTTGGCATTTAAAATATGACGAAACCACCTATGTATAGAAAGCGCTCCGTGGACTTAACGACTTGAGTACTTTTTTATATTCTAAGTAATCTTACAGATGTGTGTACTGTGTAGTGCGTCCGTGTATTATAGAAGAATATATATGAAATAAATACACATTAATAATATAAAACACGAAAGTTTATGAGTGAGGATGCGAGATAATATATGTTTGATACTCTTTCACGTTGAAACAGCTGAACCGATTTCAATTATATTCGGTATAAATATAGCTTAGGTATATATAGCTTAGGTTCTGGATTAACATAGAATACTTTTCATCGGTATCATTGTCCACGTGGGTGAAACTGTGGGTCGCAGCTAGTTTGTGATAAATGTAAACGACTGTTCTTCGTCAGAATCTGCTTCTAGCCTTTGCCCCATGCGGAGGGAGGTTGGTACAACATGTATACAGGGTTATTGGCTATAATGGCTAACAACCTCTTAGGGTTGACTTCTGCTAGTCCTGCAAAAACATTTTGAGTTGTTTTTTTTTTGTTTTGTACACAACTTTTCTTTTAATGCCTACTTTGAGCCAAGACCGCCCACCGCGGCAGCATTGGACCGCGTCGTGCTCCCTTTTAATAGAGTTTTGAATATTTACATCGAGCAGAGTAATAAAAAATATGAAATAATACATTACAGGCACAAAAGACTTTTGACATCAGGTGGTCCTCATGCTTATTCAGTCAAAAACATAAAAAAGACAAAAGAAATATACAAAAAAAAAAATGTTTGTTATAAGATTAGCAGGAGTCAACCCTAAGAGGTTGTTAGCCATTTACCGGTCACGCAATCCATCCATACATTTTCAGTCTTTTCCGCATCCAAAAAATATATATAGCCTACCTAAGGCTACCCATAAGGCACTAGGTGGACCGAATAGTATCGTTCAATGGAGGAGCCATATGTTCCACAGCAGTTGACTTCTGGCTTATGATAATAATCATTATCATTCTTCCTAAGTGCAGACCTATCCCATCATATATATTAAGTTAGGTTTTCTTAAATCTCATAATCATTTTTAACATTGTTATGATTGTATTTCCACGGAGTAGCGCCTGAACTAAATACCTATTAATTAATGTTACATAAGTTGACAAAAAGATGAATAGTAAGATACCTAACCTTTTTTAGTTACAAAGAAAGCTTTTCTAACAATCCTAACAAATCTTATCTTCAATGACATTGTCAGAAATTCAGATAAAAATAACCATCCCCTGAGCACATAACTGTTTTCTATATAAAATTGTTGTTTACTTTTTAACGGCGCAATTTCACCCGCCATTTTAAATTCTACGCTATTGTGTTGTGGATTATTTTCCTTTGCTGCTAGGGGTATAAAATAGGTTGTTTAGGAGATAAATGGACAAATTCTGGGTTGGATGGATGTGACAGGTTGTTCGTATCGAGAGCAGTGTATACGTTATCTTTATGGCTCTAGTTGATCCGATCGCCTTGTATTGTTGTTGAGTTTTCTGCAGCACTTTATATGTTATTCAAGGTTTAAGTTTTATTTGTTACTGTAAAGCAAAATGGAGGTCAGAGATTTGAAAATCATTGCTGAGTTGAATCTGTATCTCTTAAGATTGAACTGTGCGAGTGACCGGCCCACTTCTCCATACAAACATCGTAGGGTGATCACTCCCTTAATTGAGGCTTTAGGTCCAAAATAAAGCATAATACCGATTGATCTCGTCATTATCTAAGCTTGTATGATGCCGAAATTTTAATAAAATAATTAACTTGAGAATTATGAGCCTCGAAAGATTTTCATATAAAGTTCTCGAGGCTCATAACTTACAACTTAATTATCTTTTTAAAATTTTGGCATCATACAAGCCTAGATAATGACGATATCAATCGGTATTATGCTAAGTCTGGACTTAAAACGTCATCTAACATACAAAGTCAAACAACAGCATGACAGTTTTAAGTCTCGTTATTCTACATAACAAGTGCATTTTTTATTACAGAAAATCGGTACGTTATTTTGTAAGTTTATTTTTAACCGTATGTAACATTATACATTTAACCCATTGGCATCGGCTATAATGATAACAATAGAATTTCAATCATAACTAGGACATAGTGGTCCTGACGACGCCAACAAACTGAACTTCCAACAGTGGAAACTTTGTAATAAACAGGGATATCTCTGTACTAAAGAGAAATAACAGTTTGAGGGTCGATTGCGTCATTATTAATGCTCGACATCCGTAAAAATTACAGGCACATGAGACCTAAAAACTGGTACATCTCAGTGTGACGGGCTCCGTGGAATTCGTCGTTGACGAAATGCATCTGTTATAGGCAGAGGTTAGTCCACTTAACATCAGGTGGGCCTCGGGATTGTTCCGTCACAATAACAAAAAAAAACCTAATTTACAAATATATCGAAACTTTTAAATCACGATTTATTACGATACATTTTTGACGCTATCTATGATGAACAACACAGAAAATAGACCTGAACGAGGAGGATAAGTATAGTGAACGCTTACAAAATTGACATTCTTACCTACATTACACTTAAGATCGTATTAGAGGATAAAAAAGGATAGGACGTTGGGTCCGTGGGGGCCGAGAGCTTACGGAGCGGTCGATGCCACGCGTGACCAAAATGCTGACACCTAGGTATAAGAACTGCAATCCAACGGGGCAATGCCAGTATACTGTTCACGCTGCCAACTAGTAGTGGGCTAGAGCATTTGGACTACCTTTTTTTTATGCCTGATAGGTTAGCCTTTGACCACTATCTCACCTGATGGTAAATGATGATGTGGTCGAAGATGTTGTTCAGGCTAACCTAGAAGTAGGCTCACAAGGACAGCTGCCGGAACACACCGTTAGGTGCTTGGCGATAAATTTTCTACTTGAGGGTGGTAGCTAGCCAGGCGGGCATTCGCAAAATGCCCTACCACCATGCTATAACAACTGCCATCCTAGGACAACAACCGGGACCGACGGCTTAACGTGCCCTCCGAAGCATGTAAACGCTCAGTAGTAATGTCACTAGCGGTCACCCATCCAACTCATGACCGCGGGCGACGTTGCTTAACTATGCTGATCGGTTGAGAACAGCTAAGTAAACTTCGCTACTAGCGCTTCAAAACCTGTGAGTCTGCAATAGCGTGTACGTTGTCAAATGCTTTCATTAGAGTAAATCATATTTAAAATTACACTCACCTAATCTTAAAACTTTAGTAAAGAACACTTGGTATATGGTGGCACTCGTTGTCTTCCTATAACGTAACCTGAAACAATACAAAAAAACAATTAATAATTATAATACTTTAATCCTTTATTGAGACGTACTCGACGTATTCGATCCCCAACGTGAGTGTTTTTGTCGGTTCAATTTTTAATATTTACATCATTGGTCATTAGTTATTACACATACAAATACAAATAGTTTTTATTTACTCAAGTTATATATGTACAGAGGAAATAAAAATCCGTAGGTATCAGAACTACGAGTAGCTGTGATTCAGGAACCTTTAATGAACAGGTGAGACAGTGGCCAAAAGCCGATCGGAAATACAAAACTAATGAAAAGGGTTTAATATTTTTATTTTATGCCTTGTAAGTTAGCCTTTGACCACTATCTCACCTGATGGTAAGTGATGATGTGGCCGCAGATGTTGTTCAGGCTAACCTAGAATTACTGGCACTCAGGGATAGCTGCCGGAACACACCGTTAGGTGCTTGGCGACAGTTTTTCTACTTGAGGGTGGTAGCTAACTAGCTAGCCAGGCGGGCATTCGCATAATGCCCTACCATCGTGCAGATAATATTCCAATAGAATATTCCAATTACTGCGAGTGCAAAACATAAAAATTAACATAAAATTCAACAGCTAAATTAAACACAATCACAGTGGAATAAATGCTTTCGAATTTAGACTAATAAATCCAACAAGCTCTAAAATAACAATCTTCATCAAAGCGAAAGTGTGAAACTTAAGGTCAGGCTTGCCCACCCTTCCCCCCTCCCTCCCACCGTCGTCGTTCAGTTTAATATACCCTGTTCTTGAACTAATGAATAATGTACCAACTAATCTATCACTGGGGGGTTGATTAGCCCTATATCTCCCTCTATTTATCTCGCAAGACAAGTGATGGATCAGTGGACCTTGACTGTGGGGAACTTCTAGCCATACTATATTTACTATTTGTATTGGTTGTGGATATAGGTGTTCCGTACACTTATGAGATAATTTAGTTATGAAAAATTTAACATAGCTCAAAGACCAAGACTCGTTCCTCATTGCCGCGCGTATAGCGATGTAACCAGGAACATCCTGTTTCTCCGTGGTCACACTACAATAGAAATTGTCTTTCAATTATATTTAATAGCTAGCCTGGCGCGCATTTGCGAAACGCCCTATCACGACGACTTTCATCCTAAGACAACCGGGACCGATGGCTTAAAGCCATCATAAACATATGGCTTAAAGCCATCGGTCCTGATTCGATGATGATCGGTCGGATCACCCCAAAAACCTTTGACGTTATCTAGTTATAAATGAACGGCACCAACGGCTCGTCCCTCGCACCGCGCAATGTGCCCGCAGTTACTTGGATTTAAATGTCGAAGCGAAATTGTATCTTTTAATTTAGAGAGTACCGTTCCAATAAAGCCTTTTATGTCTTGGACAAATGTTGATATATATATACATTTGAGACATTTTCAATGTAAGTATCAAGCCAATAAGACAAATTGGTTCAGATTAGAAGGCAAATATGTCAAAATTAACCTATTATTGATATTTCTGTTCATCGAACAAAAATTAACGAATCAAAAAAATAGTCTTGGCGCTTTTGTACGAAATGAAATGAAATAAATACGTCTGCGAGTAAATGAATCCAGCATTAATATTTGAAAAGCAGTAGACTCCTACTCAAAAATGAAATGTTAGGTCATTAATAATGTAAAAGAACCCGTTACAGTTATTTTATTTATACAAGAAGTTTATAAGAATTTTCAGTATCTTGTATGGGAAACTAATGATAAAAAATATTGAATAAACAATTCAATTATATTATTTTTTCGGGAGGACATGAGAAGTAGAGTGGAAAAATATTTTTTACATCACATGCACGGAAAGTTTTATGGCCATAGTAAGCGGATTATAACGGCTTTTTAAGCTCGAATGCATAAAAGTCATCTGTTAAGCACAAGGGCATAAAAATATAATTTTATACAAAATTATTAAAAGAGGCATAAGTAATATATTTGATGTAGGAAATTTGCCTAGGTCTTTTGTAATAAACATAGATCAGGGGTACTGTGAAACGCCCATATACAGGGTTATTGGTAATTCGACCTATTCCTGGTAGTGGGTTATTAGGAGAGGTCAAAACAAATAAATTTCACCCCGAAAGCTCCTATCCAAAAATCAACCATTTCTGAGATAAATTAAATAAAAGTTTTTTTTTATTTATCGAGGAAAGGTAACTTAAAATTAATAATAAAAAAATAGATGTTTTTGATCAATGTTTTTTTTATTGTTACATATCAGAGACATAAGTTTTGTCGAAACAATGACAAACAAAATAAAACGTTATTCAAATATCAGGTCCATTTTTTCTTTCAATATATTAATAAAATTAAAACTTCATTTCTTCGCAATTTAAGTGAAAATTTGAGTTTTCAGTGTATACATTGTAAATAAAACACATTTTAGCCGCCACTTAAATATTTGCCTTTAGCTCGGACTGTTAAATGTCTCGACTAAAATGATTTTATGTGAACACTTTCCATCTACTATTTCACAAGTTATCATGTGGAGTATTGTCTACTAGAGGTAATTGGGTAGACTTGTTATATATTCTTTATGTATAAAAATATATTTCAATACCCCATTAATACAGTATTGAAAAATTAAAACCATCAACGTTGTAAATTTTTAGACCAGGTTTATCTCAGAAACTAAACTAGTTGGGAATCTGAAATTTAAGTGTGTATGATGGGATATAGTTTATCCATATTCCCTGTAAAGTGCGGGGCTAAAAATGAACCCCATTCCTCCCCCATTATGTTTCTGTGGTAGTAGTAGGAGGCGACGAAGGGAAAAAAACCGCACTCCTTCAGCTTCAACTTCCTGCCTGCCTTCAACAGTGCCATCTGAAGAACTGCCATCTTACACTGCAATCGCCAAGACGCCTGCCAAGTGTGGGAATATAGGATTATGCATTTGTTCAACGATGGACGTAATGCCTGTTAATGTGATGAAATTAACCATATCCTCAATTTAACCAACAAATGTACGGGAAACGCCGATATTTAGTGTAGGTTTTATGCTGCGATGCCCGTGGGGTGCCGGGCTAGAATGTCACCATTGCTACCTGTGGGTGTCGTAAGAAGCGACAAAAGGTAAAATACCAGAAGGTGTGTAGCAGCGGCTTCTGAGGAACTCATATTATAACTGCAATTCCTAAGACGCGTGTAAAGCGTGGAGATTATGGCAAATCACCCCTTGAGGAAGGCTTTGTTCAGCAGTGGACAATCCGGCTGATAAAGCTGCCATCGAGAATAAGTATGTAATGAAGTGTAACTCTCATTCATTGACCGCTTTGATTTCATACTAATAAATGAAATGATCGCACCCTATTTTTTTTATTGAGACGGAACAACCTCGAGGCCTCCCTGATGTTAAGCGGACTAACCCCTGCCTATAACGGATGCATTTCATCACAAGTCACAAATTGCACTGCGCCCGTCACATTGAGACATAGTTGTTAAGTCTCATGTGCCTGTAATTTCACTGGCTCTCAAGGACTGCTGCCGGAACACACCGTTAGCTGCTTGGCGACAGATTTTCTACTTGAGGGTGGTAGCTAGCCAGGCGGGCATTCCCAAAATGCCCTTCCACCATGCTGTGATTGGTCGCGTCAAGGTTATTACGCCGCATGGTACATACACTGTTTAAGCCACGCCCGCCGCGGCAAGGATTGAGTTCTGCTGTTTTGGACTGTACTTTTATTTCTTTAGGCTATACCCATTAGGGGCCTTAACTATACAGGGTTATTGGTAAAATGCTAACAACCTCTTAGGGTTGACTTCTACTAATCCTATGAAACATTTTGAGATGGTTTTTTTTTGTTTTATTTTTTTTTGTGTTTGTTTATGTTTATTTGACTGAATAAACAGAAGGATCACCTGATGTTAAAAGTGCATATTTTATTGCTTTGTAATAGTGAACACAAAAACTTAATTGAGTTTAAAACTCTGTAAGTTAAGGAAAATAATGAGGCTTTATTATTATATATCTTTACATATTTATTCGTAGGCTGTGATAAAACCAACATTATTATTTCACGGGTTGTTTTGATGAGGAACCCTAATAGAACCTCAGTCATGGTTTTATTATGGTGTACATTTGACTATAGCAAAGTTAGTAAATAACGGAAACCCCAAACTGTTAGGGTATTATCTCTTGAAGGTCGATTCCTTGACTAGATAAGTTACGTAGACCCATTGCTTGCGACCTTGACCTCGAGTTGTGACCTTCTTTGCCATAGTGACAATAACTACTACTGAACGCATTGAATCATTACATTTGAGCGATAGAGATAGCGCTATATGAGCATTATTGTTTCATGAAAGACTTGCTATGGATAATAGTATTAATGTTTAAAACTTAAAATAAGATATAAGATACAAATACATACTTTTAAAATATTTTAAGAAAACTTTAAATAATTATTTTAATAAAACACTTAAAGAAATTAAAAAATATATCTAGTGACAATTCCGCCTAATTATCCTGTTAAGCCGACGTGACGTCACAAACAAGAATTTTCGACGCGTTTAACCTTTGACCACTATCTCACTCGATGGTAAGTGATTATGTGGTCGAAGATGTTGTTCAGGCTAACCTAGAAGTACTGGCTCTCAAGGACAGCTGCCGGAACACATCGTTAGGTGCTTGGCGACAGATTTTTCTACTTGAGGGTGGTAGCTACCCAGGCGGGCATTCTCAAAATGCCCTACCACCATGCTGTAACGACTGCCATCCTAAGACATCAACCGGGACCGACGGCTTAACGTGCCCTCCGAAGCTCGGAAACGCTCAGTAGTAATGTCACTAGCGGTCACCCATCCAACTCATGGCCGCGCGCGACGTTGCTTAACTTTGCTGATCGGTTGAGAACTAAGTAAACTTTGCCACGAGCGCTTCAAATTAAAGTAGTAAATAATGTCTTATTCTTATTTTGTTTAAGAGTTAGAACCTATGACATACGAAGAGATATACTGAGGGCGGCAATGCCATTAATACAACTCCGTTAGCTCTTCTCGATCGTGCGCTCGAAGAGTCAAGACCTCCTGAGGATGCTTCGTGTAGAAGCGAAATGCGTCGAAAATTCTTCCGGTTTGGCTGCGTGGCGTTTGTGACGTCACGTCGGCTTAGCAGGAAAATTAAGCGGAATTGTCACTAGATATATTTTTATATTTTTTAAGTGTTTTATTAAAATATTAATTTAATGTTTTCGTAAAATATTTTAAAAATATTTGTTATTATTAACTCCGTTAGACTTAAAATTGTTATAGTTTTGTCGTGATCATTATTATTACCTCGGAAATCAAATTCAATAACGCTTTTCCAAACTGGTCATTGAAAACAAGCTGAATATTTTCACACAAAGCTGCACTCGCTTTGTGCCTTGCTATTGATTTATCGAAAGGTATTATTGTTTGCGTGCCACCTGACATATTTTCAGTGTATTCTTTTTATGGTTTCTAATTATTTGCTATTAAGCCAATTGATCATTTAATTCAATAAACGTTTGAAGCATTTTATAAGGTTGGTAGATTGTTCACTAGTATATCATAGGTAGGTATCATATTGATATATGTATAGAAGTAGATTGGGAATCTACCAATGATATTTAAGGCAGAGTTAAGAAAGGCGCATTGTTCAAAGTTCGACAGTCCAGTACCCGTTTCCATAGCATAACTGGAAATGCATCAGGACTATATTCTGGGAATGCGGGTTCAATTGACGCTGGAAGTTATATTTTACCGAAATAATTTCTTGTTTTCGCTAAGCTTAGCCTTAGCATGCAATTTTATATGACTTCATCGATGTCTTGATCGTGTATCAACCTACTAGCCTAAGTACAAGACTATATATAGTCTTCTGCTATTTGGTAGATGTCGTCAACATCAAAAAGACGTACATTCATACCGAAGGAAAAAATTAGACGCTCCAGCGCCCGTTTCCATAGCATAATTGGAAATGCAACAAGACTGTATTCTGGGGTTACGGGTTCAATTCCCTCGAGAAGTTATCTTTTTTAATCCCATTTTTTTTCTACGCATTATTGTTTGTTTATTTTTAAGGTTCCATCGGCTTGATCTCACCTGTCGCCAAGCACATAACGGTGTGGTCCAGCATTAGTCATTGAGAGTCGGTAAGTAATTATGAAATTACAAGCGCATGAGACTTAACAACTATATTATGTCTCTCGGTTATTGGCGCACTGCAGTCCGTCACTTGTGACAAATGCACCTGTTTTAGGCAAAGTTTACCGCTTAACATCGGGTGGGCCTCGTGCGTATTCCGTCACAATAATATAAAAAACAATTCAACTGGAATATCTTGGAAAGTACTAATCAGATTTTCATCAAACATGGCTCAGAACTATCGCACTAATGCCTACTTTTTAATAAAATCACATCAAAATTGGTTTAACCATTTGGGGGTTACGATGCGATAGGAGAAAATTAGCACATACAAAATCAAAAGCCGTAAGGCTGTAAAAAGGGTATTTGCGAATGTCTGCCTGGCTAGATACCACCCTCAAGCTTAAAATCTGTAACCAATCACCTAACAGTAATCCGGCAGCTGTCCTTGAGAGGCAGTAATTATGGGTTAGCTTAAAAAACATCTTCAACCGCATTACTTACCATAAGAAGAATTGTCAAAGGCTAGCCTACAGTAAAAAAAAGATTTATCGGTATATTTTTTTTGCAACTTTACTTTAAACACTATTTATTTGTAAAAAGTTTAGTTCCAGTTTCTTAAAATAAGATATGTATATACTTATTTACTGTGGCTCAAATAGTGTTTTTGGGAGAAAGAAAATAAGAACGAACCTTTCCAACTTATGAACATAAATCGTGTTAAACAAAGGCCTCCTAAAACGAACGAAGAAATCTTTTTTCAACTGAAAATTTTACTCAAATTGCGTCCAATCGAATGAATATTTGACAAAGCGCTCTATTATTTTCAAATAATATCTCCATAATTACTTTAACATCTCTTCCCTTCAGTAACCATAAATCATCACACCTTTAATAATAACTTCGTAAAGGACCTCTTTGAACGTAAGAAATGTATGTGGACTTTATTCGTTAATCATAAAGTCCATTTTCAAACGGAACGCGTGGAAGGCGTTACGTAAGTAGCATATTTTTCGAGTGCCACAAACTTGGCACAAAGGATTCCTGCTCTTTGCCGTTTTTCGCTGTTGTGTGAAAACAAAGAAAACCAATTACTGGCCTCGTGTGAACTGTGCCGTTATAAATGGCGGGAAAAATGGCGTGAATTTTATACGACGGGCTTGTTAAGTTTCAGTTAAAACTATGTTTTCTTTCAGTTTTTGAGGTTTTGTTTCCGAGGTGAAAGCGGGAGACTATTAACGGAAAGCTGTTAATATAACACCGATGTCTGTTTTTTTATTGCTGATAGGTAAATCTTTGTTTAAAATCTCACTTGACGGTAAGTGATGATGTGGTCGAAGGTGTTAACAAGCTTAACCTAGAATTACTGTCTCTCAAGGACAGCTGCCGGAACACATCGTTAAGTGCTTGGCGAGAGATTTTCCACTTGAGGGTGGTCGCTAGCCCGACGAGCAGTAGGGCATTTTGCCCCTTTCACCATGTTGTGAAACTCAAGCCTGCAGCGGGATTTGAACCATGGACCAGCTGCGCGGCAGTCCATAGCCAATGCCACTGAGCCATCACTGCTTCTTCCAAACATTATGCCGCGTGGACGGAATGAGTAACAAGCAAAATTTTGGTGTTTTGGTTAAGATTGTAGTCCAATAACATTAGATTTAAATACTTATTAAACAACACTATTTTACGGTATATAAATACCGTAATACCTACATAAGAAAATAGGCCCAGGGGGTGCCGAAGGACTAAATTAAAATACCGGAAGGTGAGCAGCAGCACTATCTGAGAAACTGTTATCTTACACTGTGTTCCCCAAAACGCCTACCAAGCGTGGGGATTATGGCAAATCCCCCCTTATTGAGTGAGGCTGAGTTTAGCAAGGGATAATCCAGCTAATACAGTATCTAAAGGTAGACGAAAATAATTATTCTTTTACATCCTAGCACGAGGGGCATCAACGTCTGAGCTCATTGTGTACACTGTACTGTATCAGCCGGATAATCCACTGCTGAACACAGCCTCCCCCAATTGGCAGGCGGCTTGGGGATTCCAATGTGATATATCAGTTCCTCAGAAAGTGCTACTGCCCACCTTGGTCGCCTCTTACGACACCCGCGGGTAGAAATGGTTACGTTCTTACCAGGCACTCCACAGTTCAAACATAATATACCTATGTTTTTATATATAAATAACTGAAACAATAAAGAAATAGCGGGTCGTTGAAGTTGGAAATTGAAGATTTGTTTTATTACTTTCTTTTTCAAAAACCAGGCTGGATATGCATGTAAAATTTAATAATGTTTTAATAACGTATGGATAAACTGATAAGGCAGAGTATAATTTGGTTCTTAATTAATTATTTTAGTTTTCTTAAAAATGCTATCTTGGCAATTTGACGTCAAATTAATTTGACATTGTACGTTAATAATAATAAAATATTTGTTCAGTTGTTTTTCAGTTTCAAATGCTTTGCTCTGCTTGCAGTGTGCACTAGCCCTTAAACGGCGACTGTATAGGTATTCTGTAAAACCTTACCTTCCAAAGTCTCCAGTAATGTGACATGACATCAATATCTTCAAAAAGGTAAAAAGCACAGCGTCATTTCAAATCGTCCGTTCGAGATCAGAAAGTGATTTTCGCCTTTTTTCACCAAAATAAAAGGCCTAAAGAGACGTAACACGTGCTCGGCATACCAACGACGGCTAATGGAATGAAAACATCTCGGGTGCCGGCGGAGCCACTTACAACATTTTATTTCTTGCCTATTTCGCGGGTTTTAGAGGGCGTATATCATGTCTCTAAGCATGTCTCATTTTCATCTATTCTTCTTTATAACTCAATGCTTTTATATGACAGATGAATTTTAATGGGAACCCAAATAAACTTAAGAAAACATAATATCATTTCATCACGCCTGCTTTTCCTCGAATGCATAGAAATAAATATCTTAACAATTAATATTTGTTTTTTTGTGGTATAGGAGGGCAAACTAGCAGGCGGCTCACCTGGTGGTAAGTGATCACCGTTGCCCACAAACATCCGCTACACCAGAGGTCTCGAGGATGCATTGCCAGCCTTGGAGGAGAGAAAATGCTCTCTTCGAGAAGGCCCCTAAATAAAAAAAATAATTAATAAAAAAAAATAAAGTATCTGTTCGGAAATACTTCACCAGGCAGCTGGTTCCAAATTGTGGCAATGCGAGGTAGGAAATGCCGTGAAAATCACAAGGTTGTGGACTTCCAGACATCGACATGAAATTGATGAAACATCATACTTTGTCGGGACATCCAATGGTTCCTCGGAACACTCCCCGTGGAGTGAACACTCTGCATCCTTTAGCGTATCTACCCCGTGATAGATACGGTAAAGGATGCAGAGTGATCCAACATCTCTACAAAGGGTCGAGCCGGTCGGAGAGACCTTAATCGTCGATGATTCGAGTCGCTCTCTGTTGAATGCGGTGAAGTGGAAGAAGTTAATTTCATGTAATATTACCATATTGCTAGCTACCGGAAACTTATCCATAGGTTAGACTTGTATTGAAACTATACTTGTTAAGAACTTCCAATCAATGTCCGACACGGCGATCGTACCTAGGACCTAGCGAGCATTTACGCAATGCCCTCCTACCAGCCCACTACTTGTAAAACACAAGTGTGCAGAATTTGAACCACTGAGAAGGCTATTGAGGGACGCCTTGTACTGACAACTGTATACATACATACATAATACTAGCTGACCCGGCAAACGTTGTTTTGCCATATAAATAATTAAATGCTATTAAAAAATAAGGGTTGATCGTAGAAGGGTGAAGATTGAGGATTGTATGTATTTTTGCATGTTGTATCATAAAAAAATAGAAATTAAAAATTTTGTCTAAAAAATAAAAATAATAATTTAGGGGTGGACTACCCCTAACATTTAGGGGGATGAAAAATAGATGTTGGCCGATTCTCATAGATACCGGATAAGCACAAAAAATTTCATCAAAATCGGTCAAGCCGTTTCGGAGGAGTATGGCAACGAAAACTGTGACACGAGAATTTTATATATAAGAAGATAAGACTACGTAAGATCAAGTTATGTTGAGAGCTCCGAGATGAATTTATGGTATGATGTGGCATTGTACAGTAAAGAAGGATCTACAGTTTTTGGTCATGAAAAATAGGCTGTAATGGTTTGTATAAAGTCAAAAGTCAAAGTCAAAATCATTTATTCAATTTAGGCTTTTACGACGCTCTTATGAAGGTCAATAACAAATTTTAGTATTGAAATATTCTACATTGTAGTGCCACGTTCAGCAAATAAATTGTATAGAGCCACTGCGAGAAGAACGGGCAAGAAACTCGGGGCCATTATTTTAAACGTCTTTTAACAATGTGTTACATACTTACTATATAATAAAGTTATTACAATATTTGTTTATTTGTTTATATAAGTATAGAGAATGAAAGAACGGATTTTGTGACAAAGAAAGTATACACGGTGAGTATGAACAGGCTGATGAAGACCTGGATAAATGTATATATACTGAACATATTGAACACGTTCTGGAAGAAGGCGTATATAAGGATCTAAGACAGCCATGCAAGAAATATGAGTCTTGGAAGCAAGATATACAGGGTTATTGGTAAATGGCTAACGACCTATTAGGGTTGACTTCTGCTAATCCTAACCAACATTATGAGATGTTTTTTTTGTTTTAAATTTTTTCTTTTTCTCTTACTTTTCTTTTGTGTTTTTTATGTGTTTTTGACTGAATTAGCACTACGATCACCTGATGTCAAAAGTCTATTGTGCCTGTAATGTAATATTTCATATTTTTTATTACTTTGCTCAATGTATAGTCAAAGGGAGCACGGCGCGGTCAAGTGTTGCCGCGGCGAGCGCTCTTGGCTCGGAGTAGGAGGTGGTTAGCCATTTACCAATAACCCTGTATAAATGCCAAGATCACAGCTAGATAAAATACGTGTTTTTTATGGGATTCAACATCCGGAACACAAAATATTGTCTAGAAGATTTCTAAGTCGTATCGATTATGAAATACTTCAAATGGCAGCTGGTTTTACAAAGCACTGTGAGGCAGAAAATAGTGTAAAAATCGCGCGATTGTGAATTGTCAGACGCCATCATGAACTTGGTGGAACACCATGACCCGATGGCGAAATCTAGCTGCTGGTATTAAACCAGATAGTTTCTTGGAACAATCCCTTAGTTGGACCTACTCCTCCGGAAAACAAGTGTGGCATTGATGTATGTAGTACCTACTCGTTACTCGGACACTTCCAAAGGCAGAGCAATATAACCATTACACACATGCTCCAAGACGTGGACAGGAACCAGTAATATCACAATACTTATTCACCGACTTAAAAAAATAATAATGGAACCGACTTCAACACTCAAATGTGTAAAATAACTTGTTGAAGTCGGTACCATGACGGTTCAAAGTACCTATTATCACAATATTGTGTGCATGGTACCGACTTCAACAAATTATTTCACACATTTGAGTGTTGAAGTCGGTTCCATATTTTGGTAAAAAAATAATGGCTCCATTTAAATTTCAATAAAAGAGGTCAAGCCGTTTTTGAGTTACACTCTGATGACTGAATTTATTTTATATTGTTGATATAGTAATTCCCAGTTAATAACTATCGATCCCGTAAGTAGCAAGAAACACTGAAAAAAATTTTTTTACTTAATTATGGAACCGACTTCAACACTCAAAAGTGTGAAATAACTTGTCGAAGTCTGTACCATGCACACAATATTCTCATAATAGGTACTTTTGAACTATCATGGTAACGACTTCAGCAAGTTATTTCACACTTTTGAGTGTTGAAGTCAGTTCCAATTTTTAAGTAACTTCTTTTTAGTTAAACTTAGCTGGCCACTTCTATTTATCAGTAAAGTTAGCTACTCTTAAACTATTAACTACATTATTTGTGATAAAGTGGCAAACAAACTAAAATCCATAACACTGTTAAACCTAATAACATTACAACTCAGCCTGTAAAAGTCCTCGTAGTACTTCAAGTCCCCGATAAACTTTGGACTGGTCATTCCTCCGTTGGTACTTGTTGATTCGAAGCGAGATTACTCACTCGACTTTGTACATCGATCAAATGTATTTGCTCGAGCAATTGCTGTTTATTCTGTGGCATTGGAAGGCGATCAAATGGGATTTTGCGGTGAATATGTGGAGGTATCGACATAACCTGATTGGGTTCCTCCGCTGTGGTAAAGTTGAATCGATAGAACGGAAAGGTTTTGATGGAGTGTTGATTACAGCAATTTTGGTGAAATGGAGCTTGTTTGATGCTTTAATGATGATGGGTTTTTGATGATTATGGGTGTTCTAAATGTTGTTTATGGAAGAACTTGCTTCAGTACACGGCTTTGTTTTATATATTTTGGATACATCTTGGTCTCTTGGTAACTACCTCATATATTTGTTTAGCAGTAGTGGACATTAAATGAAAAATTAGTTTTATTTTAATATATTATACATGTTGTTCTTGTAGTGTTTCGACTGTGTGAGATTTTCGAAACGAGTGTTCCAATTATAGCTATCAGTTTATAATGAAAGGCATTGTAACCTGTGCATCAAAGAAATATGTTGTTTAACGTTGTGCGATGGTAAGTAATAATTGGTACCCTAATAAAGAGCATCAACTTCTAAATGGCCAAGGCATACTTTGCTTAAGCAAACTTGTTTAGTTAGTTCATCGGTCATGAGTTGGATGGGTGACCGCTAGTGACATTACTCTGAGTTCTTCCGTGCTTCGGAGAGCATGTTAAGCCGTCGGTCCCGGTTCTTCTTAGGTATACGTCGTTATACCTCGCCATTTGTGAATGCCAGCTATCACCCTCAAGTAGAAATTTAGTTGTCCTTGGGAGCCAGTAATTCTAGATTAGCCTGAATAAAATCTTAGGCCATATCGTCACTTACAATCTGGTGATTTAGTGGTCAAAGTATCAGCTATATAAAAAAAAATGTTAAAGACATTGTTAATGCAATGGTAGCCTATGGCTGGTTAATATCCGCTGCTATAGGAGGGATGTTTGGTGCGAAGCGGTAATTTTTTTCTACTTAAAGAGATACCGGCGACGGTCTACGACATTTCGCAAAACGTCCTAACACCCAGATACACATTTCTAGCCCACAGCTGCATTTGAATCTACGACTACCTGCTCGGCAGTCGAGACATGCCGCCACCAAGTTCACCGAACAACAATAACTGCTTGAAACATCTAGTCACGTGATTAACAAAGTTCTAGAACGAGGACCAACCAAAATATAGTACAAACCCAGCACAACAACATGTAACTGATGGCTAGAGTTAGTGCTAAATGAGGCTGTATTTTTCAAAGGATTTACTGAACGTACTAACAATACGATTTATTTGTCTGTCCTTGTATGTCGGTAATGTACTATACATGTTGATATGCGTGTGGTGGTTTACGGAGTAATTTAGATGTTAGTAAAGTTACGGTACAATATTGTTTTAATGAAGGCAATTTGTTTTAATTGTGCCTCTTTATTCCAGTTTACGTCCAAGCCTGTCGGTTTAGGGTGATTCCCGGGTCATACAATTGGTATTTGGGTTTTCTAAAAATATCTCAGTAACAACACGAGGTATATAATTGTGCTTGATTGACGTCAACAAAATAGTTCCTATTAAACGTAAGGATACATAAGTGTTGAGATATGGTATTAATAGTTAAATATGGCAGTAAATGCACACTTCTGGAGAAACGGCAGCCAACCATTTTGTTTTTTTAAGACCAATAGAGTACTTCTGTCTGTAATGTTCGATTGTTCGCTCGCTTGCTATTACTACTCTGCGAATTCCACTGTTTTATTGTGAATACTCAATATACCTTATCATTGCGTGATTATTTGTAATGTTCGACAAACTTTTTTTTTGCAATAGAATTATTAATTTTTTTTTTTAATTATTGTTATTTAATTATTTTAACTTAATCTGGGGAGAATGCGTTATTGCAAAAATAAAAATAGCAAAATTTTAGGGTTGCGTCATATCACTTGTTAAAAGTTAACAAAAATTAGTTTTGTTTGTTGACAACTTAAGTTGAACTACAATGTCGCTCCATCGCCATACGATGGTGAATAATGAGATGACAAATTACAATCATGAATCACATGTCATGTTGCCTTAGCGGTTAAAGCATACCCCGGCTATGGGTGAATGGTGTAGGTTCGAATTTGACAGTAATTTTTCCTCTCGTTGACGAAGAGGAAAAATTGTTGTAGTTTTTTTTTTTATGTTATTGTGACGGAACAAACACGAGGCCCACCTGATGTTAAGCGGTATCCTCTGCCTATAACAGATGCATTTCATCACAAGTGACGAACTGCACTGCGCCTTGAGACATACTTGTTAAGTCTCAATTTGCCTGCAATTTCACTGGCTCTCAAGGACTGCTGCCGGAATACACCGTTAGGTGCTTGGCGATAGATTTTCTACTTGAGGGTGGATGCTAGCCATGCGGGCATTCATTAAATGCCCTTCCACCATGCGGTGAAGCTCAAGCCCGCGGCGGGATTCGAACCATAGACATGCTGTACGGCAATCCATAGCCATTGCCACTGAGCCATCACTGCTTCAAAATAAGTATATATAGATTATTCAATTTAAGTATATATCGATCAACCTCTGATGATACTGCTTTGCTATACCGAAATTTAGGATAGGAGCAAGATATAATATCAAGCGTGTTTCCTTTTCATTCAAAATTTTTAAAATCATCTTTCAATAGTCTTATCACTTTCAGGTGAATAGAAGATTTGCAGAGAAGTTAAGATAAAGATAAAGATAAGATAAAGATAATTTTATTTGCATAAACATGGGTAAATACACAGTAATGCATTATTGATGTTGAATAAAAGTAAAAGAGCTACACGTTTTGCCTTAAAAGGCGTACAAACATTTGAGATACAAAGGCATGCAGGTAGATTTAACAAGCATGCATAATTCGAAGAAAAGTATAAATCACAAAAGAAAAAACATAAATATATAATAAACAAAGCCAGTCAACTTGCATCAGCCTTATTGATCGATGGAAGATTATTGATTAAAGTTTTAGGGTGTAGTATTCATTTGGACGAAGACTATCAAATGTATTGTTTATACAATACATACAATACATAATGTGGCTGAATACTGAACAGAAATGAGCTACACAAGACCACCCAATCAATACAAATTAAACAACAGGTATTACATAAATTACTTTTAGGCCATTAGAACCCTAATAATATACAAAGAACACATACAGTTTCAATTGAACAGAGAACCAGAAACAAAACCTTTCAGTTAATACATGCATACAATACCCTACCATTGATGTGAATTGAAAGGGAAGTCGATTCATGTTACGTCTTCAATGGTGCTTAATATTGCGAAGAGCAAAGCCTTGTAGGATCAAAGCTGGCGATGGATTACTCGCTATGAATACGGTTCGCATAATGGATGTTGTTCAGTAATTACGTAGGTTGTGTGAAACACGGCCTAAATGTTTGATACACAAAATATTGATGCTTTTTGGTAAATTATTCGTTGGTAAGTACTTAATTTTATATTATTTTTAAACGACTTCAAAAGGAATTTCAATTTGACTGAATATATGTCACGCGATTACTTCACCAATCATGAATTGATTTTGATAATTATTTGTATAATTGGCCGTTCATACTTCAGAGGTTATATTAATTTTATTGCTATATACATTTATCAAAATAAGAAAGTAAATTGGTTTGCTTTTCAAATCAAATTACTATAAAACACATTTATGTCATCCACGTAAATAATACAAAATTGCGTTTCTTGCTTTGTAGTAGTGCAAGTAAACTTTTTATAATTTTAAAGTAATCATGGTTAAACAACGTTGATCCAAAGAAGTGAGGCGAGACATTTTCGGGACCATTCCGGGGTAAAAATCTGTATCTTTATTAAGTGTCGACGTTATTTCTGCTCTTTAAATATTATTAAATTTAATTAATATTATTGTGAGGTTATCTCTAAATCTTAGTCGACAGTGAACCTTTACTAACGAACAAACTAAGATATTACAACTAAGGTTTGCAATTATACATACAACAAATATATTTGGATATTTTTAATGAGCGGTTTGCCTAATAAATACACTGTAAATAATACACTTATAAAACTGCAACGAAAGCATTTGGGTATTATAAAGGCTGTCGCAAGCATAATATGGAGCGCGAGCCCACTACCAGTTGAAGGCGTGCACTGCGTGCTTATCAAAGCTATTTCATTGATGCCAATAATCATATATACATTATATTTATAAATATAAAAATCATATAGCAGCAAGTTGTACGCGTAGCATCAAACAACGCTTTAATATGAACCCATGAATTACTATCGATTTCCTTGATAAGTTAATACACGCAACAATCATAATATGTTCTTAATTCTGTGCAACAGTGTGTCACGCCATCTCGTAACAAAAAGCGATCGTTTGTCTCTGTCAGGGATGTACTCTATTCCCTGGACTATTACTTATACTGTGGCTGGAGTACCAAATGTCATGCAGTAACCGTAGTTATGCGCATAGAGAAAAATAGTATACTGGAAAGTTATGCGTTACGAGTAAAATAGTGATGAATAATTTTATTGAGTGAAAACATATTGCAAATTAAGAAACATCAACAATTTGGTGGTACGGCACTTTGCGCATGCCCGACTGGCTAGCTTCTAGCCTCAAGTAAAGAATCCTCGCCAATCACCTAGCTGTGTGTTCCGGCAGCTGTAGTTGAGAGCGAGTAATTCTAGGTTAGCCTGAACAAGTTCCCAACCTTAAATGGAACTGGACTTCAAGCACAGCTGCTGGAGTATACAGGCAGCTACCGTCTTCATCACCACACATCATCATCATCAGCCAAAAGACGTCTACTTATGCACATGCCTCCTATATTGAATACCAAGATGAAAGACTAATAATATTCATTTACGTTCATCGGCTCCCAGCCGTTTCTTTTCCGTAGTACCATTATTAGAAATTTCCTTTGCTGGTACTACGGCATTTTTTGTGGTTGTACCATTAAATGTACTACTGAATACAGTAGCAAATAAATATATTTGCCGTAGTACCATACGATACGCCTTATCTTGCATTCAGCATGCCAACTAATATCCAGTAATACCCAGCAGGCTTTCTAGGTATTCTGTTATTTATTTACGACACTCTGATCACTGATTGGTATATTTTTTTGTATAAACCTTAATTAAATCTTAATACACCATATATGTAGGTACATGTTTCATAAGATACCACGTTAAGAATAAATGCCGTGGTACTATCAAAAAATATATCGAATGGTACCACGGCAAATTTATTTTCCTAGTCTCTCCTAATGTCATGTCGCACACACATATAACACACCGGATGTGTTGGGGTGGCCACTTGAGAATCTTTTTTGAAACCTTGAGAAAAGTCAGGGTTATCAGTTCAGAGCGATATAATCTGGCCATTACCACTACAACTTTCAAAGTCTAACATTTGGGTCAGTGTTTTGATCCTAAGACAAATTTCTTCGCGTCGAGTTTTACAATAAAATCGAAATTTGCTATCTCCCTAATTCAGCTTTTTGAGCATGTTCAAAGAAGCCATACAAGGAGACCAAGTTATTTTATAAAAAATCAAGACCACATCGACTGAAGTCGTGTATATCATATACAAACATCTCATAAAAAAGATGTAGCGTAACATATTTAGAAATATTTCTCACAAATGGTCTATAAAAGTAAAGGACTCACATTTATACCCGATTACTTGAGATAAACTGTAACATTACCAGGCAATTCGAAGTCCATTCAACCTCTTTATATCATGTGCGACAAACTTGCGGCATCGATAAAAAATAACGATATTTTTGTACCTAAAATCACTATTTCGTAAATGACCGCAATATGTAACTAAGCTAAATTGTTTTTGACGAATAAGTTTAGCTACTTTCCTCTCTGCATAGTCATCGCTACTCTACGAATACTTTATTTATTCGTAGTCGCTTCTAGAATAACTCGTAGATGATATAGAAATGTGTTCATTGTTTTGAGTTAGATATGAAGTTATATGAGTTAGATATGATATAGTACACTTAACGCTTACCATACAAACGTATTTTTATCATATTTTATGTAACAACCGTTACAGCGCTATTAAATTAGGCATCTATATCCCTCCCCCCGAAGGGTTCCCGCCTTGTCGTGGCGGTGGGGCTTAGTAGCCGTGGCTTCGTCACCCACGGTGAAGCGAAGAGGAACCAGGGGCCGTGCTGGCTTGGGAAGTCAGCCGGTCCCAGAGGGGCCGCTCCACTGGGCTTTGCCTCTAAGTCCAGACTGGAGCGGCAACGGGTAGGCTGCGGTGCTGTATGGGCAGCACCGCATCTGAGGCTGTGGTGTTGTATGGGCGACACCACAGCTGACGGTGAGGGGCCACGGCGGGAGAGGAGTGCCGGTATCACGGTGCGCCGCTCTCCCTACCTTCCGTGGCCACGGCGGGGCCGCCACCGTTTGATGGCGGACGCGGAGGGGCCGCAGGGGAGGAGGAGTGTTGGTATAGCGAGGCGCCGCTCTCCCTATCCTCTGCGGCCGAAGTAGCAGGCGACGGGGCTACTCATCTGACCCGTCGCAGGGGGACCTAGGGCGTCGGAAGCGGGATCGTCTGACGCCCATTAGCGGGCTTGGTCCCCAGGTGGTAGCGACGTGCCATGTGTTCTGGTGCGTCGTGAGGGGTAGCACCCCAGGAGGGGTCCGGCAACGGACAACCGTGGCGGGTTCGTGGTTGAGTGCTAAAGCGACCCTGCGATCCCGCCGAGAAGCGGTAGAGATGGAACACCGTGTGTTATTTAGTCGGTAGGGGCACTTGCTGCTGTGGGAGTAGTTGGTGTCGAGCCCGACATATCCCGGCCACCTTCCCCGGGGTGGACGGGAATGCGTAAATGCATTTTTCACAGGTAAAAAAAAAAAAAAAAAAAAAGGCTTCTATATCCCTGAGCCTATTCAGTTTGCCAGTTTTTCGATTTATCATTTATTTTATTCCTAAAGAACAGCTAGCTGAACACACCGTTGAATTGGTGCTTGATGACAGATTTTCTTGAGGGTGGTAGCTTGTCCAGGCGGACATTCGCAAAATGTCCTACCACCGTACAAAGGTTTAGGATAGACCACCAGCTTGACGCCATATTTAATGTTTTTTTGTCATGTGGCATAAAGAAATCTACAAACATACACAAATTTAAATACATAGATACGTATGTATGCAAGTAAACTTGAACCCTGAAATCATTACACTTATTTTGGGCAGAAGTGTAAAAAAATACGCGTTGCAATAAAAACCACGCTCCTTGTTTGAAGTCAGACAAAACTCAATTCCGACGTATAGTTTTTACAATATTTCCTATAGCAATAAATAAGTTGTCCGTCTGTGTCGCTGGGGAAATGATACGGAGGAAAAACGGATATTACTTCATAAATAATAAGAATTGAGCTCGTCAAACATTCAGGCTTTTGTTTTGGATGGAAATTGCAAAAAACATCACGCCCGCAGTAATATTTTCAGACGTCTACATAGATATTAAAAAAATATGACGAATCTCATGTTATTTCTCTTCTCGAGACCGCGGTGATAAAACAAGAGTAGGTAAAAAGGTACTCTAGTATGTGAATACTAGAGTACCTTTTTACCCGTAAATGTACCCGTGAGGGTACATTTCTCAAATGTCTCGTTGGTGTTTGTGTAAAAGCAAGGACATTCAAATGTACTATATAACTTTCGAAAAAGGAGGACGTACTCCATTCGATTGTATTTTTTTTAATCCGTTGCGTGATTATTCCGCCAAGAATGTTGCTTTTTTAGGGTTCCATACCCAAAGGGTACAAACGGGACCCTATTACTGAGACTTCACTGTCCGTCCGTCCGTCTGTCACCAGGCTGTATCTCAAGAACGGTGATAGCTAGACATTTTCACAGATGATGTATTTCTATTGCCGCTATAACAACAAATACTAATAATTAAATAAAATAAATATATGGGATCCCCCCATACAACAAACTTGTTTTTTTAACGTTTCTTGCTCGATACTAATAACGGTGACAGGTAGAAGCTTTAACTATTCACAGAATATTTAGTTACGGAACCCTTCGTACGCAAGATCCACTCGCACTTGGCCGGTTTTTTATTATTTGTTTAAAAGGGTATACTTACGAATTGTTCCCATCAAAATTTCATAATTTCATAATATCAAGTGTCTTAAGTAACAGTCAATTAACTGAACTGATATTTTTTGCAAAGAATCAGCTCGAAACGATGTAACTGTAGAGAAAACATAACTTTAGTCTCAAAGAAACTTTTATCGGTACTATTAAAATGACGAACATACTTAGAATCGAAAGGTTTTATCTTTTATGTTTGAAAACACGGGTGTTTGAGCATGAAACAACTTACTGTGAGTTGATATGACTATCGACAATGTTTCGGCTTCTACCGGAAGCCTTCCTTAAGATATTGAGGAGGAAGAAGTTAAGTTGTTTCACGCTCAAACACCCGTGTTTTCAAACATATAATATAAATATGAGCGTAAGTTTTTATAATATGATTTTATCTTACGCAACTCTTGTCGATGGTGATATTAGCCGAGTGGCAATGTTTTTGTAAGTACGCAACACTAAATGAGTGAAAAATATATTTAAAAAAGAAATATGGGAACCGACTTCCAACACTTAATAGTGTGAAATAACTTGTGGAATTCGACCATGCTAATTTGAGGTCAGTATTTTGTATCAGCATGGTACCGACTTCAACAAGTTATTTTGAAGTAATGATGGCTCAGTGGCATTGGCTATGGACTGCTGCGCAACAGGTCCATGGTTCGAATCCCACGGCGGGCTTGAGCTTCAACGGATGGTGGAAGTGCATTTTGTGAATGCCCGCCTGGCAAGCCACCGATTTTCTACTTGTGGGTACAAGTAGCCTAAATCTGTCGCCAAGCACCTAACGGTGTGTTTCGGCAATTGTCCCTGAGATCCAGTAATTCTAGGTTAAGCCTGTTAACACCTTCGACCGCATCATCACTTACCATCAGGTGAGATTGTGGTCAAAGGCTAAAAAATCAACATAAAAAACATACTTTTCAGCGCTTGAAGACTGTTTCGTGTTTCATTCTAAATCTCTGTGTAAAAGCAACGCTTTGGAATCACAAGGTCCTAGGTTCGAACTCCAGGTAAGACAAGTTATTGGGTTGTTTTGACAAAGAAAATTTGTTACCATGTCTTTTGCAATGTATGTACTGTATCAGCCGAATTTTCCACTGTTGAACACAGCCTCCCCCATTAAGGCGGGCTTTGCCATAATCCCCACGCTTGGCAGGCGTCTTGGGGATCGCAGTTTCAGATATAAGTTCCTCAGAAAGCGCTGCTGCCCACCTTCCGGTATTATACGTCGCCTCTTACGACATTCAAGGTAGCAACGAGGGGGTGACATTCTAGCCCGGCACCCCACGGAGCAATATATATAAGTGAAATGTAAATAAACGATTATTATTATAAGCAGCAGTGACGGCTCAGTGGCATTGGCTATGCATTGCCGCGCAGCAGGTCCATGGTTCGAATCCCGCCGCGGCCTTGATCTTCACCGCATGGTGGAAGGGCTTTTTGCGAATGCCCGCCTGGCTAGCTACCACCCTCAAGTAGAAAATCTGTCGCCAAGTAGCCCACCACCATGCTATAACGACTGCCATCCTAAGACGACAACCGGGACCGACGGCTTAACGTGCCCTCCGAAGCACGGAAACGCTCAGTATTAATGTCACTAGCGGTCACCCATCCAACTCATGACCATTTTTTTATTTATTTTTTTTTAACGTGTGAAAAATGCATTTACGCATTCCCGTATCATATGTCGGGCTCGACACCAACTACTCCCACAGCAGCAAGTGCCCCTACCGACTAAATAACACACGGTGTTCCATCTCTACCGCTTCTCGGCGGGATCGCAGGGTCGCTTTAGCACTCAACCACGAACCCGCCACGGTTGTCCGTTGCCGGACCCCTCCTGGGGTGCTACCCCTCACGACGCACCAGAACACATGGCACGTCGCTACCACCCGGGGACCAAGCCCGCTAATGGGCGTCCGACGACCCCGCTTCCGACGCCCAAGGTCCCCCTGCGATGGGTCAGATGAGTAGCCCCGTCGCCTGCTACTTCGGCCGCAGAGGATAGGGAGAGCGGCGCCTCGCTATACCAACACTCCTCCTCCCCTGCGGCCCCGCCGCGTCCGCCATCCAACGGTGGCGGCCCCGCCGTGGCCACGGAAGGTAGGGAGAGCGGCGCACCGTGATACCGGCACTCCTCCCCTCACCGTCAGCTGTGGTGTCGCCCATACAGCACCACAGCCCGCCTCAGATGCGGTGCTGCCCATACAGCACCGCAGCCTACCCGTTGCCGCTCCAGCTGGACTTAGAGGCAAAGCCCAGTGGAGCGGCCCCTCTGGGGCCGGCCGACTGCGCAAGCCAGCACGACCCCTGGTTCCTCTTCGCTTCACCGTGGGTGATGAAGCCACGGCTACTAAGCCCCACCGCCACGACAAGGCGGGAACCCTTCGGGGGGATCCAACTCATGACCACAGGCGACGTTGCTTAACTTTACTGATCGGTTGAGAACAGCTAAGTAAACTTCGCTACGAGCGCTTCCAGAATATAAAAAAAAAAAAAAAAAAAAAATAGCTACTGTGCTCCTTTTGAAAACTGTTCACTCCATTACATGAACAAAACATGTCTGGTATGGATATTAAGACATATCTGTCTTCCCCGTCGGGAATTACAGGCGTGGCGATATGCATGTATTTTTTATTTCTGATAAATAAAGGATTCGGGGCCATTTTGATTTGACTGGGACTTTTCCTGGAACTTCGAGAAGGAGTGAGACGTGGCGTTAGTGAGAAGCAGAACTTTTACTAGAGATATTTTTAATATGTAGGTATATTTGCTTTTTTTATTAAATAATTTTGTTTCTCATAATTTTTAAATATTTATGTTAACTAATATTTTTTTTGTTGATATTTCTGATACTGTTTTGAATTTCGCTTTGAAGTCCCATCTCTTCGTCTCATCTCGTAAGTCATAGTAACTGCACCATATAAGCAGCATTCCATTACTTGGATGTCAGAGGAGTTTTGAAAGACACCTGCATGGGAGTCGTAAGTGGCGAAGAAGGGAAATATACCAGAAGGTGGATAGCAGCGCCTTCTGAAAAACTGTAATTTTCCCTGTGATTTCCAAGACGCCTGCCAAGTGTGGAGATTACGGCAAACACCCACTTAATGGGGGATTGGGTGTAGCAGAGGACGATACGGCTGATACAATAACACTTTTTAGAATTTATGCCCTTGTATTGTTTACGTTAATAGTTATATATATATATATGTATATATGATACGCTTTGTATTATTAAAAACAATTTTTGTTGTGTATGGGATATGAACAATGTTTATTTACGAATATTTCTGGAAAAAAAAATTCTTCATTTATAATATATACATATACGCTGTCGTGGGTTTTTTGGTAAGATAATATAAGATAAAAATAGCCGTTATGCATTATGTACGAGGGATACTAAAGGTTTTTGCAATGCACGCCAGGAGTGGTCGCATATGGCACATTTTTTTCCTACTTACTTGTCACTATCTCAATTCACACAATATATCTATAAATAATAGCATGTGTTATTTTGGCGTCAGCTAGTTCTTTATAAGCAAAAAAAAAACTTTTTGTACAGTTTCATTAAAATCCATTCAGTAATTATTGCGTGAAAGAGTAACAAACACCCATACATACACAATTTCACGTTTATAATATTATATTAAAATATTAAATATTAATAATTAGTAGCTGTAGTGTTGTATATAGTTCGTAGTATTTTGTTGATAAAGGCATATCGCCGGTAATTTTTTTTTATTAGTTTTAATAATATTAATATTATTATAGTAGAAATTAACCGGCAAAACACTCACGTTGGTAAATAAACTAAAAGCCCTGCTGCAAAAATGCTATTTACAATGAATGACAGATTTGTTTAAATTATTTTTGCCATGACATTTCATATTGGTCTATAGATACTTATATTATTATTTGCAACTTTGACATTAATTTAAATTATAATTATTAATGGGACATTATAAGCAGTCTTATTATATTTATTTTATTTGTATTGTTTTCATAAATTTAACGAGCCTAGTGCCACTCTCCAACATTTGCTCGCCTCATAGGCGTAACATGATAAAAGCGACTATTATTTCACCATATTTTGTACATGTGTTGTTTTTTCGTGGTTATAAAATTTCTTATGTTGTATGCAAATAAATGATATTTATAAACATAAAGTAGGTTAAATATATGACCTTAATCTTTATCTTTAGGGATCGACGTATTTGGTTCTTAACGTGAGTATTTTTGCCGGTTAATTTATAATATTTAGGGCCTGTTTCAAAATGTTCGAGAAGTTCCGGTTATACTAGCCATAACATTAAATAACTGAATGATAAAACTGACAGTTAACATGCAGCGCATTTCAAGCTTTAACCGATGGATAGGCTAAATCGAGGACTGTGAAACGCAAATATAGTGTTTTATTTATTAAATATGTTTTGGGTAGTATAACCGGAACTTCTCGAACATTCTGAAACAGGCCCTTAAAGAGTTATATTACCAAAAGTATCAAACCAAACTCATTGCTTACACTAACATACTTTTATCCTGTTCAATTTACTAACATCTAAATTAATTCTTTCACTTCACTTATTTCTCGATAAAAAAATACAGTACGGACCTACAAGAAAAGGACAGACTTATAAATCTTATTATTAGTTTTGAAATAAATAACACTATTTTTGTACTAACTCTAGCCATCATCACTTGTTGTTGTCGTTGTTTGATAAGTTTGAATCATATCTGTGCGTCTGTAGGTAGTTTATGATGAAAACTATGATGCCGTGTTTACACCTGCTGTAATGCAAGAATAATTGTAGCTTTGGAACCTGACCATAGAACATATAGTAATACCCCTGATGTAAGTGTGGTTACGGTTTGTTGCTATATTTTAAGTGGTAACTTAAGCTGGTAGTTCGTTTGGCGGTATTTTTGATACAAGTCTGTCCTTTATTCAGGTTCTTTTATAAATCGTATGAAAGTATACAAATAAAGTATTTGTTCATGTAATTGTCTTTATTGTTAACAATTTTTATAAAGGGACTTCAACAAAGAGTACAGTAGAACTAATATGTTGATAATGTTTTTTTTTTTGGATAAGTACTTAAAATTCATTGAAAGGCTCATATAAGTTGTATAATTTTTCAATGTTAATATTTTGTTTATAGTACACCTTGATAACGTTTTGAAGTTTTTTTATTTAATTGTGACGTAACAATTGATGCATTTCGTCAAATACAAATTGCACTGTGCCCGTCACACTGAGACGTACAGTTGTTAGGTCTCATGTGCCTGAAATTTTACTGGCTCTCAAGGACTGCTGCCGGAGCACACTGTTAGGTGCTTGGCGACAGATTTTCTACTTGAGGGTGGTCGCTAGCCAGGCTGGCATTCGCAAAATGCCCTTCCACCAACCGGTGACGCTCAAGCCCGCGGCGGGATTTTAACCATGGACCTGCTGTTGTTTTTGTTGTTGCTCCATTCCCTTTTAAAATATAAACTTGATCCTGGGTATCGGAAAAAGTATGCACACACACTATGACATCATCAATTTGTGATATTGAAATTATTGAGTATATCAGAAATACTAGAAGCCAGGTCCGGAAAATATAGTGGATATTGCATTAACTGAAATCTGGCCGAAGAATAGCAGCACCTTGAACATCTGACTGATGCGAATCAGAACTGGAGCGATCGGAACTGGAGCTAAAGCTTTAGCTCCAGTTCTGCACGTAATTTCCTATGCATTTATGTTTATTTCTGTAGTTTTTATTATGTAACTTAATATCCTCTTATTGCGGATGCTGATATTTTCGGCGGGAAATCAACATTTTAAACCTAATATATAAACATAATTTTCAACAGTTTTGATGGTATTTGGGTAATTTACAGAGTCGAGTGCATTGGTGTCCAAAAACTGTTCACGACAAAACTATAAATATCATTGGAAACTCACGAATACTATGACTCCGTAGCATGGTTGCGAAACCTGGCTACAAGCGTGATAAACATTGTTTAAATTTAGAATTTCTCACCACAGACTTGAGATTCCACCTTAAGTTAAGCAATCAATCGTTATGGTACCTTCCCGATCTTAGAAGACGGAGGCTATTTTATTATCTTGCCAACCGACGCATATACTTTAAAAAGCAAATAGTGATAGGTCTTGTTTTGTTAGGCGTTAGACTCAAGTGTGGCGGCAGCATAATATGGTAATTTGATTTGGTCGTATTCGATAAAGCAGTATTTATAGCATTGGTATCATGACGCCTTTTATATAATTGAAGGTGAGTAATTTTTTTTTTTATGCAAAACATTTCAATGTGTCTCTAATAAACACAACTACTAAGCACAGCAGCTGATATAAAGACCTGTTTGTTATCTGCCGTTAGTATACACGAACATTATGGTGAAAATTGTCTTATATTTGTCTGTACAAGTTAATCATACTTTAACATAAAATATATGTACCAGCGTGCGTAAAGTCCATATATATCTTGTTCTCTAAACTTCAACCAGACCACAGAAATGTATTTTAAACTATACATTTATTTTCATAACCTTCCTGCAAGTATTCTTAAGAATCATAAGCAAGAAAAGCTTGGTGGTACTTCTAATAAGCATTCTAACGAGCATGTTTTAACACAATATTTTGCAGTAAATGTAATAAAAATTTACTGCTGTACATAAGTCAAAAGCATTTTAAATTAGATATTTTGTGTAAGGCACTCTTATTTTTTATATATTTTATTTAGGTAGTTTTAAAAATTAAGACTCATCATAGCCAGACAATCCCATCATAGCCTCATGACAATAATACATTACATTACATGCTCTTCAATAATACATTACAGTAGGTGTCGATAAAGTGATAACTAGTAACTTTTATATGTAATAGGCGTTTTTTTTTCACTACGAATAAGCATTGCAATTCAACGTGGCAATGCTGCCAGTATGCTGGGCACGCTGCCAACTAGTAGTGGGCTTTTGACATTTGGACTGCCTGTGAGTCTGCAATGACTTATAGGTCGTCCAAATGCTTTTATTGTAGTAGCTGTAGTGTTGTACATAGTTCGTAGTATTTTGTTAATAAAGGCATACCGCCGATATAAAAAAATAGGTGTTTATGGTTGATATACCTATTGCAGGTATGATGATATATAAAAACTCAAACCGTTCTTTAGAAACTAAATATAGATACTTATACTTTCCTTATATTTTTCTCTTCACTCCTTCACAAGGATAGTGACTACGGCCCTTCATACCAGAAAGGAATGAGCCCTCTCAGCCAAGTGCCGTCTTTTATAAATCACTCCTGCCCCCACAATATTGATGGTCGAACAATGTTGCCATTTCTCAAATATTACAACACGAATTATTAAAATCTTTTAAAATCCTACAGTTCGATTGATATTCGATATGATTATGTAAAATTTGGTCTTGATATACCAAATCGATGTTAGGGACTCCAACCCACTAAAATGACCATAACCTGTCCTATACCTAGGTGGGGCAAGATGGAGTCGCGTTAGCATTCACCATCTCGCCCCACCTATGTATCTGTGGAGGGGTGACCTTACGCTTGGGGAGTTATTTTGACTCGTCTTGATTACCTGTAACGGGCAAACTACGATGGAGGGCATTTCCAAACTGGCGTCCGATAGATGGTAAAGTAGAAAACCTGTAATCAAGTGTCTGACAGTTGTCCTTAGATCAACAAGTAATTCTAGGTGAGTGATTCAAAGATGTTCGACCGCATCAGCCATAGAGAAAATGATGATATATGGATATTGGGAACTTATTTCATTTGTAAAAAAAAAAGATATATCCTAGAGCAGACTGCTCTAGGATACATTACTGCGGTCGGGGATCATACTACCGAATGCCTTCCGTTTACCAACCATTATATTTGTAATAACAAATATTTTAAAAGTATTACAAAATTACAAATATACGATAGAAAAAATTTAAGTCATGTGCGGGGAAAAATTTAAGTAATGTAATCCGCATTGCAGGTTTTATTGCAATCATAACAATATTAAAATGTTAAAATTATTTTAAGTAAACATCAAATTAATTATTTAATAAAACATTTAAAAAATATTTATAAAAATTATATTAATCTAGTGACAATGTCTCGATCGTGTCAAATATGTCTCGATCGTGCGCTCGTAGAGTCAACACCTCCTGAGGATGCTTCGTTTAGAAGCGAAACGTGTCGAATACTCTTCCGGTTTGGCTGCGTGGGGTTTGTGACGTCACGCCAGGAAATTAGGCGGAATTGTCACTAGATTTTTTAGTGTTTTATAATAAAATAATTAATTTGTTATTTTCTTAAAATACTTTTAAATTATTTGTTATTATTAACACTAGAGTACACGCGCGGCCAACTATAGTAGACCAGGGTGACTCTTTTTGCAATATTTTTTTTAATTTAGCGCTCTAGACTCTAGTGGTTCCAGGTAAGCCTCGTCAGGTATATTTGACACGACTTCAGTATCCTGTGAAAACCCAGCGTGTACTCATGCACAAGCAATTTGGCGCCAAAAGCGCGGTGTATGTTTATTAAATTGTATTATTTATTTATTGATTACTAATTGTTATAACATATATATTTTCGTATTTTAGTATTTTTTAGGGATGTACCTATAGATCCGATTATGTCATGGTTGATTCACAAGTGGAAAGGTGGCTGCATGAGCTACCTACTGAAGATGAAGAAGTAATTTTATTGAGACTGAAGATGGAAAAGAGCCACACCCACCAATGTAGTAGAAATGAGAACATTTCTGGCCATATTATACGTCATGGGAGTGTCGGATAATGAACGACGTAAATTAATGGATTTTTGGGACTTGGTTTGGAAATTGTATATGGCAAATATAGTGTTCAACGTTACTGCCGTCGATGCCGTTAGTAATATTTTTGATTTGATGAACATTCGACGCTCTGGTAATCAACCAAATTAACGCATCTGGCGAAAAAATAGTCAGGTCTAACTTATTGCAAGAAATGGCCTTCAATTTGATTAAACTGCTTTTGATTCACCGACTATCCATTGAAACACTTCCACGACAACTTAAATTCAGAATAGAAGCACTTTTGGGTGCACAGTTCAAGAACCCCAAGAGTCTCAACACGATTTGACTTCATAGATAGGACGAGTTGGTCGGTGCGCACTTTGCTCAAGGACCCGAAATCGGTAGACAAAAAAGTGGTGCAGGACTTGCAATAAATGAATTCTGTGTAACCGATCTAAAAATATCGGTTATCTTAATAACTAAAAATTTCACTAAATTCTAATTTAAATAAGCGCCATCTGTAGGCAAACGCACAAACGACTATCTAAATTCCATCTGAAGATGCAAGCACCTTTAAATCTATAAACCTAACTACCTTTGCTGCGAGCTGAGGTAGTTCAGCGACTCACCGATAGAGGTCGCATATAGCAATCAAAAATCTCAGATAGCCTATGATAGAAGAAACTTTCTACACATGATGAAAGATGTCGCCATGGTACTTATAACTTTTTAGATTACATCTGCATTCTAAATAATTATTTATAGATTAAAATAAATACTAAACATTATTTGGACTGTATAATAATGAAAATATGGTTCCAAAAATGTTATGCCTTTGATAGTAATTACTCGGCTTCTTCTTCTTCTTCTTCTTCTCCATTCAATTCGACTCTTATCGTGACAGTTAAACAAATGTCAATCCAGTCTGTCAGAAAAAATACCACGATATAACTGTGAGCTTCCGATTATACGAACGTTTGGTTTTTGAAAATGTTCAAAATAAAGTGTAGTGATTGGATTGACGACTCCAACGGTTTTGAGGCCTTTTTCATTACCATATATGGTAGCGAAATGCGCCTCCAACATCCGCCCAAAATGATGTCTTTCCTCGAAGAGGAATCGGCATTACTTCGCCACCACCCGCCGACTGTTCAACTAGAATTAAATCTCTACGTTTGAAAGTTGTTACAAAGACTTAATTAAAATATAACATTAATCTTCAGAATCCCCAGACACTGGGTAAGTTTGTGTTTTGAAGTGAAAGTGTACTTGACCACCATAAATTCTAACCTACATTTTGTAACCTTTGGTATGTACTCTCAACTTATTTACTGTATTTTATTATGTGTCTTACATGCTAACTCTCTTGTGTAACCTTTGTATATTTTACTGTGATTTTCTGTGCTTTTCTACTTGTGTTCTCTTTTTACGCCCTTCTGGCAAACTTTAAAGGGTGTTGCTGGTAGCTCGCAATTCACGAGGTACCTAGGCTAGTCCCTTATTGCTCGGTAGTGAACGGACCTCGTGGATTGTGCGCCTCTTTACCAGCAACACACCTATTTACGCCCTTCTGGCATTCTGAGCGGCTGGTGGTTCGCATCCGCGAAGGGCCTAGCTAGCCCCTTTATGCTCGGTAGCGGAAGCCGTAGCGGATGCGAATTCTTCACCAGCAGCATCTACTTCTTTGGCCCTTATGGCATCTCTTGTTTGCTGGCGGGCCACATCCCTAAAGGCCCTCTGCGAGTCCCTCAATGCTCAGCAGCAGAGGGACAGTGGACCCACCAGCTCAACACTTTACTGGACCCATTGTGACCGGAGCACATGTGCTTTCCAGGGTTCCAGTACGAAGCGGAATTCTTCCAGTACGAGGCAGAACTTCCAGTACGAGGCTGAACTTCCAGAACACGACCTCTGAACTCCGGCCGTCCTCTGACCTCCAGCACCGACCGCGGCCACCTTTCTCTACAGCGATTGCTGGGAATTTCTACCGGCGCGGCGGTGTGGAGCCGAGCCCTGCACGGCAGACCTGCTGCTGAGCATCGACTCAAATACTAGCGGACCGGAGCTAAGTCCTTAAACAAGGAAGCTTGCCAAATTTGCCATACCTGTCTGAGATCCACGACCCTTATTATTTATTATACTTTATATTCTAATCTCTCTCTTCTTTCTCTTATGCTCCCTTCTACCCTGAGTAGGTAGGTATGTGACACGATCACCAAGCAGTAGTGAGTCTTGAATGCTACGAAATAAAAGAAAATAGTAATAAAGTTTAATTATAAGTTTAAAAAAATTAAGCTAATCGCCGAAGTGCCATTTTTGTTACTTTTTCTTTTATATTTACTAATTTGTTGATTTGTTATAATTTCTTTATAATTTATCTTAAAAGTGAGGTTGTAAAAAATAAAAACCTTTTCCATTCCATTAATTATGTTTATCAAATATATCAGAATATACAAGTTATTGACATTTTAAAATGGCCTACTATAGTAGGCCACGCGTGTACTCGAGTAAAAAAAAGGGGCGCGTGTACTGTAGTGTTAAATATGGATTTCCGCAAAGTAACGCCTGAAACTGTTAATTATCGTTATACACCGTGTCCCAAAATTCAACGATAAGCCGGCATCGGTGCATGGACCTACTCATGACTACTCGGGAAAAAAAAAAAAAATTATAACTCTTTTTTTTTTTTATTACAGAGACTTTTATAAAGTTGCGCCAACTTTTAATAAAACTTGCCATGGTAGTGTCCATACTTTTTTTTTTAACCCAGACTATAGAAAGTGCATAGAATGTTAAAATCTATGAAAATTATAAGAATTTTTTTTTTTTTACTGATTTTTGTAAAATAACTACAGACTTTCTGTAATTTTAAAGGATTGTGGTAGATAGCCGTCCTTCTTAGGTGGCTAATGCACAAAAAATATCAAAAATATGTCAAAAATTGTGGTCATGGTAGTTGAAAATAGCATAATGGGTATCGAATATCGATGAAATTTATAAAAGTCTCTGTAATTAATAAAAAAAAACAGTTATAATTTTTTTTTTTTTTTTTTTCCGAGGAGTCATGAGTAGGTCCATGCTCCGATGCCGGCTTATCGTTGAATTTTGGGACACGCTGTATATATTTTTTATATTATTGTGACAGAACAAGCTGGAGGCCCACCTGATGTTAAGCGAACTAACCTCTGCCTATAACAGATGCATTTCGTCACAAGTCACGAATTGCACTGCGCCCGTCACCTTGAGACAAAGTGGTCAAGTTTCATGTGCCTGTAATTTCACGGGCTCTCTAGGAATGCCGCCGGAACAACGGTAAGGTGCTTGGCGACAGATTTTCGCTAGTGGCGGTGGTCGCTAGCCAGGCAGGCATTCGCAAAATTCCCTTCCACCATGCGGTGAACCTCAAGCCCGCGGTGGGATTCGAACCATGGACCTGCTATACCATGATTATGTAGAATAGTTTACAGACCTATTTAAAAGCGCAATAATGTTTATACAATTTTGAATTTCCCACCATATGCGTCATATTGTCCAACAATATTTTTTTGTATATTAATTGTGGACGCTTTTATATCACAGAACATATGAGAGCTTTTAATAATTTCCTAAGGACTAACTCAATTTTACAGGGCTATAGTTTTGTATTCAATAAACCTCTTTGTATGTTTCTAAGAAAAAACACTCAGTTTTCTTATAGTAAAAAAACTGACAACGGAATACACTGCAATGCGAAACTCTTTTGAGATTCTTAATTCTTCCGGCAGGCGTTTTATACAAATTCCAACAGAGAAAATACAACAAACGCAAAAAAGAATATACCAACAGAATTAAACAAGAACAGTCCCTCACACCGCCCAAGAAGATTCTTACAAACATAATTACTTAAACCTCAAATCTCTCTTATTTACGCAAAGAACATAAAAATCCCTTAGTTAATATTATAGTTAATATAATATTAACTTAGTTAATATAAGTCATTAAATATGTGTCTTATACGGATATTTAATTCATGTTTTTTTATTAACAACACACTACAGACAGAATACAACGCTGCAGCTACTTTAAAGAAAGCATTTAACCAACCCAAAGGCCATTACAGGCCTGCAGGCAGTCCAAATATTCCAGCCCACACGATCACGCGTCGCATCTACCAAGCGCTCTAAATTAATTTAATTTTCAATTGATACAGATGCTGTGATGTCCCAGTGGCTTTGTACTACCATACAAAGGGTTCTTGGTAAGAATCCCGGTTTTAGCTTCGCTGCATGGCGGTAGAGCATTTAACGAATGCCTACCAAAAAATCTGTCGCAAAGCATCTAAAGATGTCTCGGCAGCTCTACTTCAGATCTAGATCAGGGAAGATTGTAAACAAAGGCTAACCTATAAGCAGTTATAAATAACCATGCATATATGAATAAAAAACACTCACTCATGAGCGTATTATGCAGTGCAATAAGAAATTAAAAGGTATGTACATATAACGAAAGGAAATGCATTTGTTCCCAAGTACAAATAAGACTTCGGTACATTTGAAGGGTAAATTATACGAGTACACAGACATATAGCAAACACTTTTTACAGAAAAACAATTCTGCCAAGTCCGAGTTGAGTCTTGATCAGGGTTCTGAAGTCCAAAAGATTTTTCATATCATGTCATTTTGTACACTATATAATAATAAATCTTTATTTCAGGTAACAGACACAATAAATAAATTTAAAAATGTACGGACTCATGGAACATATATACCTTAGTCTAAATATATATATATATATATATATATATACACTTCTGGACTCATCTATTGGCCCACCTTGTATTTTCAGTTTCGTTTGGTCCTAGCTAAAATTTTATATTAGGTCGAGCAAAAAGTTTTTAGCAGTTTTGAACCTGGCACATTCACAATTTCATTCAATAGTCTTTTTTGAATTTCGAACACAGAATTTAAAGAAACAAAAGACAATTTGGAGCCTGTTTGTTGATATCAAACAATCGAATACTAAGAAAACTTGGTTTTATTGGTTTACTTGGATTTAATTCTTGAAAAAGTGATTGATATCTTTGGTTTTGCAACAAACATTACTTATTCTTAACATTAAGGTGAGGTTCTATCAATAATCTATGGATACTTCACCTGAAGTCGCCGCCCAAGCTGTGGCACTTATTCAGGCCGGACACAGCCAAAGAAACGTGAGTGCTCAACTTAATTTAAGTCGATCTGCGGTCCGAAATGTTTATCGGAGGTACCTAGAGACTGGCGGCTTTGTTCGTCGCCAAGGAAGGCCACGATCTCGGGTCACAACTGAAAGGCAGGATCGATTCATCGTGACGACCAGCTTGAGAAATCGTCACCTTACCTCCATTGAGATACAAAACCAACTTCGCGACTTCCACGGAGTATCTGTGAGCGCTCGAACTGTTCGGAGAAGGTTAAAAGAACGCGATATGGTACCACACAAGCCAGCTAATGGGCCCAAACTAACGCGAGCCCACCGAACAGCGCGCCTTCATTTCGCACGCAGTCATTTAAATTGGACACAGCAAGATTGGAGCCGTGTACTCTTTTCTGATGAGTCTAAAATTGTGTTACATGGCAATGATGGAAGGAAGAAGGTCTACCGACGTAAGGGAGAGCGTTTCGCACAATGCTGCTTTGAAGAGAGGGTTGCTTATGGCGGTGGCTCATGGACTGTCTGGGGCGGTATATCCGCGAGCGGCAAAACTCAACTTAAGGTTGTTACAGGACCACGGCTGCCAACATTAAATGCTGAAAGGTACATTCGTGAGTGCTTAGAACCTCACGTGATACCATACGCGGACTATGTGGGCCCAAATTTCCTTTTTATGCATGATAATGCAAGAGCCCATGCGGCCGGCATCGTCAGGGAATATCTTCGGGATGTGAACATCACAGTTATGGACTGGCCAGCCAGAAGCCCAGACATGAACCCTATTGAGCACATGTGGGACGAGCTAAAAAGACGTGTTAGGGCTCGTCAGCCAGTTGCCCAGACGATACAGGAGTTGAAAACTGCCATAGAAGAGGAATGGGAGATGATCCCTCAAAATTTCATAGAGCGGTTGATAAACTTTATGCCTAATCGTATGAGAGCTGTGGTAGATGCCCATGGAGGCAACACGTGTTATTAAATTAAACCTTTATTTGATAAAACATGTTTTTTATTCAAAAATCAATTGCCTTTAACAAGGCGCATATCCGACTTGTTAGGCGTAGCTCCATGTCGTATGGTATTCTGAATTCAAATTTAAAACAATACGATCGAAAAAGATGGTAAAATGTGCCAGGTTCAAAACTGCATAAAAACTTTTTGCTCGACCTAATATAAAATTTTAGCTCGGACCAAACGAAACTGAAAATACAAGGTGGGCCAATAGATGAGTCCAGAAGTGTATATATATAACGGCGCGTGAACAATTTAATGGAGTTACTAAGATGAAAAATGAAACGTTATGATTATTTAGATCACTAATTATGTTCAGTACTATAATCGATATTGCTTTGTATTCGATAATTCATTTTTAGAGCGGGTAACACCGAATGGAGTTGTAGGTGTCATGGCGGCCGGATGACTGTCGAAGTCATTCACTTCCTCTCTGATTTTTGAAGTGTGCGCACTTCTTGACGGACAACCGAACGTGATACACGCGTGCCAACCCATTGGCTCTTAATCCATTTTAATCCACGTGATACTATGTAGTTTTGCTGTAATAAGTTTCTTGTGAATTACAATTGTGATCTTACGATATTCTCTGGGTGTTATTTTGTGAAAATCTGCGAGTGCACGCCCAATCTGAGTAGATAACGGATCCGTCTCCATGGACGACATACCGACCTTCTCGGCACTTACTCCGTTATATATATGTATACTAAAAATTAATGACACAACATAACGGGTAGACTCTGCTTTCTCTCCCTGAATAAGCGGTATACCACCCCTGCAGGCCAAAAGTCCGGTGTCAGGAACATCTTGGATTGAGCTGCTGGGACCTGAAGGGTATAAGACTTGAAGTTCGTGGCCCTAATCTGTTCCAACCGCATCAAATTCAGTGAGATTTGCTCCTCACACCGGCCCTTCAGTGTCTATATATTTTAACAGTCGGTGCTACGACCCCGTAATGTGAAGTTTATATTGGTCATAGCTTACGAATAATGAAATTTCGGTATTTCCAGTGTTAATTTTCCTGTCGCGAAGACACGCCCTACGATATTTTTTTTGAGTGTAGGTGTGTTTAAGCAGGTCCCAAAAATAACACACAGATAACTATTACAGCTTTGTATTTGGTTACTACACTGATAGCTACGAATGTTTCCGAACACACCCGAATGTAATGCTCGTTACAATTAGTTGAGTATGCGGAGAATCTCGTCACCGCGAGTTAGGAAAAAGTATCTCGGTGGGCAGCGCCATCTATGATTTTATTACAGAACTTGAACTAGTAACTTTTGCCACAGATGACTTAATCTTTGCGCCTCATAGACAATGATAACGATTGAATTTCATTCCTAAATGCACGACTCTGGATTGCATGCGATATTAACGGACTAAACAAGGTGTATCTACTACAAGACATCAGAACAAGAAAATTAATATATGATTAAAAAAAAGCAAAATCTCTCCACGTTCGATAAGCCCTACGTTCTGCTGCGACTGCAGTTTATGTGCTCGCGGACCAAATTTTCTGTTCTAGGTTCCCGTAACATCAGGTGGGCCAGGTGCTTGATCCGTCACAAACCCATAAAAAAAATGTTAAGAATTCATAATGAAAATAGTAACATTTATTTATTACATGTACGGTTTCTAGATGCAGCGCAGCAAGCTTGAAAAAAAATTGGTAAGACACAATGTATGATACTGACATGTTTAAGTTTTTTGAAGCAGTGATGGCTCAGTGGCATTGACTATGGACTGCCGTGCCGCAGGTCCATAGTTCGAATCCCGCCGCGGGCTTGTGCTTCGCCGCATGGTGGAAGGGCATTTTGCGAATGCCCGCGTGACCAACCTCAAGTAGAAAATCTGTCGCCAAGCACCTTACGGTGTGTTCCGGCAGCAGTCCTTGAGAGCCAGTGAAATTACAGGCACATGAGACTTAACAACTATGTCTCATAATGACGGGCGCACTGCAATTCATGACTTGTGATGAAATGCATCGGTTATAGGCAGAGGTTAGTCCGCTTAACATCAGGTGGGCCTCGTGCTTGTTCCGTTACAATATCATAAAAAAAAAGTGCTTGGCGACAGATTTCTTCTATATCGATATCTAGTTGAGGGTAGCCAGGCGAGCATTCGCAAAATGCTCTTCCACCATGCGGTGCAGCTCGAGCTGGCGGTGAGGATCGAAACATGGACCTACGACACCGCAGTCCATAGGCTTTACGACTCTGCTATTATTGCTTCAAAAGAAAATTAAAGATAGATAGGTCCACTCCACTACGCTACACCCGAATAAGGTATATGACCAATTTAGCATTAAGTTTAACCACGTATAACTAAGATGTGCATGTGAGACTATAATTGCAATTTATTATGGGATTTTAATTTGCAAAACTGCACACAATGGCCAAGGTTAATGATGTTACAATCATTAGAAATGAGTGAATTTCAATTTCATTATTTACACAGGTGATACTTATAGCGTGTTTATATTTATTTATATATTTTTAGTCTAGTTTGTAGGGTTCTACACAAATATTCCATATTTAAAGATACAAGCTGGGGAGCTAGGTAGCTTGTATCTTAGCTATTTTTTTTTATTTTCACCCTGCCATCAATATACGGTGTCAAAGTCAAAGTCAAAATCGTTTATTCAATTTAGGCGTCTACGACGCTCTTATGAAGGTCAATTACAAATTTTAGTATTGAAATATTCTACATTGTAATGCCACGTTCAGCAAATAAATTGTATAGAGCCACTGCGAGAAGAACGGGCAAGAAACTCGAGGCCATTATTTTAAACATCTTTTAACTTTGTGTTACATACTTACTATATAATAGAGTTATTACAATATGTGTTTAAATTAGGTAGACAGGCAATAGCTTGGCACAGGCGAAATTGTCCAGGCTTTTTTGTCGTTTAAGTAATCAGAAACTTTGTGTTTCAATTTCCAGTTTTAAGTCAAAATTCTAACCAAATCATCAATTTCAAGTTTTTTTTTTTTCATTCTATTGTGATGCAGCATGAACGATGCCCTCCTAGTGTTAACCTATAACTATAACAGACGCAATCCGTCACAAGTGACGTGCCGGCACTGCGCTCGTTAGCTTGAGATATACAGTTGTTTACTCAAGGACTGCTGTCGGAAAACACTCCTAGGTTACGTGATAGATTTTCTACTCGAAGGTGGTCGCCAGCCAGGCGAGCATTCGCAAAATGGCCTTCCCCGGTGCGGTGAAGCTCAAGCTGGCGACGAAGATTGAACTAGGAACCTGTAGCACAGCAGTAGCATAGCATAAAGCTATTACCGCTTGGTTATCATTGCTTCAAGTAGTCGAGTCCGTAAACGAGACAGAGACACATTTTGAACATGTTGACCAGTGGAAGGAAAAATGTGCAGACAGACAGCAGAGTGAAACCTATAGAGCTCCATTTTTCTTTTGGGTACGCAACCCTACAAAGCATTGTATATATAGAGCAGTTGCAGGAGCACCGAGCCAGTTTAACGCGATGCTCAATTCAACACTGTTAGACGTCTTCCGAGGCATTCAGAGGGGCTTCCAGCTGATAGCAGCTCTGCAGCTCACCAGCTACTGGTGCCCACAACAGCCTTATGTACAAGGTATCTTTATAAAACTAATACTTAATTACTATTGGAGAAAAAAAATCTGTAGTTAACCTGACCCTATCCCAATTACCTGTAAACTTTTTTTTTTTTAATGCCTGATAGATTAGCCTTTGACTACCATCTCACCTGATGGTAAGTGATGATGTGGACGAAGATGTTGTACAGGCTAACCTAGAAGTGCTGGCTCTCAAGGACAGCTGCCGGAACACACCGTTAGGTGCTTGGCGACAGATTTCCTACTTGAGGGTGGTAGCTAGCCAGGCGGGCATTCGCAAAATGCCTTACCACCATGCTGTAACGACTGCCATCCTAAGACAACAACCGGGACCGACGGCTTAACGTGACCTCCGAAGCACGGAAGCGCTCAGTAGTAATGTCCCTAACGGTCACTCATCCAACTCATGACCGCGGGCGACGTTGCTTAACTTTGCTGATCGATTAAGAACAGCTAAGTAAACTTCGCTACGAGCGCTTCAAAACACACGGCACTTCAAGATGTGTGACGTGAAACTGCTTCATCAGAGCAATTGTCTAGACTAGACTTAAGACTCAATACACACTGAAATGTCAGCGACAGTGTTACTGTAAAACCCTTTTGGATTTTGGCTCTATCACAATCTACAATGCATAGTGTTTATTAGGCCGCTTACTTCCACCTGTTCTGTTGACAGAACTACTAGGATTTTTCCGCCATTAGTTCTGTCCACGAAACAAATGGGAAAACAATTTTCTCTTGTTCTGTAGCGTAATTCTGCTGTGATTTAAACTATACTTCTCCATGTAATCAATTATCAAGTACTTATAAATGGTAATTTAATTTAGTTATGAATTCTGATGACGACGTCAAGATTACAAATTTTTATATCAAGCTTTTCAAGAGTGTCTTGCAGAGGGATGAAGAGGATAGTTGTTATTTTAACGAACGTTTAAAAGACTGAAATAAGTGGCTCATCACCACTGGTCGAACTAAGCGCTACCGGCTATTTCAGTGGTATTCGCTATATAGGTACTATATCTCTATATGATACTTTTACAACTTTTAAGTCTGTTTAAAACTATTAGTTATACAGTATTTATTACTGACTGTGGTTTGGCAGAGATGGAATATCCCAAGTATTTGTTTCCTCTAAATAATCACCAATTTTATTATTTGCTTTTATAATTAAATACTTTTTTACATGCTGCTCAAATTTTTGTTCTATGAGAACTGTAATATTTTTAGGAATTTTATTACAAAATCGCACACAATTACCTAAGAAATACTTCATATTTGTTTTTGCTAATCAATGGTATACCTAGCAACGTTATTTTATCTTTTTTCTTATATATATAATTGTGGTGGTAACCGTTTAATTTAAATTTGCCAAAGTTCTTTCAAGCAAACCATATATTATCAAGAATATAAAGGCTTAATGTGTCAATTTCTTTAAAAATATCCCGCTGTGATTGACAGTGACTAAAAATCTTAATAAATGTTACAAGGTCTTAGCTTATCTACACTTCAACACTAATATTATAAAAAGGAAAGGTTTGTATTTTTGTATGTAACGAAGAAACATAAAACTACTGGACCGATTTGAAAAATGATTCACCATTTTAATCCTACATTATCCGTGATGAACATAATAACTATAGAATATTATCAAAAATTATAACCTTATTTTTGGTTAAATACCCGTGCAAAGTCAGGGTGCGCCGCTAGTTATTATTAGAATAAAAATAATCTGATAGTTATTGTGTTTATCCTCGTTTGTCCAGACGGAGCCAGTTATGACTTCATTGTAGTTGGTGGAGGCACGGCAGGCAGCGTGTTAGCGAACAGGCTGTCAGAGATTCCCTGCGTTTCAGTGCTGCTTATGGAGGCTGGTGGCTGTCCACCCTTCGAATCCATCGTGAGTTGCATCATTGTTTTCATTTTAATTCAATGCTACTTACTTAGTATTGCTACTAATTTGAGGCATTTTTTTCAGAATCCCTCCACTTTCCTCTACCTCAAAAACACCGAATATGAATGGAATTACACCGCTGAGTTCAATAGCTACATTCAAAAATGCCACGGTAACCCTAACGAAGACATATTACAAGGCAGAATGCTTGGGGGTACTAGTTCCCTCAACTACTACCTGTACGGACGCGGCAATGCCGGCGACTACAATGGGTGGGCCAAAGAAGTCGGGGATCAGCTGTGGAGCTGGAAAAACGTCTTGCCTTACTTTATAAAGAGCGAGAAAATGACTGACCCCTACATACTTAACTCTCCCGCGAAAATCTATCACGGAACTAGAGGCAATCTGGGAGTGTCGGTTGACGATAGGGATGAAGACGTCGACGATTATTTAAATGCGATGAAAGAATTGGGAATCAAAGTGGTTCTTGACATAAACGAGGGTGAACCAATAGGATACGCAAAGATGCTGTTCACGATAGCCAACGGAGTTCGTCAGAGCACCGCCACTTCTTACGTGTATCCAGCTAAAGAACGGCGCAACCTGCATGTCCTGAAATACACGACCGTTGTAAAGGTGATCATTGATAAAAATAAGCGCGCTGTTGGTGTAGAGGCCATAACTAATGATGGAAAAAAGATTACCATAAAAGCAAACAAAGAGGTTATTTTGTCAGCCGGTGCTTTCAATACTCCTAAGTTGCTTATGTTATCCGGCATTGGGCCTAAGAAACATTTGATGGAGAAAAAGATTAGGGTCATTGTTGACTCACCAGTCGGCCAAAACTTGCAAGACCACGTCGGAGTTAGCCTTGTTTATAATTTTAATACTGTACCTAAAGATCGCAGCAACTTTGACTCACGCAGGAATCCGGCGTCCGCCGTGGTGGGTTACGATGCGCTAAAAAAGACGCAAAGATATGCAGACTATGAATCTATGAACTTTTTCGTGGACGCAGGGGATGATTTGTCAACAATCTTTTGTTTGGTGGCCCTCGGTGTGAATGACGAAATCTGCGCAAGCATACGCAAGTCTAGCCTCGGAAAGCGAGCAATCTTCAATCAAGTGATCAACTTTAAAACAAAATCAAGGGGAGAGATACGGCTGAACAGCTTGAACCCCTTGGATCCGCCCGAGATTCACACCAATTATTTCTCTAACAATGCTGATCTGGAGAATCTGGTCGATTACGTGATGCATTTCTCCCGGTCATTCAACACTAGCTTTTACTTGAAAAGGAATATTAAGCCAGAAGAGTTTAAGTTAAAAAGCTGCGAAGGGCTAAAGTGGGGCAGCAGGGATTACTGGAAATGCTACGTTTCGTGCATGATGACAGGCATGAGCTACTTCGGCGGCACAGCGCGCATGGGCGCAGACAACAAGAGTGTGGTGGACGTTAGGCTGCGCGTGCGTGGCGTGACAGGGCTGCGCGTTGTCGATGCCAGCGTTATACCCGTGCTGCCCAACGGGAACATATACGCTCCCGTAGTTATGATCGCAGAAAAAGCAGCTGATGTTATAAAAGAAGATCATGGATTGTACTTGACTTTTAACGAATCTGTAATGGAACTTTTTGAGAGTTATTGAGACGTCCGATAGAAATTGTATAATGCTTAAAACCTAGATTATTGGAGTACTTTCACATTAAGACAAAAGTATGTTTATGTACCGAATGTGAATTTGTTGTATATTCTTACAAATCTGATTTCGATCAAGGAGGAAGTACTCGTAGTACTGAGCAGTCTTACGTGTTTCTAACAAACGTGTATGACTCTTCAATTTCATTGGAGTATTTTAATGTTATGGCAGTTCATTTGCTAACAACCTAAATGGGTTTTAATAACCTATGTTTAGAATATGATTAACATATGATATGTTGGCTTAGAAGTAAAAACCTAGGTGTATACCTAGCTAATTGTGTTGATTATGTTATTTATGGTTTTCACTGTATAAATTAACAAAAATATGATATGTTCTATTATAATTAGAAGTAAACACGATTGGTATTGGGATGGGGTTGCTGTTTCTGTTTTGATTTCTTTTGATGATTGAAAGAACTACAATCCTTTTCACCTTAGATTTGATTTCAAGTTTGTGTTTGAAATATTTGAATAAGTGCTATAAAACAAGTTTTAAGTCGAAAATAACCAATTTGACAGATAGCGTTTTGAATGTTTAAAAAATCATAACGCCTGCAATATTCAAATGCAAATTTCCTATGCTAATATTAAAATGCCAGTTTAAAGATATTTTATGTGACCATATTTTGTTTTAATTTTATTATTACTGAGTGAATATCTAGAGATTTACTTATATATTGTGTTGTCATATTTCTGGAGTTAGATTTCATATTTGGTTTGCAAATTATCCAAAAATTTCTAGGGAAAGTGTTACATTGACAGCTGTCACATTTGACTTTGTCAGTTGTTACCTACAATAACTACTAATGGTATTACGGCAAAAACACATTTCACATATAACCATGGCAAAATAAATTTGCCGTGATACTTACTATGAAAGAAACTGTCTAATGGTACGCCAAATGAACAGGCTGCGAGATATTTTGGATTGAATGTCAAACCTACGAATAAATATTTATTCATAGTGTCAAACATACTCCAGGTAACATTGATCTAACAACTAGTAGGTCTAACTACGTGAAACAAATAAAACTGTTCAATAACAGAAGGTGCGTAGGTTGTGAAAACAATATTGTGAATGAAAGCGGGAAATTCGTACGGTTTATTTAACAATGTAACCATTACATAAATATTAGCTTTGGTAACTAAGAAAATAAAAGGAAAGACTTCGATACCTTGTGAATATTTTTATATCGCTTAAATAAATTATTATGATATAACGTCATGTAAATAATAGCACATTAGAGCCCATTTCATTGTTTAGAAGAAGTGACGTAATTGAGGTAAAAGGGCATTAAAGTGTTTAATTATTTCCTTTGAATGGTTTAACCTATTTTTTATGTGAATCGGGGGGTAGAAAATTTGCTCCTAACAGTGTGGCAGCAGTCTTTGATAGACAGAAAAAAACACGCACGTTGTCTCAGAGTGACGAACGCATTGTAGTTCATCACGTGTGGTGAAATGCACTTCTTATAGGCAGAGGTTACCGCTTGACATCAGGTGGGCATCGTGCTTGTTTCTATTATAATATGAGCATTATACACCGATATAATAGGTAACGTTTTGTTTAAGGATTTCAAAGTATAAAAGTATTTTATTCTTATAATGTCACTAGGAAGATTATTAAGTCTTTTTTTTTTGTTATTGTGATGGAACAAGCCCGAGGCCCACCTGATGTTAAGTGGACTAACCTCTGCCTATAACAACGCATTTCGTCAACGACGAGTTGCACTGTGCCCCTTACACTGAGATGTCCAGTTGTTAGGTCTCATTAGCCTGTATTTTTTCAGGACTGCTGCCGGAACACACTGTTAGGTGCTTGGTGACAGATTTTCTACTTGAGGGTGGTCGCTAGCCAGGCGGGCATTCACAAAATGCCCTTTCACCACGCAATGTCTGTCTCCTACCACAGGTACAAAGAAGAACGAGACAGTAGATGGCGCTCAAACAGCTAGTCAATCAATTGACCTACGATTACTTTTTGCATGTAGTATAAAATAAATCAACCGTATTATCACGATTCCATTAAAAAATCCTTGAAAGTAATAAAATAACATATACAATTTAGTTAAATGCTTTATAAGAAATATTTACTGAAACATTTCAATATAAAAATGATAATACAAAAAAAAGTGTCACGATAAAACAGGAGCAATAATTTAGGATCATGCATGAAAAATATCACAGAGATATAGCAATTTGTAGGTACGTAGGCACCTTCTTATATTATGAATACATTTTGTATATACGTAAACCGCATACAATTATTCTTATTTCAAACGATTTGTGTTCTATTTTATGACATCAAGGTTTATTAGGGTTTAATTAATTGAATTCACTTTCTATCACAAGGTTTCTAAGAAAGTAAGATCAGAAACAGTTTTTAGGAATAATTACAAGATCAGTGAAAAATTTGCCCTAATTTCACGGCTTGGTAAAAAGAAAAGGAGGTAAAAGAAAAAGTAGCAGGTAAAAGGCTGCTCTGCCCGAAAACTCGGGTCATTGTGACCATAACTTTTTCAAATTAACGGTATTCAAAATTGTTGCTAATAATTTTAATTTTAATAATTTGAAGTTAAAAATTGTAATTTTAGTTTTTCATATTTTTACCAAGTATTTTTTTTATTTTGACTTATAAAAAAATTCATGTATAAAATTGGGTTTTATTTCTACAATTACTCACCTAAAAACGACACTAGTCTCCTCCTTATCTAAATGGAGCGCGTCTGCCATACTCCACTGCAGCATTACCGCCGTGCGTCCCTCCAAAGGCCCTGTCACGACCCTTGCCGGGAGAAACCTCCTCCGGAACCTGACACTCTTCCCCCCTCGGAACGCCGACCTCTCACCCCTGAACCGCACTTTCGGCCTAAAGTAATAGTCACTGCCACTTTTCGTCCTAAACTCATCATCGATTTTGAACTCACTGTCGTAGTATCTAAGGTTCTTTTTCTTGGTGCGTTTGGGGAGGAAGTAGGGTTCTTCCCGGCAAGGCCGCTCAGCGGGGCTGGTGGGTGTGAAGTTGCCTCGGACGAAAGAGTCCACGACGGAGTGAAGGACGTAGTCCCGCAGGTTGCCTTCTTCAAATTGGAGGTGAACTGTAAAGAAAAAAATCACATTGTTAGAGCTAATACATAAAAAAAATTCAACTTTTGCAGCCCTTGATGCTGATATTGGTGCTTGATAAGTTTTCTATTTTTTAATAGCTGGTAGCCTTTGACCACTATCTCACCTGATGGTAAGTGATGATTTGGTCGAAGATGTTGTGCAGGCTAACCTGAATTACTGGCTTTCAAGGACAGCTGCCGGAATACATTGTTAGGTGCTTGGCGACAGATTTTCTACTTGAGAATGGTAGAAAGTCAGGCGGTCATTTGCAAAATGCTCTACCACCATCTCATAACGGCTGCCATCCTATAAGACAATAACCGGGACCGACGGCTTAATGTGCCTTCCGAAGCACGGAAGCACTCAGTAGTAATGCCATTAACGGTCACCCATCAAGTCATGACCACGGCAGACGTTGCTTAACTTAACAGATCTGTTAAAAACGGCTAAGCAAACTTCGCATTGAGAGCTTAAAAAAAACGCCTCATAAAACGCTGTACTAACACATAGGATACTTTTCATCATCATCATCATCCAACACCACGCAGGTGTAACTGCAGGGCGCAGCTAGTTTACTATAAAGTAAAATGATATAAAGCGATCATCAGTATCTTTATATAATTCTACAATGTCAGTTGTCATCTCGAATTCTACATTATCAGAAACTATGTCATGTCGTCCTTCGTGGACCGGTAATAGTTCGGAAGTAGAGGTTTGCCCCAAAAATGTCGGCAAAACGGGCAATTTCCGCGTCACACTGGAGATGGATCGACAAATATACTTACAGATGTGTCTGGTTGATAAATAGATACGTGGTCCGGATACCCAGATAGTACTTGTCTTTTGTCATGTCACCAAACACTTTATATATATATTTTGAAGCAATGATAGCCGAGCGGTAATAGCTATGGACTGCCGTGCCGCAGTACCCTGGATCGATCCCCACCGCCGGCTTGAGCTTCACCGCATGGTGGAAGGGCATTTTGGGATTGCCCGCCTGGCTAGCTACCACCCTCAAGTAGAAAGTCTGTCGCCAAGCACCGAAAGGTGTTTTCCGGCAGTAGTCCTTGAGAGCCAGTGAAATTACAGGCACAATGAGACTTAACAACTATGTCTCAATGTGACGGGCGCAGTGCAATTCGTGAGTTGTCATGAATTGCAACTGTTATAGGCAGAGGTTAGTCCACTTAACATCAGGTGGGCCTCGAGCTTGTTCCGTGACAATAACATCGACACACAAAAAAAACACTTAACTTTAACTAGCCACAAAAAAACTTAATTTTTCATTCAGCTTAGGATTTTAGCGCCAGTTCAACCCTCTATTGAATGTCTTTACATTCTGTACTATATTTAGTATCAGCATTGCACCCATGCGAAGCCGGGGGAGCAATGAGAATCTGAAGACATCCAAAGAGATTCAACGTTCACAGCTTTTATATCATTAGACAATACAAACATGTTATCTTTGTAAGTAAAATAAAAACTTTCAACTATTACACAACAATAATAAAAAAATTAACTAAATCTATAAGTAAATTTTTGAAGCGCTCGTAGCGAAGTTTACTTAGCTGTAACGGTGTGTTCCGGCAGCTGTCCTTGAGAGCCAGCACTTCTAGGTTAGCCTGAACATCATCTTCGCCACATCATCACTTACCATCAGGTGAGATAGTGGTCAAAAGGCTAACCTATCAGGCATAAATAAATAAATAAATAAGTATATTACCAAAAAACGTTAAGGAGGGGAAAAAAATGTGTGCTCCATTTGCTACCAGAAGGCAACGTCGAAAACAGAGCTCAGATCACTGTCCACGGGTAGGGTACCCAAAAGGCTGGCAGCATTACCTCGTTGAATGGCAATACTTATTCGCTGGCCGAGGTAAGTGCCAGCCCTGGGTCGTTTGTCTTTTCTATCAGCCGCTTTGATAATTCTTTATAAAGAGTCCAAGCGCTTGGACCCCACGGACCTAATGTTTCAACTCCAAAAGGCAAAAATATGTAACCATCGCCAACCGACTCTCATATTTTCGCCTTTTGGAGCCTTATAAGTTTATTATAATTATCTATTATTCTTCTATTATTACTTTATAAGTTACTCCTGAAAGAGCAACATAATATAATTAGCCATGTGAAAAACACTTAACGCCACACGATAAATCTAATGCTGTAAAGGCCTTTATGTATTTAAGGTATTTAATTGGACAAGGGTTAATGCTGTATTGCCTAAAATCGCTTCGTAAGTAAGCCATAAAAAAGGTTATTGTGGGTTATCCCTAAGAGATAGACATATACTATTGCAGACTTTTTTGTAGACTTTTTTTTAATAAAACGCTGTATTTGAGTCAACCCGGGAGCTCGGGCTATGGTCTTGGCCGAGGTGCCTAAGGATGTTACAAAACGCATTATATTACTTACATACATATTTATAGACATTACTATTATCGACGTAAAATTAAAACAGTATCCGTTTGGACTCGTTTAGTTTATAAAATATATAGCTAATATAAACAAGATATGTGTGGTGTGAGTGACGGTGATTTAGTGTGTGAGGATGGGTTTTTTGTAAATAGACATTTAAAGTATACATTGTGTCATGATTCGGAACCTTCAGCACAGAATCTGACTTGTGCTTGGCTGTTTTTGATACACTTTTGGTAAGGAAGAAGACTAGTTATTGTGCTGATCTCTAGCTGATCCCCTTACAGCTTCAGGAAGAAGAACAAAATATCTGAAATAAGCAGACCAAACTGATGTTAATCTTTTGCCCATAACTAGCGTAGAACAAACGGTGTTCGCCATCCAAGATACCAGAAATATCCTTTGTTTTAATGTAATCTCTTCGACTAAAAACTACTGGATCATTAGTGCTTTATGAAGTACATTTAATTTTTACATTTCTCCAGCTCAAAAAAGGCGTTTTGGTGGTAAAATACTCGAAGCTAAATCGATTTTTGCTACGGCGGTAAATAAAAAATATTCATACACAAAACTGTTACGTTTAATGTGCAGAATGGCTACAACTTTACTTTTAGTTGTGAATTGTGATATATTACATATATTTTTTTATTATATAACTATATGGCTCGGTGAACATCGTACCACGTCAAATTGATGCATTTTTAAATTACTTGTAGTCTATATATGAAATCAAAACTGAAAAACGCAACATCAATTGCCACTAATAATTATTTTATTTTTTTCCTGAAGTAAGGGGGTAAGTCAAAAAAACAAAACCAAATAAATATTATTCAAATTAGTCTAAACATTTTGGAGTTTAAGCAAGACTAACTTGTACTAGAACATGTAATAGAATACGCTAATGATACAGACGCTACAAGGGTCTGATCCGAAAAATTTGTTAATATATAGTTTTTATGATAGTAAGCATTTGTGCACTCTTAGCTGTTGGAAAGTCGACGCGGAGGACGACGGTGGAATATGTTTGTCTAGAAGACATTAATTTATTTTATTGTTAACGTCTCCCATGTATATTATCATCCTTGACAGCATGACAGAATCGTCCGGAATCAAGACATTAGATATGAAAGTACTATCTACTGTACATTTGGGTTGATGTATTGAATTCTAAATATCCACAACACTACCACGGCCGTGTGAACAAAGTGAAAAGCAAATGAATTTGCATTAGTAAATTGGTGTCGCCTAATCAATCAATCATCCCTCTGCTGACAGCCAAATGGAAACATTAGGCGTAGAGACCAATTTCATGACATTTTGGAAGCAAAGTACTACTCAGGGCATTTTAATAGAGAGGACCCTGGACTGTGGGAGTTACACATACTTTTCAATTTAAAGTTTTAACAGTATACGTGTTTGTATTTTTTATTTGACATATGCATATGATTGAATCGGTCAATACCTATACTATCGCATCAGCTTTGTTTATTATAAGAAGGTTTTTTGATGCGTCGTGTAGTATTTGTCTGAGAAATAAAACAGTTGAATTTAAAACGAACAACAAATTATCATTTCATCAACCACACTTAAATATGAATTTCAATTTGTCTACATTATTATATAATTTATATTTACCTATTGTCCGGAGACCCCGTTGTTAATCTACATCTACACTTATAATTATCATAAAAAGGAAAGATTTGTGTTTTTGGATTTTTGTATGCATCGTTGCACTACTAGTAATATATAAACTTAAAAACTATGGGACAGATTTGGATGATATTTGGTATGGAAATATTTTGAGACCCGGGGAAGGACATAGGATAGTTTTTATACAATTGCGCAAAAAGAGGTTCATAGTTTTACGCGATAACCGACAAACGCTCGGTGCTGCTGCCGGAAAGCTAGTACATAATAAAGCAATCTTTCTTTGAATTATATTTAGATATCCTAGAATGAAAATGTAATAAATATATTGTTCAAAAGTTTTATTCAAAAGTGTAGCTAAGATTAGAATTACATAAACTATCTAGATAGTATTCTTCCTACCCACAGATCTCACTCTAGCAATATATCTCTCAGATATACAGTCCCACCAACTTATCTGTTCAGGCGGCAAAAAAAAGAACTACAACATTCCTTCAAATTGTGACAGTTTGTAGTTGATTTCCTTGACCAGTAGCGCCCTCGAAAACTGCACAGTTAAGTTGGTAATACAATACACTGCTTTGCGTCTCTTTGAAAATCTATCTGTCAAATAATGCTTGTGCCTCTTTGAAAATCTATCTGTAAAACATTACTTTGTGTTTCTATGAAAATCGTCATCTTGGGCGGTATTGTCGCGAAGTACCTGGACTTGAACCATAAAGTCAAAGAATGCTTTTGCCGCCATACTAAAAACGTTTTTAATCAGCATTTTGATACGCTGGTATTTTAGGATCGAAGGGATAGCGGGTTTAGTAGTAACACAAAAAAATCTCACAGTGAAGTGACGGCAGGTAATAGGCGGCCCACCAAAGCGGGAAAGTAGCATGAAAATCCATTATTCGCGCTGAATAAAACGTATATAAAAATCCATTGTTAACATTCTGTATTTTTTTGTATGTAGGTACCCTATTTTTTAGATATATAAATTCTCAAAACACAAAAATCAATTGTTTTTATTTAATATAAATGCAAATAATTAGTTAAGGGGATAGCTGGCCTTTTTGTCTAGTTAAATGGTTAAGGAGATTTTTGGACTTATTGTCCAATTATCCCCTTCCAACTCTCAAAGACGACGCGCAGGGGAATAATAATAATAAAAAGTTTTTATAACTGTCTGTAAACTGATACGGGCCACTTCTTTATCAATTAAATAATACACATGTTAAATCGCGCACGTACGGAATGCTTTCTAAGTTTAATAAGATTGACAGAATTATATAAAGTTACTTAAAAAAAAACTTATATTTTCTTCGTAGGTATAGTATAATGCACTATGTATATGGTAGAAAGCGATTCCCAAATTGGTTGTATTATGACCCTCGGTTAAGCCCAGGGTTTCATCGCAAACTACATCCTCGCTGGGAATAGGTCACTTTCTTCCCTCGGTGAGCAATGTATTATTACCCCTTGAACACATTAAACTTATAAAAAACTAGAGTAGCGGCACCCGTACCTCGAACATAGCAATATCAAATCAGGTGACATCTCCTGATTGAGTCTCAGTAGTGTGCGTGTGTGCGTCTACTGTGTGCGAAGTGTAGCTGTGTGCATTATATGCTTGTCTTAAATTTTCACCACATTGTATTATCGTACTCCTTGGGATGCCGGGTTAGAATTTCACGTCCATATTTCTTCTCGATGTCGTAAGAGGCGACTGAGGAAAAATTACTGGAAGGTGGGCAGCAGCGTCTTCTGAAGAACTGACAACTTCTTCTGCGATCCCCAAGGCGCCTCCCAAGCGTGGGGACTATGGCCAATCCTCCCAATGCGGAAGACCTTCTTCAACGGTAGACGTTCCGTTTGATGTGATTTTCATGATGATAATACTGTCGTGACATTAGAGCGTACCTTATCTTCCTTTTTTTATTTCAAATTTTAAATCGATGCTTGAACATAAACGCAAAATTCAAATGCAAACAAAGCACATTGACATAAAACAACAATGTTAAACTTTTCTGCTTAGGTCCTGACAAAATGCTTTTGCAGCAAAGTGGAATATTTAAAATGCTTGGAAGTTTTATTTTTTGCGCTCAGATCCGTAATTTTTTCATTTGAATATGCCGTATGTAGCGCTGACTTTTTGGAGTGGATAATCGGAATGTTTTTGTATTATCACAATTCATTATATCCCTACCATTATCCCAGACATGTTTGGTTGGTATAATTTGTCGTATTAAACAACACTAAGGTACAACTTTAACAATACAAGTGCGTATAAGGTATTGATAGTTATATCATTATCATCATCAGCCGGAAGACGTCTACTGTTGAACAAAGGCCTCCCCCATAGAGTGCCACAAAGAACGGCTATTAGCCGCTTGTAACCATTGGCTACCCGCGACTTTCACGATGTCGTCAGTCGACCTAGTGAGGGGCCTACCAACTCTACGTATTCCGGTGTAGTGTGGTAACGACTCGAGAACTTTTCTTCCCCATCGGTTATCAGTTCTTCGAGCAATGTGGCCCGCCCATTGCCACTTCAACTTGCAAATTCTGAGAGCTATGTCGGTGACTTTGGTTCTTTGCCGAATATCCACGTTTCGGATTTTATCGCGCAAAGAAACTCCGAGCATAGCTCTCTCCATAGCTCGTTGAGTGACTTTGAGCTTGTCTATAAGGGCCACAGTTAGGGACCACGTCTCAGTGCCATAAGTCATCACTGGCAACACACACTGGTTGAAGACTTTGGTCTTCAGGCTTGATAGTAGATTCCTATAATAGGGTCGAAAGAATCAATTTCCATACGAGGTATTTAGACGCTGGAGCCCAGCGAGGGCAGCTACAGTCCGACTAGGAGTTAATGACTTATACCAGTGTTAAACACTCTACTTTTCATTTCAAATATAAGAAAAGTAAATTTAGTAGTTATACTAAAATATTTGCTAGTAATAATAACATGAGTTATGCCTTTTTAAAATAAATGGATAAGTTAGAATTTTTATTTTATATATCTAAAATATTTACTAATTATAATAATAACATGAGTTATGCCTTTTTAAAATAAATTGAGAACTTAGAATATTTATTTTAAATATCTAAAATATTTACTAATAATAATAATAACATGAGTTATGCCTTTTTAAAATAAATTGAGAAGTTCTTTATAAGTATATAATATTTATCTATACTTATAAAAAAACTGTTACAGATCCAATTCTGTACATGGCAGATAAAGTGCAAAAAAAATTTGGGAGAACTCTGTGGCTGACACTGATTTCAAAACTGTATATTTTTTTATGTTTGTCTGTCTGTATCCCGGCCGCACAGCACATCAAAACTACTGAATGGAATTCAATAAAACTTAACACGATTTGAGTTCATACTACGAAAAAGGTTATTGTATACTTTTTATCCCGAAATTCAGCACGGTTCCTTCGGGAAAGGGGATGAAAGTCAAAATGTACACTTAGTTGTAATTTATTAACGCGTAGTCTGATTTTAATTACTCTTTTTTTGTTAAAATAGTGACGAGTGAGCTTGGAACCCCATGGGCGACCCGGCACCCCACGGGCAGCCCAGCACCCCATGGGGTACTGAATGGAATTCAATGAAACTTAACACGATTTGAGTTCATACTACAAAGAACGTTATTGTATACTTTTTATCCCGAAATTCATCACGGTTCTCTTGGGAAAGGGGACGAAAGTCAAATTGTTTCTTAGTTGTACTTTATGAACGCGTAGTCCGATTACAATTATTATTTTTTTGTTGGAATAGTGACGAGTGAGTTTGGAACCCCAGTAAAAAGCTCTTTTCTGAGCTATGCTTTACTAGGAGTGCTTCACCGCAGTCCACAACGTTGCTTAATATGAGATAAACAGTGCTCAAATGTGAATAATTAGTTTGCGGGTACGGCAATCGCGAACGACGTCGCAGGTACAGCTAGTTTTAAATATAAAGCAAAATTTTTGTATGGATTTAGGGGCTTTTTATAGTCCGAGTAGAAATCGGTGACTTACATCCGTGTTAAACATTCTACATTTCATTTGGAATATAAATAATCAATATCAATATTATGTATATTTTATTTCAATATAAGAAACTTTCGAGTGTGTACGAGGACTTAATTTCAAAGTCGTAAATCTTGTAGTCTCTGAAAATAACCGGGATATAGAGATGGAATCTTTATCGTTACGGTAAGGGCCTGTTTCAGAATATTCCAGTAAGTTCCGGTTATACTACCCAGAACATATTTACCAAATAAAACACTATCTTTGAGTTTCACAGTCATCGATTTAGCCTATCCATCGGTTAAAGCTTGAAACGCGCAGCATGTTAACTGTCATTTTTATCATTCAGTTATTTTATGTTCTGGGTAGTATAACAGGAACTTACTCGAACATTCTGAAACAGGCCCAAGTTCTTATTGAAACCTTATCACTAAGCTATCGCAAATTCCTTACCCTCGCCCAGTTCAAATATACTCAATTAATCACAAGCAGTTTGGACAGGACTCTATAAACAGTGATTAATTTTCCAATAATGCTGTCTGTTTGTCGGAGATATTAACCCATTGACTATTAATCAACCTTGAATGAAGGCCTCGCTCTCTTATTCAACGGCTCAAAGACAAAGTTAATATCGAAGAGCCTAATTAAGCAAAACGGAACTGACTTCCAGCACTGAAAAGTATGAAATAACTTGTAGAAGTCGGTACCATGCTGATTTAAGACACCGACCTTACATTAGTATGGTCCGACTTCCACAAGTTATTTCATACTTTTCAGTGATGGAAGTCGGTGCCGTTAGTTCCTCTTTTTTATGGACTTCAAAAAAAGAAGGAGGTATTCAATTCGTCTGTACTTTTTTTAGTGATAAAGACTGCTTACAAGATCAATCACTCGCCAAAAATAGAGTTCATCGTTGATAACAGCAAATACCATTAAATCACCCAGATAAGTGACTACATTTTTCAGTTAATAATTGACTGTAACTTATACTCTACTCAACTGCTTTCGATGAAATTTATATGGGACCACCTCAGAGATATACCCTTTCAAATGTCAAAATCTGACTTCTCTGGAAAAAGTTATGCATGGTCATATACAGGGTTATTGGTAAAATGCTAACAACCTCTTAGGGTTGACTTCTGCTAGTCCTAACAAACATTTTAAGATGTTTTTTTTTTTGTTTTGAAAAAAGTTTTTATTTTTAATTTTATATATATATATTTTGTGTCTTTTAATGCCTACTCCAACCCGCCGCGGCCACACTGGACCACGCCGTGGTCCCTTTGAATAGAGTTTTGAATATTTACATAGAGCAAAGTAACAGATGCATTACATCACAAGTCACGAAATGCACTGCGCCCGTCACTTTGAGACATAGTTGTGAAGTCTCATGTGCCTGTAATTTCACTGACTCTCAAGGACTGCTGCCGGAACACACAAAAATGCCACGCAGCCAAACCTGAACAATTTTCGAGGCGTTTCGATTCTACACGTAGCATCCTCAGGAGGTCTTGACTCTACGATCGAGAGCTCATTCTCGATCGGAATTGTCACTAGATATATTTTTTATATGGGTCAGTGTTTTCTTAAAATATTTTTAAAATGTATGTGATTATTTAATATGCATTTTCACCAATTAACGCCTGAATATATTCATTATGTAAGTTTTACTTTATCAGGTATCTGATTTCACCTCAAGGAAGGTATTTAAAAAGTTATAAATATAATGAAAGGGGACCCCTAGAGACCGTTCATTAGTTTAATTAAAACGCTCTTTTTTACACTCAGAAATTATTGGGTAATTTATTGCCCGCCGAGAAAAGAGGGTGAATTTAGCGGTTTTTAATTTAGATCGACTATTATAAATTAATATATTAAGAGGGAAATTAGAATCGAAATTGTAGATTATTTAGTGTCAGAATGTACAATCTTATCCGTGGGGTGCTGGGTTGTAATGTCCCCTCCCTTTCCTGGCCGTGGGTGTCGTAAGAGGCTACTAAGGGAAAAATACCGAAAGGTAGAAAAATACAAAGATCTAAGAGTTATGAGTTATATTATTGTTGATTTGGTTGTCACACATAGTAATTAAACAACTTTAAACGGCTTAAATCGCGTATAGTTATCATTTTATTTTTGTACCGACGTTTCAAACTCTTTGCAGTGATTGTGGTCACGGGGTGACTAATTGGTTTTATTTGTCACATGAGTTATTAAGAAAATTATTTGGTCTACCGTCCGATTTTTTTTATATTAATCATAACGTTCCCTATTCACGCAGTATTCGCTCACAGTGTCCAGAGGTCTTGCAGATTTGTGTCGGCCTTGAGATTTAATTAATTTGATGACAGGATCCCAAGCAGGTGGTAGGTTGTCACAGTTCCAAAGTAATTGCGCTATTTTTAAAGTACATTAACATTGTTAAGAAATTTACTAATTCTACAATTGAGACATGCGGGAGAAGGCAAGGTTAGTGTTCGTAAAGGTTACCGGTGAAGCCGTTTTATAGTTTGTGACGGAACGACCTCTAGGCCCACCTGATGTTAAGAGTAGAGTGCACGGAGCGCTTACCATTCAAATGTCGTTTCTTCATATTTTAAATACTAAGTGTCCAAACTGAGTGAAATAATGTATGCATATTGCTAAGCCTAATATATATGTTTCTTCTTCTTTTTCTGGTTTGCAAGGTTTTCGATTTATTATTTATTTTATAATTACCTACATCATAAAACGTATAATAATACTACGTACTTAATGTCAAAATAACAATTCCATCACAAAACGATTTATCGAATTATTTTTGAAAATATTTAATTTTACGGAAATCTGGCCAACCAGAAGTATAGATTAGGCTTTAGGACATATATGCAAAAGTTTCACCGAGTTTGAACATTTAATATTTAAAATATGATGAAATACCGTTTGTATGGAGAGCGCCATGAGCACTCTAGCCTTAAGTACCTGTACCTACCTTAAACAGTAAGGAATTGCACTGCACCCGTCACACTGATATACCCGCAGTTTTTAAGTCTCATATGCCTGTAAGTTTACTGGTTCTTAAAAACTGCTGCGGAACAGACTGTTATGTGCTTGGTGACAGATTTTGTACTTGAAGGTTGTAGCTAGTCAGGCAAACATTGGCAAAATGGCTAGTGAAGCACAAGCCTACTGCGCATCTATGGACCTGCGGCGCTGTCAATCTTCGTACGCAGTATTATTATATATTCTATGCTGTAGTTGTGAACTGTAAAGAAGAGTGAAAGCTAAAAAAGCGGAGCAGTAGGACACCATATGTGTCGTCTTCACAAGCATGAGAAAGACAAGAGGCAGAAGAAGAATCGATAAATTATTCAAATTAGTTCCACCTATAGTTTCTTAATGGAACTACAGACAGTTTTGTATACGCGCTACATAGTTCGTTTATTTTAATTCATTGTAAAAAAGCGGAGGCTTATATTCAAAATGTAACTTTTTTCAGATTAGAAGGATGACTCTTTTTAATGCTTATTCTGTGTGTAGGTGTAAAATTAGGGTGTGTAAGTTTTGCACAGACCTCCCGCATTAAGGGGGGTATTATGCATTCCTCCACCAAGTACTCTAGCCATCTTTAATCTATCAGGTGGCTTTAGGTCACCGGCACAAATCGGTCCAGTTGCATTGTGTGTAGTTCTAAGTCTATGGAGTCTTTCCTATTATACAGTGGTTGCATAATGAGAAATAGTACTCTTGATGCCAATCGGCATCTATTTTTTTCTGTGGCCTTGCATTGCAACAGCATCATGCGTACATGCTCCACACTTTTATTCTCCAGTATATAAACTTTGCATAAAGAGTACTGTATGTAGCCCCGATTTTGTACGGTGATATTATCATCATTATATTCCAAAATATTATTATAATAAACTAGATTTAATTCTGATATATTAATTTTTATCTAATAATAATATATACTTATGTGTAAATAGTCGTTTTAATTAAGTATTCTTGAATGTCTACGATAAAGGCGACTAAGTCCCTATGTGGGCTTCAATTTAAAAAGAAACCTAGAACCAGTTTAATTCAATTATCCGAACGATTAACCAGTACAGGAACACCTACATTTACCCCGTGTCCTAAGTATATAAAGGACGAAAGCAACGCGATGCTATTAAAAGAATAAAGAGATATATGATTTTGTCGAGAGTAACCACATTAAAACATTCACAGGAGGACTTGTGCAATTATGGTCAAAATTATATAATTACTCGAAAAATAAAATTAATATGGCATATTTTTTACTTAGGTTTATTGTTTATTATTCTTCAAAACGGTGTTAGCAAATTCATACATAATTACAAAGTTTCTAATCTATCTAATCTTAATAAACATATATAAACATGTGTGTTAAGGCAATGGTTTCCAAACTAGGCGCAGCCTGTATCTTGGTAACCCATGAAGTGTTGTAAATTTTGTATCCTCTCATTGTACAATTTATTAATTTCTTATTTGATTTAATTATAAGTTAAAGAGCATCCTACGTGTACTGTCACTGCCTATATCTAATCTTCATCCGATATATTGGAGAGGAAGCCAGAGAGAGAGAGAGAGAGAGAGAGTATTTGTGTGTAGGGAGTGTACCTATGTGTAGGAAAGTATGCGGATTGGAGGAGGATGTTTTAGAGTTGTGCCTGTATTATATTTGTAAGCATGTTGAATTATAATCTTTACTTTATATTATGATACTGGAACTAACAATCTCTCAGTGTCATCATATGAAGTTGAGTATAGCCATGCACGGTGTTTCGTCTTAACTTCGTTATGTCACAGTATTTGAGAACTCTATTATAAATATATGGATATAGGTGCCCATGTATATATGGATATACATGGGCATCCTGCGAGCAAGTCTTGTATTATTATTGGGAAGAGGTAGTTTGATAGGTCGCTTACGTTTGTTAGGGCGGTAGCTTTTCGGCTTGTGGGTTCTTAGGCATGAGTGTAGAACGAATATCTGACGAATGGTGAGAACTGACACGTCTTTGTAGGGAAGCTCAGTTAAGTACCTTCTAGGTTTACCTGTCATTAATTTAAGGATCGCTCTCTGAGCTCTTTCTAATTCAATCATGTTAGATTTTAGACCTCCATCCCATATACCAATGCATTATTGTATAATACTTTGGCATAAAGCAATGTAGACAAACCTACAAATCGATAAACTTGATCCGCATCGCAACAGTTTCATTTTCATTACACTGTCGTGGCGTCAATAACACCTTGTAGCTCACTTAGAATACGTTTCGGTACGTTTTACCTTATCGCTTGGCATTGTCGAGGTGTTGACTCTCAGCATGAGCGGTTGAACGAAAAACTTAAAATAGTCGTATCCTAGGTTAATACACTTTAGCACACCGAAATTCACTAACTTAACCATTGAAATTTTATTTGTTATTTTTTTTTCTGACTACCTGCAGACAGACGACTGATTACGTAGGACGCTGCCTTTTCGATTCAGTAATCATAGATTGATACGATGCCTTCCTAATCAAGCGGGCTAAGCTTATGGACGATTGGAAAACTATTAGCCCTACTTATTTAGATTATATGCCCCTGGAGAAAAGATACCATTAGAAAAGTTTTTGGTACCATTTGGGGAGCATTTTGTGATAATTTCAAACATTTATCTATCGTTTTTATTTATTTATCGTTTTGAGTCGAAATCATGCTAAATAACCCAAAACAAAATTAAAAGAATAAACAATTTGGTAAATATGTTGTGTACTGTATCAGCCGGATCGTCCACTGCTGAATATAGCCTCCCCATTATGGGGGAGTTTTCCAGAATCCCCATGCTTGGCAGACGTCTTGGGGATCGCAGTGTGAGATATGTTCCTCAGAAAGCACTGCTGCCCACCTTCTGGTGTGTTACCCTTAGTCGCCTCTTACGACACCCACGGATAGAGATAGGGGGGTGACATTCTAACCCGGCACATCCCGTACGTTATATGTTGTGTGATGGTACAAAAAATCCACCCTTAGCTAGTTATTGATGTTTTTTTTATGTTATTGTGACGGAACAAGCCCGAGGCCCACCTGATGTTAAGTGGACTAACCTCTGCCTATAACAGATTCATTTCGTCAACGACGAATTGCACTGCGTCCGTCACACTGAAACATACAGTTTTTAAGTCTCATGTTCCAGTAATTTAACCGGCCCTCAAGGACTGCTGCCGGAACACATGGTTAGGTGCTTGGCAACAGATTTTCTACTTGAGGTGGTAGCTAGCCAGGCGGAAATACCCAAAATGCCCTTCCACCATGCACAGTGAAGCTCAAGCCCGCGGCGGGATTCGAACCATGGACCTGCTGCACGGCAGTTCATAGCCAATGCCAAAAAATACATTTCCTCACCACCACCGATATATTTCCCCATCTTCAATCGTATTTAAATTACAATACTTTGCTGTTGGTGAAAGCCTGCACATCTCCGGCTTATTTTAGCTCAACAAAAAATAGTTCATAAAATATTTAAAGCTGATCCAAGCGAGGTCCGCCTACTCAATATCCGTCGTGGACGGCAATTGAACACAAGTGATGCTCTCCCAGTACATAAACTACATACAAGTTGGCTTAGCGCTAAATAGAAACCTTTCCAGACAACCTACTGCATGTTTTTTTATTTAATTCGTCTATTATACAACCCATAGCATATGTAGTAATATTTTAAATAAAGGTGAAATGCTCGTAGCGAAGTTTACTTAGCTATTCTTAACCGATCAGCAAAGTTAAGCAACGTCCACCGCGGTCATGAATTGGATGGGTGACCGCTAGTGACATTACTACTGAGCGCTTCTGTGCTTCGGAGGGCACGTTAGGCCGTCGGTCCCGGTTGTGAGAGCCATTACTTCTAGGTTAGCCTGAACAACATCTTTGACCACATCATCACTTACCATCAGGTGAGATAGTGGTCAAAGGCTAACTTATCAGGCTTAAAAAAAAATACTGTTATAGTGATATAATATCTGTTATATAGATAAGTGTATCAGTCACGGATGAACTGATGCCAGAATTTACGTATAACCACTGACTACTTAATATTTCTACCTATTGTGTCGTGCGGTGCCGGGTTAGAATGTCAGCATAGTTTTTTACCGACTTCCAAAAAAGGTGGAGGTACTCAATTAATCTGTTTTTATTTTTTATGTTTGTTGCCTCAGAAATTTTGACTGGATGAACCGATTTTGATGAATCTTCTTAGTTTGAAAGCTGATGCTTGCCGTAATACACATTTGAGTGTTAAAGCCGGTCCCATGTTTTGGTATTTTTTAGGGTTCCGTACCCAAAAGGTAAAAGCGAGACCCTATTACTGAGACTTCGCTGTCCATCCGTCCGTCCGTCCGTCCGTCTGTCACCAGGCTGTATCTCAAGAACGGTTATAGCTAGATAGTTGAAATTTTTACATATCATGTATTTCTATTGCTGCTATAACAACAAATACAAAAAATTAAATAAACATTTATGGGGGCTCCCATTAAAAAAAACTTGTTTTTTTTATGTGTCTTGCTCGATACAATAACGGTGACAGGTAGACGCTTTAACTATTCACAGAATATTTATAGTTTTATGTTATCTTTAAAAATAATTAATTTAAATAAAATAAATAATTAAGGGGGCTCCCATACAATAAAAGAGGTTTTTATCGTACCTACCCAGTTTAATCGTACAATGCGAAAAGTGTCTGTAACTTGCAAGATTACAGATAATGGTACGGTAAAACTTTCTTGGTAAAACTTGGTTTTATTTATTTTCATTTAATTAGTTTATTCAACCCATAGAATAGATAGTCATTTGTTAAATAAGAGTTATTTTACTCGTATACCTATTGCTGATAAATAAGTCTTTATCAAAACTTTCGTACATAGTACACATATTGAAACAATTTTGAAACCGATTTAACTTATGTAAAATCAGAAAGCGGTTGAGATTGAGCTACTCGACTGAATTAGCGTAGGTGAAATTGGTTTTAAAATTGCTTAAATAAGTAAGTCTTTGACTTTATTTACTATCTCATCTGTTGGCAAAGGTTGCCTGGAGGATATTGCTGCTAGTAATAAGGTGACCCTTGTAACAATTTATTATAAGAGTTTTCGCTAGGAAAACTTGTATTTTGGTGGTGTAACAAAAAATAATTATCCAAGTGAGGATCTCACGGATATCGGGGGATATGACATAAGAGTGTGACTCGTGTCGTCACCAGTGGTCATTCTGACCCTATATATACGAAAGGCGGCTATGCGCTCCGCTTAGTTGCGTAACATATACCCAGTGCATACATGCTTTAGACATTTTTATAATAAGCCTCAGTAGTATTTGTTGAGTAGTAACCTGCAAAATAGGATGACCAAAACAAAGTTTAAATCAATAGTTATTTACTTTGGTGTGAGCAAAATAAGTGGAGAAAAAAAGGTGACATCAGATCACAGATATTGCTTAGTGAGTAATTAGTGATGGCATATCTCTGTGGAGGATATGGACAAACATCGTGTCTGGCTATACCTGAAATGAGGACTGGCTAGCATGGACAGTTTCTGTAGTTTACCTTTAGGTTTACATATTTTGTAATTGGTATAAATCTAACAACGTGAGCATTAAAAAATAAATCACCGCACACTAGTGTTTACGCCTGCGGCATTATTCGAAACGTGATCCTCTTGCAATAATATCACTAACTTCTAATTATTATTTCTTCTGTACAGCTCATTCTTTCATAGCAATAGAAGTAAACAATATTGACCTATAGTACGTCACCCCCAAGTGGGTACTATTGGAACTAATATAGTGATAGGAATATCCTTTGTATAACGATTATTGGTTTTCACTCTCAGATGGTTTTAGGATAAAAGCAGGGCTAGGCCAATTTCCACCCTACCTCACCCCGCAATTTTTTTTTTTTTTTTTTTTTTTTTTTTTACATTAGATGGGTTTGCGTTTGACTCCATCTCACCTGATGGTAAGCGACGACGAAGTCGAAGATGAATCACGCTTGCCCAGAAGAAACCTATTTACTCTTTTTTTGAAAACACCAGGATTATACGCACCTGGAAAGACTGACGATGGGAGAATAATCGGTCCCTCCTCTCCCCACACAGCTTCATGATTTGGCCGGTAACTTTATACAGATGGCGCCAGCAAAGCTTGTACCAAAGTAGGGTCTATTTGTCATGCCAAATGTCAAATACATGTCTTATTGACATAATTTCTAAAGTAAATTGCTATACTATCGCCACTTTGACAGTTGCCAACCCAATTATGTTTAGTTAACATCTGCAATGTATGTACAATGTTGATGTAAAGCAAACTAGATTTATTTTACTAAAAAACCTATGCCTTTGACCACAATCTCACCTGATGGTAAATGATGATTGATTGGAGATGGTAAACAGAAACTTTCTCACATAGCTGCCGAAACACACCTTCAGTTGCTTGGCGACAAAAATTTTACACGAGTAGCTGCTAGCTAGGCGTGCATTTGCATAATAATATGCCACTATACAATGGTTAGTTCCTGTACTTCACTTAGAAACGAAGGGCTACAATATAGCCCGAAACTGGTCGGAATCTTTCCGGTATATATAACGCGAGTCCCAGCCGGGTACCTATTTATTTATAGTTCCTGTACTGTAGTTAATTTGTAAAATATTTGTAAAATACAATGGATGTATTGTTGCCTATTTGTTCAACAAAAGGGTGCCCCTTTAAAACTCCTTTAAAAAACTATTATAGAACACGAACATCATTATTTCAAGTTTAAAATATTGATACTAAGGTTCGTACCGTGGCGGCATCGAGAAACTAACCTCGAGAGTGGAATTCATGGTTCGGTCTATCTGGCAACTAGTGTGTTGTATCGGACACACTCCAAATTTAAAATATCCTTCCTCCTAGTGTTGTGATTACAGTGCTTATGGTGGTGTATATCGATTTTATATAGATAATTGTCGATATTATGTTACCCTTCTTATGGTCAATTTTTGATTCCAACTATGGAATTTCTACACGGAAATTTATAGTCATCTGGACCATCACTGCTTCTAAAAGATACAGTGGAATATAAAAAGATATCGTACAACTTATTAATTTCTATTTAAATAGTTTTGTCTTACATAGTTAGTAAAATATCTTATACACCTATACACTTATTATATAGCCATTATTATTATTATTCAATTTATTATATGTATGTATAAAAGATCTTTATTTTACTTGTTTGAATCAGTTTTATGTATATCTAAACACACTCAAATACTTATTTTATACCTAAACCTGTTACACTTCGAAGGAAGCCTTATATAATAAACCATTTTTAATATTTTCAAATACCGAATTTCTTAATACTCAGCGATCTATTTTTTTTCAATAATGTCGTAGTTTGATATTTGATTAGGTTATTTAGGGAGTCATTTAATATTTTACTTATTTTAAGAGATGCGAATCATAGTAATTACTTTATTTATAACCTATATATATAACTTAAAGCTTATAAAACAATATTTGGTAAGCTAGAATGAGTTTGGTAAAATTATAAGTTAGAATGAGTATTCTTACTTACAATTTTTTCCGTTGTTTTAGTCTTTTTTTATGTAATTGTGACAGATCAAGCACGAGGCCCGCCTTATGTTGAGCGGACTAATCTCTGCCTATAACAGATGCATTTCGTCACAAGTCACGAATTGCACTGCGCCCGTCACCTTGAGACATAGTTGTTAATTCTCATGTGCCCGTAATTTCACTAGCTCTCAAGGACTGCTGCCGGAACACAGCGTTAGGTGCTTGGCGACAGATTTTCTACTTGAGGGTGGTCGCTAGCCTGGTGGGCATTCGCAAAATGCCCTTCCACCATGCTTTGAAGCTCAAGCCCGCGGCGGGATTCGAACCATGGACATGCGGCACGGCAGTCCATAGCCAATGGCACTGAGCCATCACTGCTTCATATTTCTTCTGTATTTTATTTTCTCTTATTGATAGCTGTGAAAACTAAAATATTAACTTACATTATGTGGATTAGCTAAAATGCGCTGACTTCATTAAAAATAGACTTAGTAGAATAGACACGGTGAGTGACTCATGTTAATTTATAAGTGTTAATTGATAAGTATCCCGTGGGGTACCGTGCTAGAATTTTACTCCACCATTGCTATCGGTGTCATTGGTGTTGTAAGAGGTAACTAAAGGTAAAATACCGAAAGGTGGGAAGCAGCGCTTTCTGAGGAACTGATATCTTAAACTGCGATCCCCAAGACGCCTGCCAAGCGTGGGAATTATGGCAAACTCTCCCTAAATGGTCGAGAATGTGTTCGGAAGTGGACAATCCTGCTAAAACAGCAGTTTATATGTGTATTTGACGTTGTAATTTGCTAACATTAGGTTTTGTTACACAGTAGTTTCCATTGTTTACCTACTTCTTACAGCCAAGCATAAATAAAATTCACACTCAACGCTTAAGATGTTTATAGATATATTACCACGTTGATATTCTAAATATGCACTATATCGATATCGATTAAAATTATACATTCATTCCGTCCCATCACTATAAATCACGTGGTCGTGGCTTAGCCAATTAGAACGTGTTTCGATATGAGAAAAATTGACAGAAATTTGTTTCTTACAAAGCTAATAGAATGGCGTCTCTTCGGGTTACTTTCTCGAAGCGTGGCGGTTACGATACAATAATGTTCATATAGCGCTATCTCTATCGCACAAATGACTTAAGCCAATGCATGCAGCTCACTCTTACGTTGAATTTCTTATGTAAGTTTACTATAGTGATGTGTGGTAGTGCAAATTAAAATTGTTAATTTAAATTAAAATAAGACTGAGTCAAGAGATGGGAGTTAGCTTTCTGGTTGTCAAGGCGGTAGTAGCCCTCAGAACTTTTTCTCCAGAGCTCTTCTAGTAACTCTTTCAATTTCACCACCTGACACGTTAAATATGAAATTCCAATACTCAGGTACTGCGTGCAACGAATTTAAACCGACAAAGTAACCGGCGATCGATGACCTAAAAACCGGTTACCGGTTCATCTCCGCGTGGATATTGCTAATAGCGTCAGAGGGGGAAAAGATACCGACAGTCAATGGGTTAAGTCTAAGTAATAGCAGACACTTATGTGTCTGCTATTTTTATCCGGCTTTTAAAAATGGAACATGAGTTTTATACGAAACAAAGAATAAAATAATCTTTTGAATAAATAAAATCGCAACAATTTTTATTTTATTGATGATAAAATGTTACCCACCTTACGGCATACATTTAATAAACCGGAAATACGAGTAACTATACAGATACAATTATGTAGTCAGCTGCCTATTGATTTAATTTGCATGATGATAGGCTAATAAGCAAAATTTCTTACTAGCTACCACCCTCAAGTAGAATATCTGACACCAAGCACCAGACGGTGTGTTTCGGCAGCTGTCCCTGAGAGTCAATAATTCTAGGTTAGTCTATATTTCTAAAGTGGCGTACCTTGATATACGATTGGTGACCTGCCTTATCAAAATTTTATCTAAACGCCTTTCAGATGACCCTCCCAGACCAAAGTAATTTAGTAAGATGGGGGAAAGCCACCGAAAAGTTTTGCGGTATTTGTCGGGAGGCCATAGGTACAGCAAAGCACTTATTGGTAGGATGCAAGGTGCTCCTTGATAGGGGTCATTATTCCCGTCGCCATGATAGACTCCTCGAAATCATACGAGAAGCAGCGAGTCTCTCGGTAGCTAGAGCAAAGAAAGGTTTGACCACGAACAAACGACATGATGCTTTTGTGAAAGAAGGGTCATCTACAAAATCTAAATCTAAGCCTTACTCCATCTTAGGCGCAGCTCCCGGTTGGACTCTTTTGATGGACTCGTATGAAAAACACTACAAAATTCCTGAGGATTTTGGTGTTTCGTCTTCCAGACCAGACATATTTCTATACTCTAAATACGTATATATGTGTATAAAATCTAAAACGCATAGTACTTATAGAACTTACTGTGCCGTGGGATACAAACATACCTAGAGACCACACAATAAAAACAAACAAATATTATGACCTAACAAATAAATTAACCAAAAACGGTTATGTGGTTGGTTTATATGCTGTAGAAGTTGGAGCAAGGGGTATACCAGCGAAACCCCTATATAACCTAAGTACATAAAGACCTTGGCCTGTCAAGAACAACCGTGACATCCATCTTAGAACGTGTATCTAAGGCGGCATTTGTAGGATCTTATCAAATTTGGTTAGGTAAGGGAGGAGGCTCGAGCGGTGAAGGGGAGCATTGATATATCATAAAGGGGCCCCTTAACCCTACTCCTGAGTTGCAAGTCCCAGGCCCCTCTAGCCTCTTCCTCTGCAACGCTATGGACCCGGCACACGCACGGTGAATCCATGGAATGCTTAGTAATTCGTCTCATTCATATAATTTTTTTTCCTGATAGGTTAACCTTTGACTACTATCTCACCTGATGGTAAGTGATGATGTGGTCGAAGATGTTTTTCAGGCTAACCTATAATTACTGGCTCTCAAGGACAGCTGATGGAACACACCGTTAGGTGCTTGGCGATAGATTTTCTACTTGAGGGTGGTAACTAATCAGGTGAGCATTCTATTCCCTTTGCTGTGATGATCAAACAGACGGTGGGGATCGAACCATGGCCCTGTGGCACGGCAGCCCACAGATCGGATATCATTGCTTCAGAATACGATCAAGATTTACATAAAATTTTCTTTTTGCTACTTACAAACTAAAATAACATTTAGTAAAAACCTGTTCAAGTAACGATATTCAGCACTGTTGTATTTAAATAAAACTGATATTGATCTTGGGATTTACTGCATTTATAATGATATTACTTTTTCAGACAGGACATCAAAAACGGAAGTGAAGTGAAGTGATACCATAACCAAAAATATATATTATATATCTATTATGGCTCTTTCACAGCACAGATTACATAGATATTTTAGAACAATACAGATACAACACCTTCCCTTCTCTCCCTTTTTTATATATGGTTTAAGACTTTTATTTATCGAATATAGGTACATTCACTTAGCAGAGAAATTACATGTTTCCTTAATTTATACATTTGTATTGCAAACATAGAAACGGACTTAATAATTAATATTATTCATATATTATACAGTATTCACATACGTAAAATATTTAACTGTAGAAAAATAATAATAAAAAACGTTAAAGAGTTGCTAGTTATTCCTTTACTACGTTTGGTCGATTTACGAAGTTTTGTCTAAATTTCATAGGTACATCTATGGCATAAAACATTGTGTAAATATAATTCATTTCTTAGTAGGTAAAAAGCGCCAGCAATTATTTTATGTAACTTGATTAATATTTTAACTGACATAAACATTGTCGAGTAGGCTAAGTGGTGCATGTGCAATAAATATATATATTGAAGTAACTATATATTTTTGATTAGGATAACAATTTAAATACAAACTAAACACGGTGTTGTATCTGTGTTCTAAAATATATATGTAATCTGTGCTGTGAAAGAGCCGTGGTAAAAATATATATTTTTGGTTATGGTATCACTTCACTTCCGTTTTTGATGTCCTGTCTGAAAAAGTAATATCATTATAAATGCAGTAAATCCCAAGATCTATATTAGTTTTATTTAAATACAACAAGCACTTTGTCAGTGATACAAAACCAGAAAACAACAATCCACCTAATAATAATAGTCATTTATTTCAGGTAGCGAACCCATATGTTAAGCTTAACTTAACCTAAGACACTGTAAAAGGGTGTTTAAAATAAAATAAGATTACAATTAAAGAGATTAATAATATGTGCATAATGAATGCATATGCGTTGCACAAACGGTGCTGTGTCATTTTTTATTTCTGTCCATATGGACAGAAATCCAATGCTTATACATAGGACTACAAATATTGTCAGAGACAGCCACGAGGATTCTGTTGCTGGAACGACGCAACCGATGCCAGAAAGACGCCACCCTCGATCTCAAAACTGCGAAAAAATCAGGAACCCCTGCTTCTGCGAACATAGTCGACGCACTGCAATACCGCGGTAGCCTCATAAGAGCTCGGAATGCGTTATTATACTGAACTCTTATGGTGCTCATTACTCTCTGCGTGTACGTAATCCACAACTGGCACGTGTACATGCAAAGGCAATAGGTTTTAAAGAGAGTGGTCTTTACTGCAGTTAGCGAAACGGCGAGCCAGCATGTTGCTTCTGATAGCGAGGGCTCTGCGCTCCCGCTCAATATCAGCATCGTCTTGCAATCGTTCCGTCAACAGATGGCCCAAATATTTGAACTGCTTCACAACCCCAACTGCTGTGCCATTCAAATATACTTTAGGTACCCTATCCAGACCCCGACCTGATACAAACACCATCATTTCTGTCTTGGAGACGTTGTATTTCAACCCGTGAACATTAGCATAATGTTCACAAATCGAAAGTAGTTTCTGCAGCCCCTTGATACTTATGAAAATACTTTTGAAATTCTCAAATGTGCAAAAACGTTATCAAACAAAGTTATAATAGACAAAATATAAATACTGGCAGCCATGTGCACACCGCATATTTCATTCGCATAATTTTCAGTATTCTCTGTTCGTTCCAACTTCTACAGTTTCAGTTTAGTTTCACGAACTACTCCACAACAATAAGTTGCATTTTGCAATACGAGTACCTACGCAATGTTATATTACTTCTTGAGGTCATCTACAACGACGCTTTGAACGTGGCGATGTTGTTGGTTCCAATTATAAAAATAATTCAAAACAGACATTGCTGTAGATACATTTATACCATTGATTGTGACATACAACACAAAATATATTTATTAACACTATTTGAAAAAAGCTAGATTATTCTCCGTAAACATGGACTAATATAGCTTTTTAATCCCTGAGGGACTAAAAGTGTTTTGAATGTAGAATGTGGATAGTTTTAGTAAATTTCCAATTACTAAAGAGACCAATCACGAACATTGAATGAATTAGTTACAGGCTGTTTTTTTTGTCTCTAGGGTTTTATTTTATTAAATATTTCTTACCACCCAAAAAACTACATCCTGAGACGACGTTTTCTGAAACTATTTCCAATTCTCAAGCTGTAAATCTAAATAAATAAACGTACTATTCTTATTCATAAGTTGTGCTTACATATTTTGTCATAGAGGGTGACAAAAAGGAAAGTGTCCACTTCAGGAGCCAACCACTATTTCAATCTCGAGTAACTTTGAATAGTGTCAGGGACATACACATCCACAATTGCCTTTCCGGTGATTGTGATGGTATGCGGGTATGCGAACCAGGCGTCCTAGCTGCTACTATCTCTACCATACCCGAGACCTCAAAGACACATCAGGGATATCCTTTCCTCGTCACCAATCCTTTCTATTTCCCCTTTCCTTCCTTTTCCACCTTTCCATTTTTGGGAAAAAATAGGCCTATCGTGACATAACCCCAGGATAAGGCTAGCCGTGTTCTGTGGTCACCGGATCCCAGGGCAGTTTGGCACGCTTGAGACTAGGCAACCCCCTAGTCACACATCCATAGTCACGGCAGATCCCGGAATACCATTCCGGGTTCCCATACAACAAACTTGATTTTTTTACCGCTTCTTGCCCGATACTAATAATGGTGACAGGTAGATGCTTTAACTATTCACCGAATATTTAGTTTTATGTTCTCTTTAAATATAATTAATTAAAATAAAATAAAAAATTAGAGGGGCTCCCATACAATAAAAGACATTTTCGCCGTTTATTTGCTAAAAATAATAATAATGAAAACGAGATAATGGTACGGAACCCTTCGTGCGCAAATCCCCCTCGCATTTGGCCGGTTTTTTTATGTTATATCATATATAATAATGAATATAATATATGACCACGTCCTACGATGTAATATTTACTGAATATGAAACTGAATTTGTAAGTTGTATGTTATTATTAACTCTTTCTGCATGCAAACGGTTCAATTAGTTTTGTTGAAGAATAAGCAAATGTAGTAATATATATTCATACGAGAAACATGTACTTTATCAAAGTTTAATTTACAGTTTCAAAAGAAATGGGTGTTTTTATGTATATTAAGGTTCTTTGAATGCATTGATATGATATATGCTCATATATTGTATGAATATTTAGCCTAAAGCCGCCCTTTCCAAAAGGCTTCAACTAAGCGTGAACTTGAAGCAACTTTTTCTTAATAACATCGTAGTTATTATTAAAAATCTACATCTACAAGATGTGGGAAGATTTTTTTAGATAATTTTATTGTTATTAGAAAACAAAAAAAAATACAAGCACCTCTAATTTATACAGTTGTAAACACACGAATACTTTGATTTCTACTAATTGAGCAAGAAAATTTATTTGCTTTTCATCAAAGCATAAAACTATGAAATAATTCTGTCGCTTTTAAAACAAAATATTTTAGTGAAAATAATTAAAAATACATCTGATTATAAAAAAAACTAACCCAAAGCAAGCTGCGCTCGCCCATATAGTCAGTGCCTCAAGGTTATTGACGTGCCCCCAAGCCTTAAATCATCTATCTGAAATAACGTACTGAGAAGAGGATATTGTGCTATTTTTCATTTTTGTGCTATTTGTAAACATCTGCAACTTCTGCAGTACTCTTCTGTAAGAAGTGGTGATATAATAAGACCATTTATCTCAGTGTATGGCCAATATATCTCATCTAACTTTTATGTCGATTGATATCTAGTTTGTTTTTGAAGCGCTCGTAGCGCATAACCTGCTGCTGAGGCTGTAGGGCTTCAAGGGCACGTGAAGCTGTTGATGCCGGTTGTTGTCTTAGGATGGGAATATATAAAGCATAGCAAGATTTTCAAGAAAGTTTTCATATTCATGTTCCTCTCTAGGCCACGGGTTACGTTACTACAACCAACCATAAGGATAGGACTTTCACAGCGTTAAAATGCGATAGAATGGAATAGTCCATGGGTTTGTAAGCTGGAAACTGTACCATACATACATCAATAATGTAATACCTTTTTGTATGTATTATAGAGCTCACGGCCTACGCTTAAGATTTAAGCGCTTACACAAGCTTTGCTAAAAACGTACTGTGCGGGCTCAAAGGAGCTTCCTTCCGCGGACGCTCAGATTGTGGAATGAGCTCCCCGCCGTGGTTTTCCCGATGGAGTACAGCATGGGGTTCTTCAAAAAGGGCGTGAAGAGATTTTTACAACGCGCGAGTGATACCCCTGGTGTTGCAAGCGTCCATAGGCTACGGTAACTGCTTACCATCAGGCGGGCCGTATGCTTGTTTGCCACCGTTGTAATATAAAAAAAAAAAACACTTCAGAAGACCATGTCCTACGATTGCATATCAAAATTTTAAACTGAGATTTATGTTTTTTTTTTCATAGTAACGGGTCAAATAATTTAATTATTATGTGATTTTTCAAACAGGAAGCGAAAACAATATAACTGTATCAGCTGTATTTTCCGCTGTTGAACACAGTCTCCTCCATTGCTGGGGGTTTGCCATAAACCCACGCTTGGCAGGCGTCTTGGGAATCGCAGTTTAAGATATCAGTTCCTTAGAAGGCGTTGCTGCCCATCTTTCGGTATTTTACCTTTAGTCGCCTCTTACGACACCCACCGGTAGCAATGGAGGGTGACATTCTAGCGCGGCACTCCACTGGGCTAAAACATACTATAGGTAATAAAGTGATTACTTGTATTTCACACATACCCCGCAAATTAATTCACCAATTTCCAATTATACAAGCCCAAATAACTTTCGCCACAAATTCGGTAACATGCCTGATTTTCATCGTTCATATAATAGTAGTACGACTACCTATATGAGTATATTGACATATTCAGATGTTAGTTTCGGACAATATGTAGTAAAATGAGGTACATTGTAACCGGAATGATTTTCATTGAACTGGAATTGGCTTTGGTGGATTAATTTTAAGAGTAAATTCTTGATTGCAAATATTAGTAGGTCTCTTTAGGCTTAGTGGTTATGTTGTCAGATATTCTGCTTTGTAGCAGTAATGTGCACACTGTTGTATTAAGGCGTGAAGGGCACTGTAGCTAGTGAAGTTACTAGCCTAAAGGGAATGTCTTGGAGTGATGAGTGCAGCGCAGCGTCAAGCAGGACGCAGATGTTACCTGTGCATTATTCCTCCAAATTTAAACCATTGACATCAGACCCCTTGTTGACATAGAACTTTTATTTCTTTTCTTATCCCTGTTAGGATAGCCTTTGACCACTATCTCACCTTATGGTAAGTGGTGATGTGGTCGAAGATGCTGTTCAGGCTAACCTAGAAGTACTGGCTCTCAAGAACAGCTGCCGGAACACACAGTTAAGTGCTTGGCGACAGATTGTCTACTTGAGGGTGGTAGCTAGCCAGGCGGGCATTCGATGCGTTACCACCATGCTATTACGACTGCCATCCTAAGACAACAACCGGGACCTACGGCTTAAGGTGCCCTCCAAAGCACGGACACGCTCAATAGTAATGTCACTAGCGGTCACCCATCCAACTCATGACCGCGCGCGACGTTGCTTAACTTTGCTGATCGGTTAAGAACAGCTAAGTAAACTGCGCTACCAGCGCTTCATTAATAACATAGTTACAATCCAGCTATATCAGTTACTTCACTTTTTGCTGATTTTAAATTCAAGTTCAATACCAAATCAATTAAGTACACGATTTAATTACGCCAAAACCAACTGCTGATTAAATTCAGAAATTCCTCAATTATCAAGTCATATCATCATAAGCATCTTCAAAGAGATGATGTGGTAAAAGACGGTAAAAAGGGTTTAACCTAGAATTGTTTGAACTTAGCATTCAAGAACTGCTGCCAGAATATACCGCCAGGCTGTTATTCCCAAAATGTCCTGCCACCATGCGCTCTATTGTCTTCAACGATGAATGTTTGAAATGAAATGAAACGAAACAACGAAACGAAACGAAAAAAAACGAAAGGAAACGAAACGAAACGAAACCAAACGAAACGAAACCAAACGAAACGAAACGAAACGAAACGAAACGAAACAAAACGAAAGGAAACGAAACAAAACGAAATGAAATATTTATTGTTACAGATTGTAGGATATAAGGGTATTACAAAAGTATACAAATGTACCTGTACAATCTACCCTATTCAGGGTGTGCAACTTTTTTTTTTTTTTTTTTTGTTATTGTGACGGAACAAGCCCGAGGCCCACCTGGTGTTAAGTGGACTAACCTCTGCCTATAACAGACGCATTTCGTCAACGACGAATTGCACTGTTCCCGTCACACTGAGTCGTCCAGTTGTTAGGTCTCTTTAGCCTGTGTCTGGCTCTTAAGGACTGCTACCGGAACACACCGTTAGGTGCTTGGCGACAGATTTTCTACTTGAGGGTGGTCGCTAGCCAGGCGGGCATTCGCCCTTCCACCATGCGGTGAAGCTCAAACTCTGGGCGGGATTCGAACCATGGACCTGCTGCGCGGCAGTCTATAGCCAATGCCACTGAGCCATCACTGCTTCATCACCACTGCTTATCATAAACAACGCATGTCTTAAGTGGTAGTGCCACGCTGTAGCTTTTCAGGTTACAGCTGCATGGGCCGGCACGACCGGGGAAGTACCACTCTCCCACATGATATCGACGTGAAGTAGTGGCTTGCCATTGCGTTTCGATCGATTTGTGGGAGTTCCGGAGGCCCAATCCCCCCCCCCCCCCCAAAGGAATATGGCAGCACAGTTTAAAGAGACAGTACTCCAGGAGGGTACCAGCCGCGAAAGCGCTGGAGAATCCCTCTCCGGGCATCCACCTCCAGGACCTGAACCTGAAGGTGGATGCTCGGGCTGCCCTGCGTATTCTGGAGGGGGCAAAACAGTGCTCAAACCTATTTCTGCTGCTCGAGGCAAACGAAGCAGGCGGCTTAAGTCACCCCACACCACGCTAGCCGTGGACTTTTGCAACATACGGGGTCTCCGTTCTAACCTGAACGATGTCCATTACCACCTGGAGACTGCTAAGCCGGCCTTGCTCTTTTTAACCGAAACACAGATATGCTCTCCGACAGACACCTCATTCCTCACATACCCAGGGTACAAACTGGAGCATTCCTTTTTGCCGCGGGCGGGGGTGTGTCTTTACGTCAGAGAGGATATCTGTGCTCGTCGTCTCAGTAGCCTTGAAGGACGGGGCCTATCTGACATTTGGTTGCGCGTAGACTGCGATGACCATCCGCGAATCTACGCGTGCCTTTATAGGTCCCATAGCAACGGTAATGCCGAAATAGATCAGTTCATGGAGCACATACAGATGGCTACAGATTCCGTGCTTGAGCAGATCCCCACCGCAGAGATCGTGATACTTGGCGATTTCAACGCCCACCATACCGAATGGCTTGGTTCGCGCACCACCGATCATGCGGGGAGATCTGTTCACGACTCGCTTTGGCATATGATCTTACACAACTGGTCACCTCGCCTACGCGTATCCCAGATGTGGATGACCATACACCTTCCCTGTTGGACCTTCTGCTGACCTCTCACCCGGACAACTACTCAGTATCCGTGAACGCTCCGCTCGGTTCGTCGGACCACTGCCTGATCCGGAGTTCAGTGCCGGTTACACGCCCAACTCGACCCCGTTTTGTAGGTTGTCGTCGCGTGTGGCACTATAGGTCTGCAGATTGGGACGGGATGCGGTCTTTTTTTGCATCCTACCCATGGGGGCAAGTTTGTTTCTTGCCGGATGATCCAGATGTCACTGCCGACTATGTTGCTGATGTAGTGCTTCAGGGTATGGAACTCTTTATTCCATATTCTGCAGTGCCCATCGGTGGCAGGTCCCAGCCCTGGTTTGGTCGTACTTGTAAAATGGCCTCTGGCCAAAAACGAGAGCGTTACCAAGCTTGGGCCAACTCAGTGGCATCTAAGGATTTAAATACCAGCGATCGCAAAAAGGAATATAATTTTGCCTCCAGGTCCTTCAAAAGAGTAATCGCAAGAGCGAAGTCGGAGCATATCGGCAGAATTGGCGAGAGACTAGCCCGCCTTCCTTCGGGAACACGTGCGTTCTGGTCTCTCGCCAGGGCTGTCCAGGGGAATTTTTGTCAGTCATCTCTACCGCCCCTGCACAGAGAGAATGACACACTGGCCCACACCGCAAAGGAGAAAGCCGATCTTCTGGGCACTCTCTTTGCGTCAAACTCGACTTTGGATGACCAAGGGAGCTCACCACCGACTATACCACGGTGTGATACCTCGATGCCAGATATAAATTTCCGGCAAAGTGCTGTACGTAAAGCACTGTTCTCCTTGGATATTCATAAGTCGAGTGGGCCTGATGGCATCTCTCCGATAGTGCTGCGGACATGTGCTCCAGAATTGACTCCGGTTCTTACGCGTCTTTTCCGGCTCTGCTACACATCAGGCGTTGTCCCAAAAACATGGAAGACGGCCTTGGTGCACCCGATCCCTAAAAAAGGTGATCGCTCAGATCCGTCCAACTACCGCCCTATAGCCATAACGTCTTTGTTCTCCAAGATAATGGAATCCATTATCAACAACCAGCTCTTGCAGTATCTAGAGGAGCACCAGCTGATTAGCGATCGCCAGTACGGTTTTCGTCGCGGTCGCTCAGCTGGTGATCTTCTAGTATACCTTACGCATCGATGGGTGGAGGTGGTGGATTCCAAGGGTGAGGCGTTGGCGGCTAGTTTGGACATAGCGAAGGCCTTTGATCGGGTGTGGCATAAAGCGCTTCTTTCGAAGCTTCCTTCCTATGGGCTTTCCGAGAAATTGTGCGAGTGGATCTCCAGTTTTTTGGCAGATCGGAGCATCAAGGTCGTTGTCGACGGTGCATGCTCCGACTTGAAGCCAATTAACGCTGGCGTTCCGCAAGGCTGTGTGCTATCTCCGACACTATTTCTCTTGCACATCAATGACATGCTGCAGCTCAGCAATATTCATTGTTATGCGGATGACAGTACCGGAGATGCCTCTTACACCGGCCGTGCTAAAATTTCTCGGGAAAACGTTGTGGAGAGTCGGAACAAACTTGTGTCTGAAGTCGAGACCATGTTGTCTAATGTTTCGAAGTGGGGCCGACTGAACTTAGTTCAATTTAACCCCAAGAAGACACAAGTTTGTGCGTTTACCGCTAAATTATCCCCCTTTGTCGTATCCCTCCGTTTTGACGACACTCCCCTTGCCCTATCAACTAGCATCGGAATACTTGGCGTCGACATATCGAGCGTCGTTCAATTTCGCTGTCACTTGGAAGAGAAGGCTAAATTAGCCTCTAAAAAGCTTGGTGTGCTTGGAAAGGCGAGGCGGTACTTCACGTCGGCCCATCGCCTGCAACTTTATAAGGCTCAGGTTCGGCCTCACATGGAGTACTGCTCTCATCTCTGGGCGGGAGCTCCCCAATACCAGCTTCTTCCATTTGACCGCATACAACGCAGAGCGACTCGAATCGTTGACGATCAAGTTCTCTCCGACCGGCTCGACCCTTTGGCACTACGTAGAGATGTTGGATCACTCTGCATCTTCTACCGCATCTATCACGGGGAGTGTTCTGAGGAACTGTTCGATTTACTACCTGCAGCTCAATTTCGCCATCGGACTTCCCGACAAAGCATGATGTTTCATAAATTTCATGTCGATGTCTGGAAGTCCACAACTTTGCGATTTTCACGGCATTTTCTACCTCGCACTGCCACAATATGGAACCAGCTGCCAGGTGCAGTATTTCCGAACGGATACGACTTAGGGGCCTTCAAGAAGAGAGCATATTCCCTCCTCAAAGGCCGGCAACGCATCCTCGATACCTCTGGTATTGCGGATGATCGTGGGCGACGGTGATCACTTACCACCAGGTGAGCCGCCTGCTCGTTTGCCCTCCTATCCCATAAAAAAAAATGTGCATGGCGGCAAATATCGAGATAAACGCGCCTAAAGTTATTTTTACAATTTTTGCTCTCACGTCTATTAGCTGTTCAGTGGACACAATTTTCTGATAAACTCCATACATTTCCGCCGAGAGGATGAATAAAAAGTATCTGCTTCCTATAATTTGAAGACTCAGGTGATATTTTGATGTTTTGTTATTGTAGGTGACAGTCAAGAGAATCTGTCGCCAAGCATCTAATGTGTATGTTCCAGTAGCTTTATCTGAGAACCAGCAATTCTAAAAGTCAAGCCAAAAAGGTTAAGCCTACCAAGTGCTAAGCGAGACGTCAACGCGGGCGTCCCGAGCTCTTCTTGAAAAAGAGCACCGGATGTGGTTGAAACTATAGTCGGAGCTATCAGACTTATTCACGTGAGTTATCCCGTATTATTTACTAAAATAAGCCTACCAACATGTTCGACCACGTCATCACTTGCCATCATATGAGATTGTGGTCAAAGGCTCACCTATCAGCTATAAAAATAAGTTATAGAGATAATGACGAAAAATCTAAATAGATTTATCTCCAGCTATGACTCGTTCCTCAAGTTGAAGTTTTTTTATATAATCGTGATGGAATAAGCTCGAGGCCCACCTGGTGTTAAGCGGTACTGTCCGCCTATAATAAATGCAGTTAGTCACAAGTGCAAACTGCACTGCGCCTGACAACCTCAGATATAAGTCTCATATGCCTGTATTTTTACAGAGCTGATTGATGCGATCTTATTGAAACTTCGAGGTTTGTCTACATATTATTTTTTTGATGTTAACAGGTCATACAGAAATAAACTCGATAGTGACTTATAAATATACAAGTAAACACAAAGAAATAACAAAATAACATTTGCTAAACTTACACAATTTACACTCTATTTTAAAACTGGCGAACATAATATAGTAGTAGATATTTTGTTAATTTTATCTAAGAATTTATTCAAGTACCTGTTACTATTTTTTGTCAGATTTTTAATACTGTATCAGCCGGATCGTCCACTGCTGAACACAGCCTCCCCTGTAAATGGGGTATTTGCCATAATCCCCACGCTTGGCAGGCGTCTTGGGGATCGCAGTGTCAAATAGCAGTCCTTTAGTGGGCGCTGCTGCCCACCTTCCAGTAATTTTCCCAGTAATTTTCCCTTAGTCGCCTCTTACGACACCTACGAGATGATATGGGGAGGTGCAATTCTAACCCGGCACCCCACGTGGCAATTTTAGGGATTTTTAATCACGTCACTTTATTTTTAATGAGTCAACAATATTTTATATAAAAAAATATTATAGCATTGCAATTCAATGGGGCAATGCTGCCAGCATGCTGGGCATGCTGCAAACTGGTAGTGGGCTGAAGAATTTGGACTCTGCAATGACTTATAGGTTGTCTAAATTATTTTGTTGTAGTAGCTGTAGTGTAATTTATAGTTTTTAGTATTTTGTTAATAAAGGCATGCCGCCAGTAAAAAAAAATATATACTAAATGTTTCACATTTTGCGATTGCCTGCCTGGCTAGCTACCACCTTCAAGTAGAAAATCTGTCGCCAAGACTCTAACGGTGTGTTCCGGCAGCAGTCCTTGAGAGTCAGTGAAATTACAGGCACACGAGACTTAACTATTTGTGATGAAACAGTGTGATTCGTCACTTGTGATGAAATGCATCTGTTATAGGCAGAGGTTAGTCCGCTTAACATCAGGCGGGCCTCGAGCTTGTTCCGTCACAGTAATATAATATATATATATATATATATATATATATAACACAGTCCTACACACATGTGTGCTCAGAAGAGATAGGAAAATGTGCAAAAACACGCACATCTCGACAGAGCCTAATATTAGGTCCTTACATATGAAATTGGCGTTTTGTATGGGAGGAACAAAAAGTCGAATATTTTTTAATATAATATATTTAATTAATCAAAGTATGAACCATTATTTTCTATGCACTTTTGCCATCTCATAGGTAGTTCATTGATTCCTTTACTAAAAAAACCAGTCGGACGGGAATCAATAAAATCTTTGAAGGCGATTTGGACTGCCCCATCGGAGTTGAATTTTTTCCCTTGCAAGAAGTTATCCAAATTTCGAAAAAAATGGTAATCTGTTGGAGCAAGGTCCGGGGAGTACGGAGGATGTCTTAGACTTTCCAATTGAAGCTCTTCTAATTTAGTAGCCGTCTGTAGCGCAGTGTGTGGTCTAGCGTTGTCGTGAAGCAGCAGTGGCGTGGAGCCATTGACCAGCCTAGGTTGTTTAGCCGCTAGCTTTTCCATCATGGTTTGCAATTCCTGACAATAGACATCAGCCGTAATAGTCTGGCCAGATTTGAAAAAACTGTAATGAACAATACCGGCACTAGTCCACCAAACGCTTACAAGTATCTTTTTTGGGGTTAATTTTCGCTTGGGGCAGGATTTGGCTGGCTGGCCAGGATCTAACCATTGCGCTGAGCGCTTCCGATTATCGTAAAGAACCCATTTTTCATCACAGGTAATGATTCGGTTTAAAATACCTTCATTATTGTGCCGGTTTAGTAATGTAACGCAGCAGTCGACGCGCGTTTGCCGGTTTGTTTCAGTCAATTTGTGAGGTACCCACCTTTCAAGCTTTTTAATCTTCCCAATTTGCTTCAAGTGAATTAAAACAGTTTTATCACTAACAGTGCAGCCTGCAGCTAACTCGGACGTGGTTTGCGATGGATCCGCTTCCACAATAGCCTTCAACTCTTCATTATCAACTTGAGTCTCAGGCCGTCCACGGGGCTTGTTCTGCAGGTCGAAATTTCCAGAACGAAAACGTTGGAACCAAAAACGAACTGTGTTTTCTTTTGCAACACGACCGCCATATACATCATTCACCCTTCGAGTTGTTTCCGCAGCACTAGTGCCACGGCGGAACTCGTACTCGTAAATAATGCGATATTTAAGGTTTTCCATTTTGTAAAATGAGTGACGCAAACAGAAAAAAACAGACGAAAAAAAACAAATGAATGACGATCATCGAAGCACAAATACATGAGTCTATAGCTGTACAAATTTGAATTTAACGCTAGACCACACACTGCGCTACAGACGGCTACTAAATTAGAAGAGCTTCAATTGGAAAGTCTAAGACATCCTCCGTACTCCCCGGACCTTGCTCCAACAGATTACCATTTTTTTCGAAATTTGGATAACTTCTTGCAAGGGAAAAAATTCAACTCCGATGGGGCAGTCCAAATCGCCTTCAAAGATTTTATTGATTCCCGTCCACCTGGTTTTTTTAGTAAAGGGATCAATGAACTACCTATGAGATGGCAAAAGTGCATAGAAAATAATGGTTCATACTTTGATTAATTAAATATATTATATTAAAAAATATTCGACTTTTTGTTCCTCCCATACAAAACGCCAATTTCATATGTAAGGACCTAATATATCATTTACCACTCCATGTGCCAGCCTCTGTACCGCTAGTGAGAATATTCTGCAGGAAAAACTACTAAGGTAATCAACTTGTGTTCAATAACGGAACCTTGTTACCGTGCGTTCTTATCACTGCATTAATCAGCAAATATTTATCTTTTTCCCAAAAGTTTCTGTAAGATAGGAAGCTTGACAAATTAGACTTATCAGACAATAAAGCCAAAATTCTTGGAAGTAACGTCATCTTTATTAATGAGCAAAATAAAATCATCACAGAATGGACCGGCTTAATTTATCACGGCTCCCCTCGGTTCGTATTTTGGACCGTGGAGCAAGCGACGCAGATGGAAGGGAAATAATGACTATATATTTTACATTTTGTTTGCTGAAACCATCAATCATGTGTATTAGTAACAAGTAAAAGTTGTAGCATTATTTTATTTTTATTAAGAACACAGCTGAAGTTTGAACATCATCGCTCACATATTAACATTTTAAAAATGTGATTTTTCTTGTCGTTTATGAATCGTTTTTAAAGTAGTTTTTTAGTAGTCCCAGTAATCTGTTAGTAAACATTTCAATTCAATCAACTCAAACAAAATTGCAGATCTAACATCCATTACGACAACATTTTCTGTTCTGTTTAAATAATTTTGTTGTTTGGTATCGGTGTGTTTGGTTACTAAATATGGTACTAAATCCTCGACTAAACGAAGAAGATACTGCTGTTATTGCAAAAGACACTATAGTTGTGAACATTTTTCAAGATTTTTCAGTGTGGTATAAGTATCTAGAATATATTCTGGCTGGTATTTCATTTCTATGAAACTGTTGTGATTGGTTGTTTTTGATTAATTTCATGCCGCCAAGCGCCATCTTTCTAAGCGTCATATTTTAGTTACATTCTTTGATCTGGAACAAATATTACGTAAAGTTGTGAATTGATACATTTATTATTATTATGAATGTATTACTTGTATGTGTTATGGAGATACAGAAAAATACTTTAAATATAATTAATTATTTTGAGAATAATTTGCTGAGACTTAAAATTAAAATTTACTCATAATTAGGCACATCTTATTTGTTATATCATGTAAAAAAAAAACACTTTTTTCAGCTCTGAAAAAAGCTCGTTGGTGTTGAAGTTTTCATAGAATAAGTTTGAGTAGATGATTTTCTAAAAAAAATAAATCATATTGAAAATAGCATTTTGTTCTTTGATTGATGATTAAAAAACTGTTCAGCATTTTGTATACCATATTGTTGTGTTAACAATGGTTGGCAATTTTTTCGTTGCGTACTTACCAAAAAGAGCTAATTAAGTCATTATTTTGAGTATTAGTGGGTACCCGTATGTGCAGGGTTAGAATGTTAGCCCCCGTTTTTTTCCCGTGGGTCTTCCGCTTTTACGATAAGAGACGACTAAGGGAGATATACCGAGTGTGGGAAGCAGCGCCCTCTGAAGAACTGGCTACTTCTACTGCAATCCCAAGACGCATAGCAAAATGATTCAATGGTGTTCTTGTTCAATGGTGGATTCCGGTTGATGTGATGATGATGAGTCACTTCCGCCTTCTGGTTTCTACATATTTATACATTAAGACATGTAGATATTTTGCATCAGAAGCATTTTGTCGTGAAAACATTCTGACAAGGAAATACTATGCATGGCAAGTTGTAGATACATATGTGTACTCGCTCAATCTGTGATAAAATATTACGACCTGGAGTGGTTTAGATATTCATCTTTGAAGGCTCATTGTCCAAAATTGATTAGAAAAAGTTGCCATCATGTGCCACTATATACTCACGCTACTATACTTACTACTCCATATATATTTAATGTTCTTATTCAGTACATGTACATATATCTATAGTTTTAATCGACTTCATGAAGCACTTTAAAATCATTACGTTTGGGTCACCACCTCACAATGCAGTAGATAAAAGTTTAAGTACAAAAAAAATACAGACGAATTGAGTACCTCCTCCTTTTTTGAAGTCGGTAGAAAAGTGGGTTGTGGCAAGCGTAATAAAAAATATATACACCTGCTAAAAAATTACAATTAAAAATCTAATAAGCAGTATAACACCGATTAATAGTAATGTACCTAAATGATACCTATTTAAAATATTTGATATCAACGCTTAAACACTCAAGGTGGATGTAATTCGTCGTGTACTATGTTTTTAATTATACTTGTACTAATTATTTCCTATGTATATAATTTACAATGATAGTAATATCAATTATTATACTATTTATATCATGTAAGTAATTAGTTTATATGAAAACTTCTTATTTGCATACTCATTCACACCAATTCTCTCACACATACATTATGTGAGAGGGTCACACACATACATGTACACATAACCCAACGCAAATAACTTAGTCGAATAAACATTGTGTAGATAGATCACAGACAGAATCCATCTCTTAATGAAACATAGAAATATATATGTATATAATTATGTTCGACTCATGAAACATCCCTGATTCGTGAACATTTACAACTCTGTATGGTAAAAATATATTTGTAAAGTCCCCAAAATTGCACAAGAAACAGGCTCTGCCTTGTTTCGGACCCATTGCAAACGCTTGACAATATAAAATTATTTCTAGTTACATTTTATCATCTTTTAAATATAAGCATTTCATAATTATGTTTAATTGACATTAATTGTGTTTTTGATACTAAATTATTCGTATTCTAAAACCGGCAGTTATATGATTGCTTATCATATTTAACTCAAAGGTGGAAGAGAGCTACTTATCTCAATCATATTCCTTATTAATTTTAAAAAAATCTTTTCGTGGGTTGTCTATAAGAAACCGCTTTTAGCTATAAAACCACCCATTGTCTTAACTAGTTCTTGATTATTGTTTTGTAGTGTGATTGAAGGGTTATGCAACGATATTGACTTCTAGGTTAGCCTGAACAACATCTCCGACCACATCATCACTTACCATCAGGTGAGATAGTGGTCAAAGGCTAACCTATCAGGCAATAAAAAAAAAAAAAAAAAAAAAAAATTATATGGTTAGCCAGAATAACATCTTCGACCACATCATCACATACATCAGCTGAGAGCTAGCCTATCTCATAGCTAGGCTTCGAGTGCTTTAAGCATACGCGAAATGCCCTTCCACTATGCGGTGAAGCTCAAGCTGGTGGTGTGGATCAAACCATGGACCTGCGGCACTGAGTTCATAGCTATCACCGCTCGGATATCATTACCTATATTCTAGAGTACATTTATATAATTCTCTCATTCCACATTGCGTCTTACCACGCTGCTCCTCACTTAATCATAAAAAATCATACATATTCTTCTCAAGGCTATAATTTTGACTGCATTAAAATGATTTCAATTCTTTCTCGGATTAACACTCTGTATCGTGAAATATATCATATGTCATGAAATAAGAGAGTGCTCCATTTAATGAACTTCCAAAATTAACTCTCTTCATATTATTCTCCTGTTTTCATCTGTCGTAAATAAGGTTACAAGGAATTGCAAAGCTTAAGATAAAGGTTAAGGTTCCAAAAAATGTCTTTCAAATTCATAAAATAGTCTTTCATCTCCTAAATATATTTTCTTCTATATTAACATGACTAACCATTATGGTGTCTAATTAAGTTCAACTCTGAACTGTCGTTTTATTCTCTGGCTTAGTTTTCGGTATTGCCATCTTTTAAAATATCTTGAAAATATTCTTACCGATAGGGGTTAGTCGTCATTATCAATGCTTAAACCCTCCGATCCACCCTAGTGCTCTGTAAATCTCACATTTTTCTCGAGTATAAAAATTGATTCATGGTCAAAATGTTTTTACTTATTTAACATAACTCCATGCGGCAACAGTACTAGCATAATGGGTACGCAACCAACAGATATATATGATCTTAGAGTTTCGTTTACTATTAATCCTACACACCCGCCAGAAATGCTTTCATTGTAATATCTTAAAATGGCGTACAATATTAGGTATGTATATTTTAGCGTTTATTCAATAAAATCAAAACGTCGAGTAGAAACATAAGCAATATTATTTAGAAAACAATAACATGATAATTTACATTATTCATTTCAAAGGTATTTCAATTATCACCGCGGATGATTTCATGAGACCTGATACATTTTTCGGCTTAAACGTTGATGAAATGTTTGACATGACTATTGGCAATGTTAATCAAACCAGAGATGAACGTGACAATAATTTTGACGAGTCTCTAGTAGATGTTCATGAGTTAAATAAGTTTAACTCTGAAAATCAAAAACTGTTTGAATCTAGTACTTCAACTACGACAACCCCTAATGAAAGAGATATTCAACTTACCCCATTACCTGATATCAGTAAATCTAACACATATACGAAAGAAATAAAAATAAGAATGAAGCATAGGAAAACGATGAACCTGCTCAAAGGTAATATAAGTCACATACCAAATTTTGGTAATAATGAAGATGATCCAGAATTACTCACTCAACTTTTCGATAACATAATTGAACAAAACTCTAAAAAACAGGAATCACCTGAAGATAAAACTGCACGAAGATCTGTATACAAAGGATATGATAAAAACAAAGAATTGGACATTCGGCAAAACAAAAATAGAGTTGTTTCCCTCATGCAGCAGTTTATATATATGATCAGATATAAAATGGGAGTAATGACGGTACTGAGGAAAAAGTATATGAATCACGTTAAATACAAAATAGGCTACCTGTTCTCTTTGCTAAGGCTTGTGAGGTATCAGCAAAAAAGTATATATACCACCATGAGTGCTAATAAATACTATTGGGTGAATCCAGTTATTATGATGCAGATGCACTACAAGGTAATGGTCAAATCTCTAAATATTCAAATTTGAAGCGCTCGTAGTGAAGTTTACTTAGCTGTTCTCAACCGATCAGCAAAGTTAAGCAACGTCGCGCGCGGTCATGAGTTGGATGGGTGACCGCTAGTGACATTACTACTGAGCGTTTCCGTGCTTCGGAGAGCACGTTAAGCCGTCGGTCCCGGTTGTCGTCCTAGTATGGCAGTCGTTATAGCATGGTGGTAGGGCATTTTGCGAATGCCCGCCTGGCTAGCGACCACCCTCAAGTAGAAAATCTGTCGCCAAGCACCTAACGGTGTGTTCCGGCAGCAGTCCTTGAGAGCCAGTGAAATAACAGGCAAAATGAGACTTAACAAGTATGTCTCAAGGTGATGGGCGCAGTGCAGTTCGTCACTTGTGATGAAATGCATCTGTTATAGGCAGAGGATACCGCTTAACATCAGGTGGGCCTCGTGCTTGTTCCGTCACAAAAACATAAAAAAATTTAAAATGAAATTAAGGTCCTCAGGGTTAATTAATTAGTAATAAATACCAAGTTATTAACATGAATAATATACTTAATTCAATCGTTATGCTTATTTATATGTACTTATACTCACAGAGTTTAGTTGCAAAATGAGTAAACTTAGAGAAGCCGATATTTTTGTTTAACTACTCCCCGTGGGGTGTCGGGTTAGAATTGCACCTCCACATATCATCCCGTGGGTGTCGTAAGAGGCGACTAAGGGAAAAAATACTAGAAGGTGGGCAGCAGCGACTTCTAAAGAACTGCCATCTTACACTGCGATCCCCAAGCCGCCTGGCAAGCGTGGGGATTATGGCAAATAAATGGCTGAACACAGCCTCCCCTATTAAGGGGGCTTAATAAGGGAGGCTGTGTTCAGCAGTGGACGATCCGGCTGATACAGTACAGTACTCACCCGTAACTAGTAGCAATTTAGCTGTCAGATAAATCTAGCTCGTGCATTTACAAGGACATTATAATGCCATGCTCAAATGAAGCAACTGAAGTTTAGTAGAGGTATATAGGTAACTCAATCGTTATAAGTAGCACAAGACAATTAATTAGATTATACGTAATTATCGATAGTAAAGAAAACAATAATCTATATATATCTATACAGAAAATAGAAAAGATATAATCATCGGATTTAATAGGATTTCATGAATATGAACTAGTTTTTCTTCTGATATATTGATTAGGTTATCTCAACTTTCAATTTTTACTGTGTGATATATATGTAATCGTTGGCAAACCCTAAAAAAAAACCCTACCTGCGAATCATATATGAATATAATGTGTATACAGGTAGTGTATATATACTATCAAATGTTGACGCTGAAGCTATCATATGAAATAAGACAACCTGAACATCAAAGTATAGGTATAAGCTCTTGATTATTTTTTGACTATATAATGTGCAATCAAGGTTTATGGTCAAGATGCGCATGACGGTATACTTATATATATATATATTTTTTTTTATATATATAAGTAATTTTTTGTGTAGTTTACATTTGTGACCACTGAGCGTTTTGCGGGATTGAGGCTTGATCTTACTAGAAAATAGCTTCATCACAAGTCAGCTTGAAAGCTTTTAACATCAATGAGTGGCTCAATTGACTTAGATATTTTCATGTCATCAATCAAATGAGAGTTGCAAAAGCAAGTGGATATATCATTGATAAAAATTGTGAATAATAATGATTCAATAACGATGCTTATGAAAATCCATTAGGAATGGTCACCCCGCTAGATATTTAATTACTGACTACCACAGCTTGAGTTTTCCAGTCATTACATGGCGAGAATCACCTCTATATGGAACCCACGTATAGTCAGTATGTTGATACTTGGATAAAGGCTGTGGTCAATTTCATTGAAGTCTTTGCTTTAATCAGTATATACCTGATTATCCATTTGGTTGTCATTGGTTAATACTTCAGTAAGATATTTAGTTTAGCAAAATGAGATAAGTAAGATGCAGGGAAATGCCTAAAGAACTAATGTTAAGAAGGGTGGAATGAGCTCTGATTGTGTAATTTATTTAAAAATAGATGTCCTTATAAATACCTACACTATAATGCATAGCTTAGAAATTAATGTATTTGTTTGCTTAAATATTTTTAATGAGAACGGTGAAAAAAGACCTACAGCGGGTTCAAGTTCCGCTGAAAGTATTATTTTTCTATATATAAATGTAATTGCGCTCACTTAGCATCCTGTATAAAGTAGTATCTAAACCATTGACCTATATATACTAGACGTGACATCTCAAACGAGGACTTCTAGGTTAGCCTGATCAACATTTTCGACCACATCATCACTTACCATCAGGTGAGATAGTGGTCAAAGGCTAACCTATAGGCATAAAAAAAAAGGATATCCGACCAGTGCAGGTAAGCCGGCCGGCGTACTCTCCCTCACACGCAGCTGGGCACTCGTAGAGATTACACGCGCTTTACCTTCGAAAATGGTCTCGAATATCTTCGTTTGAGTCTAGTCTAAATAGGTCAATGATCTAAATAGCTTTTCCTTTTTAGATAATAAAATTGGATGTCGATATCAAAGATCTCATTAAATACATGTGGACGTTAAACGAAGAAATGCATTTATATTACAATCCTGCTGCCTACGACGATATTCCTGAAGAAGCTTCTGAAATTATTTTCACTGGCTAGATTCTTCAATAAAGACATTAAGAAAATTTTATTTTATTATTATATTATTTTATCTCATCGTATTTTCCAAAACTTATCAGAGCGCTTGGTCGATGCGACGCGTGATAAAAATGCTGGCACCTATTTGGCTCAAAGAATAAGCATTGCAATTCAACGGGGCAATGCTGCCAGCATGCTGGGCACGCTGCCAACTGGCTAGGCTAGAGCATTTGGACTGCCTATGAGGCCAAATGATTTTATTGTAGTAGCTGTAGTATTGTATATAGTTCGTAGTATTTTGTTAATAAAGGCATACCGCCGGTAAAAAAAAGAAAATATAGATTAAATATAATGTGATAATAATAATGTGATTAAAAATAATTTGCATACATTAAGTTAAATAAGATTATTCAGGTAAGATTTAAAGCAGTGATGGCTCAGTGGCATTGGCTATGGACTGCCGTGCGGCAGGTCCATGGTTCGAAACCCGCCGCGGGCTTGAGCTTCACCGCATGGTGGTAGGACATTTTGCGAATGCCCGCCAGGCTAGTGACCAACCTCAAGTAGAAAATCTGTCGCCAAGCACCTAACTGTTCCGGCAGCAGCCTTTGAGCCAGTAAAATTACAGACACATGAGACCTAACAACTGTAGGTACGTCTCAAGGTGACGGGCAGTGCCATTTGTGTTGACGAAATGCATTTGTTATAGGCAGAGGTTAGTGCACTTAATATCAGGTGGGCCTTGGGCTTGTTCCGTCACAATAACATAAATAAAGTCTTTTTAGACAGAAATTTGCATGCTTTTCTATGGTATTGACCAAAACGTACGTTAGTCAGGTATTCTCCCCAGAGCATCTTAAATCATCAAAAATCTGCTGTGTTTGGGCGTAAAAGGCATTGTAGCAAATAAAATCACCAGACGAATGAAACATAAGAATTAACGTCTGGTGGTGACGGGCACAATATCAAGCAGAACGAGGATGGTGACACTGCAATTGCAATGGACGTGACGATTATTAGAAAGAAGAAGAACGAAAGAAAATACATTTATTTGCCACACAAAAACATCACATTATACAGGTCAAATATGTAAAAGGGTATATAAACAATGTTTAGGTGCTGCCAAAATGGTAATATCTTAGCAAAATGCCGCGCTGGTTTTCAGATATACCCTGGCAGGAGGCTAACAAATTATAATATATTCAAACAATAACTCAACATACCACTTCTCAATAATTATTACAACTTCGTTACTACTATCAGGCGAACAACTTGTCTGTATCCACACTTCATGTCATAAATAAAAGATGCGAAAATTTTAAGCTAATAACAGGCTTCAAACCTGTAACTCCAGGTCCAACTTTTTTAAAGCTGATAGACCTTTATCCACTGTTCATATATTCTTAAGTGATGATGTGAGAGAGGTGATTAAACAAGCGTAAACAAGCTTAACTTACAATGGGAACTGGCTCTCGAGAACAGCCGGAACACCGCATTAGGTGCTGAACGATAGATTTTCTACTTGAGCGTGGTAGCTGACTAGGTAATACTTAGCTTCCACTCTGGTGAAATCCGAACACTACACGAAGTTGTGGTTCATAGATATTGTTTATTGCGATGCGGAACCTTAATAAGGTTTGAAGCAGTGATGGCTCAGTGGCATTGGCTATGAGTTGCCGCGCAGCGGGTCCATGGTTTGGATCCCACCGCGGGCTTGAGCTTCACCGCATGGTGGAAGGGCATTTTGCGGATGCCCGCCTGGCTAGTAACCACCGTCAAGTGGATAATCTGTCGCCAAGCACCAAACGGTGTGTTCCGGCAGCTGTCCTTGAGAGCCAGTGAAATTACAGGCACATGAGACTTAACAACTATGTCTCAAAGTGACGGGCGCAGTGCAATTCGTGACACTTGTGATGAAATGCATCTGTTATAGGCAGACGTTAATCCGCTAAACATCAGGTGGACCTCGAGATTGTTCCGACACAATAACATTAAAAAAAAAGGTGAGGCCTGATTTGCACGTTGCCGGCAGTATGCCTTTGTTAAACAAATACTACAAACTATATACAACACTACAGCTACTACAATACTACAGCTACTACAGTAAAAGCATTTGGACTCATAGGGAGTCCAAATGCTCTAGCCCACTATCAGTTGGCAGCGTGCCCAGCATGCTGGCAGCATTGCCCCGTTGAATTGCAATGCTTATTCTTTGAGCCAAATAGGTGCCAGCATTTTGATCACGCGTCGCATCGACCAAGCGCTCTGATTAATTTTGGAAAATACGATGAGCTCCCGGTCCCCACGCACCCAACGTCTCCACACCAAACGGCTCAAATATGTAACCCATACCGAGCTTAGCATATTTGCGCCGCTTGAGTCGCTCTGCCGAAGTAGCCGCGGCGCCCTGTCACATGGCGGGACTTCGCCGAAAGTTTTTTTTTTCAAGCCTGGTCTGCGTTTGACCACAATCTCACCTGATGGTAGGTGATGATGTGGTCGAAGATGTTGTTCAGGCTAACTTGCCGGAACACACAGTTAGGTGTTTGGTGACAGATTTACTACTTGAGGGTGGTAGCTAGCCTGGCGGGCATTCGCAATATGCCCTATCATCATGCTATAAGGACTGCCATCCTAAGACAACACCCGGGACCGACGGCTTAACTTGCCCTCTGAAGCAAGTAATTCTAGTCTGAACAACATCTTCAACCACATCATTACTTACCATCAGGTGAGATAGTGGTCAAAGGCTAACCTATAAGGCATAAAAAATAAAAGCACGGAAGCGCTCAGTAGTAATGTCCCTAGCGGTGACCCATCCAACTCATGACCGCGGCCGACGTTGCTTAACTTTGCTGATCTGTTAAGAACAGCTAATCAAACTTCACTACGAGCGCTTCAAAAACTATCTCACTTAATATTCTAAAGAAGGCCTCCGGTACAAGCTGAAACATTTATCGATCGTTATAATGACTCTTCACATACTGTTCAAACAAATTTGTTCCACTTGAACCACGAGGTTTCTGGGTTGGCAATGATCAAAGACTTTATTGCTCATAGACTAGCCTTTGACCAGATTGTCACACAATTGTAGGTGAACATGCGGTCGATCTTGTTGTTCAGACTTACCTAGAATTAAAAACGTGGTGTCAAAGATATCGGACTGAACAAACCGCTTGGAAAAAGCTTTCCTACTTGATTACGTGTGGTAGGTGGGAATTTGCAAAATGCTCTAACAATATACATATAGATAATTTTTCCCCTTGATTAATTATTAAATATCTAATACATTTAATATGTTTAGTTACTTACATGTGAAAATTTTTCATTTCAACATAGTAAACTTGTGTAACTCTCGCTTCGTATAAGCCTCCCGACCTCACAGGGGCTTTCAACCAAGCCTTATCATCCAGCTCAACATTCAAAACCACACTAACGTATCTTTTACTGAGTACTCTAAACTTAAAAGATGCTTACTGTGCTTCCACAGCTGACAACATTTCAAGTTATGTATACATTTAGGAACAAAAACAAATAATAGCCCAATCCATATAGATATACATTTTAAATAATCTGCTCTTGATAGAGGTATATCGAAATTTTTGTACTTGTTCTTTGACAAAAGGTGACTAAGAAATGTCAAGAATCGGTGAATCCAAAAGAGGAAGCAAACAAAATATTTCTACCAATTTTATATACCTTGTTCAATAAACAACTAATTATTTTCTTGCAGTTAAATTTTGCGCCATCACTAGCAAATTATTTCTACCAATACGAGAAACTCTCCAGAAATGGAAGATACAGTGTTTAAAAATCGTAAAAAAAAACAAAGCCCACCGAAGAGATAGCCAGCATTATATTCAAATTGCGAATGCATGTCTTGTGCGGCGTTGCCAGCTCGACTGGCGTGTTGCCAGCTGCGATTCGGAACTCTGAATAAATGAACATGGATGAAAAACATTTGTTGCTTTGAACCATTGTTCAACTTGTTTTTTTCCGGCTGCTGGTAGTTTTATACTTTTTTGTTCTGGAGAAAACGGTTTTCAGATTTTTTCAATACCTTCAATATACAAGCGTTGGCAATCTCAAGTGAAATTGTTATACAGTTTGGTAGAAACCGTCATTCATTCCTTGCAGTCCAAGTTTCTGTGATTAAACTTGGCCAAGTGCAAGTGATACTTGCTCAATTGCTCCGTTTTTGATTTGAATATAGGTATCAGAATGATTTATGCACAATGCAACTCGAAATACTTTCATTTATGCCCTTTGTACTTATACTTCTTAAGCACAAGAGCATAAATAATAAAGTTTGTATGTATATATATACATAAATATATATATTATTTCATCGCAATTAAGGAGAACGCTATATTCTAGGTTAAGCCTGTTAAAACTTTCGACCACTTCATCACTTACGGGTTCACGGGAAGTACCCTGTAGGTTTTGATTCCCTAACGAATGTCGAAAATTTGCGGCATAAACGGCTTTATCTTTTGATTGCTTTGGTTTAGAAGTTTTATTTTTTACAGCTTCAAAGGACAGTAGACAGTATTTGATTTAAATTTAAGCTTGATACCTCTACGTGTTGCTGAGAAAAGGGGTCTTGACAGATAGATAGACGGACAACAAAGTGATCTTCTTTTATATTCATAAAAAATAATAAAATAAGTATTTTATAATTAATACTTTTAATATAAGGTTCCGTTTTTTACTTTTGAGGTGAGGAACCACAAAAAGATAAAGCCTGAAGAAACCAGCGGAAGAATACGTCAAAAAAAGTCTAACCACAACTACGGTTCCATTTTCTTTTCCTTTCACTCCCAGTAAAACCAATTGAGGGAGCAATAAATAAAACAAATAAACAAATAGACAGTAATGTAGTCTGAGGATACTAGTAAATCTTAGGAAAGTGGTCTTCAATTAAACAGGCATACTTGGCATCGGTGGTGGCTGGCAGCCAGCCAAAGGAAGCATTAGCGACCACTGAATTTTCCCACTTTTTATGTGTGACTCACTATCTCTGCTATCCATACTGCCACATAGGAAGGGGGGAGGAGTGGGAGTTTCTCAGTTGTGCTAACTTGGGCATTTCCTATTTATTCAATCTCATTACCAATTGATAGTAAGTGACGACTTGTTTAACCAGGGCTATTTATTATTTTAATAAATAGATTCAGGCGTTACTTTGCGGAAATCCATATTTAATAATAACAAATATTTTTTAAATATTTTATGAAAACATCAAATTAATATTTTAATTTAAAACACTTATAAAACAAAAATATATCTAGTGACAATTCCGCCTAATTTTCCTGTTAAGCCGACGTGACGTCACAAACGCCACGCAACCAAAGCGGAAGAATTTTCTACGCGTTTCGATTCTACACGAAGCATCCTCAGGAGGTCTTGACTCTACGAGCGCACGATCGAGAATGAATCTATTTATTAACTAAAATGAGAACTTATTCCCAAAGACAGATGTTCGACTTAAAGGTTGAAAATGACAGCTTTTAGCAAAATGTCTTAGTTTTAGGGTAGAGAGACCTAAAGCGAGCACCGCAATGTAACATTGAAAGAAATTGGTCATTTCTGTCATTTCAAGTTTTTTTGTCATAATTTGATCTCGGACTGCATTCAATATAGTAAACGGTATGTTGTCTTATTGATAATGAAATGAAATATCGTAGAGAGTAAAACCACAACCCGACCGCTTCGGCTGAAGTCCCAAGGCACGTGCCTAGAGCGTGTATGTGTTTTAGGTAAGCAGGCGTACTTGAATATTATTTCAATAAAGTATGAAAAAACTAATAGACGACATTAAAATTCATTAAACATTCACCAAGTCATTGTGTTAGTTCATTATTTTCTACAGCAATCAAAGTCGTAAATGTCTTTAAAGAACAATAAAATAAAGTGTCCATGATAAAGATGTACTCGTTAATGTGCTCAAAAAGGCAAATTTCTACATGTTTTTTTAAGAGTGTATGCTTTACAGATATGAAAAAATATATAATATTCTAGAGGATATGACAAATATTATGCCTGATCCAAAAATACAATGCCTTAATTATATTTCTCTTTATTGACAAACAAAAACATGATTACTGCTCTAAAATTACGCTTAATTAAGTTTTATATATAAAGTAAATCGTATGAATACAAATTTTATTTCTAATTATTATGTTGCAACCATGTAATACAGTACCTGATTTTAGTACCGTTTTTAAAAAGCTCAGTTTAATGAATAGATTCAGGCGTTTCTTTGCGGAAATCCAATATTTTAAGTGTTTCACTAAGATATTAACTTAATGTTGTCAGTAAGAGTACTTACTGTAAATTGAAGCGCTCGTGGCGAAGTTTGCTTAACCGTTCTTAACCGATCAGCTAAGTTAAGCAACGTTCGCCGCGGACATGACTTGGACGGGTTACCGCTAGTGACATTACTAGTGAACGTGAACGTGTTGCGGAGGGCACGTTTGTTGTCTTACGATGGCAGTCGTTATAGCATGGTGGTAGGGCATTTTGCGTATGGCCGCTTGGCTAGCTACCACCCTCAAGTAGAAAATCTGTCGCCAAGCACCAGTTCGCCAAGCACGACAACTGACCTTGAGAGCCAGTAATTCGAGGTTAGCCTGAACAACACCTTCGACCACATCATCACTTACCATTAGGTGAGATAGTGGCCAAGGTTAACCTTTCAGGCATTAAAAAAGCCAAAAAAGTTTGATGGCTTAATTATGTAGTACCAAATTTATTTTATTTTATCCAGCACGCATTTTGGGGTGAAAAGTAGGTTAGTGAGTCGGTGAACCGGTGATGGTGCAATCCACAGGGTATCACGAGAAATAATAAGCGAGAACATTGTATAGTAAGTATTTACTTTCACAACGGTTGGAGTAATTCTTCGGAGTTGTGAAGTTTCAGCCGGAAAATCGGAAATGTTTTATAGGGTTTCTTACCAGAAGCGTAAAAACGGGACCCTTTTACTGAGACTTCGCTTTCCGTCCGTCCGTCCGAACGGTGATGGCTAGACAGTTGAAATTTTCACAGATGATGTATTTCTATTGACGCTATAACAACGAATACTAAAAATAAAATAAAATAAAAAATATTTAAGGGGGGCTTGTTAAGTTTGCTGTATGGGATACAGCAAACTTAATTTTTTACCGTTTTTTGCTCGATACTAATAACGGTGCCAGGTAGGCGCTTTAACTATATTCACAGAATATTTAGTTACGGAACCCTTCGTGCGCGAGTCCCACTCGCACTCGCCGGTTTTTTTTTTGCGATTTGATATCGCGCAGTTATCCTATAGGCTCGCCTTCGATGCAATCTATTTATCTACTGGCATACGCGCAATTTTACATTCAAAGCTAACTAAGAGCGTAGTAGACGCCTAAATTTAATAACTGGTTTAGACTTTGACTTTGAGACGAGCTGCTAAACATTTTTTACACTAAAAATAACAAATAGTTTTAAAATATTTTAAGAAAACATCAAATTAATATTGTAATAAAACACTTAAAAAATATAAAAATATATCTAGTGACAATTCCACCTAATTTTCCTGTTAAACCGATGTAACGTCACAAACGCTACGCAGCCAAACCGGAAGAATTTTCGACGCGTTGCCCTTCTACACGAAGCATCCTCAGGAGGTCTTGACTCTACGAGCGCACGACCGAGAAAGGAAATAATAAAAATATTAACTTCTACACTAATATTATAAAGAGGAAAGATTTGTATTTTTGGATTTTTGTATGCAACGAATAAACTCAAAAACTACTGGACCGATTTGGATGAACCGATATGGAATTAATTTGAGACCTGGTGAAGGACATAGGATATTTTTTATCCAACTGCACAAAAAGAGGTTAATGGTTTGCGCGATAACCGACCGGAGCCGCGGCCGGAAAGCTAGTAATATTACAGTTTCTCGGGTAAATTAATTTAGAAAGTAGGCAACTATTGCGATAATATTAAAATAAAAGCTTTTTAATACAAAACAACACAGGGGCTTTAATCCCGCAGTCCCGCTATTTTATTTTATATATTAAAAATATAATGATTTTATATTTTTATGTGTAGAAATCACGATTTTGCTTTAATTCAGTAAAACAGACATAAAGAAAGAAGGACTATTATAAATCAAATATATATCACTGAAAACCTTTCTTTAGGACGGTTTCTAAGGAAATTTAATGGTGTGTGTGTTCCAGCTGAATTTACTGTTTATAGGTTGTACGCACTGGTAACGACTATTTTCCTCTTTATTATCATTGTCAACGACTGTCAGCTACGTATCTATAGGAAAATAAGTGAGGTTGCTACATTTGCGAAACAAAATCTGGACTTGTTTGCTGTTGGTAGTCGGCGAGAGGAGAAATTTCGTCACCTACCGGTCAAAACAACTCTCCAGCGCAAAAGCATATTCTGCATGTTGTCTATTATATATAACAAAATTCCAACAAATATAAGTGCTGAAGACAATGTGTTGACTTTCAAAAGAGCATTAAACAAATTGTTACTAGAGAAAGCTTACTACAATATTGACGAATTTTTAAAGGATAATTTATAAGTATTTGTGTTCTTATTATATTAAAGTGTTATGTTCTTATTTGTTTAAATATTAGGTAATTTTATTATTTGTGTATAAATGTATCGGTTGGACATTTTATGTATATAATGAATTATTCGTTTAAATATGGTGTGTGTAAGGTAGTCATAATAATTTCATGTTCTTTTTTAAGTTTTTTATGTACATATCTTGCATGCAATGAAAGCAGAGATAGCGGACTAATCAATTTTAAGACCATTACTTGTAATATACCTATTCTCGCAAGACTATAAATTAATAAATGAAAAAAATTGTAACTGTATTAGCAGGATTGTCTACTGCTGAACATAGCCTCCTCCATTATGGGGAGTTTGCCATGATCCCCACGCTTGGCAGGTGTCTTGGGGATCGCAGTGTGAGATATCAGAAAGCGCTGCTGCCCACTTTCTCGTGTGTTATGGTTAGTCTCCTCTTACGACACCCACGGGTAGAGATGGGAGGTGACATTCTAGCCTGGCACCAGTGGCACCCCACGGAAGTAAATCTTTAACACCTAATAATACTAAATAAGATTACAAGCACAGTCGCGTGCTAAACGAAAATATATTTAACAAATTATTGGAGTACAAAATTTTATGACCAAGACGGGAATCGAACCTGCGTCCTCCGATATCGCGTCGGATGCCTAAACCTCCTCGGCCATCTGGACTCGGCATTATTAGCCGAAATTTTGTGATCCAATTGTATTACTTTAACCGTCATAGGAGACGTTGTGCGGTCATCAACCAGACTACTAGACTTCATCTGATCGAAATAAGTGTTTTTCAAACACTGAACTCTTCTAATATTAGTTATTATTATTGTAGTGATATTTTTTTTATGTATATTATCTAATGGGTACGTTTCTGACTTTGAACACTGGTAATGAAAACATACTAAAACGTAACTCCTTTTTATGTTATGAAATTTAAGAGACGAACTAATCACGCATTTTTATTTATTGCAGATAGGTAAATTCTTTTGACCACAATCTCACCTCATGGTAAGTGATGATGTGGTCGAAGGTGTTAACAGGCTAAACCTAGAATTACTAGCTTTCAAGGATAGCTGCCGGAACACACCGTTAAGTGCTTGGCGGCAGATTTTCTACTTAAGGGTGGTAGCTAGCCAGGCGGGCATTCGAAAAATACCCTACCACCATGGAAAACAGTTTAATCGGTGATTTTGAAGCAGGCCCATGGTTCGAATCCCGCCGCGGGCTTGAGCTCCACCGCATGGTGGAAGGGCATTTTGCGAATGCCCGTCTGGCTAGCGACCACCCTAAAGTAGAAAATCTGTCGCCAAGCCAACCCAACAGTATGTTCCGGCAGCTGTCCTTGAAAGCCAGTAAATTTACAGGTACATGAGTCCTAACAACTGTACGTCTCAGTGTGACGGGCAGAGTGCATTTCGTCGTTGACGAAATGCATCTGTTATAAGCAGAGGTTAGTCCACTTAACATCAGACGGGCCTCGGGCTTGTTTAGCCATAATAACATAAAAAAAATCGGATCGGTCGCAGTGGGTATGCCCTTATTATCAAGTCGTAATGTGCTTAATGGTGCCTACGATACGAATAAAGTCGGGTGGTTTTGTGAGTAGCTGCCGTAGGTTTATTCGATTGCTGTAATGTTTAAGCACGCGGAGTTTATTTTGATTAAACGACGTGATAATTGGCCTTTTATGCTCTATTTATTTATAATGTTGACCTAGTTTGACATTTGAAAAATGTGGATTGTATTTATAGCTGTGGTTCGTTCTATTTGAAATGTCATAACTTGAATGGAATTTAAATAAGTAAACATTTAGCTAAACAGGCGCGCCCAGTTAAAGTAAAAAAAAATAAACAATGTTAGTATTTATTTAACAAATTATTGGAGTCCAAATTTTATGGACAAGGCGGGAATCGAACCCGCGTCCTCCGAAATCGCGTCGGATGCCTAAACCGCCTCGGCCATCTGGACACGAGGAGGTTTAGGCATCCGACGTGATATCGGAGGAGGCGGGTTCGATTCCCGCCTTGGGCATAAAACTTTGTACTCCAATAATTTGTTAAATATATTTTCGCTTAGCACGCGATAGTGCTTGTAATAATATTTGGAGATGTTAGTATTTTTTTACAAAAATATTGATCTTTATTTGGTATGCCATCAGGATGGAAAGAGCACGAAGCCCATCTGGTGTTAAGCGCTAACCTCTGCCTGTTCCATGAAGCATAAGTTTGTTAAGTCTCATGTGCCTGTAATTTTACCAGCACGCATACCCCTCAGACCGGAACACAGTAATGAGATTATTATTGCTTGGCGGTACAAAAGGTATAGTGGCGCTAATCTTTGTATTTATGTGTTCTGACAATCCAGAAGCATCGATTGTCCACTGCTGAACACAGCCTCTCCCATCGTGGGGGTGCCAATATCCCTACGATTGGCAGGCTTCTTGGGGATCACCGCGCAGATTCATTTGAAGCGCTTGTAGCGAAGTTTACTTAGCTGTTCTTAACCGATCAGAAAAGTTAAGCAACATCACCCGCAGTCATGAGTTGGATGGGTGACCGCTAGTGACATTACTACTGAGCGCTTCCTTGCTTCGGAGGGCACGTTAAGCCGTCGGTCCCGGTTGTCGTCTTAGGATGGCAGTCGTTATAGCACAGTGTTAAGGCATTTGTGAAAGCCCACCTGGCTAGCTACCGCCCTCAAATAAATAGATCTGTCGCCAAGCACCTAACGGTGTGTTCTGGCAGCTGACATGGCTGGCATGAGCCAGTAATTCTAGGTTAGCCTGAACAACATCTTCTACCACATCATTTTACCATCACCTGATGGTGGTCTAGGCTAACATATTAGGCATAAAAAAACTGGGTCCACAACTCCACATGCACTTAGTCAATTGCTACGTTCGATATTGTCAAAATAATTAATAAATGTAATGATTTAGATTTTTATTAATTAGAAAATTTAGAGCGTTAGAGTAGGGGCAAAGCTTTGAGTGAAAATAGCCATGATTTAAAATGTTACTAATAATGTTGTCTTAGATTTTCGCGATTATTACACATAGTAATTAAACAACTTTAAACGGTTTAGTCACCCCGTGACCACGATCACTGCAAAGTGTTTGAAACGTCGGGATAAAAATAATGATAAATATACGCGATTTAAACCGTTTAAAGTTGTTTAATTACTATATGTTACTAATAATCTTGGTAATTAGGTTGAAATTAACATATTTCAGTGTGATTAAAGAAAACAAATGAACGTTACTGATCGGGGTTCATGTTCGTTCTAAGGAAAGGCATCGGTTTCTTTCAACCCCGAAATGGTTGAAAGAAACCAATAGCCGAGCGGTAATAGCTATGGACTACCCGCGTGCCGCAGGTCCATCGTTCATCCCCACCACCGGTATGAGCCTCACCGCATGGTGGAAGAGCATTATCCGAATGCTCACTTGATACTCAAGTAGAAAATCTGTCACCAAGAATACAGTGTGTTCCAGCAGCAGGCCTTGAGAACCAGTAAATTACAGGCATTATTTGGTCGTGCCCTACTGTTAAATCTTCACTTTGAAGCGCTCGTGGCGCAGTTTACTCTGCTGTTCTTAAACGATCAGCAAAGTTAAGCAACGTCACCCGCGGTCATGAGTTGGATGGGTGACCGCTAGTGACAATACTATTGAGCACTTCCGTGCTTCGGAGGGCACGTTAAGCCGTTTATTACATTTTGAAGCAGTGATAGCTCAGTGGATTTGGCTATGGACTGCCGTGCAGCAGGTCCATGGTTCGAATCCCGCCGCGGGCTAGAGCTTCACCGCATGGTGGAAGGGCATTTTGCGAATGTCCGTCTGGCTAGCGACCACCCTCAAGTAGAAAATCTGTAGCCAAGCACCTAGCGGTGTGATCCGGCAGCAGCCCTTGAGAGCCAGTGAAATTACAGGCACTTGAGACTTAATAACTATGTCTCAAGGGTCACCTTGAGATGAATGTGACGAAATGCATCTGTTATAGGCAGAGGTTAGTTCGCTTAACATCAGGTGGGCCTCGAGATTGTTCCGTCAAAACCAATTTTTTTTTTTTAATAAATTCAGGCACATGAGTCTCAACAACGGTATGTCTCAGGGTGGTGGACGGAGCCCAGTTCGTCACTTATAGCGAAATGCATATATTTTAGACAAAGGTGACCGATTACCATCAGGTGGGTCAAGTGCGTGATCGATCTCAAACACATAAAAAAACAATAGTTAAATCTCAGTGAAATTTAGCATGCATATCCTTGTCAGAACATAGTGATGTTTACATTACACCTTGGCGGTAAGTAAGTAGTTTTGGTACTACATAAGAAATTGGTATGGTGGCAGTATATCCCCGGATGAACTAGTTCACAAAGAGATCTACAACTAGAGTAATTCTGAAATGAAATTGATTTCCTTGGGGTCCTAGGTTACAGTGTTATATATTATAATATACAAATATAGTCTTGCTAGGGTCCGCTTTACGCATACTAATATTCCCTATGCAAATACAGGTAGGTACATTGTTGAATAAGTTACAAACATTACGCAATTAAGATATTTTTATTATATGAAAAATAATTGCCAGAACTAGCCACAGATTATAATAAAAATTTAAAACAAATTCGATTCATACACGGAAATACCAAATCATAGCTGCATAGAAAGATAGGCTATATATAATTGCGAATTCAAAAATAAGGCAATCGTATATTCAATATAATAAAAAAAAAACAAGACATCTCTAATACAATCCTTTGCAAAAAACAGGGTTACCTAATTTGAAATTCGGAATTCAAATCTTTGAAAATATGTAGGCAATCTACGCCAAGTTCAAAGCTCAAAAGACCCAAACGGTCCGAAATAACTGTTTGAAATGCTCGAATAAAACTAAAATAAAATGACCTCGATATAATCCTTTAAAAGCTGTTTCATTACAAAGTTAACCTAAATAGCCAGCGTGGACGTTGACTACAAGAGCGGGCCAGCCAGGCCGTTCAACTGCAGATATTTCGTGACATGACTTATTCATGTTGGATGCCATCCAGTCACAAAATACGAGAACTTACACGTACAAATACCTACTAAAGAAGTAATATTATTTATTATCTAGGATTATTTCAATATACATACCAGTTGTAAAGTTTCTACCAAGGTAAAAGTCACTATTGTTTAATTTCTTTCCTCAAGGGTGAACTGGCCGGCCCGTTCTCCATACAAACGCCGTTGGGTGATCACTCCCTTATTTGAGGATTTAGGTAAAAAAAAAGCATAATATCGATTGATCTCGTCATTATCTAGGCTTGTATGATGCCGAAATTTTAATAAAATAATGAACCTGAGAATTTTATTTGAAAATGTTTCGAGGCTCATAACTTATAACTTAATTATCTTTTTAAAATTTTGCCATCATACAAGCCTAGATAATGACGAGGTCAATCGGTATTATGCTTTATTTTGGACCTAAAGCCTCAAATAAGGGAGTGATCACCCAACGGCGTTTGTATGGAGAACGGGCCGGCCAGTTCACCCTTAAGATGATCGTGAGTATGTAGCAATTGCTCAACATCGAAGTCCTAAACAGTGTTTCTGTGAGAATTGTCTAAAATATCTTTTAAGACCTAATTTCAATTTTTTTTATTTTATTGTGACGGAACAATCTTGAGGCGCACCTGATGTTAAGCGGACCAACATCTGCCTATTACAGATGCATTTCATCACAAGTTACGAATTACACTGCGCCCGTCATCTTGAGACATATTTGTTATGTTTCATGTTCCTGTAATTTCACTGGCTGTCAAGGACTGCTGCCGGAACACACCGTTAGGTGCTTGGCGACAGATTTGCTACTTGAGTGTGGTTACTAACCATGCGAGCATTCGCGGTGAAGCTCAAGCCCGCGGTGGAATTCGAACCATGGACCTGCCATTTCAATGCCAATACCACTGAGCCATCACTGCTTCTAAAAAACATTAACATTAAGTATTAAGGTTTAATTAATACTCGGAAAACTTTATATACTATAAACCATACCATAGAACGTGAAACCTTGTGGAAGTTTTTGAATTTGTTGGCTTTATGTCGTGGATAAAAGAAAACTCCTTTCTATGGACTTTTTAGACATGTGACAGCAGTTTGAACATTGAAATAGTGGGTACCATCAGCTGAAGCAGTGGCCATATTTGTTTTTAGTTTAAAGCTATACCGCGAAATTCGACGGTATAATATTTATAACCTGACAAGGTCGGAAACGTGTTGCGTGAAAAAGTGTTTTTACGCGATTGCCCACGAAAGGAGTGTTGTATTTTCAGGGTTAATGTATGTATGTATGTTTGTGAGTTTCTTTATTGCACAATAACTTCTAAACGGCTTAACCGATTATAATGTATGAGATATCGTTAGATTTGTCTTGATGGCGCAGGTGACACTAAGTCAAAAATAATTAACAGAAACTGGTGGATTTTAGACGCAATATTATAAGGTATAAATATTTTTTCTTCCAAGACCAATTTACCAAGAGTGGCGTATGAAAATGAAGAGCTCTAAAAACAATTCCATAAATATAATTTGCAGTTTTAATTTCAGTAGTACGACAAAATGATTCACAAAAAATAATAATTTGAAGTAGAGTCTTTAAATTAATTAATGATAAGAATTATTTTAACAAAACATTACCTACATTAATATTTTAACAAAACCCTAATATTTAAATTTTCCTGTTAAGCCGACGTGACGTCACAAATACTACGCAGCCAAACAGGAAGAATTTTCAACGCATTTCGGTTCTACACGAAGCATCCTCAGGAGGATCTTCATCCTTAGTTGGATGGGTGGCCGTTAATGACATTACTACTAAGCGCTTTTGATTGTGGTAGTGGGGTAGCGAATGCCCGCCTTAAGTAGGAAATCTGTGGCCAAGCACCGAACGGCGTGTTTTGGCTGTTGTCCTTGAGAGCCAGTAATTCTAGATTAGCCTGAACAACATCTTCGACCACATCATAACTTTCCATCAGCTGAGATAGTCGTCAAAGGCTATCCATCAAATAGGGCATCGAATTGTAGTCAAACAGAAATATATTACAAGCACTTTTAGTATATATATTCGTAAATGCTAACAGCTTACAAGATAAAATATACAAAAAAAATATTTATTTAAATATGTATACCAATCCAAAAATATTACGGACCATGTGACTATAGTGTGTATATTGACATATAAAAAAACAGCTTACAATTGTCAGTTTTCCAGTGTTGAATTCCACTCAGTGTAATTGCACTTAGTTTAGCGCACTCTTCCAAAGAGATTAGCTCTACAGTAAGTGATCCAATCCAATAAAACGATTTTACAATTGCAAGTTGGTCTTTTGACTGCTACTTACGACTTACTAGGCTTTGCAGTAAGCTACTTAACTATGGTAAATGTTCGTTAATCCCCTTATTCTGTGTCAGTGCTAGGTGCAGTAGTTTTTTTATTTTTATTTGACCAAGCGAGAACTTAGTTCGAGTGAAGCGTCTCTGCTTCAACTTAGACAAAAATGCTTTGGTATGTCCGGTTGTTCTCCTCTACAGGTCTCATTTCTCAACCGATTCTCACGAAATTTTGTGAGCAGGTTTGATAAATCCATTTTTTTTTTCAATTCAGTTATTGGAAATTTTTCAAAATGACGCAGATATACGTGATAAGATGTTGAAAGTATGGACGCCTGTGCTTAATTTAATGGCAATGTCCTGATACGCAAGTCAGTTGCCTAAAGTGATAAGCTCTTTCTCTCTTCAATTGTAAGCTATGCAAGGGTAGACTCGCGAGATCTACAGCTCGGAGAGCCACTAGTATATTATGTGTGACAAACAAGCCTACGGCCCGCCTAATGGTAAACGGTAACCACCGCCTATGGACATCTGCAACACTAGTTGCGCTACCGATGCATTGCCTGCACAGAGAGGAATTTGTAGATGCCCCTTTTGAAAAGGTCCATGTCGTAGCTTCGGAACACCTCCGGAGGAAGGTCGTTCCACATCCCACAAGTACGCGGAAAAAAGAAGCGGCCAAAGCGAACAGTGTGTGATGTCCATACTTGCTGGATGTGGGGGTGGGTCTTTTGACGGTGTCGGGATGTGCGGTGGTGAAGTTTAGTCATCACATCACAGCATCCTAATATTAAATATGTGAATTTGTGAGGATTTAACTGTGGGTGTTCATTACTGCCTCATGTTTGTCATTTGAATGCCACATGGAATAAAGATAGGACACTGACCCTCAAAGAGGAGAACAAATAAGGAGGTGGAGAGGAAGATTAAGCTCAAGATTTTGGACCCGGTCCAACGTGATGATGGTGTTTGCGAAAGAACCAGGAGATCGAAGAACTGATCGCCGAGCCTAACGTCATGGGAGAGATCAAAGCCCAAAGACTCAGCTGGGTGGGCCAAGTACAGAAAATGGGGGAAGATCGCAATGCCAAGAAAACATATCTTGGAGTTCTAAGTGACCGCCGGCCCGTTGGCAGGCCAAGATATCGCTGGATTGTTGCTGTGGAGTCGGACTTGCGCGAGCTCCAAGCTGCCGACTGGCAAGAGGCAGCGCGGGACCGATCCGATGACGTTCTCTTATATCGGAGGACATGATCCACTTTGGGTGGCCGCGCCAGATGAGACTAGTCTCATAGACTGCTACTGCTAACTAGTAGCAGTAGCATAATAAAGATAGTTCAAGTCCTGGTTTAACTCAGACTACTTTTATATTACCACGTTTATCTTTGTCTACGCTGGTGTGAATAAAGTTATATTGAAAATTTATTATATTATGTACTATTTAGAATTTTCATTTTTTACTTCGTTTTGAAGTTATTAATGAATACTCAATCAATTCTTAATATTTATAATAAAAGTCTTAGCGCCAATTTTCACCGAACTGACAGCGGTTGACAGTGCAGCAGCCGGTAGTGTGACAGTTTAACTTACGGCTGCTGCCAGACTGTGATAGAGTAATAGGTTTCGACTTCTTCTCTATTTCTACAATGCATAGTATAGGATGAAAAAATTGACGGTGATGGCACATGAATAAAGAAAGTAACAGAATAAAAGCTACATCACCCGCTCACTGATCTGGTTCAAACCGGTTCCGCACCCGAGCGGGCATCGCTGTGCCGCTGCAAACCCGCACCTCTTCTCGTCAGTGACTAGTTACGCACACAAAGCTTTGGCCTTTGCGTGTAGTAGTAAAACTTTCATTCTCTACGGCTCTTTATTCATGTGGTGATAGGCCGCGGGCAGCCACGTGTCCGCGACTTATTCGTCTTTCAAATGACACTATGAATTGTCATAATGAAGACAAGGTCGAAAATCGTTTGACAAAAAACTGCCACTTTGATGGGAGTCGAGCCTTACTAACAGCACAGGAAAACAAAAGGAAATACTCATAGTCACAGCAAAGAAAAAACCGTGTCCAGAATCTCTTTTCTATGCTTATATAAGAAGGTTTTTGATGCGAGTAGTGTGGTTTGGCGTCACATGAATATAAATCTAGTCTAGTGAGTGGTCTCAATTTTAAAGGGAATCGATTGCAAGATCCATTTTGTGCATTTTATTGTGGTGGCCTCACTCTGGCCTACATTCGGAAAACGTTTTATTGGTGCTATAAACTCAATTTATTATGCATATCCACCATTTTATTTATACGAAATTCGGAAAAATGCTTTAGGTTGTTCTTTTTGTTTATATGTGGCTGTAAAATTATAAAATAATTATATTAGAGTATATAGAAATATTCCCTGCGGGATTTGATTGTACGGCTTAGGAATGTCTTGAAATCCCTGATGTTAGGTATTATTTTACTGTGACACAAATATGATTTAAAGTAAACTCCATTTTTTTATATCAGTCTTTTATGGCGCACTTTGGCAACGTAAAAATCCTACTACCGTGTTTTCACCCCAGTTCAGTAGGGGGTAGTTAGGTTTTCGAAGCGCTCGTAGCGAAGTTTAATTAGCTGTTCCTTACCGATCAGCAAAGTTAAGCAACGTCGCCCGCAGTCATGAGTTGGATGGGTGACCGCTAGTGACATTACTACCCAGGACGCGTCCGTGCTTCGGAGGACACGTTAAGCCGTCGGTCCCGGTTCTTGTCTAAGAACGACTGCAAGTCGTTATAGCATGTTGTAGGGCATTTTGTGAATCCGCCTGGCAAGCTACCACCCTTAATAGAAAATCTGTCGCCAAGCACCTAACGGTGTGTTCCGGCAGCTGTCCTTGAGAGCCAGTACTTCTAGGTTAGCCAGAACAACATCTTCGACCACGTCATCACTGAGATTTCAGGTGAGATAGTGGTCAAAGGCTAACCTATAAGGAATATAAAAAAAACTTAAGTGCTACTGTAAGTGGTTTAGTAGAGGTTCGAATCCTAGCTAGGTTCACTTCTTTGGTGAACCTTCTTTGGTGCATGTGAAAAACATATTGATTAAAAAATCCTACTACACAGTTTCTGATTACATAAACGACAAAAATGCCTGGACAATTCCGCCTCCGCCAAGCTATTGCCTGTCACCTACATAATTTAAACAAATATTGTAATAACTCTATTATATAGTATGTATGTAACACATTGTTAAAAGATGTTTAAAAGAATGGCCCCGAGTTTCTTGCCCGTTCTTCTCGCAGTGGCTCTATACAATTTATTTGCTGAACGTGGCAGTACAATGTAGAATATTTCAATACTAAAATTTGTAATTGACCTTCATAAGAGCGTCGTAGACGCCTAAATTGAATAAATGATTTTGACTTTGACTTTGTATCATGTACATTATTATTTGGTTTCATGGGGAGCGTCAGGTAGGAGGAAGCCAAAAAATCCATTCCCAGTCTGTTGCCGGACTAGAATTTCCATCCCTCATCTCTTCCAGTAGAAGTCGCAGTTATTGTTATTTTCGGACTACACTGCACCCGCCACCCTGACATACACAGTTGTTGAGTGAGTTCAGTGGCTCTCAAACACTACCGCTAGAACACACTGTTAAGTGCTTGGTTACTTTAGGATGGTACTTAGCCAGGTGAGCATTCGCAAAATGCTGTTCCACCATGCGATGAAGCTCAAGCCGGCGTTTGGGATCGAACCATTGACCTGCGGCACCGCAGTCCATAGCTATTACCGCTTGGTTTTCATTGCTTCACGTAAAACTTAATAAACTTGACAAAATAATGATTTTATATAAAACGTATTTTTTGAATTATGCACGAGTGAATGTTATCTCAACTGTAGGTTAGCGATGATAAGGTCAAAAATGTTGTTCAGGACTAGAATTACTAGTTTTCAAACACAACAAACGTCTTTATGACAAATTTTCTACTGTACATGCTAGGTGGCAGCTAGCCAGATTTGCAAAATGTCTATATAGACAGTTTAGTTAGTACTGTTCTATAGAAGTTTTCTACACCAGACTTGAAAAACCAAATTTTTGTCACAGAATTTTCGAATTTTTTGTGTTGTCTTTGTTCGTTTCCAATTTGTATGTTGTTTTTGTTTTTAGTAATTAGCGGCCGCTGGTAGCGGTTCGTACCACGTTAGTGTCAGTCAAATAGCTTCAACAGTGTAATATTTATTAACATTTTATTGGCATTATCGTTCAAAAATTTGTGTTTTTTCCCTATTAAATCCCCCTTTTCCAAATTTTTCTTCAGTTCCACGCATCAAAACACGCGGGTCGCGATCCCCGATCGGTCCCCGTTGGATTGAGCGCGATCGGAGCTATAGTTTTCTAAATATCAATAAATCTTTGGTATTTACCTACTTTTCAATGGTCTAGTAGATTTTCGTATCATGCGGTGAAGCACAATGTCGCGCGCCGCGGCTTGACCTTCTTCGTATCGAATAATGGACATCCATCGCGTCAATACGTAATCAGTCTGATCCATTATTGCTTCAAAGCTAAGTTCCTTCATGTTTATGAAGAGAGTGTTGTGGCATGTGATATCAGTATGAGGAAAATTGATGTTTGCTCACAGTTTTGACCTTTTTTACCCCTACCATCGTCCATCGAATTCTATTATCTCTATTGTCTATGTCTATTATGACTAAACTACGTACGAAAAATGTACACAAACATTTTTTTTAGCCTTAATAGTTGGTATATGGGTGCTCAAAAACGAGCTAGTGGAATGGTGAGTAAAGAAAAAAGAACACCAATATAACGATAATTATGATATGACAAAAATCACAACAAAAGCAAAATATTTCAATAACATTGCAAAAATTTTATTACGCAAAATTGTTGGAAATTTTTAATGCAACACGGTATACAAGATTTAAAAAAATAGGTTTATGCCACACGTATGAAAAAAAAACGATCGCTACTGTATACTTTTAGCAATTAACATAGAAGTGAAACGCACAAAGGGAGCTTGCCAAGCCGTTCATAACAGATCAACTATATCAAAAAAACAAGTAACGTATGCTGTGATCCCGACTTGGATAAATGATAGCTAATGGCTTCGGAGGGCACTATAAGCCATCTGTTCCATTCGATGTCTAAGGATGGCAGTCGTTATAGACACCGTTGCTTGGAGACAGCTTTCTTCTTGAGGATGGTAGCTAGCCAGGTAGGCATTCGCCAGGTACCCTAGCAACACGCGGTGAAGCTCAAGCCTCCGGTGATCTTGAACCATAGACCTAAAACCCAAGCCATCTGTGCTCAATTATTTTTGAGTCGAAAGTAACTATTCGAAGTCGACATTTTCTTTCTACGAGTATATCGTGAGAACCCGTAGTAAGGTCCGATGCCAAGTCGAGTTACCACGGATAAGCCAATTTACATAATGGATCCTCAAAAGCCCTTTTAAGGCGCCTCGCGGCATATATCAACAATTGGATGTATTACCCATGCTTGGGTTTGAGTAGGGGGAAATTAAATGTGCCTTAGGAAAATGTAGGATATGTAATAAGGCAAGCAGGTGATTAATTATGTGATGAATGTTTTATTCTCATGTTTGGTTGTTACGTTCATGTTGGGGGATCGTGCATATTATTAGAATATCTACATCTGATGAAGATGAGAACCCTTATCATATTTTTTTGTCACAAGTCACGAATTGCACTGCGCCCGTCACCATGAGACATAGCTGTTAAGTCTCATGTGCCTGTAATTTTACTGGCTTTCAAGGACTGCTGCCGGAACACACCGTTAGGTGCTTGGTGACAGATTTTTCTACTTGAGGGTGGTCGCTTGCCAGGCGGGCATTCCCAAAATGCCCTTACAGAAGCTCAGGCCTGCGGCGGGATTTGAACCAAGGACCTGCTGCGTAACAGTCCATAGTCAATTCGTTTGGGGACGAAGGACTTCAAAACGGTCCGAAACTGAATATTTCTGGTAAATATATCGCGGGTATAGCCGGTTCCTAATAAGTTAATATAATAAACCTTTACCTACAATATAAATTCCTACATATCAAACATCGGTTTTGATGCGCTTGTAGCGCAGTTTGCTTAGTCATTCATAACTGATGAACTATGTAAATCAATGTCCGCCGTCGTTACGAGTTGGATGGATGACCGCTAGCGGTATTACTTCTGAACGTACAGATTATTCGGAGTGCACATTAAGCGTCTGGTCCTGGTTGTTGTCTTAGGATGGCTGTTATTATTGCCTAGTGATAGCGCATTTTTTGCCCGTGGACTGCCCGGCTCGAATGTCACCGTCCCATCTCTTCCCGTCGGCATCGTAAGAAGCGCCTAAGGGTAGTAATGGTTGTTTGGATGATGGACCGATTTTTTTACTAGTTACTGATTCCTATGTCTAATTTCTCTACGAGAACGTGATATCTGTCAAGATCGGAAATAGAAACTAGCCATTGTACCAAAATACAAATCTTTCCTCTTTATAATATTAGTATAAATATATATTTAGTATTTTGTGTATTATACAACGTTTATGAGCTAGATAGCCGTACAATGAAACCTCATTAACAGGGTACTGTTTTGACCTTAGAGTACGATACCCAAAAAAGTTGAGGAGGGTCAGTTATTATACCTACAAAGCTCTGAGGTCTATTAATTATTATATTGTTATGATTGCAATAACGCCTGCTAAGCGGATTACATTACAAAATTACAAATATACGATAGGAAAAATTTAAGTCATGTGCGGGATTCGAACCCGCGTCCATCCGCCCCTTTAGCCGGGGCATGCTCTAACCAATTGAGCTAACATGTCTATTAATTATTCAACGTCTCATGAGTAATGGGCATCCAGATGAGACGCATTTTCGCATATACTCGTAATTATGCTTGTCATGATGGCTATTTAAAATGACCATGAATAGGTCTGAATATTATAATGTTTTAATAGTTAGGAAGGATTAATGAGCTTCGTAGCTGGTTAAATAATAGACATTTAACACAAAACCGACGATTGGGATTGTCGTGGATGTCGTTTAATTTAACCTAAATGGCACCCAGTAAATAGAATATATTAAGACAACATTTAATTATTACTTTATAAAAACTATTATTAAAATAGGTATATCTAGTACTAATTCCGCTTAATTTTCCCACTAAGCTGACGCGAAGCCATATACGGCGCGTACCTAAACCGAATAAGATTTCGAAGCGTTTCGATTCTATACGAAGTATCCTCAGGAGGTCTTGAGTTTTCCAGCGCAAGATTGAGTGTAGATACGGTTTCATCTGTTTACCGATTATACAAATCTAATAGCTACACAGCGATAAGACCGCCTTTTGTACTACCTAAGAAAAGTATGTTAGATACTCTCAAATTTAAATTTGCTTGGTATACAATAAAGTTTTTGTATGGTATATCATACTAATAAATTTGTGTTCGTTACTCACTCACATGCAAAAATATTGCATTTCGAAGAAATTAAGTACTATTCTCTATATCCTAGATATACACGTATATGTGTATAGTCTATATAAACACTTATTATCAGAATTCACCAACTAGTTTCCAAAAAAGTGGGATATAACCGATTTCAGGTGTTAGCAATAGGCTTTATTTCCCGCAATAAACAGACATGCTTATCTTTTCGCTTAGGCTGGTACTACGTATTGTCACTTTAATTAAAATATTAAGACAATCAAGAAAATACTATATATTAATCTAAATTATCAATGGACAAAAGACGCAAAACATTGCAAGAAATAAGCCTCTTTTCAACGCAAACAAAGCGGCCCCATGTCAAAGCAAAAACTACGATTTAAGTGTCAAGTTCGCTGAGAATGACGCCGACAACGACAATAGGTGCAGCCGGGCGTGGTCACTATACTATGCGCCATAACATAAACGTGCCACTATATGTACTGTAAACGAATCACAGTGCATATAAGTCAGTGAACCATGTTACTCAAAAGTATCTAAAACATAGTGGTGTTCTTTTTGTTGTTTATAAAAAATAACAAGACGTATGTGTCTTATTCACAAATATTTTTTATAATAAACGTAGCATATACATAAGTATTGCTATATTTTATTGCTAAGCTACGATACTGTTCTGAATATGTATGACAGTGTATGCAAATCAGTAAATACAGTTTGTAGATCAAAATAACCCAAGTGAAGTTTGATGTAATCAGGATTTCAAACTTTTTATTTGAAGGGGGAAGGGATAAAACAGATCAACTAGGAGTATGTGATGGAAAATAAAACAAAACATGAATGATATAAAGTTCAATCACAAAGCGCACTACTTGATGCGGCTACGACCCTTGGATTATCCAAAATGCGCAAAAATTCGAGAAAATGACACTTGTCACATGAATGCGATTGTACGACTTTCAATCATTTTCATAACGCAGATTTGTTTAGCATGTTATTAATTGATCATTTGACATTGCAGTGAAAGTTAGATTCGATATTGTTGAGGAGTTACTAAAATATTTTTTAGAGTATTACCTAACTTCAATTATTTTTTTAACCTAGTGTGTTATGAATATACCTTCAGCATGGATGTGTTGATAAAACTTTGGTACATATAACAAATATTGTCAGAACTAAAAAAAATACTTTGAGCAGGAGTTGACCTTTAAAGTTACCTAAATCAGAGAATCACGTAAATAAACAGTGCCTGGCGCAGTGCTCGGGCTGTGCTTAGTCTCGGAAAAGCCTGTTAACATTTTCATAAAACATATTATAATAGCAAATAAATTAACATTAAAAATAACATCGAAATCATTTCAGTCAGCTTAAAACTAAAAAGCCACACGAAAGAATCGCACAATACACACAAAACCAAAGCCTTTAACTATTGAATATATCTAAGAACTTAAAAACGTATAATATACTCGTGTACGCATTGACTTTTTTTTTATGCCTGATAGTTTTGCCCTTGACCACTATCTCACCTGATGGTAAGAGATGACGTGGTCGAAGATGTTGTTCAGGCTAAGTGGCTCTCAAGGACAGCTGCCGGAACACACCGTTAGGTGCTTGGCGAGAGATTTTCTACTTGCGGGTGGTAGCTAGCCAGGCGGGCATTCGCAAAGTGCCCTACCACCATGCTATAACGACTGCCATCCTAAGACAACAACCGGGACCGACGGCTTAACGTTCCCTCCGAAGCACGGAAACGCTCAGTAGTAATGTCACTAGCGGTCACCCATCCAACTCATGACCGCGCGCGACGTTGCTTAACTTTGCTGATCGGTTGAGACAGCTAAGTAAACTTCGCTACGAGCGCTTCAAAAACTAATGAGAATAGTAAAGTGGTGATCATATTTATATTGATTTGCAATTCCCTACTGTTTTGTTATTCTGTGGCAAAGGTCATGGGTAACAAGTAATGTAGCTATGTGGTGACTAATCGATATTATTGATATTGGCCGTTTCGCAGCGTCCTTCGTTTTACTTTAGGGCTTCCGAGGGCCTTTGTTTGAACCTGTCGAAGTTGCTGCCTCAAGTTTTCCTTTCATAAAGTATGTATCTATTAATTTATTATTATGTATATATATATTTCATACTTTCACAGTAAGCATTCAACAACAATTTTGATTAACATTATAACATTTCCTTATCGCTGTTAGATGCCTTTAACCATTATCTCACCTGATGGAATGTGGTGATGTGGATGAAGATAATACCTTTAACCTAATTTGGAACTCATTCTCACACGCACCTGCCAGCAAACTGTGACAACACACAGTTATTTTTTTTGTCCCGGGTGAGAATCGAACCTGCCTTCTCCGATTTCGCGGTGGATGCCTAAACCACTCAGCCACCGGAACATACTCTTTCAAACTGAAACTTTGTGCTCCAATCGTATTACTTTAACCGTCATAGGGGACGGTGCGCGGTCATCAACCAGACTACTAGACTTAATCTGATCGAAAGAAGTGTTTTTTCAAATACTTAACTCTCGCAATGATGTGATATTCGCTTAGCAAACGATAATGATTGTAATCATATCTAGAATCACAGTTAAGTGTTTGGCGACAAATTTTCTGCAGTCAGGCAGGCATTCAAAAATGGCTTACCATCATACTACAACGACTGTAATGCTCACACAACAACCGGCTTCGAGGCATGGAAGCGTTTAGTAGTAAATGCCACTATCGGCCACAAGTCATAGAAACGAAGAGACCCCACGGACTTAAGTCCTCCTCACCAAACGGCTCAGATGTGTAAGTTATACCCAGACTAGAATACTGACGCTACAATTGAAAATAAATAATATAAGTGCACACTAACCTTAACCTAATCGATCGGTTATAAACGACTAGGCAAGGTTTTGAAGCAGTAATAGCCAAGCGGTATTATTTATGCACTGCTGGGCTGCTGGTCCATGGTTTGACTCCCACCGTCAGCTTAAACTTCAACTAGTAAATCTGTCGCCAAGCACCTAACAGTGTTTTCCGGCAGCAGTCCTTGAAATATTACAGGCACATAAGACTTAAGAAATGTATGTCTCAGGGTGTCCACTGCTGAACACAGCCGGGAGTTTGCCATAATCCCACGCTTGGCAGGAGTCTTGGGGATCGCAGTAAGATATATCAGTTCCTCAGAAAGCACTGCACTTCTTACGACACCCACGGGTAGAGATGGGGGGGACATTCTAGCCCGGCACCCCACGGGCAGAGGTTACGGTCGTCCAAGTGTAGATTGCCTCGTTGGAGAAATGGTGACAGCGTCGCTTTGGAATCTCAAAGTCCTGAGTTCTATCCTCGGGTCCGATAGTCATGGCGCTTTTCCGACAAATACATTTTTAGTAGCAGTTTGTTTGAGACTGTAACGGGTAGATGGTAAAGGGCTCGCTCCTATTTCATGGCACTAAAACATTTCTGGCCAAACGAGGGTACATCCATGCCTGCCACTTTAGAAAATACACGTGTAATGATAACGTAGGTTCGTAAAACCCACGGTTTCAATGAAAATATTCTTTTTTAATATTGTTAGGTTTTGCAATAACGCCTGCTATAATACGATGGTTAAAGAAGGATAGAAAAGATTTGAGTTATGACGTCATGTCATGTTAGCTCAATTGGTTAGAGCATACCCCGGCTCAAGGGGTGGATGGAAGCGGGTTCAAATCCCGCACATGACTTAAAAATTTTTTTCCTATCGTATATTTGTGATTTTGTAATGTAATCCGCATAGCAGGCGTTATTGCAAACCTAACAATATTAAAATTATAAGGTTGCGTCATAATTTACAAGTATAAAACCAATTGCAAAATTGGTCCTGTTTGTAGTACAACGCAAGTGGTACTATAGATGTCGCTCCATCCCAATATGATGGTTAAAGAACTATAGAAAAAAGATTTGAGTTATGACGTCATGTCATGTTAGCTCAATTGGTTAGAGCATACCCCTGCTCAAGGGGTGGATAGACGCGGGTTCGAATCCCGCACATGAAAATATTCTTGTTATGGTTCCGTTACCAAAGGGTAAAAACGGGACCCTATTACTGAGACTTCACTGTCTGTCCGTCCGTCCGTCTGTCACCAGGCTGTATCTCAAGAATGTTGATAGCTAGACAGTTGAAATTTTCACAGAATTCTATTGCCGCTATAACAAAAATACTAAAAATAAATTAATATAAATATTTAAGGGGGGCTCTCATACAACAAACTTGATTTTTTACCGTTTCTTGCTCGATACTAGTAACGGTGACAGGTAGACGCTTTAACTATTTACATAATATTTAGTTACAGAACCCTTTGTGCGCGAGTCCTACTCGAAATTAGCCGGTTTTATTTATATCCTATCTCTATATTATAACGTCAACTCAATCCGTGTATCGGTTTTTAATCCTATGTCCATTCCCAAACGTTTTTCACATCTCTATTTACGCTTTGAAATCTGATAAGTGGCTTCACCTCAAAGCACGTTCAATTTAACTCACATATAAAATACACATTCGTTAAAAGGTTTCATTTCGATGTGTTTTTAGGTTAGAGCTGTGTTGCCACTTTTGATGACGTCAGTGTTACCAACAGGTTTTACTGATTAAAAGCATAGCTATTTAAAAAGCTTTTAGTGAAATTCTGTTGTTTTAACGACGATGATAAAGTTTAGTAGTACTTTAGTAAAGTAAAAGTATGAATTCTAGGTATTCTTACAAATAAAGTTTTGTAGAAAGTAATTAATATTTAATTTAATATACATATTTTCCATCAGTCTTCAGAATATGAATATTTATTCGAAATTTTAAATTAATATGCAATATCAATTTTAGCGAATCTGTCAAAATTCTAACGCTGAAAATAACTACAAAGGAAACTTATTTTAGGTATAAACTTTTTCATTTATTACACATCTTAGTATTTTTATCAGAATATGCTAATTTTGTTTTTATGGTTCGCAGTATCATTGTACTGTCTGCAAATATTTATTAAATATAGGTAATCTGATTACCATGTTAAGCATGCCATGTTCACACGGAAGAGACTGACTTTTACGACACAGGCCATCCTAGTGTGCGGTTGAAACCTATGGGAACTATGTTATAAATTTACATATTTTCATAACATATGAACCGATAATTGTAAACATTAGCTCATGTTTTGTTACCAGAAATAGAGAGATATTTTTATTATTCTTAATTTCTTTTTGAATTCTAAGATAGACATACAGGTGAATATAATTAAAACACTAGCATCTTACTTAACAAACATCTTGCTTCTAAACTTAACAAAGATACAGTAACTTAAATTATCCCTGTCACGGACCAATGATAAATTAGATCATCCCCGAAATTATTTCACAAAGTTTTAACGACGCGACGCCTCCGAAAGATAATAAAAATGTATATTATTTTCTAAATAGAATAAAAAGCTTTCCATAATTAATTATAACACAGAAACAAAAACTGTAATAACGTTAACTAAGAATAATGTTTGAGGAAAGTCCTGAGTTCTACGAAGGAAATTCATTATCGATTTCTGATAGTACTTTTTACATAGGATTTTTTTTCTGCTTATAAAGTAGTCTATGACTAGAATCATATCTGATGGTAAGACATGATGAGGTCGAAGTAAGTGATCAGGCATAACGCAGAATGGATCTCTGGAATACACCGTTAGGTGTTTGGCGACAGATTCTCAAGTTGAGGTTGAAGCTCCCTATCTGCTGTAACTGCCAAGATTGTAAGACAATAAATAACCAGGCGTGCTCTCCGAAGCACGGAAGTGCTAAAAGCACCTATATGTTGACCAAGTAATAAAGTTCGTAAGATAAGACAGTGAACAGACGTAGCTACTACGCTAGTTAATTTCGTACTTACTATGTCGTATAGTGTATTACGGTTACAAAAGCGTGCAATTCGAGCATTATATGAAGTAGGTGCTAGGGAATCTCACAGGATTTTTTTTTCTACATATTTATAGTACAACTTTACCGAGTCTGATATACTTAAAATATTCCGTGTGTTCAATAAAAAAATCAGTACACGTATTTAAATTAAACAGTGACAATCACGACTACAATACTCGGAACAAGTATAGTATAAGTTAATTAAAAAAATATATTTATGGAGTCGTCTTTTAAAGCCCTTCATTTTGAGTCCCCAGTCGATGAGTTCGAAAGAACAATAGTGTGTATCACACAATATGGCGTCTAAAATCCGCCAGTTTGTTTTTTTTTTGTGTATCCCGTGGCATTTGCGCTATCAAGACTAATTTTGACATAAATAAATACTATTTTTCTTGTACCTAGCGTTTCCTGGCTACAGTGAGGGTCGTCAAGCACCTAATGGTGTGTTTCGGCAGCAGTCCTTGAGAGCATAGGCTAACCTATCAGGCATTAAAAAAAAAAAAAAGAGCCAGTGAAATTATGGCATATGAGACTTAACAACTGTCTCAAAGTGACGGGCGCAGTGCAATTCATGACTTGTGTTGAAATGCATCTGTTATAAACAAAGGTTAGTACGCTTTACATCAGGTGGGCCTCGAACTTGTTCCGTCACAATAACATAAAAAAAATAGATATCCATGTATCTATTTTTTAGTTTTATGACAAAAGCGAACTCTTTCATAGGTTTTGAGGTATGAAATGAGATTGCGGTTCCATAGTTTCTATATAACACTTTGCTCAAAAGCTTTGTAGTTTCCACCGTTTCCCATTTCGGCATTCATTGTGAGAATCATAAAAGACGGCGAGAGACTACAGGTGGAAATGTCAAGGTGCTTGCGTGGGCGGGCGGCGGCAGGGCGCGCGGCGAGTACGGCGGGCGGTGACAACTGGGCGTGGAATGGTTCAAGTTTTGAGTTTGTTTTCAATTATTAATATTTACTTTAAAGTTCTGATGATATTTTGATGGTTGTTGGATTAAAAAGTCCTAACTAAGTAACTATTCCGGACGACTAATAGAATTGACGCACCTAATGAGTAGCATACGAATACCCTCGTCGGCAAACATCAGCCTTACTTATAAACGCTACTTAAATTTTAAACATTACTTAGCCGCTGATTAGCAAAATTTCTTACTCATAAACGCTACATAACTTTATCCAGTACCTAAGTACTGCTTAAATCAGCTGTCAATTTAAACAACGTCCCACCCTTGTTTAAATTTTAAGTAACAAGATGGCGCCCATATTTCTGATCAGCTGATTTAGTTTCAGACCCACCAACTTATCTGTTCAGGTGGCAGAAAAAAGAACTACAACATTCCTTCAAATTGTGATATTTCCTTTACCAGTAACGCCCTCGAAAACTGCACAGTTAAGTTGGTGGTACTATATAAAGAAAAGTATTATATTTACTTTTTAATTTCAAGATATTTAGCACTAGATACATGCTATTTGGCCATTTAGGTCATTGTCTACGCCACCAACAAAGGCATACAGAACCGGAACTGCGCGGGGGAGCGGGGAGGTTGCCGAGCTGCGCCCGCGATGCCCGCCCGCACTTCATTCACCTATTATCTAGCAAAGAAATACTACGTACCAATTTTTCCTAATATTCGCTCGATCTATACTGTCGCGCTCCTATATAATACCTATGTACGACAACTATCTTCAACCTACAATAAACCCATGAGAACCTACTTTTACTTGTATCAATCGTATACAAAGTTTTTGGCGACCGTGACAGGACACATTTTTGAACTGTGCTGCCGTGATGTGTTGTGGCCTTTGGATGGATTTGTAACATCGCTCGGAGGTCTTCACGACAAAGAAAGTAAGCCCGTTCCTATCATACTTACAATACCTACCTATTTTACCCATTTTCCAAACTGTTTCTCTCTGCAAATGCTTGTTTTTCTTACGTATCGGAGGTAATTATCTAGCACACTGCGTAGTTACCTTACCTTCCCTACTATACATTTTTTTTATCTTTGTACTGCACTGCAAATCTTTTACAAATCTTTTGCATATTTTACTTAATTTTACATAAATTAAGTACCTACCTACCTATATCATTATAATTGCTAGCCTTGCCCTATCATTAAAAAGATGCAAAAATAATGTATTAATTCATTTGCTTAGCATCCGCGATTTCTTTCGAGTGCATAACCTACCCACTGATTCTATAAATAGAACATAGCCTGAGACGCACGACTTGCTACTTCAATTCGTAACTTTGTTTTATCAACCAAGCATTGTGAATAACTGCATTTCATCATCGAATGTTTTCAGTAATTTTATTCCAACACATTGTAAAGTACTTATAGTGTCTATATACATAACTGAATAATATAAACTTATAAATAACTTTTAAGTAATCTTAATATTATCACATTCCGATATCTATTTGCTGAACATTCCAGTGGTGCAATAATCGATCGCTTCGAGTCGTACCGTAGTGGTGCCGTTGTGTGCAGCCCGGTGCCGACACGGCGTTCATAGCTCGGTTCAGCCGCCTGCAGCGGAACGGGCCGCGAGCCGCGCGACCCCACAGACGCGACCAGTGCGGTTGACGCGTTCAGCGGCAGCTGCGAGGTTTGAACTGCTGATTGCTGGATATTGTGTGCCGGTTTAGTAACGATAATATTGTTTGTTTGCTCATTATTTTATTAAAATGGCTGAGGGCGGTGATAAAACAAGACCTAAAAGTCCTATGCCGTCATTAAATGTTAACTTAGGTAAGGGTGACTCCAAGGAATATTTAAAGACTTTGGTAAGAAAACGTGCTGGGTTTAGAAGTCGTCTAACCGTGTTTAAAAATTACTTTCAGAAATACAGTGCTATTGACGATTATAAAGCATCTAGTTTAGAGATAAGAGAAATTTCCTTAAGATTAATTCAGTTACAAGAATTAATGTCTTGTTTTGACCGAAACCAAACAGAAATCGAAGAACTTTTTGATAACGTAGACGATCAAATATTCGAACGTGACGCAACTGAGAGTGAGTTTTATTCACAAATTGCGTTAGCTCAGGAAATGATTGATTTGTTTTCGGCCAAGAATAAGCAAGGCAATGGTTCTGATATATCCGTAAAATCAAGTTGTTGTCACCATAACGTAACCAACCCTATCAATTTACCTGTAATTAACTTGCCAGTATTTGACGGCTCTTACACAAAATGGCTCGAATTCAGGGACACTTTCAAAACGCTCATACACGACAATGATGCTATTGCACCTATCAGCAAATTTCACTATTTAAGAAATTCCTTGCAGTCTGGTGCCAGTGTTGTAATAAGATCCCTGGAGTTTGCCTCGAATAATTACGAACTTGCGTGGAAGGTATTATGTGATAGATACAACAATAAAAATATTTTAATCAATAATCATTTGAATGCTTTAGTAAATTTAAATAATATTCAGAAGGAGTCTTTTAAGGCTATAAGGTATTTATGTGATCAAGTTTGTAAACACTTAAGTGCGCTCAATACATTGGACGTTCCTACTGATGGTTGGGATCCTTTGGTCATATATCTGGTATCAGCAAAGTTGGATCCAACAACTAGTAGTAAATGGGAAGAGCATAAAGGTAGATTAACTCACCTGCCTACTATAGGTGAATTTAAATGTTTTTTGGAAAATAGGGCCAACATTCTAGAAACTGCCAGTTCAAGTCGCAATTTTGATAACAAGACTTCTTGCACTAACTATAAAGAAAATAAATCCACAAAATCTTTTGCTACTTTTACGCAGTCTTCTGTCAGTAAAAATTGCCCAGTATGCAGTGAAGATCATTATGTTTACCAATGCGCTAAATTTAAGGCTTTGGAAATAGACGACAAGCTTAGCGAAGTATCTAAACACAAGTTGTGCACTAATTGTCTTCGACGTGGTCACTCAAATGCGCAATGCAATCTGAAAGGCTCCTGCCGCATCTGTAAAAAAAAACACAATACTATATTACATAAGAATTATAAAACACTTACCGAAACTAGTGTTGTACCACCAGCTGCTTCAGTTAGCTTATCGGCTGTATCATCAGGCCAAGTGTTATTGTGTACTGCAATAGTAGAATTAATTAATATACAAACTAAAACTACTTACCATGCTCGTGCTCTTCTAGATTCCGGAAGCCAATCTTCTTTTATCACTAAGAACCTGAAAGAGAAGTTAGGTCTACAATCTAAAAAGGTAAACACACTTAATGTGACAGGTATAAACGGCGTGGTCTGTCCCATCACCGAACATTGTCAACTCAAGCTTAGGTCTCGAATTGGTTCCTTCAACAGAAACATAAACTGTTTTGTAATACCTAAGGTGACTGGTACTTTACCCAATGCCCAAATCAATATAGATGGTTTAGGTCTTCCGGACAACATAACCTTAGCCGACCCGACATTTTATAAGCCTTCGGAAATAGATATGCTCTTGGGTGCCGATCACTTTTTTGATATTATTGGTTCCGATAAAATTGGTTTGGGTCAATATATGCCTGTTTTGCAAGATAGTTTACTAGGGTGGCTAGTAGCTGGTCCTACCGGGGAAAGCCACCGTGACAGTGAAATTAATTGTAATTTTCTACAAAGTCATGAATCATCAGTGTCACTACAAGGCATCCACAATTCAATAAAAAATCTGGTAGGTCGAAGAATTGCCTTCAGATAATAATGCCTACTCTGCATAGGAACAATTTCGTAAATGCAAAGGTTATTAAAATTATTATTATTATCTATATATCTATTATGAAATTATTATCTCTACAATTAGTCAACTATTTGACCCACTGGGGCTAGTTTCTTGTTGCATTATTAAAGCCAAAATTTTGCTACAAAATTTATGGAGTACTAAATTAGATTGGGACGACCCAGTGCCTGAGCACTTCGCTAAGACGTGGTTTAATTTCATAAATAATTTGTACCTCATATCGCATCTATCTATACCTCGTCATATAATGTACGACCAGATGACCCTAGGTGAAGCTACTATCGAGTTGCATTTTTTTGTGGATGCCTCCCAGCTAGCATACGGCGTTTGTACTTATGTGCGTTCTTATTTTAGTGATAATGACGTTACAGTAAGGTTGTTGTGTGCTAAGACTAGAGTCGCACCTATAAAAGGACTTACGATTCCACGTCTGGAACTATGTGCTGCTTTATTAGGTGCTCAATTGTCTTCAAAGGTACTCGAATCTATACCAAAATGCATTTGCATTGCACACAAATATGTGTGGACAGATTCAACCGTCGTTCTCAGTTGGTTAAAATCACAAGCGAAACAGTTACCAGCCTTTGTTCGTAACCGAATTAATAAAATTAACGAACTCACCCAAGGTTTCCAATGGAAACACGTTCCAACAAACATGAATCCTGCAGACTTATCTTCAAGGGGAATTGATCCTCAGAATCTGCATTCAGCTTCACTTTGGTGGGAAGGACCATCTTTCCTAAAGAAAAATACTTCTGAATGGCCTTCTCAGCCTCAAACTTCTTCATTAAATAACCAATCCGAAGTAAAAACTCTATGCGCTATCGACGAAGACCTACATAGTATGAAAAATTCATTAATTTTATTCGAAAAACATTCCAACTATTTGAAATTAAAACGAACGTATGCCTACGTATTACGCTTTGTACATAATTGTAAAAAGAATAGCGTCAAATTAACCGGACCGTTAAAAACAGAAGAACTAGAACGATCTTTAACAGTTTTAATAAAATGCAGTCAACAAGAATCATTTTCTAAGGATATTTCAAACATTCAAAAGCACAAGCCGTTACATCACAAAAGTAGATTACTGCCTTTGAATCCATTCATGGATTCAAATGGAATAACGAGAGCTGGAGGTAGGTTGATCCAGTCTCAATTTCAATATGAAAAGAAACATCCAGCTATACTAGATGCCAAACATCATTTTACTAAATTACTAATGAGACATGAACACTTGCGTTTATTTCATGCAGGTCCACAGTTACTGCTGTCTTCGTTTCGCGAAAGCTTTTGGCCTCTAGGTGGCAGAAATTTAGCTCGCGCTATTACTAAACAGTGTGTTATCTGTACCCGTTTGCGAGGTAAAACTATTCAGCCCATAATGGGCAACTTACCGAGTGCTAGATTTAACGCGAGCTTTCCCTATAACTGCTGTGGAATCGACTTTGCTGGTCCATTTATAATTTCATCTAAAAAGGGTAAAGGGAACCGCACTACAAAAGCCTATCTATGCGTCATTGTTTGTCTTTCTGTAAAAGCCATACATTTAGAAGTCGTGAGCGATCTCACAACTGAAGCGTTCATATTATGCCTCCGCAGGTTCGTATCACGTCGAGGTAAGCCTTATGCAATTTATTGTGACAATGGCAAGAACTTTGTAGGAGCAAACAACGAATTAGGTAGAATTATACGGTCTAGCCAGCAATCCATTTCAGACTTCGCCGCTAATGAGGGTATACGTTTTTTTTTCTGCCCAAGTTACTCCCCCCATTTTGGTGGTATATGGGAGGCTGGGGTAAAGTCCGCCAAATTTCATCTCAAACGCGTAGCTGGTAATGCTTCCCTTACGTTTGAAGAGCTTACAACGTTGTTTGCGCAGGTAGAAGCAATCCTCAATTCCCGTCCACTCTCACCCCTCTCATCAGACCCAACCGATCTTAACCCTCTCACTCCTGGGCACTTTCTAATCGGTCGACCGCTGATGTCGGTGCCTTCACTACCAATCAACACCACCAGGCCAAACAGATACCAACGCATTGAGCAGATCCGACAGCACTTCTGGGCGCGATGGCGACAGGAGTTTATGGCTGAGCTGCAGAATCGATCAAAATGGAGAAAAGACTGTACACCTATTCAAGTTGGAGACCTTGTGGTCCTAAAGGAAGACAATCTGATGCCCCTGCATTGGCGTATGGGCAGAGTCACAAAATGTCATTGTGGACGAGATGGAGTGTGTCGAGTAGCAGATATCTACACAGCAAAAGGCACAATCAAGCGAGCTGTTAACAAGCTGTGCCTGTTGCCAATATCAAGTTCTGATGAACCAAGACCTGAAAACCTGACTCAAACTTTTATGGACAATAATAAAGAAATCCTTTTGAAAGCATGAGCTTTCAACGCCGCGGAGGATGTCTACGCCACCAACAAAGGCATACAGAACCGGAACTGCGCGGGGGAGCGGGGAGGTTGCCGAGCTGCGCCCGCGATGCCCGCCCGCACTTCATTCACCTATTATCTAGCAAAGAAATACTACGTACCAATTTTTCCTAATATTCGCTCGATCTATACTGTCGCGCTCCTATATAATACCTATGTACGACAACTATCTTCAACCTACAATAAACCCATGAGAACCTACTTTTACTTGTATCAATCGTATACAGTCATTAATAATACTTTTTAGTACAAAGTTGTCAGTTTAAAATACGTTCGACATCATTATCCATTGCTTAGCTAATAAAGGTGCTATGTAGCGTTTATAAGTAAGAAATATTTAAGCATTACTTAAACACTGTTTAGTTATCCATTACTTAGCAACTACATAGCGATGTTTTTATAAGTAAGGGGGTAAGTCCGTAAGCAATCACTGAATCAGCCAAAGCTACGTACAGCATTCTAAGCATCTCATAGGGTAACTTACATTTCAGTGTTGTCATTCTACTGAGTATATAGACCTTAGTTTATTACATATGTGCGTTATGTGAGGAATACATTTGAATACGATACGACTTAGGGGCCTGCAAGAAGAGAGAATATTCCCTCCTCAAAGGCAACGCATCCTCGGTACCTCTGGTGTTGCGGATGTTCGTGGGCGACGGTGATCACTTACCACCAGGTGAGCCGCCTGCTAGTTTGCCCTCCTATCCCATAAAAAAAACTCTTGTCTATTACATGTCCTATGTATGTATGTTCTTTTAAAAATTCTATTGGAATACAATCGCCAGGACGGCCACCAGCTAAGTGTAGACAATCGTGTTTGTGTGCACGAATGACAGGTTGGTATGTTTTTGGGTTATATAATGAGTGTATATGCATTGCCTTCGTTTTTTCAGCGTTTATTACTAAACCTGCATCGTGCAATCATTAACACAGTGTGTCAAAATGGGTTTGTATATTACACACAGCGACGGCGACTACCAGGGCGTCAAGTCTGCTAATCAATATGAATCTATAATGGACTCGGCCTGGTCAATTTTGACAGTTTTGGTAGTCTACTAACTTCATATCGTTCATATTGAGTCAATATTGATTCAATCTCGGTTTCATACGAAAACGAAACGAAATGATAAAATAATTATAAATAATAACGAAATTCTTTTCTGAATTACCTTTTTTTATTGCTGATAGGCTAGCCTTTGACCACTATCTCACCTGATGGTAAGTGATGATGTGGTTGCAGATATTGTTCAGGCTAGACTAGAATTACAGGCTTTACTCTTCTCTTTTTATTTTTTGTTGGCAATATCGTGAAACCAGCCTAGATTCATATATTCGTAAGGGATCAGCAGACTACCGAATCTGTCTTGTATGAATCTTGAATGAATTTATGCTGAATATGAACATACTAATGGGGCCAAGTCTGCTAATACAAGTAATTAGCAGACTTAGCCCCCAGTTAAGTGTCTTCTGCTCGTCAAACATTACTCACATAGTAATTTAATAACTTTAAACGGGTTAAATCGCGTATATTTATCATTACTTTTGTCAGTTTAAAGTTATTTAATTACTATGTGTAATATTCGCGAAAACCTAAGACAACATTATTACTCATATAATAGTTATTTAACTAAGTATTTAAACTTTTACACCAATTTAGATAACTACACACAATAATACATACTTACCTACATTAAATATTATCTAAATAAACGTAGATAATTATATTATACAAAGAAATTACTCGTAGGCGGGAAACGAGCTCCAAATAAAATTATTTCATGCTAAATAAAAAAAAACTCCAGCAAAAAGGCTGCTCTCAAATAACATAACCTTTAGAACAAAGCCATTGTTTCTCCTAATATTATATCACATTGTACATTACTCAGTCTATTGTGGAGATATATCGAGTTTTAACTTACTTTTGGACGTTTTATTCGGAAACTTTGTACATTTGTGGTAGAACCCTTTTTTTCTAAGGTAAAACCTAGTTAGTATAAAAACATGCGGCGTAAGTATTTAAAAAAGGAACACCCGTGGGGGGCTAGAATATCACCACATGAATTAATAACCGTACTTTATCCATGTGATATCACTCTCCCATTTCTTCCCGTGGGTGTCGTAAGAGGTGACTAAGGGTAGAATACGGGTAGGTGGGCAGTGGCGCCTTCTGAAGAACTTTTATCTTAGGCCACGGTCCCCAAGATGCCTACTAAGCGTGGGCATTAAAGCATAACCCTCTTAATGGGTTAAGCCTTATTCAGCAGTGGACATACCGGCTGATGCAATAAGTATTTAAAATGTGTTCAACCAACCGACCTTAGGTTTTAAATTTAAAGTTGTGCTACCGCCTTCGAACCCTGAATGGTATAAAAAAGGTAGTGTTCAAAACACTCCGAACTAACATTTCCATTGTCACATGTTCACCCGAACGATACAGTTTTTTTTTTAATGTTATCCTTCAGAATAACATTTAAAAAAAAACAAGCCCGAGGCCTGCATCATGAGAGGTTAGCATCAGGCCCACCTCTCTCATCTCTCTCTCTCATAGACAAACCCAGGTGGGCCTGATGCTAACCTCTGCCTATAATAGACGCATGTCGTCAACGACGAATTGCACTGTGCCCGTAACACTGAGACGTACAGATGTTAGGTCTCACATGCCTGTAATTTTACTGGCTCTCAAGGACAGCTGCCGGAACACACTGTTAGGTGCTTGGCGACAGATTTTCTACTTGAGGTAGCGACCTCAAGTAGAAAATCTGTATACAAAACGGTTCAAAATGCCGACTAGCTAGCGAGCTAGACGGCATTTTGAACCGTTTTGTATCAGCATAGAACTGACGCCAAGAAGTTAAATCATATGGAATTTTGTGTCAGTTTTTTCACTCACATCAGTAATACATACTGCTAACAAGATATATTGTCAATCGTTCACAATACTGGCCACCGTCGACAAGAGATGACATTACTATTAAATCATCAAGGTACAGATGTCTGTGGAAGTACGCATATTAACTAGTACTAATATGTATTAGCAAACACCTTTAACCCTTTTTTTAACAGTTTTAGGCCGAGAGCTCATTTTTTTATGTTATTGTGACTGAACAAGTTCGAGGCCCACGATGCCTGTCCTGATTAAGCGGACTAACTATAAAAGGTATATTCTCAAGCCCTGAACATTCTACGGCTGTCAGGCAAAGTCATACGAGATAAAATTTGCATTATAAGTACGCAGAGCTAAGCAGAACCAAAACTACGTCGAATTAAAATCCATGTATGCCAAATATTTGGGTATGATCTAAAAAAACGGTACCATGGCAAATGTCCAACTAGACACTTGGCTGCATCCAAGGCAGTTTAATTTATAGCACAAAATGATGAAAAAATATTCTACCGCCTCTATCCTTGGCACGAGTCCCTATCAAACGAAAACAAGTACACATTTGTAAGATCTACTAACTAGTTGTGTTGCTCGCATCGTATACCTAATGTCCTGGCAGCCCTCCAACTGCGCTTCCTTAATGATGCCTCAAGTCATGCTTTAAGTACGATGCCCTTATCTTGCTTCAATTTATTTCTTCATATTTTATAACAAGGTTTTTTTTATGTTATTGTAACGGAACAAGCTCGAGGCCCACCTAATGTTAGGCGGACTAACCTCTGCCTATAACAGATGCATTTCATCACAATTCACGAACTACACTGCGCCCGTTACTTTGAGACATAGTTGTGAAGTCTGATGTGCCTATAATTTCACTGGCTCTCAAGGACTGCTGTCGGAACACACCGTTAGGTGCTTGGCGACAGATTTTCTACTTGAGGGTGGTAGCTAGCCAGGCGGGTACTCGCAAAATAGCCTTCCACCATGCGGTGAAGCTCAAGCCGGCGGTGGGGATCGAACCAGGGTACTGCGGCACGGCAGTTCTCTATTACCGCTCGGCCATCATTGCTTCAAATATATGTACATCACTTACGAGTAGGTACTTCTAACGGTAGCCAGTTTCGTTTATTCATATCGTTAAAGGAAGTGTCGCTTGAGACCAAGCCAAGCCCAGATTCACAATTATGTGATACTGATTAACTTTACGTAAAGGAACGTGCCTCCATAGCTCTCTTCATACAAACGTAGTTTCGTTATATTTAAAATACCAAGTGTTCCAAACTTGGTGAAACTTTGCATGTTGCCTTGAGTCTAATATCTACACTTCTAGTTTGTCAGATTTCCGTAAAATTTAGTATTTTCACAAATAATTCAAAAATTGTTTTGTATGGGAAATGTTATTTAGACATTTAGGGATATTATATACAATAAATCGAACTGGTAAACCAGAAGCATATATATTAGGCTCAGCAATAGAGTTTGTGCACTTGGTATTTAAAATATGACGAAACTAAGTTTTTATAGAAAACGCTCCGTGATCTACTCTTAAGGGTGAACTGGCCAGACAGTTCTCCATACAAACGTCGTAGGGTGATCACTCCCTTACTTGAGGATTTAGGTACAAAACAAAACATGATATCAATTGATCTCTTTATTATCTAGGCTTGTATCGTAACAGTTTTTTAATAAGATAATTAACTTGAGAGTTATGAGCCTCGAAACATTTTCATATCTTGTCTTCGAGGCTTATAAATTTCAACTTAATTATCTTTTCAAAATTTCGTTACGATACAAACCTAGATAATGACGAGATCAATCGATATCATGCTTTGTTTTGGACCTAAATCCTCAAACAAGGGAGTGATCACCCTACGACGTTTGTATGGAGAACTGACCGGCCAGTTCACCCTTAAGGGACGTGTCTTCATAGCGCTCTCCATACAAACGTTTGTACTTATAAGTTATATATTCCATACAACCCCCTGCACGGAAGTCAGCAACTTCCGTATAGAATTGCCAGTGGGCTATATATATTGCTTGGTGGGTCCAAGGTCCAATTTCAAATATGATTATGCACTGTGTCGTTTTTCAAACAAATGAAAAAATCAATGTCCGTTACTTACAAAAGTTTATTTATTATTGATTACAATACACACACAGCACATATTTAAAATAAAATTTCCAAAGGAGTCGGGCGAAATTCATGTAATACAAAAATTCAAAACTGTATATATTCATATAAAGTACATCGTTCTAAGTTGCGGCTCTACCTACCAAACTGGGTAAGTATATATATATATTTTTATGTGATTGTGACGGAACAAGCCCGACGCCCACCTGATGTTAAGTGGACTGAACTCTGCCTATAACAGACGCATTTCGTCAACGACGAATTGCACTGTGCCCGTCACACTGAGACGTACAGTTTTTAGGTCTCGTGTACCTGTAATTTTTCTGGCTCTCAAGGACTGCTGCCGGAACACACTGTTAGGTGCTTGGCGACAGATTTTCTACTTGAGGGTGGTCGCTAGCCAGGCGGGCATTCGCAAAAAGCCCTTCCACCATGCGACGAAGCTCAAGCCGGCGGCGCGGCGGTGGGGATCGAACCTTGGTACTGGGGTGCGGCAGTCCATAGCTATTACCGCTCGGCCATCATTGCTTCATAATAAATTCATATGTAATATGTGAGTATTTTTTTATATGTTATTGTTTAGAGTGATGATGACTATAGTCAGGAGTATTTTCTATAATATTAACTAGCAAGTTGGACCGCTTAAATAGGTCCTTGGCAACAAAGTTTCTAAATGATGGTGATAACTATCTTGGCTTACATGCCAAATCCCTATCACCATGCAGATATAGCAGTAAAAAATGGAATTAAATAAGTTAAAGTAACTACTACTTATATTCTAATCCACTCTAAGGAACGAGAAACCCATGATTTATTAGCTTTTACAATACGGAAAGTGTTACCGTACCATAGTGCAAGTAAACCAGTAAGTCTAGTCTGAGTTTGTTGCTAAACAAGTAACTTCACTTCAACCTTTTTTTTCAAGCTGTTTTAGCTGAGCAGTCATAGCTATGGACTGTTGTGCCGCAGGTTTATGCGGTGATGTGATCAGCCCATGCACTCCCGTTGTAATTGTCCGAATGAATTTGTCCCAGTCCAGGTACAATAAAAAAAATAAGAAAAAAGCTTACAAATAATCAAAAGCGTCTTATTTTTGACAGTAAATAAAAACTGGAATTCAATAGGAGAGGGCTCCAGTTTTCAGTCAGAATCTATTCTTAATTAAACCTGAATATTTTGAAAAAAATAAAACATTATATTTACGTAATAAATTGCTAGGTAGCATGGAATTCATGCCTGCTTTTAAGTAAAATATCTACATAGAAGTTGGATGAGCCTTTTGGGAGCTATTTCGCCAAGAGAGAGAGAGAGAGAGAAGAGGTTTCAAATGTTTTTACCGTACTTTTGTCGTCAGGGGTTAAGTTTCAAGCCGTAATTGCCTCATCATAACGACTGTGATCGGTTTTTCAATGTGGTGCACCCGTGACATTGAGATTCACCACTTGAGAGTTAAGACAATATGCGACATGTCAGCACTTACCTTAAGGTGAGATTGTGGTCGAAGGCTAGCTTTTCGGTATTAATAAATATTTTTGTATTTCTGAAGTAAGTATTCAATATCCAATAGTTAAAGCAAAGTACCTAAAATAACTTTGTCACGTGGAAAGAAATTATACGAAATAAAATCTATTTGAAAAAGAAAGAAAATATGCAAATTTTGGTCGTTTTGGTAATTTTCCCTACTGTTAAATCTCCACTGTGTCCACACCTGCTTAATTAAGGGTAAACGCACTTAGCGCGTTTTGGAGCCGCCCTAATGGAAGTGCCAATTAGGGTTCTAACCGAGGATTAATCGCACGCAGCTTTTTGTTGCGTCGCGGTTGAAAGACGCAGTGCGTGCGACATTCCTTTGCGAAAATACCACCTTAAAATTCTTGAGGGAGTCTGAAAAGTGAGGAAACATTTAATTTTCAGCATTTAATTTTGCTGTAGACCGCAACTGGGAGATTTTCATTTCAGAAACGTTTCTGTCTAAATGATTTTGTTTCCTCGTTTTGTCTGTTGGAAGTACGTGTTTATAAGGCCCTGAGACAACTGTTTTTGTTCACAAATTATGTTCTTAATTAAGTAGTAGGAGGGTAGAAAAATGTGCAAATAGACTGCTTGAATATCATACTAAAAGTGTATTGAAGAAGAATATATTTATACATGTTGTTGCTTAGCATGGAACAATGTGGTTGAAACTAGAAAACTTTTTGGCGTTGCTGTACTCGGATGTTTGTTACTAGATAGTAATCCAAAAGTATTCATCACAAACGGGTCTTGATTTGATTCTGTATTTTTAGATTCTTATTACATAGTATAAAACAAAGTCACTTCCCAATGACTGTCCCTATGTATGCTTTGATTTTTAAAACTATGCAACGTTTTTTTTTTTTATGCCTGATAAGTTAGCCTTTGACCACTATCTCATCTGATGGTAAGTGATGATGTGGTCGAAGATGTTGTACAGGCTAACCTAGAAGTACTGGCTCTCAAGGACCGCTGCCGGAACACACCGTTAGGTGCTTGGCGACAGATTTTCTACTTGAGGGTGGTAGCTAGCCAGGCGGGCATTCGCAAAATACCCTACCACCATGCTATAACGACTGCCATCCTAAGACAACAACCGGGACCGACGGCTTAACGTGCCCTCCGAAGCACGGAAACGTTCAGTAGTAATGTCACTAGCGGCCACCCATCCAACTCCTGACCGCGCGCGACGTTGCTTAACTTTGCTGATCGGTTGAGAACAGCTAAGTAAACTTCGCTACGAGCGCTTCAATAAGTAGTAGTATACTCCTAAAATGTGATTTTAACAAATATCCGAGTACAACAACGCCAAAAAGTTTTCTAGTTTCAACAACCTTGTTCCATGCTAAGCAACAACATGTATAAATATATTAAACCTATGAAGAGTACCTCTAAAGAAAACACGTTTGTATTGTCTAATGACAAAAAAGCTGTAGGTACGTAAACGTTGAAATTAAAGACATTATGTGGTATATTTAGTATCAGCATTGCACCCGTGCGAAACCGGAGCGGGTCGCTAGTCGTCATAAATAAGTGGTTTTAAGTTTTCCAATGCTGTATATTAACCGGCAAGTCAATAAGCAGCAGTCAGTTGATATGCCAACATCACCCGACAAAAAAGATGAAAAAAAGAGATCTTGCTTTCCAAGTTCCAGAACATATAATTGTACTCTTTATATGGCTTTATCTATGTTTCAGTGGCATTAAATTGATTTTTATAGATAAACACTACCTCGCCTTAATAGGATCAGAGAGGAAATATATCAAGCCAAACTTAGTAGCCTTTTCTCGCCCTGTTTCATTTTTTTTGTTTCAATATAATCTTAAAGAATTAGAAGAAAATCTCATTAGAAGAAATCAAATTTTAGTGTTATAAAAACATAATACTAACCAAAATTACCCAAAAGCTAACGTTACTCAAATGCTAAAAGTTTGTCCAGCACAGTACCATTAAACGGTGTGGGGTCTCCATTTCACATTAGCATACTGATAACTCCAATGAGAGGCCAAACTTTTGCTTGAGTACGTACTTAGAGCACAATTTACAGTGAATTTGAGCAGTACGTAAGCTTAATTTGAGCAGTGCAAACGTTTTTAGGTACATTAATGACGGTTTTCTCAAATTTCAGTATTTTTCTGTCCGGATCCGGATTGATAGGCGTAGAATATTTATAGACATTGATGTGATTGAGGCAAATATCGGTGCAGTGTTTGACGTATTGTCCAAGCCAACTTTAGAAATCAGAATTAAGAATAATTAATTAATTATTATTAATAAATTAATTAACCATTATTGTTAATTAATTATTCACTATCAAGTTTTTACACAGTTTGTTACACTAAGTAAGTCATTTACATAAGTTTTGCAATACCATAAAATTACACCAAAAATATTGCACTTACATTCAAATATTAAATTCCATTGCGAATGAATTTACATGTAAATTTGACTATACATAGACATAATATTTTTTTTTATTGGTGATAGGCTAGCCTTTGACCACTATCTCACCTAATGGTAAGTGATAATGTGGTCTAAGATGTTCTTCAGGCTAGCCTAGAATTACATACATGCATACACAATCCATTGACATAAGATTGGTCTACATTATTTCTGTCGTAACTGTACTGTACTTCATATGAAGTTGGTATTATTTATGAATAAAGGTACAAGTTGGTAGCCGACTGCACGCAGCAGCAGCAGACGACATGTCGTCGCTTCATGTCATTATGACACGTCGTTGCGTCATGTCGCTGCAGTTATGATTTCGAACCCGACTGCAGACGGCAACAGCAGATGGCAACCAGTTGATTTTGAGTGCTCCGTCAAACAAGATGTCTGACGTGTTCGAGAATAGTGATCGGATTTTTTTATATCTTTTATTAGAAGAGGAAGAAGACGATGCCACACGTCCTATATGCTTAAATGCAGAGCAAGTGAGGGAACTTATTCAATACTGATCAAAAACCATTTGAAAAGCGATATGAAAGTAATCCATTTTGAAAAGAAACACGCACAACGTGTCGTTGCTCCGGCATCAGCGGCACTACTAATCTGCGGTCGGACGACACTGCCGTCTGCCGCTCGACGACGCGTCGCTAGCTTCATGTCGCTAACTACGGAGAGAATTTCATGGAAATACGTAGAAACCAGTAGTGTCGCTGCGACACGTCGTTTGCTGCAGCTTCATGTCGTCAGCTACCAACTTGTAGCTATAGTGGCTCCTTGCCTTAATTCATAAATCAAACTACCCACGCACACTAGGTAAATTGTCACTAATTGTAGTATTATATTGTAGTTTGTTGATATAAGGCTACGATGGGACTGGCATAAACTGAATGTTTAAAAGTCCCTATATGAATATAAAAAATGTTTATATTATAATCATATACTAAGATATCTAAGTAAGTCTAAGTAGAAAATCTGTCGCCAAGCACTTAACAGTGTGTTCCGGCAGCAGTCCTTGAGAGCCAGTAATTACAGGCACATGAGACCTAACAACTGTACGTCTTAATGTGACGGGCACAGTGCTATTCGTCGTTGACGAAATGCATCTGTTATAGGCAGAGCTTAGTCCACTTAACATCAGGTGGGCCTCGAGCTTGTTTAGTCACAATAAAATTAAAACAATATATAATAACATATTTCAGATTAAATGTTACCTCTAACACTGTGTTCATCTATACTTATAATAAAACTGTAACAGGTCCAATTCTGTACATTGAAGATATTTTGCAAAAAAAAAATTGAGAGCACTCTGTAGCTGATACTGATGCCAAAACTGTATTTTTTTTTATTTTTGTCTGTCTGTCTGTCTTTCTGTCTGTCTGTCTGTCTGTCTGTCTGTCTGTCTGTCTGTATCCTGGCCGCGCATCACTCCAAAACTACTGAATGGAATTTAATGAAACTTAACACGATTTGAGTTCATACTACGAAGAAGGTTATGGTATACTTTTTATCCCGAAATTCAGTACGGTTCCCTCGGGAAAGGGGATAAAAGTCAAAATGTACACTTAGTTGTAATTTAGTAACGCGTAGTCCGATTTCAAAGATTCTTTTTTGTTAGAATAGTGATGAGTGAGCTAGGAACCCTATGGGCAGCCCGGCACCCCACGGGCAGCCCTGCACCCCATGGGCTACTGAATGGAATTCAATGAAACTTAACACGATTTGAGTTCATATTACGAAGAAGGTTATCGTATACTGTTTATCCCGAAATTCAGCGCGGTTCCCTCGGGAAAGGGGATGAAAGTCAAAATGTACAGTTAGTTGTAATTTATTAACGCGTAGTCCGATTTCAATTATTCTTTTTTTCTTAGAATAGTGACGAGTTAACTCGGAAGCCTACGGGCAGCCCGGTACCCCATGGGCAGCCCAGCACCCCATGGGCTACTGAATGGAATTCAATGTAACTTAACACGATTTGATTTCATACCACGAAGAAGGTTATTGTATACTGTTTATCCCGAAATTCAGGACGGTTCCCTCGGGAAAGGGGATGAAAGTCAAAATGTACACTTAGTTTTAATTTAATAACGCGTAGTCCGATTTTAATTATTCTTTTTTTGTAAGAATAGTGACGAGTGAGCTCGGAACCCCACGGGCAGCTCGGCACCCCACGGGGCACCCGGCACCCCAAGGGCAGCCCAGCACCCCACGGGCATTCCGGCACCCCACGGGCATTCCGGCACCCCACGGGCAGCCTGGCACCCCACGGGCAGCCTGGCACCCCATGGGCAGCTCGGCACCCCACGGGCATCTCAGCATCCTTATTTAGATTAGCCAGCTTGCTAAGACAAAACTCTAAAATCTGGAACATTCGCCGATAAAAATGTTTAATTATCTATCTTTTGCCGGATACATTTTGGAGACTGCGCAATGGAAGTGTACACTCTAATATATTTTTGTTCTACCGCCAAACAAGGAGAACCTCGGCAAAAGATACCGTTTTATAATCGAAATTCCAAAGAAACGCAAAAAGTACCTACTTTGCTTCAACATTTATTGTGTGAACCGCGAAGGAACTCTCTGAGTTACTTAAGTACTGTCTTCTGGAAAAACAAGCTGGGAGTTATCAAACCCAAAGTAAAAAGCTCCTTTCTGAGCTATGCTTTACTAAGAGTGCTTCACCACAGACCACAGCGTTGCTTAATATGAGATAAACAGTGCTCAAATGTGAATAATTAGTTTGCAGGTTCGGCAATCGCGAACGAAGTCGCAGGTACAGCTAGTTATAATAATAATAGTAATAATAATGTTTATTGACATAACTTATGAGACTACCTTAACAATTAAGGTATGAAACTAATATCTAAGTATAGGAATAACATAAAATAAGTTTGACAACTTTCAGCTTGAATTTACTTAGTATATAAATTTTAGTCATCGTATAAGTATAACATAAGTACACATGTGCACCTTGTTGACTAAATAAATTGTTTGATGCTGATGGCATCTGAACTAGTAATTAAACTGTATTTCAGATGCCAAGCACTGATCTCTGGATATTTTAATCGGTAAAATTTGTAACTGTAAATGTTAAATATTTGTAAACTGAAGAAATATATTAAGTATGACTGTATTTGATAATTTAGTATGTGAAAATTACATATGAACGCATTCTGGTTTTTATTTAAGTGTGTGTGTTTATATAGTATTAACGCCTGCCAAACAAATGAGATTACAAAATTACAACAAAAGGTAAATTTTGACTAGATAATTTAGTATGTGAAAATTACATATGAACGCATTCTGGTTTTTATTTAAGTGTGTGTGTTTATATAGTATTAACGCCTGCCAAACAAATGAGATTACAAAATTACAACAAAAGGTAAATTTTGACTAGATAATTTAGTATGTGAAAATTACATATGAACGCATTCTGGTTTTTATTTAAGTGTGTGTGTTTATATAGTATTAACGCCTGCCAAACAAATGAGATTACAAAATTACAACAAAAGGTAAATTTTGACCACAAACCGGATTCACACCTGCGACCATCCGCCCCTATAGCTGGGACAGTGAGTGATAGCCCGCATCTATCTTTGCGTTGTAAATTTGTAAGTTAATTATTATCTGTGAAATAACTGCACAAAAATTTTAACGTTGAATTGGGAATAATTTGCCATATGTGCCGTACGTGCCGTAAAAATTTGGCAGGTATTTTAAGCCCCTTCTTATATTTAAGTAGATATATTTATATTATTTATTCCTAATTGATAATCCATTCACCACTATCTCACCTGATGGTAAGTGATGATGTGATCGAAGATTTTCTTATTGTATTGTCGCCGTGGATGAAACGTGGATTCGACAGTATGATCCAGAATCAAAGTAGTGGATAGAAAGGGTAGAGAGGCCACCAAAGAAGTTTAAGGTTGAAAAGTCAACTTCAAAACTCATGGATACTATGTTTTGGGATTTGGAAAGTTTTATTTGTAAAAAGTACGCAATCTTATTGTGGAGAAAAGAATAGGGAAAATCAGCAAAGGAGTTTTGTTTTTGCAACACAATGCAGGCCCTTCGAGAAACTAGCTTTGATGAAGTGAATCCAAAAATCACCTAACAGTCCAGACCGGGACATAGCGAATTCTTCCTCTTTGAAAATTTGAAAAACGACCTTCGGGGTCTAAATTTTGGGGATGATGAAGAAATGAAAGCTGCCGTAATCGAGCATTTTGACTCCAAAGATTCATCTTATTCTTTTAACTGCCGTCAGAACGCAGTTTGAAGGTGGCACTCCGCGGGCTGCCCTCAGATACACCAATCGAGGAAATCCATGAAGCCTTAACAGAAAAAGGGTTCGAACCCGAGTATATAAAAAATATCAAGGGAAGACAAGGACGCCCGGGCAGCATATTCCATGTTCAGCTAAAGAAAACGCAGAACCTGACGCCCGCCATCTATGAGGTGACCGAATTATTGATGATGCCCGGCATAATTGTGGAGGCATGGAGAGCTAAAAAGGGGCCGGCTCAATGTCATCGGTGCCAGAAGTTCCGCCACAGCTCCCATAACTGTCATAGGGAGCTGGCATGTGTGCGCTGTGGCGAACAACACACGGCAAGAGAGTGCCCGCGCCCCAGAGAAGAGCCCGCAACATGCGCGAACTGTAGTGGCGCGCACCCATCCAACTATGCATCCTGTCCTGTGTTCAAACAGGAGATAAGGAATAAAAGAGCCGGCACAGTAGCGGAGACTATCCCGACTCGGCGCGGCACTGCCCCGGTCATACCAGCGACCGTGCAGGAGACTGCGGCAACTTCCTTGATGGCGCCAGCCAATTTACCGAGAGTGGCCGCTGACCAAAAGAAGAAGAAGAAGAAGTCAACCAAAGCAAAGAGTGACGCCATTCCGCAATCCTTAAAGCCAGCCGCGCCGAGTAAACCGAAAGAGCCCCGCCGCGACTCACTCGGCCAGACTATCGGCGTACTTAAGGAAATATTAGAGGCAGTACAACAAGGTACTGACCCCGAGACCGCCACCCTTCAAGGCCTGATGAGGATACTCAATAATGGGGCACAACGGGATTAGCATAGTTCATTGGAACGCCAGAGGACTCGCGGGGAAAGAAAAAAGGTTGGCCACCTTTCTCCGCGAGCGTAATTTAGATATAATGCTGGTCAACGAGACGCATTTACGAGCACAGAAGCCGCTTAAGATAGCAAACTATCACGTCTATAGAAAAGACGAACTAAGCCCAGAAGGCAGAGTATATAGAGGACTAGCTGTCATAGTCCACCGAAGAATTATACACCAACTGATTCCTGTTGAAGAATTCCAGTCGTTCCAAGCTCTGGGAATACTAGTGAACATCGCCGGCCAGAATCACCGAGTGTTCGCCATGTACAGACCACCACACAGCCCCTGGGACACATCTGAGATACGGAAGCTGCTTGATACCGACATACCGACGCTCATAGCCGGCGATGCCAACTCAAAACACACGAACTGGAATTCTTCAAAAATCAACCAACATGGAAGGAAGCTTTATCAGGACTCGGTGGACTATGACTATGACGTCATAGGGCCCGAAGAGCCTACTCACTACGGTGAACAGGGCGAAGAAGACGTCATAGACCTTGTCATACTCAAGGGGTTCAAGACGATGCCAACTCAAGAGGTGCTCTGGGATCTGGAATCTGACCACAGGCCGGTGCTGCTGACACTGAAGGACCTTCCAAGCAGAGTTGCCGTCCCCGCGAGGAGGCGGAAAATCTGTTGGGAGGCCTTCAAGACAGACGTCCACGAACGGACTACTACAGAACCGATCCAAACACCGGAAGATGTCGAAAGAGCGACGGAGAACCTGACATTAGCGATCCAAGCATCCCTCAATACAGCAGCGCACACCTCCAAACCGGGAGGGAGTAAAGACTCAATCCCGGCAAGGATACGGGACTTGATACGCGAAAAGAGGGACACTAGAGAGCAATGGCAGTGTACCCGTGACCCGCGCTTAAAGACGAGGTTAAATGCACTTATAGAAGAGGTCAAAGAAGCACTCAAAACGCACGCAGCAGAGACATGGGAGGCCCATATTGACAGCCTTACAGACGACCTCCCCTCTGTCTACAGACTGTGCAAGAATCTGTCAAATGAGAAGACGCCAATAAGACCCCTATTAGACGCTCAAGGGAACTGCAAGTTTGAAGCAAAGTGCCGGGCCGAAATTTTCGCCGAGCACTTACAAAAGCAGTTCGAACCCAACCCCGCAACCCAACCTCAACACGAAGAAGCGATTAAAGGGCACCTCTTGAGTTACTTCGGTCAGAGGTCTAAAGAAGACGAAGAGGCCGAAGAAAAATTATTCTTCTCGCCAGGGAGGGTGGCGAGATTTATAAAACGGCTGCCATCCAAAAAAGCACCAGGATTCGACGGGGTACCGAACGAAGCGCTGAAGCATCTACCGCCCAAAACGATCACCGCCCTTACCCGCATATTTAACGGGATTATGCGGACCACACACTTCCCCTCAAGCTGGAAAAAAAGGGAAGGTGATCATGCTCCACAAAGCGGGTAAAAACCCCAAGAAGCCAGAAAGCTACCGCCCGATAACTCTTTTGAGTACGCTCTCTAAATTGTTTGAAAGGCTTCTGCTCTTTCATTTGAAGCCTCACATCCAACCACGACCAGAGCAGTTTGGTTTTCGGGCGGAGCACTCTACTACGCTCCAAATAACCAAGATGGTCAACGAGATGGCAGTCTGTATCAACAAGAGTGAGTTCGTCGTGGCGGTTCTCCTGGACATGGAGAAGGCGTTTGATAAAGTCTGGCACGACGGCCTACTCTATAAGATGTCAAGATCGACAGCGCCCAGGAGAATCGTCAAGATCCTCGCATCCTTCCTGGCGGACAGGAAGATCCAAGTGGCGGTGGAAGACGCCATATCAAATGAGAAGCCGGTGCTAGCGGGGGTACCACAAGGAAGCTGCATCTCCCCGTTCTGCTATGCGTGGTATACCGATGACATCCCTGTAATCGGGCACGCACAGCTGGCCCTTTACGCGGATGATGCGGCTTTCTACACGGCATCCTTCAAGGCGGAGAATGCGGTCAAGAGACTGCAGCCGTCCTTAGACGCCCTACCAGAATGGTTGGCAAAGTGGAGGTTATCTGTCAATGTCGGGAAAACCCAAGCGTTGATAACCACAAGATGCCTCTTACCGACACGTCTAAAACTCATGGGCGAAGAATTAGAGTGGAAAACGGAAGTGCAATACCTTGGAGTGAAAATTGACAGATGCCTCCACTTCAAAAAGCACGTCGATACCGTCGTAAATAAGGCAAGGGCGGCCAAAGCAAAACTGAATCCTGTATTTAGATCCAAGCTACCACTCCGGACCAAAGTAATGATTTACAAAACGTACGTCAGGTCCAGGTTGACGTACGCAGCTCCGGCGTGGTATGCACAGATTTCGACAGCGGCGAAGAAGAAACTGCAGACGATCGAGAATAAGTGCCTCCGGACGATAGTAAACGCACCACGCTACGTGAAGAATGCTACTATCGCCCGCGACCTAAAAATAGAGAGCCTGGACAACTTTATAAGAAAGCTCACAACACAGATGTTCAGCAGAGCAGACGCCTCGAGCTATGCACACATTAAGGGTATAGCTCCTCTCCACGCGCGACCACCAGAACTCACGAGAGGGAAAAAGTCGAAGCCACTCGCAAGAGAACTAATCAGAAGAGAAAACGAAACAGAAGAAGCTGCGACCGAAAGGACGAGACCCACAGCGGTCCCAGTCTCGGTCGCTGATCGGTCCGCTGGGCTTCCCACCAGCGGGATCAACCTGGCGTGGCCTGATCGCCCAGACACCTAACGACCGTTGTGCGGTCAAATCATGAGGTCGGGCTTTATATGAGCCAAACCAAATGACTCGCTCATAGTCATGAGCGAAGGAGAAGCCAGGGAAAGAGGGCTCTGCCCTGACACCCTTTATCCTCAAGCAGAACACCTGCACGAGAAGAAGACCACAGCATTATTCTTTTAGTGGGTTACAAGCTCTTTTTAAAAGATGTGAGAAATGCGTTGAAGTAGAGGGAGATTACACAGGGTTACTCGTAAAAAGCTAACAACCTCTTAGTGTTGACTACTGCTCCTAAGTAACATTTAGAGATAAATTTATTTTTGTTTTGAAAAAAAAAAAAGTTTTTTTTTTATGTTTTTGACTGAATAAGCACGAGGACCACCGGATGTCAAAAGTCTCTTGTGCCTGTAATGTATTATTTCATATTTTTATTACTTTGCTCAAAACTCCATTCAAAGGGACCACGGCGCGGTGCAGTGTTGCCGCGGCGGGTGCTCTAGGCTTGGAGTAGGCACCGAGGGTGCAGTACAAACCTGTAGATATATATATATATATATATTTTATATATTTTATTTTAAAATGTTATCGATTTCATTTAGCGATATATATATATATATATATATATATATATATAATTTTTATTAATATAGATAACATTTTAAAATTATTAATAATATTTTATTATATCATGTAACTAAAAATTTATGCTTTACGCAATTTTTCCTTTATCTGTGCTATAAGACGTCGCTTGGTACCAAATTTTAAGATTCTGAGTTCACGGGAAGTGCCCCGGGGGTTTTGATTTCATTGCGAGTGTCAAAAATTAGCGACATAAACGGCTGTATGTTTTAATCGCAATGGCTTAGGAGTGTGATTTTTTAAATTTCTAATGGACAGTAAACCTGAGTATTTGTTATGAATTTTAGCTTGATACCTCTACGCCTTTCTGAGAAAAAGGGTCTTAACAGGCAGACAGACGGACGACAAACTGATCCTATAAGGGTTCCGTATCTCCTTTTGAGGTACGAAACCCTAAAAAAGCCTAGTAACCCAGACTACCAATAGGTCAATTCCCCAACAAATTAACGACATATCAATTTTAATTCCAAAGTTTAATAACTGGAATGTAGTGTAGCTAGAAGACCCAACTTTGCTACTTAAGCATAAGTACTCAAGTTACGCTCGCCTCGAGAATAATGAATGGCTTTTGAGGGTCTTTGACTTAGGAAGTGGGAATTTGACCAATAATGGTTTATATACCTTACACCCTATATCACTTCATGGAAAGGCTTCAGCAACCACTTAATTTTTTTTTTTTTTGCCTGATAGGTTAGCCTTTGATCACTATCTCACCTGATGGTAAGTGATGATGTGGTCGAAGATGTTGTTCAGGCTAACCTAGAACTACTGGCTCTCAAGGACAGCTGCCAGAACACACCGTTAGGTGCTTGGCAACAGATTTTCTACTTGAGGGTGGTAGCTAGCCAGGCGGGCATTCGCAAAATGCCCTACCACCATGCTATAACGACTGCCATCCTAAGACAACAACCGGGACCGACGGCTTAACGTGCCCTCCGAAGCACGGAAGCGCTCAGTAGTAATGTCACTAGCGGTCACCCATCCAACTCATGACCGCGCGCGACGTTGCTTAACTTTGCTGATCTGTTGAGAACAGCTAAGTAAACTTCGCTACGAGCGCTTCAAAAATTTCTTTAAAAATAACTTGATTTATGCTACACTGACACGATTGCTCTGTTGCAGTTATTAATTAGGCCCTGTGAGCACGATGCTTGGAAAATTTGAACCCAATATTGAAACAGATTGTTGATATAAACTTAAACATTTTTTTACCATTAATTAATTATATTTTGTAGGTGATTTTTATTTTTTTAAATCACATGATAAAATGATTCATTGTGTTATACAATTCAATAACATACACTCAAAAAATAAAACTTGACGGGCACATGATATTATTTTTCACATGGATTAAATTGTTGTTGGAACTACTAATGCGCCAAATTCAATTTTCAAATCAAAGGAAAGATAACTTAAAGAGCTTCATGTAATGTGAAAAACTTAAAACCTGTTTAATAAACATTATTTACACGCACTCTCACACTCAAACGCACACTTACTTTACCACACACACACCCTCACACCCCTCACATACACCCTGACACACTCACATCCAAACACAAGTTAATTTATAAAATCCTACTGCCTATATCATTTTATAGTTTCGGTGTTTGTTACAGCCGCGGTAAGATTTTCAAGATAGACATTATGTCAAGAGAATCATAATACGTTTAAATGTATTCGTAAATTTACGGTTCTCATCAAGATATGTTTCCCAAGGTTCTCCAACCACGTTTGAACTCAATTTAAAACTACGCAACAGCTACAGCCCCACTCTACCGATTCACCTTTCTACCTTTAAGTGAATAAATCACTTGGAAGAAAAAATATAAGCAGTAAGGAAAATTTTATATAAGATTTCAAACTTGCATGCTGAGTAAATACTACATTTAAAAATTATTAGAGCTTTCAATTTTCACCTCGTATGGGGCGATCCCCGTGGGTTATCGACACCACGGCATACGTCATTATTATAAAAGTCAAATATTTGATACGACCACTACATTCGTTCCGAAGAAGTCCAACAGTTTGGATGATGGATGCACCGACCCCTTGATAGTTAAAACAATAAATTTTAGCACAGAGTTTGCATCTCCCTTCATTGTCTCAGTAGCAAATTGGTTAATGTCTCCCAGTGCCTATCACCAGCAGACGCGGGTTCAACATCCGTCCGAGGTGAAAATCCTGTGCTCTGAAAATGTGTTAAATGTCAAGCAGTAAGGAATCTTACGCAGTTCACGTTGGAGTACTTTGAAGTATCTCGCATACCGACTATACTTCTACTAAATAAAAAGTCTTAAAATACTTTACTATGAATTTTCATACAGATATGTTGATTCTAACATGGACCACTAAACTTAGCATATTAGTCATAGTGTCACAAAAAAGAGTTACTAATTTATTTTAACCGCTCGAAAAGCTCCTTTGGAAAAACATACAATTATAGAAACTCTTTATGCTCAAACAAGATTTCCTTTATCCAGGCAAATTATAGCGGAAAAACCACGCGACGTTAAATTTTAAATTAAGAATTGACTACACTCATCAAAAGTGCCTAAGGATCATGTATATTTTGAAGTTTAAAAAATATACAATTGATATTTACCAAAACTAATTGAATCCAGGCTGGTTTTTTAATTTATTTCCTATATTTATGTTGACAAAAAATCCCTATATTATGTATGAATAAATAAAAAAAATGCAATTTGAATAAATGTAACCTAAGTTAATGTCGTCAATCAAACGGCAGAAAAACGGAAATAAATTGGACTTTTGCCATGATTATTGTAAAATTATATTTATTAATAATCTATGATTCTACCATTTGCACTTATCACACAAGCACCGCGATTTGGCATGCTTAAAATCAGTTTAGCAGTCAAAATCACTGGCCACCCACGTTCTTTGTTACAAGTCAAAAAGCCGTTGTGGGGTATGCACGGCATCCATACTTGGCAGAGCTCTTCTTTGAGCATATTCCATGTATGTTGAATAGTGTTGAGGTCTAGCAATTGAGCAGGCCACGGCAGAACGTTGACACGAGCATCGGCAAGAGTGCGAGTTACGACTCTAGCGGTGTGTGGACGTGACAAACGGCTTCGCAAAGGGATGATCACTTCTGAAACAATACTCTCCGCATAAACCTGAGCATTTATGTTACCCCTGATCCAAATGAGATCTATTCTTCCACCGATCCAAATACCGGCCTAACCCCCTCCATATGGGTTAACTTCTTGAGAGAATTTTAAACGTTCTTGACGTCCACAGCCCCTCCAAACTCAAGTACGTCTTGTATCAGGTCGCAAACCAAAACAAGACTAGTCAGAGAAGCACACGAATAACATCCTCTAATGCGATAATACTCGTAAACGTACTTGTTCCCTAGGCACTTTAGATGTGTGTATGTGCACACAATATGTATATGTATGCACATACGAGTATTCGTAAGCCGCGTAACAATGAAAATAATTATTCTAATCACGGCTACGGCGAGTGCTGTAAGCTATAATTGATAAAGCCGAGAATCAATTTATTAACATACGAGGCATTTCAAAATATTTGTCAATAAAAAATAATTTAAAATGTTTAATTAACAGTATGGAAATCGCTCATGTAAACATATACCATTAATTTTTTTTCAAAAAATAAACTGGCCATATCGAGGCTGACTACTACATTTTACTACAGATATCTAACTTATATCAAAAATGACCACCCAAACACTACGATATACTAACGTATTTTTAAGCATTAACGTTTTTAAGATAGAGCATAAAGAAAAGTTAAAACTGTGGTTGGTAGTCCTGTAGAAAAATAGGTATGCAAGCAGCTATGGTATATTTTGGCAGTTGTCCTTGAAAGTCAGTAATTCTAGGCACCATACCATAATTTACCAATATGTGAGTTATTGGTCAAAGGTGTGTAATTTGTAAACAAACTTAATAATTTTTCATGTACATGTTTAAACAGTCTCATAAAGCAGTATTTTTTTGTATATTTAAGATTAAATTCTGTATTCTAAATCGAACAGAGTTATCCCAAATGAAAGTATCAATACATAAATATTATAATTATCATCTTAAACTCAAAATAACTATTCACCAATTCGTCGGGGTTTATAGGAACACATACCCGTTACCAAAAAAACAAACATTCTTAAAAATTATAATCATTCGGTTTTTAATATCACTGAGTGTCTAATTTACACATTAATTTAAGCATTTAATTACATCATTTTACTGAACAGTGTCATTATCATTAAACAGTGCCATTATCAGACTAAAGGTAGCTGCAACAACAAATCGTCAAGTACAAGACCTTCCCTCAATACTTTTAAATCTTTTCTTCCGTCTTGATCTAACTTTGGCGAAACATCTACTATATCTTCGCTTATTGGAACGTATTTCAATACATTTTCAATCTTAGCTTGGGCATTGTTTATTTTATCTTTTGATGCTTTACTAGTAGCCACCTTGAGTTTTTTCCAGATGTCTTTATCAAGATTGGTTGGATCTATTGTAGTTATTTTAGTGGGGTTGACGTTAACTTGAATTGTTTTAACTTTTAATATTTTTTTTGCTCCATTGTTGGGTGTTATGTTCTTACGCTCAAATAAATTATTAATAAAATTTCTTTCGGTATTTAATTTCATTAAATCAGTGTCTACAATTTTCTTCACATTGCTTATTTCTCTGATGTCTGTCGGTATTATATTAATTATATGTGTTTCTTGTCTTCTTGTTTCATTTATTCTTGAAAGTCCTTTTGAACTAGTATATTTATCACTGAGTTTACTTATGTTTCGTTTCAATATGTCGGTTCTTTCGTTAACTAAACCATAACGATCAGAGATCGTTTCAATTTCTTGTGGTTTCTGTTTGGTATTATTTAAATAATATTCTATTTCTTGCCTTGTTTTATTCGCTTCTCCATCATCGTGTTGACTTGATACTATACTTTTCTTCGAAGTTATATTTTCACTTGAATTTACCAGATTACCAATTTGTGCTCTTACATTATTTAGTGATTGTAAATGTTTCTGAATAACTTCATTACTGATTATCTCATTGGAATCATATACAACGTTAGTTTTTCCGTTAACTTTGATACCATTTAATCGTATTACATTAACGTCTTCACTCCTGAGACTGTAAGCGATCAATAAAAGTAAAAAAAATGTGCTTAAACGAGCCATCTTCGCGCCGTTGGTTTCATAGCAAATCAGAAAATTAATGTTGTTTACTGCATGTCTAATTGGCGTATAAATCAGAGATAATTTAATTCTGCACAGTTGTGCGTGTAATTGTTCGACTAGTTTATTACGCAGAGTGTGTTACACTGCACGCTTTAACAACTTTTTTCGATAATACATTTTTATGATTCTAGTAATAAAAATTAATAGTTTTATTTGATTTGTAGAGCAATGTGCCTTACTTTGATACGAAAGTATCCTGGAACAATATCTAGGTATTATGAAAATCTACCAAATTGTCAATTACAACTTTGAAGGTTCTGTACTCCGTATGGTTAAAGTATGAGGACTGATCAGCATCATCAAATTATAGGATGAGCGTAAAAGATAAAAAGAATTTAAAAAATAAATAAGCAGCATGCAACATTTGGCAATTTCATAGAGACATATGAATAGATTCAGGTGTCACTTTGTGGAAATCCATATTTAATAGTAACATATATGATTAAAATATTAAGAAAACATTAAATTAATATTTTAGTAAAAAACTTAAAAAAGATAACTATTAATTCCGCATAATTTTCCTAATAAGTCGATGTGGCGTCATATATGCCACGTAGCCAAACTAGAAGAATTTTCGACACGTTTCGATTCTACACGAAGCCTCCTCAGGAGGTCTTGGCTCTTCGAGCGCATGTGACGAAATGCTTCTGTTAATGGCGCTAAACATTAGGTGGGCTTTGTGCTTGTTTCCTCACAATTTCATTAAAAAAAACTCGCACAAAGAGCTTCTCCTGCTTCTGTAATTAATAGAAAATATTTATATTTTTATGATTTCTATGTGTTTTCTGTCTTGTGATAGGGATCAATATAATCTTAATACTAATTTTAATGTAACCGCTTATTATTACTCCGAAACACTTCTAATTCCCTACGAATAATAAAACACATCATTATTCATAGCTGATCACTTTGTCATGATGAAACAAAATATGACTCATATTTCAAACATGTGCATAGAAAATTGTACCTTAAAATGAAACCAACTTCAACTATCAAAATTGTGAAATAACTTGTTGAAGTCGGTAATTTAAATGGGACTACACGGAAAGCACCAATTTAAATAAAAAAAGAATCATCAAAATCGGTTCATCCAGTCGAAAGTTCTGAGGTAACTAACATAAAAACTAGTCAAATTTATAACCTCCTTCTTTTTTCGAAGTCGATTAAAAAGGAACTCCAGTCCAAGTCTCCAGATTTTAGTTCTTCTATTTATTAAATGGTTTGCTCTTGTCTATCAAAATAAGTAAACTATTTGGTTTCGTCGTTAAACTCAATAGAAAGTATATGCAAAATGAAAGCTGTAAATCTTTGCCAACAAAGACGAACTCCGTGCAGCATGTCTCTTAACGAGCAGCACACTAACGAGGGATACAAATTGCGAAGCATAGAAAAGCCGCTCTTTATCTCTCACGAGAGATGCCTTGAGGTGTAGTGTTGCGTCGCTTTATGATAGGGAGTTACTGCATTTTGTAGTACATGGGTCTGCTTTTACGATATATTATTATTGAAGCACTCGTAGCGTGGCTTGCTTAGTTGCTCGTAACTGATCGAATTGGCTAGGACGATCTGCTTTTAAAATTGACAGATCGCGGGAGTAGGACGGGACTGCACAATGTAACAACGTGAGCAAATTTTTTATATTTTTTGTAAGTGATCTTTTTAAAAACGGATATATAATTTAGGTAATGTATACCATGGTTGCTACATAATAGTTAGAAATAAAATGTGTATAAATATGATTTAATAACATATAGACACAAAACTTGACTAAGCGAAATTTTAGAACATTAAGCATTACAAAATTACAAATATACGATAGAAAAAATTTAAGTCATGTGCGGGATTAGGGACTTTAACCCATTGGCATCGGCGATAATGATAACAATAGAATTTCATTCATAACTAGGACGTAGTGGTTCTGACGATGCCAACTTAGTAGCATGTTTTTTTTAGCAATAAAAATATATGGAATCGTATTTTTAGATTAAGCATAGTATTTGTCATATAATCAACACAGGAAGAAATCGTTATATGCGATAAGACCGCCCATTGCACAAATATAGTCTAAGAGTACTATTTAGAAGATTATTTAAGTGTATATTTGCTGTGCAATAAAGAGTATTGTATTGTATAATCTAGAATAATAAATATTTTGTTCATGTCTGCAAGGCGTACTCTTTCTAAAATAGATGTTCTAAATTTGCTTTTATAAGGCTCACTGCACCTTAAGCAACTTTTGCTAAGGTCATTCTTAGATGGGTGACCGCTAGTGGTATTACTACTAAGCACTTTCGTGCTTTGGAAGGCACGTTAAGCTATCGGTCCCGGTTGTTGTCTTAGTTTAGTAGAAGCTATAACATGGTGGTGATTTAACAACAAGCGTCATTTTACTAATGCCCGCTTGGCTAGCTACCACGCTCAAGTGTTCTGGAGTTGTGTTCCGGCAGTTTTCTTAGAGAGTCACTAATGCTAGGTAACCCCTGAACTATATATTTGACCCCATAACCTACAAATCAGGTGAGATAGTAATAAAAGTAAGTTGAACTTGTCAACAGTAAAAAAATTCAAGGTAATGTTACTTTGTTACGTTACTTTGCGGAAATCCATATTTAATAATAACAAATATTTTAAAAGTATTTTAAGAAAACATCAAATTAATTTTGTTATAAAACACTAAAAAAATCTTTATAAAAATTATATATATCTAGTGACAATTTCCTGTTAAGCCGACGTGACGTCACAAACACCACGCAACCAATCCGGAAGTGTATTCGATGCGTTTCTATTCTAAACGAAGCATCCTCAGGAGGTCATGACTCTACGAGTGCACGATCAAGACTACTTCAGTAATTTTTATAAAGATTTTTAAGTGTTTTATGCAATAATTAATTTGCTATTTTCGTAAAATAATTTTAAAATATTTGTTAGCATTAAAATTCAAGGGCATGTTAGTAGGAGTCCATCTTGATAGTTCAAAACAGCGACAGTTCAGAAGCTAAGTATTAAGCTTATGTAATTCATTTTTTATATCTACCTTCTCTGATGCAGAACACTACTTGAGCATACATAGGATGTATCACGCTTGGCGAAGGGACTTTTATATAGTTGTTTGGTTGTTTGTTTAGAATGAAGCAGGGATAATAGGAATAGGTACCACATATATAATAGAAATAGAAACAAGTACACATACATAAAATCACGCCTCTTTCCCGTTGGGGTTGTCAGAGACCACAGATTTCCACTTACTACGATCCTTACATATCTCTTTCGCTACACTCATCAATCCTTTCATACATGAGCGTGGTTTAGGGTACTCCTGACCTGGGCCTTTTTTCAGAACATCTTCAATCTGATTTCGGAACGTTCGTTCGGAAGCTCTTCCAACACTTTTTTCTTATGCATGATAGGTTAGCCTTTGACCACTATCTCACCTGATGGTAAGTGATGATGTGGTCGAATATGTTGTTCAGGCTAACCTAGAATTACTGGCTCTCAAGGACAGCTGTCGGAACACACCGTTAGGTGCTTGGCGACCGATTTTCTAATTGAGGGTGGTAGCTAGCCAGGCGGGCATTCGCAAAATGTCCTACTACCATGCTGTAACGACTGCTATCGTAAGACAACAACCGGGACCAACGTCTTAACGTGCCCTCCGAAGCACGGAAGCGCTCAGTAGTAATATCACTAGCGGTCACCCATCTAACTCCTGACCGCGGCGGACGTTGCTTAACTTAGCTGATCGATTAAGAACGGCTAAGTAAACTTCGCTACGAGCGCTTCAAAAATTCATAATATTTCATTAAAGTTGTGCCATACAATTCTTGTCATAGCATTTCCACTCAAAATCCAGTCCTCTAATTTCATGATTGCCAGGACCATAAAATCACTAAAAGTTACGACTACCCTTAACTTCGAGGACCGGCCATTGCCTGATTAAAAACAAATAACCGTTACAGACTATATACACATCCGAATAATCTGGGTCCCTTTAGGCTACGTACAGATTTGTCTTTGTACGAATTATGTCTTTGTAATTGTATATTGGGTGCCGGGGTTTTTGCATCATATCATATCTTTCTTTTGGAGTCGTAAAAAGCGATGCAAGGAAAAATACCAGGAGTTGAGAAGCACCGCCTTGTGAAGAACTACAAGATCCCCAAGACACCTGCCAAGCGTGGGGATTATGGAGATTACGGAAAATGCCCCAAAATGTCGCCTCTGACGACCTTTGTTGAACGTTGGACGTTCCGGTTAGAATAATGCTGAATCGTATATAAATAGTGCTATTAATTGGACATTAGTATACGAGTGTATATTTTATGTATATACTTGTATACTGGACATTATACTAGAGGCTGCATTGCAAGCCAATGGTGAGCATGTAATGAAGATGATAGCAACCAATGACACGCTGAGTATGACAAGGACAAAACAAATGACAATCTTCAATATTAATAAGTAACATGTTTCTAGAGAGTTCCAATTTTAAATTCCATAACTGCTTTATTTTTTTTTTGTAAGCGGCCAGTGCCAGAAACATTCAGTATCAATCACTTCACATCTATTAATCCACGTATTTTGTCACTTAATTTTGATTTATTTTTTGTCTCTCAGACCAATATGTATATCATCAGCAAATAAACATAGCTCCGCCTCAGTTGGGACTAATTTAAAATGTCGTTAAGATAAACTAAAAACATAGTGGTAGTACATTTTTGCGAATGCCCACCTAGGTAGCGACCACCCTCTAGCGCGATAGAAAATCTGTCGCCAAGCACCTAACGGTGTTGAGAGCCAGTAATTCTAGATTAAGCCTGTTAACACCTTCGACCACTTCATCACTTACCATCAGGTGAGATCTTGGTCAAAGGCTTATCAGCAATAAAAAAATAACAATACAGGACCCAGGATTAACCCACAAGGGTCTATGCACAGGACCCACGCTTATTTAAGTATTTTTTCGTCAAACTGAGTTCAATCCCATCAAAACCCTGCAAACTGCTAATAATAATATTTTGTGACACCAGTTGAAAATCTTTTAATCGGTGACAAAATAATTTAAAGGAAAGAAATTTAAAATCTTTGAAAGGAATATAATAATATAATAACCTAATTCATGTAATTTATTATCACTCTCTTAATGCAATTTTAGTAGATTGACCATTTCTAAATGCAATCAAATATTTTCAGGTTTATGGCTGTTTTAAGGTTCCGTACTGAAAGGTAAAAACGGAACCTAATAGTAGTCTAAAATATTTAATACCTTCATACTAATATATTAACTTTTTTTTCATGCAGACCTAAATGTATCAGACGTAAGCCGAAAGAACACTCATTTCATTTGTGGTATTATTCATTCATTCAGTAGAATATAAATATACATATATATTACACATATATTGTATCTATAAAATAATCAATGTGGCTCTCAAAGTTGTAAATTTTAGACCAAATTTGTTACGGGGCCTATCTTTGAAACTAAACACGATAGGAATCTCAAATACCGTATATTATGTAAGTATCATATCACCAAAAAAAAACCTTTAAAACAATTTAAAATTTGTATAATACTACGACTCGTATCCAGAAGTTTCTTAAAAAAGCTTTTCTGTACATTTACTGAAATTAAAGGGTCAAAAAGTCAAATTTACTGGTACTTTTCTTACTTCATAGTTTCCATATATAGATATTTTGTAGAAAAAACATGGTAGGTGTAATCTGATAACAGTAAAAAATATAAAAAGATTTACAAAGTAATTTAACGTTTACCTTATTCAAAGTAATATAAACATTAGCATAAAATAATAAACGCTTCAGAAAGCAGGAGTGGAGTTAGATTTGATTGGATTAATTCACTGGGTGAGAACTTTCCGGTTCAATCTACGAATTTGCTGCCTTTCCAACTTACTACGACTTAATCTGTGTCTTGGAGAAGCTGGAATATTTACCTGTAACAAAACAAAGAAATATTTTTAAGTATTTATTCAATAAATAAGCATTATAAAATTTAAGCATAAATATGCATTGTTTATCATTGTCCTAATAAAATGTCTAAGAATTGTACGTCAGCGTGTGCTTGTTTGCACTTAACTACCATACGCTCAAAGGGATTCTGATTAAATTTGGTATATTACATAGAGTCCTTATGTTGTCTTAGGATTTACAAAAAAACTTTTTTAGGTTTTTTAAACAGCAAAGTGTTTGAAACGTTGGGATACTGAACATTTTTCTAAATGGCCTTTTTGGTTAATTTTCAGGCTGTGAAAGTAAAAGTTCGGTTTGAATAACATAACATTCTATCTCAGGATGAGTAGACAGTGGTAATTCGTTTTATATTTGTTTATTTAAACATACAACATTATTATATAAGTATCTATTGACCACCATCTCACCTCGCGGATGCCCCTGGACTCGTCCTTGATCTGGATTACTAGTTTTAAATAAGATAACAAATCGGATATTAATTATAATCATACTTTAGTACAATAATTTTGTTTTAAAAAGTATAACCAGCTAGCAGCAGCAGCAGCAAGTTATTACTTATACCTATTTTATAAGCACCGATGCGCCCAGTAGTAATATCACTAGTGGTCACCCATCCAACTCATGACCGCGGCGGACGTTGCTTAACTTTGCTTTGATTATATATAATATGCATAACTTAAAATCTATGCATAACCTTGTAATAAAAGTGATGGGAAAGGAAAGGGAGGACATTTCCCTCCCCTTTTTGTCCATTTTTTTCTGTAGTGAGTGCCATATTATATATATTGATTATTAGAAGTAAAAATAATCTAGTAGTACAATTTCAGCCCAAGGTTACCAACCCGTATAGGTTCCTACTAGTAATAGCCACCAGGGATTGGTTAATTGTAGCCGGCACGATATTGGCTAAACCCACGGCTACACCTAGTTCTAACCGGCTAAAACTAGACGTAGCCGCGCTTCGGGTACTAGCCGTAACATAATATACACGATTTAAATTAATCATCATTCTTATAAATTGTCGTATAGAAAAAATAACCAATCAAATACATTATTACTAAAACATTTAAGAATGCAAATCATTAACCAATACATGAATCCTGTAACCTTGATTCATGTACTGGTAGTTGAATCAGTTGGATTATACTTTTAGAATGTCGCTACGACTGCTCTGGATCCTGCGCACCAGGGATATGCAATAAATGCGCATTGTGGCGTAAAAGCAGACGTCACGCCAATCTGCATACATCTTGGATGCGCTACAGCTCCGAGGCAACACCAACAAATTAAAATCACACCGTTGACAGAAAATGATAAAAAATATTATAGTCTGGGTGGGTCAGGTTATTCAAGAGTCTTGCTTCAGCTTAAAATTTAATTTCTTGACACAAAAAAAAATACAAACATGTAGCCGCCATAAAATCAACTCCCCGAACATCATACAATCTTAAATTAACCAATCACGCGACTCGCGGGTCTGCGCTGTTATTGGTCGGCGCAATTCTACTGCGTGATGCGTTTCAGATTACGCAGCTAACGTATGGGTGAATAACGCGCAGGGGGCTTGCCTCGGCCAGCACGTAAAGGAAGCTGCCGCACCGTTTCACCCGCTACAGTATAATGGACAAGGGTATGGTTATGGTATTGAGAAGGACGAAAAGCGCAAATACCGAAAACGGCTTTGAGTATGAATGTAGACAGAAAGATATAGGAGTAGAACAAGGCCAAATAAAGTCGATGCAAAAGGGTATGTATGCGAACGGTGAGAGAAGTAAGATGACGAGCAATAGAACATTGTGGAGGAAACACACACGACTCCAGTTGCTCGGGATAAGCACAGGAAGAAGAAGACAAATGATTTTATAGAAATATTACTGGTTTAAAATAAGGGAAGAAGTAAATTAGAAATAAACGCACCTATTGTTTCTCTTGCCGAGTATTTCTCAATGTCAATGCGTAATGTCACCCAACAGGTGTACCCGCAGTGTATCTTCCAAACTGGGTCAAGACTTAAGATTCCATTTATTTTGCATGAAAATCGGCGGGCGCCGTCCTCTTAAATAATGAATTTCATTTTCTCTTTGATGGTGCTGGTAAAATAGGGGGCGGTTAAAATGTTGATGTTGCAAAATTTGAAGGCAATCGTGGTAGCCGACTGTGCGTGCTATACGCTTACTGTCTGTATATGGGCTTGTCCATATATGGTGGAGCGATTAAATAAAATAATATTTACAAGACACGTCCGTTTATTGCTGCTCTACATGATTACACTATTGTTCAATATCTATACCTACTAGTTAGGTAGGCACAGTACATCCCCCTTTATTTTTATTTTTTGAACATTACTACATGGGTATATAATATTGATACATAATTGAAAACTAAAAATAACATACACGTAACTTAGCTAAACTCATTTGTTATTACATCTTATCGTCTACGATACAGAACACCTGAGATTAATATTGTCAATACGCTAGGTAGGTATACTGTGAAGGTATTTCACATACAGGAGACGTATATCTATGTCATATGTTACGCTTGCCTAAAGTTGCATTGAGATTTGTTTCCCAGCTTCAAATTTGATAATGTTACATAGAAAAAAATAACCGCAGACCCCAATAAATTGTGACTGTCGACTTTTGAGTTGGGTACAAAAAAAATAAGGTTAACTTTATTACCCTCTCGAAACGAACTTTATTACCCTCTCAAAACGATAATAGTTTGGCACAAAAAAAATTAAAAACATGACAAGGCGAGGCCTCTTAAAAAGATTTTGTCCGATGTCCGTTATTCGGCCGTGGGAATTATGATGCGGTTACTTGTTGAGAAAAAAAGGTCATTTTGGGGTATGCAGCTCCGTGTAGCCTATAAGGAACGATATCAGGTGAATGGATAATGTGTGGGTTTGTTTTATATTTCTAGGTTGGCCAATGAGACGAGAGAGGTGTGGTTTTGGAACTACTGAAATGTTGAGCTGAAGGGAAGATGAGGGACATTCAATTTAAAACACCAGACGAAGACAGACGTGGTAGTACTCTTACGAGTCCTTTTATTTTAAAGTAAAATCAGTGTATTATTGAATAAATTTATATAAAATTTAATTTAGAATCTGTGTATTTAAAGAAGAATACTTCGAAATAATTTGGTAAAGTTAAAATTAATTATCTTTAATTTTAATGTGTATATAGTTCATGAAGAGTTTCTCGACATACTTATATAGAATCATTTGAACGATTAAATTAATATCAATACCACTGTATTTTGTATAGAGTTTTAATAATATAATAACTAATTAAGGTACAATTAAACTTTAATTGTATATTATATGATTAATAAATTCCGTAATATGTATGTTGAGAAAGTCTCTTTTTAATGTAATTGAATAGTTAGGTATATATTACGTTTGTATGTGTTATGTGCTTGTTTCATGTTTATTTTGTCTAGAATTAAGAAGACGTAAGGTTTTTTTAGCTTCGTCAGTCCTATTTTTTGCCTTACATAAGTCTAGGAAATGGACGACGAATCGTGAACATATATATATGTAATACATATATATATCTCACGGTTTAATTCACTGAAGAGTTTCGCAAATATACAAAAGAAATTTATGGGTCATAACAATAAACTACTAATGATCTATTATTAAAATTCTTTAATTTTAAGATAAGAACCATACCCATTTTGAATAGAATAACTTCATATATACATTATTCCTTAGTACGGTAGTTACTTAGTTATTTATTGTTCTAGAATATCTTTAGAAAGATTTAAAATAAAAGGATTATATGAAACGTACTTCCTTTTAAATCATATAATATAGAAAATCATACCTGTTAAGATCTTGAGATTAATTTATAATTCATTTTGATAGCTAAATTACAATAGTTTATTGAACTATCAGTAACTACGAAGTTTAATTAAAGTTTTGAGATTATAGTTATTAATATAGTAAGATTCCCTTGAGTATAAAGTATTCTTTAAATAATTTTAAATCAATAGCTCTCTAACATTTCATGAATGGTATGATTATATATTTAATAAATCATCAACTAGACAGTGTTGTTGATTTTCTTTAGTAACTAGTCTATATGGGAATATATCTTGTTAGGACTGTAATATTGAATCCATTGTAGATATAAAATTGGTAGGTCATATAATTATATACATTTAACCCAGCGACCTGCGGGGATTGAACAGCTGGCATGTTCACGATGCATTGCAGAACTACAACAAGGAAAGTATATTAAGTAAACACTAAGTATTTCAGACGATTAAATTCAAGAGTAGAAATGAGCATTCAATACTAGGTTGATAATATTCAAAATTACTAGTGTTGTAGGAGAGTAAACTTATTTTGTCTTATGTTGAGGCCTAACAGTGATGAAATTGTGGGACCTACATTAATAAGTCTGTACATGGCTGTTGCAAAGTTGCGGTAGTCCAGTGCGTCCTGAAACACGCCCTCTGAAACGAAACGACCTATAGATTTCTATAAGCCTGGCCAGGCAAACACAAATTTTGTGTTGAATCACGTGATAATTGAGATATAATTAAATCCATGGTTTATAAAGGGCTAAAAGAAAGAAATAGCGCTGATCGCTATCTAATTTTGGGTTCGAACCCAATAGGTTTAAATTCAAAGGTCGTTTCAAGCCCTATAATTTGCTTTGAGCAAAGCGTTGAGCCACGCCAGTAGGAATTCCCCTTGACGTTAGTTGGACTAGCAGCTATTGGGGAGAGGCCTTTGTCCGCCCACATAAAATATTGCACTCTTGTATAAACCCTGTCACTTGTAAGGAATGGTCTAAATATAGAGAACCTTGTCTATACTATTCAAATGCACACATTAACATGATTATGTTATAAGATCAATTTAATAAACATAAATATAATACTTATGGCCATCCTTCAATAAAGCAAGCCAGGAGGAATATAGTAGTGATTATTTTATGGTCATTCAGTCTTAATGTACAGACATAAACTTTGTATAAGACATGAGTGATATTCACAATCACATGTAATTAAACTCTCCTACAATATTGTATCGCTGAATCAGATAATCACCTTCTCAGTATAATATAAATCTGAACTTAGACGATCACGCATAGGCTGTACCACCACAGATGTTGCCGGAGACCAGAATTTTCAACTACGCATCGATATAACGATACGATTGAAATTGAATCAGGATTACACGACGACGAAACACAACGTAGAATTTACTTACATGCTGAGGAAGTGAGGGTTTTCTTTCAGGGATTATAGAATAAAAATAGGAAATTTATTATGTTTTCAGAAACCACAGCAGAGGAGAATAGTTTTGCATGAACATTATTTACTACTAATTACTGTGCATATAAATTTAAATGAACTAATACATTAATTTACAGGACATTGTATAAAATTTGTGTATTATTCCACAGGTTGGTTAAGGGAAAGCAGGCCATAATACTAAAATATTTAAAATATAACTCCTTTAATTGTATAATATAAAACGAGATCGTTATAAAATACAGTTAGAGTAACAAGATCGAAAAAAAAAAAAAAAAAAACCGCGCTTAACATTTACATTTCTTCACAACATAATGGCGGAAGGTAGAGGTAAGCGAACCAGACGCAACTTAAATAACGAAACTAATACGGATATGTCAAGGGGACAGGAAGATACTTTAAATAACGCGACATTACAATTACTGTTAGCTAGGATGAACGAGTTTCATGAAAAATTAGAATCATTAAACTCTTATAAGAATAACATGAATCTGGCAAGCACCTCGTCACGCGAAACTATTAGTATTGCATCTGAGGAAGGTAGCAGAACATGTTTACCTAATCAAAATATTTTTGTCATACAGCCAACAATAAGCAAACCAATATTTGACGGAAAATCACAAATGAATCCTATAACATTCTTAAAAAGAGTTAAGAAATATATTAAATCATTAAATGCGTTTGATCGTGAACTGGATATTGTATTAGAATGTGTCACTGGACATGCTCGGAAAATTTTAGAACTATATTCAAAAAATTGGACTACATTTTCCGATTTTGAGACTGATTTTAGACATATTTATCGGACTGATCAAATACAAGAGTCAGTACGATACAAAATTATAAAGGGCGAATATTCAAGTGACTCAAGTATTTCTATGAGTGAACATTTTGCAGAACAAACAGAGACGTTGCAATCATTAACAATAGCGTTTAGTGAAAGAGACGTTGTAAATTCTTTTAATGAGGCATTATTCCGTAGATGTTCAACAACTATGGTTTACTAGATCTGAGGATCCTACAATTATAAATGGGGCTAATTTTCTCAGAAACTTAGAGCAGAATATTGTCATAAGGCAATATACGCCTACTAGATATAATAACCTCAGACAGTCTATACGTGGAGGTCGCCCAGTAACTGCTACTATGACTGCTGGTGTAGGGAGAAGGGGGGAAATTCGTTCAGAGGTAGAGGATATCAGAGAGGACGAGCTTGGTATGGTAGAAATTCTAATAAGGGTATGATGACACATGAGAATGGAAGACAGAGTGTAATGAGAACCGCGATTGATTTTGTCAAGGAAACTGGCTCTACAAACCCATCAAAGTCTGGGGGCGTGGAAGTTCAAAAGGACTAGTATTATTAATACATATGAGCCCTAATTATGTAAGATTGTTTATTATTGGGAATGAAATAACTTCTGAGTGTCCTAGAAGGAATGTGGCTTATAAGATTGTGTGTTATAAAATTGTTGATGTGAAGATCTGTTTACAGTTAATAATGAACTTTACTGAATTGTATAAATATTTACTGACATTTTTGTAAATAAATTGAATTTGAATGTGAATTTGAAGATTCTCATGAGACATGGTTAGCAAGTTAGCAATAAACGGACTCGATGTAGTACGACTTTTGAACGAGATTACACGTAATATAGTAATTATGAATCGTTAACAGACAAACAGCAATCTTATTGGAAAACCAATTCAACACGAATTTTATATGTGAAGATACGTGAGGACATGTGTGTGTATGTTCGGAGAGAGATATATACTTTATACGTTATTTTATGAGTTAGACGATATAAACGATAGGTAAGTGACTTATTGCCAAAATAGCCTGAGTTATGTGTGTGTTTGTATGGCAGAATAATAAATGCATTAATCGACACGGAGTCAAATTCGTCGTATTACAAGGGAATTATGCAACTCTATTCTGGAGGAAGGGGTAAATTAAAAAAAAAAAAATGTACGATACGAATCGTACAAGTCCAAGGAGCTTTTGATACTAGGAACAAAATACTAACCGCTTAGTATTGATAGAGTTTAATCTACTTGACTCTACAAAAGTTACTTAGGTCTTTCATATTAGGATATGAATGAACCGAGTGGTTTAGGTATCCGGTACTAATCGGAGGTCGTGGGTTCGATTCCCGTCAGGGGCATAAAACCTTTTGCTTCATTAAATTATGAAATGGGATATGAATAATTGGAATGATTGACAGGTGTGATGAATTGTGAGGGTGAAAGAACAATTATTATAGAACATTTGGAAATACGAACTAACGTTGTATTAAACTCCAATTACGAGATTAACAATTGCAATATCTAAAGGTTGGGGGGCGTGTCGAAGGTAATGAATGATGTACGTGGATTCTGTATGAACTATCTTAGTGATATTATAGTATATACGACAGGAGACCTAGATTTATACTTAGACTACCTAGAATAAGTACTAGAAAAATTAGAAAGTGGAGATCGACGGCGAAGTAAGGGTAATGGGATTTTGCAATAAATCATTAACAGATGTAGAAATATTCCGTTAGGTTCTTGGTGACAGATTTCTACTTGAGGGTGGTCGTTGGCTTGGCGGGCGGTCGCAAAGTGCCTTACCACCATGCGATGAAGCTCAAGCCATGGCAGGATTCGAACCATGGACTTGCTGCGCGGCAGTCCATAACCGATGTCACTGAGCCATGACTGCTTCGATAACGTTGGATTCATTTTATTAGTCGCTTTGATTTTATCAAAGAACATGTCGAGGGTCGAGATAGTCACAGATGTATTATCAATACATATTAAAGGGACTGATGATGCTTGATGAGGAATGATATGAAAAGGGACTGCAGACATAGTATCAAATAAATCTGTTGAGCTTGAGTTAAAACTATTTATAACACAGTAAGGGAAAAGGTTAAATCAAATTTGGAAATATATCCGTGTACTTTCAAATAACGAAGCAGGGATTCGTGAGTTACAATGAATACCTTATATTAAAGGAAGGAGTACTCTATGAAAGAGATATATTAGTGAAGGGATTAAGATTATATGTTCTTGAGGAGTACGGAGGGAATTGATCTTGAACTTACATAAAGAAATACTTTATTCATGTCGGAAACATTACAAGAAATATATTACAACAAAAATCTGATGCTAAAAAAAAAAATAACACAGGAATTCGCACGCTTGTTCGAGGGACCGTATATTATAGGTGAAATCCCATATAAAAATTTATATACCTTAGTAAATCCTGAATCAGGAAAAATAAAGGGAAATTATAATGGAATACATCTATTTAGGTATTACAAATAAATCTAATAGAACAATGAGTCTAGTTGTAATCCAAATGAGTAACATACGAAAAAAAAAAAAAAATGAGAAATATAGTGTGATATTAGTTATTTGATTAAAAGAATAAAGTTCATGAAATCATTAAGAGAAAGAGAGAAGAAAATAGATTCAAAAAAGGGGGTCTGTCTATTAAAGTAACTTCATGACAACTTTTTAGTATCTATTTGGGGGCGTTTATGTGAAGGTATTTCACATACAGGAGACGTATATCTATGTCATATGTTACGCTTGCCTAAAGTTGCATTGAGATTTGTTTCCCAGCTTCAAATTTGATAATGTTACATAGAAAAAAATAACCGCAGACCCCAATAAATTGTGACTGTCGACTTTTGAGTTGGGTACAAAAAAAATAAGGTTAACTTTATTACCCTCTCGAAACGAACTTTATTACCCTCTCAAAACGATAATAGTTTGGCACAAAAAAAATTAAAAACATGACAAGGCGAGGCCTCTTAAAAAGATTTTGTCCGATGTCCGTTATTCGGCCGTGGGAATTATGATGCGGTTTCTTGTTGAGAAAAAAAGGTCATTTTGGGGTATGCAGCTCCGTGTAGCCTATAAGGAACGATATCAGGTGAATGGATAATGTGTGGGTTTGTTTTATATTTCTAGGTTGGCCAATGAGACGAGAGAGGTGTGGTTTTGGAACTACTGAAATGTTGAGCTGAAGGGAAGATGAGGGACATTCAATTTAAAACACCAGACGAAGACAGACGTGGTAGTACTCTTACGAGTCCTTTTATTTTAAAGTAAAATCAGTGTATTATTGAATAAATTTATATAAAATTTAATTTAGAATCTGTGTATTTAAAGAAGAATACTTCGAAATAATTTGGTAAAGTTAAAATTAATTATCTTTAATTTTAATGTGTATATAGTTCATGAAGAGTTTCTCGACATACTTATATAGAATCATTTGAACGATTAAATTAATATCAATACCACTGTATTTTGTATAGAGTTTTAATAATATAATAACTAATTAAGGTACAATTAAACTTTAATTGTATATTATATGATTAATAAATTCCGTAATATGTATGTTGAGAAAGTCTCTTTTTAATGTAATTGAATAGTTAGGTATATATTACGTTTGTATGTGTTATGTGCTTGTTTCATGTTTATTTTGTCTAGAATTAAGAAGACGTAAGGTTTTTTTAGCTTCGTCAGTCCTATTTTTTGCCTTACATAAGTCTAGGAAATGGACGACGAATCGTGAACATATATATATGTAATACATATATATATCTCACGGTTTAATTCACTGAAGAGTTTCGCAAATATACAAAAGAAATTTATGGGTCATAACAATAAACTACTAATGATCTATTATTAAAATTCTTTAATTTTAAGATAAGAACCATACCCATTTTTAATAGAATAACTTCATATATACATTATTCCTTAGTACGGTAGTTACTTAGTTATTTATTGTTCTAGAATATCTTTAGAAAGATTTAAAATAAAAGGATTATATGAAACGTACTTCCTTTTAAATCATATAATATAGAAAATCATACCTGTTAAGATCTTGAGATTAATTTATAATTCATTTTGATAGCTAAATTACAATAGTTTATTGAACTATCAGTAACTACGAAGTTTAATTAAAGTTTTGAGATTATAGTTATTAATATAGTAAGATTCCCTTGAGTATAAAGTATTCTTTAAATAATTTTAAATCAATAGCTCTCTAACATTTCATGAATGGTATGATTATATATTTAATAAATCATCAACTAGACAGTGTTGTTGATTTTCTTTAGTAACTAGTCTATATGGGAATATATCTTGTTAGGACTGTAATATTGAATCCATTGTAGATATAAAATTGGTAGGTCATATAATTATATACATTTAACCCAGCGACCTGCGGGGATTGAACAGCTGGCATGTTCACGATGCATTGCAGAACTACAACAAGGAAAGTATATTAAGTAAACACTAAGTATTTCAGACGATTAAATTCAAGAGTAGAAATGAGCATTCAATACTAGGTTGATAATATTCAAAATTACTAGTGTTGTAGGAGAGTAAACTTATTTTGTCTTATGTTGAGGCCTAACAGTGATGAAATTGTGGGACCTACATTAATAAGTCTGTACATGGCTGTTGCAAAGTTGCGGTAGTCCAGTGCGTCCTGAAACACGCCCTCTGAAACGAAACGACCTATAGATTTCTATAAGCCTGGCCAGGCAAACACAAATTTTGTGTTGAATCACGTGATAATTGAGATATAATTAAATCCATGGTTTATAAAGGGCTAAAAGAAAGAAATAGCGCTGATCGCTATCTAATTTTGGGTTCGAACCCAATAGGTTTAAATTCAAAGGTCGTTTCAAGCCCTATAATTTGCTTTGAGCAAAGCGTTGAGCCACGCCAGTAGGAATTCCCCTTGACGTTAGTTGGACTAGCAGCTATTGGGGAGAGGCCTTTGTCCGCCCACATAAAATATTGCACTCTTGTATAAACCCTGTCACTTGTAAGGAATGGTCTAAATATAGAGAACCTTGTCTATACTATTCAAATGCACACATTAACATGATTATGTTATAAGATCAATTTAATAAACATAAATATAATACTTATGGCCATCCTTCAATAAAGCAAGCCAGGAGGAATATAGTAGTGATTATTTTATGGTCATTCAGTCTTAATGTACAGACATAAACTTTGTATAAGACATGAGTGATATTCACAATCACATGTAATTAAACTCTCCTACAATATTGTATCGCTGAATCAGATAATCACCTTCTCAGTATAATATAAATCTGAACTTAGACGATCACGCATAGGCTGTACCACCACAATACGGTTACACTCATGTTGCACTTAATAGTTTTATCAGTCACAGTATAGTCATAGTTAGTGCACACCATTACACTAAGTTTACGTTATCAATTGTTGAGCGGGCAGGGAGCGGTTGTTTAAACCGGACTCACCACCACGCATCACCACCGTTGGCAGATCCTGCTGTAGCTCACGTCTCATGTAGCGCCCGTAGTTGGCTTTACATTTATTCCACAAAATGTAAAAGATAGCCAGTAAGATACAAAATACTACGAAAAGTAGATACATTTCATGTCGCATAACGAATGAATCCTTATTCTCTGCTGAGGCTGAGGCGCTATTACCCGCACCATTTTGTGCAATTATTATTTGCTCTTCAGTAATTTTGCTTTGAGGTTTTCCCATGATTATTAATATGTTTTACTGTGCTAACGATTACGTGTTTACAAAACGAACAACAGGCTTGAGTGTTCGGCCAGATCTCGATGTTTTTGGCGCATTGTTTATGATTGGGAATGCCTTATTTTGGATGTCGCTGCATTGCTCAGTTTTGAGTCCAAAGGCTGGCTTTAATCTATCTAATTAAATTAATTATCGTAATTTTCTAATACCCATTCTTTTTGACAATTGGGCGAACAAATTGGACTCAAATTGACGTCCTTGGTCTGTGGTTATCTGTAAAGGACAACCAAATCTTGATATCCACCCTGTGTAAACTATGTCTGCTACAGTTTCGGCAGTGATGTCCTTCACAGGATAGGCTTCAGGCCATCCTGTTTTTCTATCTATCATCGTTACTATATAACGGTAACCATCACAGTAGCTCAAGGGACCGACTATGTCCATATTCAGGAATTCGAATCGGTCACTTTGCACGAATTGGCCATGTGGTGATATAGTATGTCTATGTATCTTTGATTTTTGGCAATTCATACATGACTTTGTCCAGTTAGTAACGTCTTTATTCATTCCATACCAAAAATAGCGATCTTGCATCATTCTTCGTGTTGTTCGCGTACCTGGATGGCTGATCTCATGAACCGCGTTGAAAGCTGATACACGAAATTCCTTAGGCAAATAAGGTCGCGCCTTATTCAATGATACTTCACAGTAAATCGGCTTGTTGCTATATGGCATGTTTATCTTTTGAAACTTTAATGTGTTAGATTGCATTAGGTGTTTTAATTCTGTATCTTCGTTTTGTGCCTTGGCCAAATTTTCGTAATTGATAGGTGATGGAGTTTCTATGGCAGCTATTCTTGATAATGTGTCTGCAACCGCATTTTCAGGTCCACTTATGTACTTTATCGACGTACAAAACTGCATTATAAAATCAAGATGACGTATTCGCCTAGGCGTATCATTTTTGCTTACTGTGTTTCTATCTAAAGAATAAACTATAGGCTTATGATCGGTATATACAGTAAATGGCCTCCCTTCTATTAGAGGTCGAAAGTGTTTGATAGCCATATATATAGCGAGTAATTCTCTGTCGTAAGTACTGTATCGTTGTTGAGCCTCACTCAGTTTGTTGGAAAAAAAACCCAATGGCCTCCAAGTGTCACCTTCTTTCTGTTGCAGTACGGCACCTGCACATGTGTTAGAACAGTCTGTCATGAGTGCAATCTCTGCTTCTGATGCTGGATAAGACAATGTAATAGCGCTTTGTATGCTTTCCTTACATTGTTCAAACGCCTGTATAGCTTCATCGGTCCATGGTATTAAGCTCTTATCTTTTTTCTTAGCGTTATGTAGATATACGTTTAACTTTGCGTGATTTTCGGCTGCTTTTGGTAGATGCCGTCGGTAGAAATTTACCATGCCGAGAAATCGACGTAGCTCGTCGACGGTTTTCGGCCTTGGAAATTCCGATATGACCTTAATTTGTTCGTCTAGCGGTCTTATTCCTTCTCTTGACACACGAAACCCTAGAAAGTTCAGTTCTGTTTTTCCGAAATCGCACTTCGCCATATTAATTGTGATACCATATTTGTCGAATCGACTGAGTACTTCTCGTACATGTTGCTTATGCATAGTTTCAGATTCCGAGGCAATTATTACGTCATCAATATAAATAAAGATATAGTCTAGGTCTCGTAGAACTTCGTTATTAAGGAATCTTTGGAATGTCTGCGCCGCATTTTTTAATCCAAAACAAAGTTTTTGGAATTCAAAGAGACCGAAAGGGGTACAAATTGCAGATTTGGGTATATCCGGTTCAAAAATTGCTACATTATGGTAGGCACGCTGCATGTCGATTCGTGTGAAAATACTTTTTCCGTGTAATAAGTACGTACAATCTTGTATGCGCGGTATCGGGTATCTATCAGGCTTTGTAATCGCATTGAGTTGCCGATAGTCACCGCACGGTCTGAGCTCTCCATTCTTCTTAGTAACTACGTGAAGAGGGCTTGACCATTGGCTTTTAGATGGCCTACATATGCCCATCTCTTGCATGCGTTGAAATTCCGCCTTCACTTTGTTGTACTTGTCCGGTGGTAGAGGTCTAGGGCGCGCGTAAACAGCTGAGCCCGTAGTCTCTATGTGATGGACTACAGAATGTGGTGGAGTGTCCTTAAAACACATTGGTTTCGTCACATTTGGAAACTCTAATAGAATGTCACTGTATGCATTTTTGCAGTCTATTGTCCTCACTGACGGTTGTTCTTGCACAGAAACAGATGCGATTGTTTGTAAACTGGTAAGCGAATCGATAAGTCTTTTTTTACTAACGTCCACAAGCAACTTATAATGGCTTAAGAAGTCAGCACCGAGGATAGGTTGCTTGACTGCAGCCAACACAAACGACCATCGAAAAGGTCGACGTAATTTAAAGTCTAAGATTAAAGTTTTTACACCATAAGTCTTTATTTCGGTATCGTTTGCTGCGTAGAGTTTATATTCATCACACTTATCACTATATAGTCTATGTTTTGGCACTGGAAGTATCGAAATATTGGCACCGGAATCAACCAAAAAACTTAATCCACTATTATTGTCAGTAACACAAAGTCGGGGAACAGGAGTAATAGTGCATATCTCCGCCTGCAATAGCACTTCAGTTAGTTTTCCTTATTTTCAGGTTTTTTCCACGCACATGGCTCTATACATTTTCTTGCTCTTTGCCGGTATCTAAAATGATAAGAACAAAGCCAGTCCGGGCTGTTCGGCGTGCGCCGGATCATGTTACAACCGCGAGATGCAGAGCGCGATCGGTTCCTGTAGCGATAGTTATTTCTGTTATAATTTCTCTCTTTGCCCATTTCTCGGATTTTAAAACTAAGTTTTGCAATTTCAGCCAAAATAAATGATGTGTCGCTGCATGTGGTACTCGGGGTGGCCTGAACTTCCGATAGCTGTAGGGGACGAGCGGTTTCCATAACTTTGTCCGCAATCGCAGCCAAATTTTCCAGGTCTTTTACTTCACTGACTGCTAACACACCTCGTACAGATGGAGGAAGGTGTCCTTGCCACATGATGCGTAATGTTTCATCAGGCATCTTCTCGCGAGCCAGGTCTCTCATGCGTCGTAGGAGTTGTGACGGCTTTTGATCCCCTAACTCCATTTCACTTAAAAGTTTTTGAAACTGCCTTATTTCTGACTCTTCATATACTTTGAGTAATCGCTCCTTCAATATGTCATATTTCTTTGTCTCTGGTGGCTTCAACAAAATGTCACTGACTTGTTGTATGACGTCTTTTCCTAATTTAGTTACAATAAGGTTGTACCTAGCTTCATCACTGAGCTTCTGCGGCCCGAGGATGGCTTCACACTGTACGAACCAAAGTCTCGGCTGGTCACACCAAAATTCCGGGATTCTCGACGAAACTGTTACCACAGCAACTTCTGCTGGATCACTGCTGCCTTGCACTGATGATGATTGTTGAGCTTGCTGTTGCGAGAACATCTTAAAAGCCTCCGTTGTCTGGACTGCAATAAGATGATCTAATATGTGTCCAATGTAGAGTGTCGGGGTCACCACTGTGCGTGCTATACGCTTACTGTCTGTATATGGGCTTGTCCATATATGGTGGAGCGATTAAATAAAATAATATTTACAAGACACGTCCGTTTATTGCTGCTCTACATGATTACACTATTGTTCAATATCTATACCTACTAGTTAGGTAGGCACAAAATATTACTGGTTTAAAATAAGGGAAGAAGTAAATTAGAAATAAACGCACCTATTGTTTCTCTTGCCGAGTATTTCTCAATGTCAATGCGTAATGTCACCCAACAGGTGTACCCGCAGTGTATCTTCCAAACTGGGTCAAGACTTAAGATTCCATTTATTTTGCATGAAAATCGGCGGGCGCCGTCCTCTTAAATAATGAATTTCATTTTCTCTTTGATGGTGCTGGTAAAATAGGGGGCGGTTAAAATGTTGATGTTGCAAAATTTTAAGGCAATCGTGGTAGCCGACTAATAACTTTAATTACGGATAGAGTTGGAGCAGTGATGGCTCAGTGGCATTGGCTATTGACTTCCGTGAAGCAGGTCCATGGTTCGAATCCCGCTACGGGCTTGAGCTTCACGGCATGGTGGAAGGGCATTTTGAGAATGCTCGCCTGGCTAGGGACCACCCTCAAGTAGACAATCTGTTGCCAAGCACCAAACGGCGTGTTCCGGCAGCTGTCCTTGAGAGTCCTTGAGAGCCAGTAATTCTAGGTTAAACCTGTTAACACCTTCGACCACATCTTCACTTACCATCAGGTGAGATTTTGGTCAAAGGCTTACCTAGCAATAAAAAAATAGAGTGAAAACATTTTTATGAAGCGCTCGTAAAGTTGTTTGCTTAGCCGTTCTTAACCGATCAGCTAAGTAAAGCAACATCCGCTGCAGTCATGACTTTGATGGTGACCGCTAGTAGCGTTACTACTGAGCGTTTCCGTGCTTCGGAGGGCACGTTAAACTGCTGTTTATGATGGCAGTCGTTCTAGCATGGTGGTAGGGCGTTTTGTGAATGCCCGCCTGGCTTACTGCCCTCAAGAAGAAAATCTGTCGCCAAGCACCTAACGGTATGTTCTAGCAGCTGCACTTATAAAATTCCGTTTTTCAGCCATACTAATGAGAGACTGTTTCAAATAAAGATAAAAAATACAGCCGTTGAAATGTTAGTTACCTAATGCACCACGTAGGTTTAGTAACAAAGTCTCGATTCTCTCGTAAAGGAAGCCGTTTTTCATAAAAAACATAACTTATAGTAGCTTACTTATACCCACTATCAAAAATTCAGCTTATACCCAATTTATACTATGTGAACTTACAATAATTCGCTTCAAAATAACGGAAAACTTCTGGAACCCTCAGCCTCAAATTGTAATTTTTCAATGTATTCGAAATTTGAAATGTAAAATTCGAATTGTAACCAACATTGTATTGCCATATTCATAAAAAGAACAACCCGTCCAAAGCAAGGCTTACCTCTACAAATAAATATGCTTACCTATAATTTATGTGAAATTACGGCACCGCCGTTGTGTTAATATTTCTCCGAGTATTGAGAACAATGCTTTACTACGAGTATGTGCTTCAAATGTTGTTATTACATTAATTTGGTAAGTACTTTGAATGTTATTTTTTGGGTAATGAGTAGAAAATTTTCTTTTTGTGTGAAGTGAAACAGGAAAATTATATCTCATCAGTGGAAAAAAACAATTGACTATACTTAAAAATAACAAAACGGCATTTTTTTATGTGATTGTGATGGAACAAGCGCGAGGCCCAACTGATGTTAAACGGACTAACCTCTGCCTATACATTCTAATGATTTCTTGTAATTTTTGTGTTTGTAGGAAACCTTAGGTGATTTTCACTTTTAATTGTAGGGATATTATCATATATTTTAATAATAAAAAAACATACAACAAAAGACGTTTGTTAAGTTTAATAAAAGTCAACCATAATAGGTTGTTTATGTTTATGCCGTATAAATATATTATCAGTAGTAAACTACTACTTACTAAAAAAGTTTATTAAATAAATGTTTCAAATTACTCCTAAACTTCGCTTTTCTTATAAATTCCTTTTTTTTTTTTTATATCTAATTGTGTTGGAACAAGCGCGAGGCCCACCTGATGTTAAGCGGTATCATCGGCCTATAACAGATGCATTTCATCACAAGTGACGAACTGCACTGCGCCCATCACCTTGAGACAGTTGTTGAGTCTCATTTTGCTTGTTATTTCACTGGCTCTCAAGGACTGCTGCCGGAACACACCGTTAGGTGCTTGGCGACAGATTTTCTACTTGAGGGTGGTCGCTAGCCAGGCGGGCATTCGCAAAATGCCCTTCCACCATGCGGTGAAGCTCAAGCTCTGGGCGGGATTTGAACCATGGACCTGCTGCGCGGCAGTCCATAGCCAATGCCACTGAACCATCACTGCTTCAAAAAACGCCAAAAACCAAAAACGCCCCGCGTGGAATGTGTCGTTATACAAAACAAAAGTATCGTTAACTTAGTTTGTAGTTAAAATAAGCTTATCGAAAAGACAACATCGTAATTATCATATCCGCGCTAAGTTAAATCAATTTGAATTAATATGCTACAGGCATTTGACTACTGAACGAATTTAATATTCCACTAAAAAAAAAGATCAACTAAAATACGAAATGAAGTGGTCGCAGCGGGCCTTGTCTAGTCATTCTTAGCCGATGAAAAAGGAAAGTAACTTGCCTACAGTCACTATTGCGATGGGTGACCGCTAGAAACATTAACAAAGGAACGTGAGTTGGGAGGGTTTCGGTCGTTGTCTTAGGATGGCAGTCGTTAAGCTATGTCGGATGTCTTCCGGTGGCCTGAAAAGTCAGAACTGTACATCTTGTGAGTACCTAGCGGCTGCCACTCAAGTAAAAATCGGTTACCACGCATCTTTCTTGCTGATCGTATTATATGGTAAGCTTGTCTACCTTCTTCGACCTCATTCACTTACCATGAGGTAAGATTTTGGTCAATATTGGCAAAGTACGTCAGTTTTCCTATTTCAAAATGCGCAAAAGAACTGAATTTTTAATCGATAGGACAGTATATAAGGCATTGAAAGGGTATACGAAAGGTGATTGGTAAAACAAGTATCAATAATAAGGTAAGCGTGAATAAAACAATTGAATGGGGAAGACCTTGGCGAACTATTCGAGTTATATTGGCGGCATATTAGCGAGTGAATCAGGGGCCGTGTTAGCTGCCTAACACCGATCAAATTTTTGGCATAGGCATCTACGAATTCCTGTGATAGAATTCGAGTGATAGTTATCAAACTTAGCTACACGTGCTTTAAAACTGATAAAATTTTTAACTCGCCATAGACATCAGTTTCCACATAATTGTCTCAAAACAATGTATTATAATTATTTCAATATTTGTAAGCACAGCTAAGCAGAAGCACAAAATAAAATGGACCAGAAGGATCACTCTGCAAAGCCATTCCAATAAATTAGTGACTCTAGTTACGAAGCAATAAAGTGTACTTCAGCTCGCAAAGCACGGAATACCTAATATTTATATTCATCCACAAGGCGTCTCTCTTTCTATCGCATAGCCACGCATAGCTCTCATCTCTTCTGACGCGGCGCGCACCGTAGAATAATCTCGTCCGGACGGACCTGTAGTGAGCCAGGCCTGGCAGTAGCGAAACAATCTAGGCTAGAACAAAGCTTGTTCATACAAATAATTACAAACGATAAACACTATAAGTAGGCTTTATTAATATATTTTTTGACGTGCTGTATGAATTATTCCTCTGCGATTACACTCGCATTCGCATCTTTAGGAACTTGATTATAAAATCAGACACAGTTCTTTGTGAAAGATATTTTCATTTGTGTAAAACTTGGCATATGTATCTTGTTTTCATTCATAAGTGTTTATAGTCGTTGAAGCTATGTTTATATAAACATTTATATACATTTTTAGACATATTTATGTAATATTTTTATTTGTTTTTATAAGTCCCTCAGATATTCACATGGATCTTTTTTTTTTTAGCTTTATAAATTTGCTATTCGAGCTATGTAAAAAATATTTTACTATTTCTAATTACATAGTTTTGCATTTAAACTAATAATTAATGAATAAATGCACTGAATTGCAGAATGCGGTGCTCTACATAGTCAAACGCCTTGCATAATGTGAATTCTCCCGGACTTTCAGTATACGTTACATCGTTTGAACACCTGCATCTGCTGTAGATCTGCTCCTTGTCAACCCGAATTATTTATCGTACAATATATCATGCTCATTGAAGTTAGATAGAAGCTTTTATTTAACTTTTTCTATGCCTTTATTAACAAAATACTATGACCCAATGTATCTACACCAAACGGCTCAAATATGTAACCATAGCCGAGGTTAGCATACATGCGCCGCTTGAGTAGCTACGCCGAAGTAGCCGCGGCGCCCTCGCGTTTGTTTCAGAAAGATGTAACGGTGCTAAAGTGTCTACGCACGTAGCGCCCCACACTCAAAACATGAAAGATGAAAATCGTTTACAATCGACAGGTTCAGGTTAAACCTTAGACTTAAAAATGGAGTAATTTTACTATCTTTCATTAAACGTAGAAGTTTTCTACATCGCCGCAAAGATTGAATATTGTTACTAAAATGATGCGTTAATACAAATAATACACTTTGCCACATTTACTAACATACACCACTTTTGACATACTTTTAGGGGTTTCTATTTTAGCTATTCATTTAATTTTTTTTTTTTTTTTTTTTATGCCTGATAGGTTAGCCTTTGACCACTATCTCACCTGATGGTAAGTGATGATGTGGTCGGAGATGTTGTTCAGGCTAACCTATAAGTACTGGCTCTCAAGGACAGCTGCCGGAACACACCGTTAGGTGCTTGGCGACAGATTTTCTACTTGAGGGTGGTACCTAGCCAGGCGGGCATTAGCAAAATGCCCTACCACCATGCTATAACGACTGCCATCCTAAGACGACAACCGGGACCGACGGCTTAACGTGCCCTCCGAAGCACGGAAACGCTCAGTAGTAATGTCACTAGCGGTCACCCATCCAACTCATGACCGCGCGCGACGTTGCTTAACTTTTCTGATCGGTTGAGAACAGCTAAGTAAACTTCGCTACGAGCGCTTCATTCAATTTAGTCCATTATATATGAACAGTGTTCTTAATTAGTGATGTCCCAGTCATAATTTCTTTACAGAAGAGCGTGTGTGAAAATGTGATAGGAGGTAGATAGCAGGTGAAAATCGATTTTACTAACTCCTCTTTTAGCCACTAGACGTGACGTTATGTATATATACGTCATCTTCATCTTCCTTCCTTTATCACCATCATATAGTGTAGTTACCACATATCTTCACTACCAAAAATGTCACTAAAACATATTACAGAGATTTTTTTTCACAGGCACTGGATGACGCGAAAGGATTATGATTAAAGTTTTTCTATATAACTTATGTTAACAACATTCTACATACTCAATAAAACAACACAGATACTATAACGAAAGCATTTAGGCAATCTAAAGGCCATACAGGCAGGCCTACAGGCAATCCAAATATTAAAAGTTCATAAAGCTTCACTTTTATGGCCAGATTTCTTCCTTATGCCAACGATAAGAAACGCTCTTAGGGATATCACACCGGTACCTTATGGATAGGGCGTTAAGATAGGAGCTCTTATGCGCCCAGTTTGCAGAAACAAACGTGACTGCTGCTGATCACCAGGTGCATTTTTTTCTTAGGAGATCTTCAATGGCTTCCAATAGAAGTATATGAAAAAGTCCTTTCATTCTGCAGCCAGCAACTGAAGTTATTATTTATACATACAATTGTAACATTAGTGAGCTATAAAGCTCTTTTGAAGCAATGATGGCCGAGCGGTAATAGCTGTGGACTGCCGTGCCGCAGGTCCCTGGTTCGATCCCCACAGCCGGCTTGAGCTTCACCGCATGGTGGAAGGGCATTTTGCGAATGCTCGCCTGGCTAGCTACCACCAATTAAGTAGAAAATCTGTCACCAAGCACCTAACAGTGTGTTCCGGCAGCAGTCCTTGAGAGCCAGAAAAATTACAGGCACATGAGACTTAACAAATGTATGTCTCAGTGTGACGGGCGCAGTGCACTGCGTCACATGATGAAATTCATCTGTTATAGGCAGAGGTTAATCCACTTACACACAGCGTCGTGCTTGTTCCGTTACAATCATATAAAAGAAAAATAAAACCGGCCAAGTGCGAGTGGGACTCGCGCACGAAGGGTTCCGTACCATTATCTCGTTTGCATTATTATTATTTTTAGGTAATAAACGGCGAAAACCACTTTTATTGTATGAGATCCCCCTAATTATTTATTTTATTTTAATAAATTATATTTAAAGAGAACATAAAACTAAATATTCTGTGAATAATTAAAGCGTCTACCTGTCACCGTTATTAGTATCGTGCAAGAAACGGTATGAAAATCAAGTTTGTTTTATGGGAGCTCCCCTTAAATATCCATTTTATTTTACTTTTAGTAGGTATTTGTTGTTATAGTGGCAATAGAAATACATCATCTGTAAAAATTTAAACTGTCTACCTATCACCGTTCTTGAGATACAGCCTGGTGACAGACGGACGGACGGACAGACAGCGAAGTCTCAGTAATAGGGTCCCGATTTTACCCTTTGGGTACGGAGCCCTAAAAAAGTATGTAATTCTATAATATATAAAATACCTGTAGGCAATTAAAGCATTCCTTCTCATATTTAACTTTCATTTTTGCTCGCGTATTTCATTTCGTTCGTTGAGTATTGAATACCAATGCTGTTACACGTTGGTATTTACAAAGTTAAGACATACTTATAGTTTAATGTATAAAGTTTTTATTGATTGAGTGCGTTCCGAATATTCTTTTATTATAGAATGTGTTGATCATATTCTGCACCATAAACAACGGCTGAGGGTAGGGCAGGTACTAAGTGTTCTCTTAAAAGAAAAATAACAACACATGAGTTTATTGAAATAACATTTTATTTCTAACAACACAAAAATAGCACATGAAAATATTGTAGAAAGTTTTGGAGTTGATTTTATGACTGGCAGCCTGCTTGACACCAACTTTTGTTTGGGAATTATCTTGTTATTGTACCTCTCGGTTGATAAGGGCGCTGAGATATCAAAGAGCCTTAGTGCGCGTGCCTGATGCAGTTCTTTCCGAAATCACCTTCTTACGACACCCATAAGATCTTATATATCTTTATACCACACCTACACAGAAAGTGTCTCATTACTGGTTCAAAAAATTTTTATGACATTTCTGCATTCCTGCCCTCCACGTGAAGCAGTGAAGGAATGTTCTATGAAAATCCATATCTGCCCTGCTAGCGTTCTTTGGTTTTTTTAGCTGTAATCATTAAAAAATGCAAACGAAACTTTTATTTCTGTTTTCGAATTTCTTATAAGTCGGGCTTAAACATACACTTGAACAGAAATAGATCGTATTGTCCCCTCGGTGTACAATGTACTGAGACTTTTTATTTCATCGACTGCAACAATATTAGATTGTTAACCAAGGGTGGTAATAATTAAACAACAGACACTGCAGATATAAACGCTAGAGCGACCGCAGTGAGTGGAATCGCTTACAGTTCGAGGGTACAATTGGTAGCTTAAACCCTTGTTGAACATTCTACTTTTTCATCGAAAATATTTCATAAATACATTCGACCTTTTATTCAGTCCGCTACTTGATAAATTCGTTTTATGATCTAATGTATCGTTATTTTAAAGTCGAAGGTAATGTAGGTTTCGACAACTGTCTTAGCGTCAGTTTACCAATTCCGGTAGTAAATACAAACCATAGTCGCTTAAAGTCTATAATTTAGACGCCTGAATGTATGGTACATAATTTTTTATTACAAAAAGCATGAAGTTAGTTTTAGTCTACACCATCATGGTATATATGTCGTCGAATTTGATAGTCATCCAATTTAAAATATACTGACAACTTGTACTATTCTAAGCAAGCATTCCCTTAATTTACTACTTCCAACCTCCTTGGTTAGAAGTCACAATACCTCTTTTGTGCAATCTTATTGCAAGCGTAGATGAGAATGTTTAATATTAAACTAAACATTATTAATTTTTTTCAGATATTTAGGACAAATATAGGCGATACTATTACTAAAAAAAACTCTTTTACGTACGCGTTACCCGTACGAAATGTGCTTGAATTCGCACACGTACTTTATTACTTTCTAATTAGTTTTAATTAGCTGCCAGTTGCTTCACACTAAGGAGATTGCGGTCTTTTGTTAATTTTCCTTAGAAAAACTGAAATGCTCCTGACCTTCGTAGTTGAAGATATGAATCACATAATAACCTCTTTACTGATAGTAGACGTGCGATTTTACCGCCTCTTTTTTGGATCAATCTTGCGCGCAGGTACTTATTAATACTTGATAGTGGTATAACTAAAATATCCCATCGTATTCTGTTCTATGTACCTAGTATTAATCATACCTTCTGTGATTCTACTATTAAACATCATAAAAAACTGAAAAATCATATTTTTTACTTACAAATGTATTAAAAATAGTCGTGTTCGTATGTTACTCGTAATTTGTTCATTATTCAAATATTGACCAAGTTAATTGTCTCTCACCTATTTCTCAGGCATAAAAGCCTTGTTAACTCTCGCATAATGCTTGGGCTTACAATATCGTAGTCTCGATTGGAAATATTAACTTTCCACACTCGTATATATGTAGGGGAGAGTATCCTACATTGGACCACTTTTAACATATTGCCACCAACAAATCCGATCAAAATATAAAAATACACACTATAAAAAGGACAACAAAGCTTGATACAGTACATAGATATATCAATATATCAATATTGTAGCATAGACGCAACTGGTAATAATTAATTATTTGTTTAAGGTCGCCCTTTGGTCCAATTCACGGTACCGATATCTTACATTAAGATACCATGATCCTAAATTGTACCGGATCTAAAAACAATAAAACTACCATAGTTTAGAAACATTCTCCTTCGCGTTTATCTTATATATAATCAGTCTTTCAAAAAGGAACCATATTAGTAAAAGAAGTTTATGGAAATCAAACATAAAATAATAAACGAGCCTTCACTCAAGCTAACTTTCTGGTTTTACTATGCTTTTACACTCACACACAATTACGTACATTCTCATACACACCATCATACAAATGTACTCATAAAATCTCCTATTTACTCTGGTATAGTATAACCTTCAGTTGAAATATTGTTTATTTAACTGATATTTTAATACTATGAATGTAATTTTTTAATACTTATAAAATGTTAGTCCGTTTTTGGCTGTAAGTTTAAGTCTTTTTCAATACATACGAAATTCAAAAAAAAATTAAGAGCTGTGGATTTATAAAACAAAATAAATAAATCTTAATGACTAATTAAATCTTGCTTAATCAAACATAACATCCAGGCAATTCCAAACCTAAGCAAATCCTGACACTCATTATATTCAAGCAATAATTTTATTTTTACCGGCGGTTTGTTTGTATTAACAAAATACTACGAACTATATAAAATACACAGATACTATAATTAAAGCATTTAGATAACCTACAAGTTATTGCAGTCTCACAGTCAGTTTAAATGCTGCAAAGCAATCATCATAATATGCAGCAATCACCCTCAACCCTTGGGTTTGTGATGCAGATCTTATATAGACATCTCTTGCACCGCACGCATTACAGCCACTCCACTTGGGATTCAGGAACTCAGAGGTGGTCTACTATACAAATATAGATATAAAAAAGCTATGGACTGCCGTGCCGCAGTTCCATGGTTCGATCCCCACCATCACCTTGAGCTTCACCTCATTGTGGAAGGCCATTTTGAGAATGCTCGCAAGTCTAGCTACCACCTTCAAGTAGAAAGTCTGTCGCCAGAGACCTAACAGTGTGTTCCAGCAGTATTCCTTGAGAGCCAGTAAAAATACAGACACATGAGACTTAACCACTGTATGTCTCAGAGTGACGGGCGCAGTGCATTTCCGTTGTCAGTTGACGAAACGCATCTGTTATAGGCAAAGATTAGAACTATGCATCAGGTCAGCCTCGTGCCTGTTCCGTCATAATTATATAAAAAAATACAAGGATAAAAGCAAGTAAAATACAAGGAAGCAGCGTCTTCTGAAGATCAATATTTTTGTCGACGTTTCAAACACTGAAGTGATCGGTGTCACGGGTTGACTGGTCACCCCGTAAAATAATTATAGATATATGCGGTTTAATTTTTTTTTAAGACTTCTAGCTGATTTCAAAAAGGAAGACGTTTGCTGAATAAGATGCCCATGTTCTTTTTTATGGTATTAGGTTACCTTATACATCTGTAACTAACATACAACTTACAAACATATTCATTTGCCATTTCCACGAATACAATCATATTTTTTTTCCTCCCAACCAATTTCGTAAACAAAAGGTCTGTTGTTTTTGTGCAAATAATTTTTACAGCAGTGATTGTTTGGAATTGATTAACTACGGCCTTTGTTTAGAAGAAATATGAGGCAGGATGCTTTGTATATGCCAGTTTTAGAGCATTCCAATATTTAGATTAATGTTTTCTCTTTTTACCTAACTTCAGTAAGGAGGAAATATTCAATTCGGCGTGTTTTTATTTTTATACATCATTCCCTGGCAACGAGATAAAATCTATATCTATATCTATACTAATATAATAATGAGGAATAATTTGTATTTTTGTATGCAACGAATAAACTTAAAAAGCACTGAACCGAGTTGGATTAAATTTGGTATGGTAATAGTTTGAGACCCGGGAAAGGACATAGGATAGTTTTTATCCAACTGCGCAAAAGAGGTTAATGGTTATGCGCTATAAACGAAATGCTAAGACAAAAAAAGCTAGTAAATAATAAACCGAATAACTAGTAAGCATAGATTTTAGGCTCAAGGAAATGCAAGCAACCCGAGTTAGAATACTTGGTACTTAATTAAAATGACTTAACTACGTTTGTATGGAAAGAGCTACGAAGACACTAACCTTAATACTATTAATGTGATTATATCATACAGTTATGTGTTAATCTTGTTTCAGCCGCATAAATCCGCCGTGTTGTCTTTTAATACGAAATTCCGAAAATTGGTATTTGGTTTTCAAGCGATTTATTCTGAGGGTTTTATTTTCTTTCTTTGACGCTACCAAGTGCCTCGTAGATGCTCAATCGCGTAAGTGATAAGGACCATTAAATTAAATACAGATTTAATATGAAAATAAAGTAGTTGTGGATAAGTGAGACCTTGAAGGAGGGTTCCTTATATTTAGGACGAGAGAAAGTAGGCGTGTTTGTATCGTTTTATTCACATATAAACGTAGAGCAACCTGAACTGCGCTATTATTTCGTACGTGTTCGGTAAAACATGTGTACGATTACGTGACAGCTGACGTAATGCCAGACACGAACACCTTGTGTGAACAAAACAGCGCTACTTTGAAAGTATCTAGACAGCAATTGATTCTTTTACGTTAATAAGATCGTCATTGACGCTAGAATTTTGTTAATGATTTTGATACTAATCTCTACCATTTACGTGTACTGGCCAATAGTATCAGTGCTTGTTGCTTAAATAGTCGATCTTAACTGATCAACTTAGTTAATCAACGTCCGCTGCAGTCATGGGTAACCGCTAGTGGCATTTGCTACTGAGCGTTCATTGCTTCGGAGGGCACGTTAAGTCGTCAGTCCCAGTTGTTCTCTTAGGATGACAGTCATTATAGCATGGTGGTAGGGCATTTTGCAAATGCACGCCAGTCTAGAACAGTCTAGTAGAAAATTTTTCACTAAGTATTTAACGATGTGTGGAACAGACGGTTGAAAGCCAGTTGTTCAGGGGTAGCCTTTTTTATGAAACTACACTGAGAAAAATCTAAAGTCAAAAGCGCCCTAATGACGGCCAATTTATATGGTATAAGGCAAAAAACCGACAAATCGTAAATACGTACAAAAACGCCTTCCAACTAGAAGGCGTTAAACGAGGTCAGTGAAGGCGAATGTTTCTTTTCATCTTCACTTAAGGTGTATTTTGTGGTCTTTCTTAAATATTGACTTTTCGATGAGGCTGATTAAGTCGTACGTTATAGTGATAATCACCGTATATAAACCGCCGTAAAAGTAAGGTATATTTTATGGTCAATACTATATTTAATATATTTTTAATATATTTTAATATATTTATTTCACAAACTTTGGTACAGTTGCAACTAAACACTAAAGATATTCACACTTATTATTATAACTAAGCATAACATATAGTGGCTTGTAATTGTTGCTGTATTGACGTACAGAACCTACACTAAGAATAATCTTGTGTCGTAGGTTCTGCATACCCTTCAATGTACAATATCATTACTATACGTAGCCTTACATTTAAAATGAATTAATTATAGCGAAAAGAAAATAGAACAAAATTATAAAACTAATTGTTTTTTGTTATAATAACTTACTTAAAAATGATGTGTGTGAGTACCTACTGATGAGAATGTTGTGTATAAAAAATGATTAAGTGTAATTTGAGTATAGTGTTAGTATTTTTGTAAAGTATAATATGTGTGTAATAGAATGTTTTAATGTAAGTAGATGTAAAGTTGTAGTGTGGAGTGTGGAAGTTAAAAAACTTATTGTCATACTGTAATTATTATGGTATAACAAGTTCAATTCTGAAAATACTTTACGGAAGGCGTTTTTGACGGTTGTGTTTATTATAAAACATGGTACATTTTTATTGATTGGTGAAAATTATCTTAAGAGTTAAGAGTTGTGACTTCATCTTACGTAGTTACAATTCAACGGTAAAAGGTCAAATTTGATTTAAGCCTTTAAGTCGTTTTTCTCAGTGTACATAGGCTATACATGTGTATACATAGGTATATTGTATTAGAAACATACCTATGTACCAGGCATTGATGAACAAGCAAGAGGTAGCTAATTCTAAAAGCTTCATTCAACCCAACATATTATATTGAACACCGACGTACTCGACTCAAGTTCTCCATTACACACATTAATATTAACTTGAAGTGCTAAAGTGTTCCTTAATAGCCTGTTCGGAAAATAAATGACTTCAATTTAAATTTATTCCTCATTGCTTCGATACGAGGCTAAGTTGCTAATGTGAATTTTCGTAGCAAATTGTGATTACGCAATGCAAAGGCCTGTACTTGAAGTAAATCATTTTGCCAATATTTTAACAGTTAATTATAAAGTTGGTTGTTGTTTGCATAAGAATTTCTATAGTACATAGGTATGAATGTTTACGTTTCTTAACATACATGTTGAGCGAGCATACCTAGTGTGTTCGTAATGTGAGAATCAGTTGTCCACAAAAGCACAACGAGACTTCACAATGTCCATATCATCACAACGATAACCAGGAGACGCCACCGTTAAATAACGGCCTCCCTTATGGATGAGTTAGCCATAATCCCCACCCTTAGCAGGCGTCTTGGAGATCGTAGTGTAAGATAGTAGTTAAAGAGCTGCTACCCACATTCTGGTAATTCCTTTCATCACCTCTTACGGCTTCCACAGGAAGATATGGGAGTTGTAATTATGAAAGATATATTCATAGTAGTATTGACGATCCTTTTTTTCGTCTTTAACATTTTATCGTGGTCATTTTGTCAAACTGGCAACGTTAGACAGAAAACAAGTTAACTTACATTATTTTTAATATTAGTTTTTGAAATAAACATTTGCTAAAACTTTATCTTTGAATTGGTAGAAAACAGGCTGGAGGAGTGTATTATTTTTTTTTTTATGTTATTGTGAAGGAACAAGCGCGAGGCCCACCTGATGTTAAGCGGTATCCTCTGCCTATAACAGCAGTGCAGTTCGTCACTTGTGATGCATTTCATCACAAGTGACGAACTGCACTGCGCCCATCACCTGTCTCAAGGTGATGGGCGCAGTGCAGTTCGTCACTTGTTACTTGATAAGTCTCATTTTGCCTGTTATTTCACTGGCTCTCAAGGACTGCTGCCGGAACACACCATTAGGTGCTTGGCGACAGATTTTCTACTTGAGATTTTCTACTTCACTGAGCCATCACTGCTTCAAATAGGCCCATAGACGGATTAGTCACAATCCCGTTAAAAAAATTGCTGGAATATTTTAAAAGTACAGGTATCTTAGTTAACGCAACACCGTGCAATATGGACTTGAATATGTTAGTCAATAACAAGTTTCATGTTAAAGATATCGTACATACAAGTATACCTCATAAACCCATTCAACATTCATGGTTATTTTTTTATGTTATCCGGCAATAATTTGGGTACGTTTTCTAATATCGGATAACATAAACGCCAGTCGTCTCAGAATAGGAACCGCTTTTTTAATAGGTCCTTCTTCAGGTTTTATTTTAGCTGCTGTAGAACCCCTAGATCGAAAGCTAGCCTAACAAAAGTAAATAAACGGTACGAGGCACACTAATTTCACGTAATGCTACGTATTACTCGTACTTAGCCCCTTGGCTCAGTCACAGGTCGAAAGTAGGTCATTGCACTCGTCGGGTGAACTGCTCTACTCAGAAATAACCTGAACACGTAGATTTGTTTTCTCTTTAAATTTTTAGCTGGTGTTCTTCTAAGTAGCTTTAGAGAGTGCAGTAGGGGGAGGGAAGTAGGGGGTAATAGAAAGATAATAAATTCGGTATTCACTTATAATGTCTGTTCATAAAACTGTGCATAAAATGTTATCGTACAACGGCGTATATTATATGTATGTTATGGTAAAGAACAACCACCGATAGGTAGATTCGCGGGCGAGGCGAGGGGACGACTAAAGTCGCTCCACTCCGTATGCAATGATGCAATCTGTGTCACCACAAATGTGTTCGTGAGTTGTGTTCTTTTCCAATATGTTTTTTTTATTTATTTGGCTATAATAAGTTTTTGGCTCGTATGTTATGGAAAGATATATAAAAAGTGAAATGTATAGGCAATTTTTTATTAGTTTCCTTTTTCGTATTTCACAGAGTCTATAATATATATCAAATCTTGTCAAAATCCTTTCAGCAGCTACGGTGAGGTATAAAATGTTAATAAGTATCCAGACTTAAGCAAGAACAAAATATACTGTTTTCAGGGAATCCTAGTGGAATTTCTATTTAAAGATTATAGGAAATATGGTTATAAAAGTTTTTTGACCGTACAATACCTACATTATTATTTGCTTTACAAATATATATTACTTGAAGAAATCTTCCAGCATAAAGCAGTTGTATAAATTAGACCACATCAAAACACACAGGTCCACATTTGAATTGCTGCATCCGAATATTGTGATTACGTCATTACAAAAATAATAAGTAAGTTAAAATAAGACCTCCTTGTATCATTATTTTTTTACAATTATTGTATTAATTTGAGATAGTGCCAACACACACAAAAGCTTTCGCATTTATGAAATTAGTAAATAGCTTAAAAAGATTAGAAATATTTTAAGAGTGTCTTGTCGCATGGCAATGTTAATTTAGATAAAGGATTCGAATTGCAGTTCAACGTGCAGCCACCATACGAGAAACTCTACTCTACGAGAAAGTTTGTTAATCCCGCTGCAGGTTAAGAGTTAAAACTGAAATCAGATATCCGCAATCAGGTCCGTAGCCCGGTAAACTGTGAACTTCCAGCCGTGTGTGCGAGGTCGTTGCACCTGTATCGATGGCGCATCGTTGCTCACCTTCCGTAGCCGTTATAACGGCGTAGCGCTACGGCTACGTAGATGTTTGTTAGTACGGAATACAGCATTTTGTATACTGTATTGTGGCAAATTGTTGACTAATAAAGTTTAAAGGCGAGTCGATAAAATTATAACGTTGAAAAGTATAACTTTAAATTTATAAAATTATTAGATAAATTGAAGTTTTAAAGTTTTTTTAAAACACGTTAACATGTATATCTGTAACATTGCGTGATATTAATTACAAATCACTTGTCAAAATTTATATTTATTAAATATTTATATCATATAAGAATTTTGATATCCAACATCTCAAGTAAGAACGTATCATAGAAAGTTTTTGCAGGGTGGTGGGGCATTTTGGTGGTAGGGCCTGGCTAACTAGAAAAGTTGCCGAATGTAAAAAAACTTTGGTATTTATTTCCGTTGATCTGGCAGCTGTCCTTAAGATTAAGTTATTCTAAGCTAGATTGATCAACATCTTTAACAGCGTCATCATTTACAATCAATAGTCAAAGACTAGCTTATCAGGAATAAAAAACTTATTGTTTAAATTCTCAAACGTCAAATTGAAATGCTAAGGTTGGAAAACTACACTTGAGTGTCGCAAGTGTTTTGCGTTTTATACGTTTCTGACATGTCTGTTTTTTGAGGAAATAATCTTATAAACATTATAAAACTTTAATAGTATAGAGCAAAAAATCGTAAACCACATATAAATTTCCTGATAGATAACATGACCAAATGCCGATTTTTATAAAAATAATATCGTCAACTGAATACATATCAGATTTTTGAAGCAATGATGGCCGAGCGGTAATAGCTATGGACTGCCGCGCCGCAGGTCCCTGGTTCGATCCCCACCGCCGGCTTGAGCTTCACCGCATGGTGGAAGGGCATTTTGCGATTGCCCGCCACCATACTGGCTAGCTACCACCCTCAAGTAGAAAATCTGTCGCCAAGCACCTAACGGTGTGTTCCGGCAACAGTCCTTGAGAGCCAGTAAAATTACAGGCACATGAGACTTACCAACTGCGTCTCAACGTGACGGGCGCAGTGCACTTCATGACTTGTAATGAAATGCATCTGTTATAGGCAGAGGTTAGTCCACTTAACACCAAGTGGGCCTCGAGCTTGCTCGGTCACGATAACATAAAAAAAAATATAGTTGCTGCATATTCAGTTGGCGATGATAGTGGAAAGGGTGTCCATATATAAAACTTCTCCATTACATAACCTCCTTATTATATAAGCGATCGATACTTGGAATGTGGCCAGTTCATACAATGCTTGGTAAGGGGAATTACTGATCCTTGACAATTGGCAATATCTCTGGATTTTCACATCGCTGCGGAAGTAAGAAAGACAGTTTTATGTTACCGTAGTAAAAGCAAAAGCCTTGTAGTTTTGCTATATCCATCTGTCTCTCTGTCATACTCACTTGAAACAGGAAATTAACTTTCTTATTCACAAAAGTCATAAAAGTTTCATTAAAGCAATGCCATATAGACATTAAATTTATTGAGTAAATGCAAATAAAAATAAATGAAGGTATGCTACTAGATTTTGTATTTAATAAATAAGCGTATCTAAACTTTTTTTTAATGCTTGATAGGTTAGCCTTTGACCACTATCTCACCTGATGGTAAGTGATGATGTGGTCGAAGATGTTGTTCATGCTAACCAAGAATTACTGGCTCTCAAGGACAGCTGCCGGAACATACCGTTTGGTGCTTGGCTTGGTGACAGATTTCTTCTTGAGGGTGGTAGCTAGCCAGGCGGGCAATTGCAAAATGCCCTTCCACCATGCTGTAAAGCTCAAGCCCGCGGCGGGATTAGAACCATGAACCTGTTGTGTGGAAGTCCAAAGCCAATGCCACTGAGCCATCTCTGCTTCGAAGTAGTATATATTTGAGTACATAACTTAATGCAAATAAAAGTAAATGAAGGTATGCTACTAGATTTTGTATTTAATGACATAAGCGCATCAAAAATTTCTAAAAACTTAAAATATTAATAGCACGGGTGTCTCATTGTAAAACAATAGGCCTTCCATACTTATCTACCATGTGCATGAAAAAAAAATACCATACTACCATATTCCCAACTTAAAAATATTTTAAAAGCGAATATTTGTGTAAAATTCAAATTACCTTCATCTCTTACAGTAAATATTAGGTCCTTACATATGAAATTGGCGTTTTGTATGGGAGGAACAAAAAGTCGAATATTTTTTAATATAATATATTTAATTAATCAAAGTATGAACCATTATTTTCTATGCACTTTTGCCATCTCATAGGTAGTTCATTGATCCCTTTACTAAAAAAACCAGTCGGACGGGAATCAATAAAATCTTTGAAGGCGATTTGGACTGCCCCATCGGAGTTGAATTTTTTCCCTTGCAAGAAGTTATCCAAATTTCGAAAAAAATGGTAATCTGTTGGAGCAAGGTCCGGGGAGTACGGAGGATGTCTTAGACTTTCCAATTGAAGCTCTTCTAATTTAGTAGCCGTCTGTAGCGCAGTGTGTGGTCTAGCGTTGTCGTGAAGCAGCAGTGGCGTGGAGCGATTGACCAGCCTAGGTTGTTTAGCCGCTAGCTTTTCCATCATGGTTTGCAATTCCTGACAAAAGACATCAGCCGTAATAGTCTGGCCAGATTTGAAAAAACTGTAATGAACAATACCGGCACTAGTCCACCAAACGCTTACAAGTAACTTTTTTGGGGTTAATTTTCGCTTGGGGCAGGATTTGGCTGGCTGGCCAGGATCTAACGATTGCGCTGAGCGCTTCCGATTATCGTAAAGAACCCATTTTTCATCACAGGTAATGATTCGGTTTAAAATACCTTCATTATTGTGCCGGTTTAGTAATGTAACGCAGCAGTCGACGCGCGTTTGCCGGTTTGTTTCAGTCAATTCGTGAGGTACCCACCTTTCAAGCTTTTTAATCTTCCCAATTTGCTTCAAGTGAATTAAAACAGTTTTATCACTAACATTGCAGCCTGCAGCTAACTCGGACGTGGTTTGCGATGGATCCGCTTCCACAATAGCCTTCAACTCTTCATTATCAACTTGAGTCTCAGGCCGTCCACGGGGCTTGTTCTGCAGGTCGAAATTTCCAGAACGAAAACGTTGGAACCAAAAACGAACTGTGTTTTCTTTTGCAACACGACCGCCATACACATCATTCACCCTTCGAGTTGTTTCCGCAGCACTAGTGCCACGGCGGAACTCGTACTCGTAAATAATGCGATATTTAAGGTTTTCCATTTTGTAAAATGAGTGACGCAAACAGAAAAAAACAGAAGAAAAAAAACAAATGAATGACGATCATCGAAGCACAAATACATGAGTCTATAGCTGTACAAATTTGAATTTGGAATTCCTTACCAAAGAGGAGAAATTCGTGATTAAAGTGGCCAGTACGAAAAACGCCAATTTCATATGTAAGGACCTAATATTACAAAGCATCCGGAATAGGTCAGTGAAGGCACGTGACCAGCTTGCGACTGAAGAAGTCAAGTTGGACTAAAGTACGCTGAGTCATGAATACAAATGTAATTTTTTTTTCATTTATTCTTCAAAATACACAATTGTTTTACAAAAGATTTGTTAACAATAGCATAGAAAAATACCACTAAGGTTTGAAGAGACAATGCTATATGATTCAGTCTACATCATAAGTATAAATAATAAAGTAGGTATTAATTGTAGAATGCAATGGTTCCTTAAGGTATAGCTTGAATAAGTCAGTAAAACTAGGTAAGTACATATTTATATAAATTGATACTTTTCTAAATTTGCTAAAAAATAAGGTTTTAGTTTCTTTTTAATGTCTTTTAGCGTAATACTATCACGCAAATCATTAAGTAGTTCATTTATTAACCGAGGAACTAAATAGGCAGCCCTCCTCACACCGTAAGCATTGTTAGCGCGGATCGTGCACAACCGGTTCTGACCAAGCCCGAGTGTATACAGGATGCCATGCCTATTTAATTGAAGAAGTGATCTTGGGGCTACACATATTTCAACTGCGGGTGAACAGGTAAAGTCTTACAATGGGTCTCTTTAGATATTGATCTAAAGAAACCAATTAAATCATAATGAAATTGTATTCTAATATTTTTAGATACGATTGTTTTTAGAATTTCCAATTGGAGTTTGTATGTGTGTAGAGGTTTAGATACGTAGTATAAGTACGCACGCAACTAGTGAGCCAATACAGAACGTACGATTCAGCTTGAGCATTAAACAACATTAGCTTTACTTTAAAAGGGATGTGATTCTTGAGGATTGTGATGTTTGCTAAGAATTGTTGTTGAAGCAGTGATGGCTCAGAGGCATTGGCTATGGACTGCCGCGCGGGAGGTTCATGGTTCGAATACCGCCCAGAGCTTGAGCTTCACCGCATGGTGGAAGGGCATTTTGCGAATGCCCGCCTGGCTAGCGACCAACCTAAAGTAGAAAATCTGTCGCCAAGCACCTAACAGTGTGTTCCGGCAGCAGTCCTTGAATTGAAAGCCAGTAAAATTACAGGCACATGAGACCTAACAACTGTACGTCTCAGTGTGACGGGCGCAGTGCAATTCGTCGTTGACGAAATGCGTCTGTTATAGGCAGAGGTTAGTCAATACGAAAAAAAATGGCTTAATTTAATGTAGACGCATTCGGTGTGATTGGACTAGTTAAATATGCTATTGATTAATACACTCTGATACGTTTGATAGCTTACGACTTCTTTAGATGGGCAGCTGCACGACTTTAATGAAATTAGTTACGTGCAGGCAGCTATGGTTATGAGCCAAAAGTTTTTTTATAAGGAAATTTTACTACTGTACTGTTTCCAGTTTGAGTAAATACTAAAAGTATTTACTCGAACTGGAATTTTGCAATCCTACATTTACTGTTGTAGTTATTATGATAAGTAATTAAAACCTATAATCACGATTACTTTTGAGTCAGACTCGCTCTTTGTTTCAGTGGGATAAGAATTGCGTTAAAATTTTCCGCTATTTTTACAGCGGCCTTTTATTATTTTTAGTGGCAAGTAGCATATAAATGAACGAATTTAGAATTTTCTAATAGTATTTGATCTTGAATTTTTGTAAATTCTAATTCAATTCAAAATTCTAAATGTGTTTATTTTGGACAACTGAAATCCATATGCATGTTAGTATACAATTATAGTACATGTTAGTAAACTATTGTTAGTAAGCAATAAATTATAAATATAGGTAGGTATAAAAACTGGTACTATTGGCACGCATTAATATGTAATGTATTTACGAGGCATTCCCTGCGGACACATCGTCCGCATGAAGTGCCCCTGAAAAAGTGCTCTCCAGTCATCTGCCACAGTTCTAAAGATGATGTTGGGGCTCTCCCGCACTCTCCTCATCAATGATGCTAACTTTTTACGAAGAATGGCATGAAAGCCATCGGTATGGGCATGCGCAAACATCGTGAAGGCACTGCAAAAGCGGGGGAGTCGCAACATCATCCTGAAAATATTGTTGTAGGTACTGTACGCGCAAGGTGCTAAGCGACTTTTGTGAACAGTTGATCCACAAGCTGCCCGTGTAAAGACCCTAGCAGTAAGCCTAAGACCCTGGCAGTAAGTCTAAATGCGTCATAAAATGGAAATATAGTAATGTAACAAACTTTTTGGTCACAAAAAGATTACGATATATATTTTTTTGTATAAACAATTTAAATATATTATAACAAACTAACTAAAAAGCTAACTTAAATATTCGTTACATATGTCCAACCTGCACTAAGCCAGATTTTATCAATTGTTTTTGAACATTAATTATGGACTACATTTATTCAAAAAAATATCGGGCATGGATGTTTATGATACCAAATCATTTTTTTTTTGTTGTTGTTAGTTTGGTACAACTGTTTTCCATTTTGGCGCAGGTTTTTTGTGGCACTTGTTATTTAGATTAAATTTAGTACTGTTTTTTAGTTATATGTTATACCATATCTAGTTTGTATTGCAAATTTCATAATGGACAAAAACATTGAACAAAGAGTTTGCCTTAAATTTTGCAACGCCAATGGAATTTCGTGTACGAAGTCACTGAAATTGTTACAGAACGCTTATCAAAAACACGTTTTTATGAGTGGTACAAAGCGTTCAAAAGCGGTTGAGATGAGATGGAAGATACACCTCGCTCTGGTAGGCCTTAACGTCTGCAAGTGAAGTTAACATCGGAAAAGTGAAGGAAATACCCGCGGCTATTAGCCACTTACAACCATTTGCTATTCGTGAATCTTACGATATTGTCAGTAACACTAGTGGAATTATTCTAAGCCTAGTCCGTTTACCAAATTCAATCACAACATTACTTACCAACAGGTGAAATAGTGAACGGGTAGCCTATCAGATGTAAACAAAGTCCGTATGTAATATACGGAGATAATAACGGCCCGCTTAAATCCTGCCACCGAAGTATAGCCACCCTAGTCAAAAGCCTGTTAAAACTATGACGCCAGCTAACATAATTTTCTGTGCCACCCAGAGCTGACACGATTTAATTTATCTTATTTTTTTCGGTCAAGCAATTGGCTTTCAGTCTCACGAGTCAGGCTTTGGGAGGCAATTTACTAAATTGAGCCTTGTTCGATCAGCTTCAACGAATCCTTGATTCAGATAATTGGGTATTCATCAATCACTGTTTTTCTCTGAATTGTGTTCGACCGCTGTCTCACCTGGATCAAGGTCAAGGTAAAAGGCGGTTTTCAAGGCCCAGAGGGAAAGTGGAGGCATAATAAGATGAATTTTGAAGCGCTCATAGCGAAGTTTGCTTAGCCGTTCTGAACCGATCTGCAAAGTTAAGCAACGTCCGCCGCGGTCATGACTTGGATGGGTGACCGCTAGTGACATTACTACTGAGCGCTTCCGTGCTTCGGGGGGCACGTTAAGCCATCGGTCCCGGTTGTTGTCTTAGGATGGCAGTCGTTATAGCATGGTGGTAGGGCATTTTGCGAATGCCCGCCTTGCTAGCTACCACCCTCAAGTAGAAGATCTGCCGCCAAGAACCTAACGGTGTGTTCCGGCAGCTGTTCTTGACAGCTAGTACTTCTAGGTTAGCCTGAACAACATCTTCGACCATATCATGGCTCACCGTCAGGTGAGATAGTGGTCAAAGACTTATCTTAAAAGAATTTAAAAAAAATCTCTTTCCGTCCGCTAGTGCGTCAAGAGGTTCTAGTACATTTGTTATAAGATCTAAACTTTAGATATTCTATGTGGAATGTTAACTCAAAAGCAAACATTGAATACGAAAAATATCGCAAGTTTATTCCATGGATAACCGTCTAGGAATTGTCGGAGAAATTCAAGTCCTAACCAGTTGTTACATAATAAAATATAATAAAATCCAAAATATGATCATATTGTCAATTTGGTCACCCATCCGTATACTGACCGATGTTGCTTTACTTACATTATATTCGGCAAGTTCCAATACGAGCACTTCCTGTTTTACGTATGTGCTTGGAATATAAAAAAGAACCTTTTTGACGTAGATTTATTATGTACGAGTTACCAAGTTAGCTATTTTTTATTTAGGTAATTTCTTTTCCATTGAATGCATAGTGGATAACATATATATAAATTTTAACAGCACTAAATTTTGGCCGTGAATGGAGTTCAAACTTGCTGCTTCCAGACGGCCCTACCTTGTCTTTTCGTCATCTTTTTTATATTTTGAAATATATATATATATATTTATTTTGTTGTTGTGACGGAACAAGCTCGAGGCCCACCTCATGTTAAACGGACTAACCTCTGCCTCTAACAGATGCATTTCGTCACAAGTTACGAATTGCTCTGCGCCCGTCACCTTGAGACATAGTTGTGAGACATAGGTGCTTGGCGACAGATTTTCTACTTAGGGGTGGTCGCTAGCCAGGCGGGCATTCGCGAAATGCCCTTCCACGATGCGGTGAAGCTCAAGCCCGCGGCGGTATTCAAGCCATGGACCTGCTGTGCGGCTGTCAATAGCTAATGCCTGAGCCAACACTGCTTCAAGTATAATAATGTAATTTCTTGCATTATATAATGCTTAGCATATAAAATTATTTAAATAATTGGCCTGGAGTGGGAATCCAACCTGCCTTGCCTTCTTTTCCAGTCGTCATGATAGCCAATTGATATATCTGACTGAAAGTAGAAGCAAAGTAAGTACACTAATCACCAATTACACATTTTTGCGGATAGGTATGCGCTAGAGATTAAAATATTGTTTTTGAAATAACGTATTTACCTACTATTAGCATTTACCGCACGTAGCAATTACCAAAACACGTATTGAACATTGTCTATCATTGTATCCAAGATTTGTAAGCCGTGACCTTCAGACGTAAATCCTTGGCTGTTGCTTGCCCTATATTTTTGTAATAACATGCCCAAGGACGGTCTGTTGGTAATGTCAAAAGAGGAATCATTAATCATGGGGGTATCTATGGTATACAATATTATTGCATAGAGTATTAACATATAAATTAATATATAAACACAAAGTAAAATTGCAAAGGAAAAGTATTACAGTTATGTATGGGTCAAGTATGGAAAAATCCATGTACGTAAGAATGACACTTCGCGAGTTTTGATAATGACTTCTGAGAAAGATTTAAACAAAATCGTTTAATCTGTATTTGTGTTTTAATGACAATTATTTGTGTATTGGTGTTTCCTAAGATTAAGTTACTACTTTCTATTATTTTAAAGTCTTACTATAATTTGTCCTTTGCATATTTGTACAAACAGTTACTCGAATATACACTTGTATCACTCGGTGTACGACATAGCAGCATGCATCGCCTTTGTTTACACCTTCACTCCGTCCGCATCGCTTGCGCTGCATCTCGGTTGCTGACTACTGCTATCTCTTTCATACAATTCACGTTCGCATGCTGCCTACTCTGTTGCATTTCTATTTATTATAACTTAATGGTTCATTTTTCTTACTACTTTATGCTTATGGGTAATTATGACTATATACTGTATTTACTATATTTGCCGGTAACTAATGGATGACATTGGTGATGAACTTATAGTTTACTATCAGAATGTGCGAGGATTGCGAACTAAGACAACTGATTTTCGACGTAATGTTGGACTGGGCTCTTATGATATCATCATTCTTACGGAGACATGGCTACTAGATGGGATTTGGGACTCAGAGCTGTTTGACAACCGGTACATAGTTTGGCGGCGTGATAGGAATTATGTGCAGACCAATCAGACTCGCGGCGGAGGTATTTTGATTGCGATACTTAAAGAGTATACAGCAATTTCACAACCAAGCTTTCATTCCTCTGCGGAAGATTTATGGCTAACCTTATCAGTGAAATCAGGCAAAAGTAGATGTTTTACCAGCGTACATATATGTGCACTATATCTTATCAGCCAAAATGATGGCTTTTCTTTTTCCGAACAATTGACTAATTTTTTGACTAAACTTACTGAAGTCACTATACGCCATCCTGACGATAAATATTTAGATAGATAGATAGATAGATAATTCTTTATTGTTACACCAATAAAATACAAAATAAATCTTAAATAAAATTTTGAATAAAGTGTCACAATGGGCGGCCTTATCACTAATAGCGATCTCTTCCAGGCAACCTTTGTATGGAGAGGAAATACAGGAACAATGTCGGGGGTGTACATAAGAAACATAACTAAACAATCATCGAGATAAAGAAAATTAGTCTACGTTATAATCTAAAACACATAATTTAAAATCTAGTAATACCTACAATATATTTATTATTATACTAATACATATTAATATTACATAATATATTCACACAAATATATAATACAAGTATATAAATAATATTATATATATATATATATATATATAATAAAATTTAATCGTAGGTGACTTTAATATGAGTAGTATAACATGGTTACCAAATGACATTGATAGCTGTATGAGTCCTTCAAATGTCGCTGGTGTTAACGAGATTAACTTTATCGATGATTTGACTATGCTGAACCTGAGACAATTTAATGGTTGTCATAATATATATGGTAAAATCTTAGACCTAGTTTTATCAAATGATACAGTCTCTGTGAAGGAGTGCCATGACCCACTTCTACGTGTTGACCCTTTTCATACTCCTCTTTTAATAAGTGTACAGTATCTGGAAACTTCGCCATTAAAACCCAATTCTTATGTAAAATATGCCTATAATAAGGGGGACTATGATTCTATAAACAAGAAAATTTTTGAACTGGACGGGAGTACAGAACTTAGCAGTAGTTCACTGGATAAAGCTGTTGATCGCTTTTACGATATAATGTACATGCTTCATGATAAATATATACCAACTAAAGAAATTAAGAGTTACTCATATCCGAAATGGTACTCCCCCGCCTTAAAGAAGGTTATCAAAGAAAAATTTAAATTCCTACGTAAATTCAAAACTTATTGCAATAAATCCGACCTACAAAATTTCCAACTCTTGAGGGATAGGGCTAAAAAGCTAGAACTTTCATGCTATCGCAACTATATAAATACTGTCGAAGACTCGATAAAAAAAGATCCCAAATACTTTTGGTCATTCATAAAAGCTCGTTCAAAGTCTAACAGTATTCCTAACCATTTAAAATACAATGACACTGTTGTGATGACAGGGGAAGCTATTTGTGATGCGTTTTCTTCTTACTTTTTATCTACTTTTTTAACTACACGTTCATCTTTGCCTAATAGTGTCACTCAATCACCAGCCTCACAAGACGCTCTGGCCGATATCGGGACAATTAAAATAAATAACTCAGATATATTAAAAGCTCTCACTAACCTTGATTCGTCGAAATGTGCAGGCCCGGATCGTATACACTCGATTTTCTTAATAAAATGTGCTGAAAGCCTCGTAGTACCCATATCTATTTTATTTCAAAGATCTATTACAGAAAGCACTTACCCTCACATCTGGAAATCGGCGTATATAACACCTATCCATAAAAAAGGCCCGAGAACAGATGTTAGTAACTACAGACCAATTTCAAAGTTATGCATCATATCAAAAGTTTTTGAGAGAATCATCTATAATCAGGTATATTCAGCACTCAGGAACTCATTTAGCCCAGTTCAGCACGGTTTTTTGAGGGGACGGTCAACAGTTTCTAATCTCATACTCTTTAATGACTATCTAACAAACACAATGGATTCTGGTGACCAGGTAGATGTAATCTATACTGACTACAGCAAATGTTTTGATAGAATAGACCACATCACCCTGTTAGCCAAACTCCAAAACATAGGCATCCGTGGAGACTTACTTCGATGGTTCTCATCATATATTGATAAAAGGTCACAAGCGGTTGTTATCAATAATTACATTTCAAGCTGGGTTATGATCCCCAGTGGCGTCCCACAGGGATCGTTGCTTGGTCCACTGCTATTTGCAATCTTTGTCAATGATATATCTAAATGTTTCATCAACTCTAAATTATTATGTTTCGCCGATGATATGAAAATATTTATGAGAATATCAACGTTAAATGACGTTCAAAGACTCCAAGAGGACCTATTAAGACTTGATAATTACTGTCTGTCAAATAAACTTGACCTCAACCCATCTAAGTGCTCCGTGACTACGTTTACCCGTAAAATTAACATAGTATATTCTGCTTATACTCTAAAGAACCAAACCTTGCACCGAACGCATGTCATTCGAGACCTTGGAGTCGTGCATGATTCAAAACTATTATTTGACGAGCACATTTCCTATATCGTATCAAAAGCATCTAAAGCATTGGGGTTCTTAATGAGAAGTACTGTAAACTTTCAGCAAGCCAAAACTTTAAAAGTTCTGTACTGTAGTTTAGTTAGAAGCAACCTGGAATATGCGTCACAAGTATGGAACCCTCATTATGACAAATACGTTACACGGATAGAGCGAATCCAGATGAAATTTCTTAAATTTTTATGTTTTAGACTCCACATTCCATACAAATCTGAAAACTATCTTCACCTATGTAGGCAATTTCATCTCTTACCTCTGACGCTAAGAAGAGACATTTCTGATGTAACCTTCTTATTAAAAATATTGTCAAACCAAGTCGACTGTCCTGAACTTATTGGTAAAATTAACATCAACACTCCATCTAAGTTGTGTAGGTTCAACCCACCACTATCTTACCGCACTGGTAACACTAACTATTGCAACAACTCATACTTACACAGAGTAAGCAACAGGGCGAACGTGTTATATAAGGAGAATAATTCTTTAGATTTATTTTGCACAAGCGTAAATTCATTAAGGCAGCTGCTGAGCTGTCAATTCTTTGATCAATCAACTGGATTCTAAGAAAGATAATAATATAACAAGATCTGTATTTGTACTTTAATGACACGAATTCGTGCATTGGTGTTTCTAAAGGTTAAGTTACTACCTTCTATTATTTTAAAATTTTACTATAATTTGTGCTTTGCAAATTTGTACAAACAGTTATGTACCCCTGTATCGCTCGGTGCACGACATTGCAGCGTGCATCGCCTTTGTTTACGCTATCACTCCGTCCGCATCGCACGCGCTGCGCCGCGGTTGCTAACTACTGCTATCTCTTTCATTCAACTCATGCTCGCATGCAGCCGACTCTGTTGCACTTCTAAGTTGTATAGGTTTAACCACCACTATCTTACCACACTGCTAACACTAATTAATGCTACAACTCATATTTGCACAGAGTGGGCAAAAGGGCGAGCGTGTAATATAAGGAGAATTAGTTTTAGTTTTAAATTTACCCTGCACAGTTATTATTGATCAACAACTGGATTAGTATTATTTATTGTAATATATAATTTTCTAGCCTGTAATTGTACGAAGTAAGCAAGGGAGGTGTTATATTAATATAATAACTTACATAGATTAATAAGTTGGCATCGTAGGCACCACCACGTCCTAGTTATGAATGGGATTATATTGTTGTCATTGTCGCCGATGCCAATGGGTTAAGAATGCTCACGTTATGTTTACATAAACTGTTACATAGACGCGAGGACCTTTAATTGGCTTAATGGTGCTTACTTTTAAGAGACTACACTGTAATTGAAAGCTGTAGGTCTTCCTGTAAATAAATAAATAAATAAATAAGTAAAGCAACAATATGTATCGTTAGTCAAGTGGGACCGCTCTGGCGATATAAAATAAGAGATAAGTTGGAAGTATTTGGACAAATGTCATGTAGGGAATCAGGAGAGAAGTCGAATGCAAGTATCTTATATGTAGTATAAATATATACAACATTACTATTTATTTTATTTACGTCTTTTGTCGAATGTCATCTGTCAAAAATTCAAAATGGTGGATTCAAGATGGCCGCCATACAAAATCCTTCGACTCTATTCGTAGAGTTCTCTATTGGTAGATTAGAGGCGAGGCCGCCAAATTTTGATCTCAGTTTAGACAAGACGAGTAATTATGAATTTGTTTTTATCAGCGACTCAACATGTAACAAAGTAAAAATATGTTGAGAACATCTATAGTTGCATGCAGCGAAATAATGATTGACTACATTTTAAAAAATATAAACCATATTGTTGCTATTTGAAATAATCTTTTAAAGTGCGAGTGAGAAGGCTGCAAAATGTAAAATGCCTCTTAACTTTTGTCACTTTTTATTAGGTACCTACTTCACATATGTACATACAAGCCGTACGTACGTCTAGTTAAAAACTTAAAAAACTGTACATCCTAAAAAACAACATGTTTCATAAAGATCAGGTACAATATGCATTTCAAATACCTATTTCTCGGCTGTTAAACGACGAGTAGAAAATTATACTGAGATTTATATTCCCTGACCTACTGATATACGGAAATAGATGGCCTGAAAGCAAACTTAAGATTTGAATACAAAATTAGTCTATTTCTCAGTTAGCCGCTAGTAACAAATCGATAATGAACAAGACAACGAGATCTAATAATTGGTATTGACTCACGTTCGAGTGTTATATACGATTCTAGTTGACCTACCTACGTGCTCTGATAGTTCCAGAAATCCTAATTTCAAGGGTTGGTTTTAGGCTCAAATAAAAATAAATCTGGCTTATCATTAAAAATAGCGAAGGTAGCAGTAGTGCCAGAATCTGGGTGAGTGTGTGTGCTATGTGCAGTCGTTTTTGTTGGTCCTTCGAGCAACATACCGTTTGCTTCAATCTGTTTCATATAATTCGTGGTTTACACATTTTCATTTAAACACGTTCAACGGGGCAATTCTGCTAGCCAGCATGCTGCCAATTGGAAGTGGGCTGGAGCATGGTTGCGCATTTGGACTGCACATGAGTCTGCAATGACTTGTAGGTTCTCTAAATCGTTTCATTATATTTATCATATGACATTTCTATTCATATAGTTCGTAGTATTTTGTTAATAAAGGCATACTGCAGGTAAAAAATAGTTTGTATTAATTGAACAAATTTATTCAAATTAGATAATACGATTGCTGTTTCACAAATGTATAGCCGTGTTATGCAGTCGTGTAAAAACGTTATAGGCAATCCCATTCTCCTCTCTCAAATGTTTATGTTTTTCAAACGTTTTATCGTTTAATTGAAATTAAAACTGCAAGTTATTAAGTATATATATTTAAATAATCGTTTTTTAAAGCCCTAATTTTGTAACCAAGCTAGATAGGGTAGGCAGAAAAAAAATTCTCACAATTTGGCGTCTAAAATTCGCCAGTTTGATTTTTTTATGTACCTGCAAAAACTTCGTAATTTTCCAAATAATATGATGTCACTCAATTCTTAATTATCGAAGTTAACATAAACAAAAGTAAAATAATTCAAATGATTCTTTGGTTTTAAAATACTCCTTGGAACGTAGAGAGAAACAGAAGTCTTGGCCATAATTTTGAAAATTACAATGTGCATACTTGTTATTGCAAGCGACTGACAACCGTTATGAAGACGAATCTAACGATATCTCTTATATCAAAATCAGCCATTTAGAAGTTATGGTGAAATAAAAAAGCTCGCAAACATACATATGTACATACATAAATTCTAGGTTAGACTGAACAACATCTTCGACCACATCATCACTTCCCATCAGGTGAGATAGAGGTCAAATGCTAACCTATCTAGAATAAAAAAAATTAACCCTGAAAATATAAAACTTAGTTTTTGGGCAGTCGTGAAAACATATTACGCACAATTAACATTATTCATTCTCCTACAATTTCAAAACGATCAAACCAAATCATTCCAAAAATATTGCATAAAGTTTTATCGCGTTTTTTCACTATTTGTATGTTCGCAGACGAGGTTACAAGCGACATCTCCACGCCTTATTTCCCCAAAACAGCGGTAAATGGACTGCGAAATCAGAATTACTTATTCATGAAGTGACGCCAAGCTCACCGAAACGTGTAGCTTTGGGTAAGGATGCCCAGAGAGTTTAAAACTAAACCTACCTGAAGTTTAACGTCTTTTAATGTTCTATTTTTAGAATAATGGCCGATGTTTTTAATATAAAGCTTGCATGTGGTCGCAGTTTCAGATCACTCTCATGCTTCATATTTTTTTGTGTTTTAAGCATCCGCTTGACATGCGTTAACTTCTGACACTGATCTGATTTTTTTTCCATAAAATGGACTATGGTGTATCAAAAGTACGTATTATCACAATATTGTGAGCATGCTACCGACTTCAACAAGTTATTTCACTCATTTGAGTGTTGAAGTACTTTAAATTTTTTGGTAAAAAAAATGTTTACCCTTTTTAGTGACCCTGGCTACTTATGGGATCGATTGTCATTGACTGTCAATGACTGTATCATCAAGATAGGAAAAAAAAATTGCAGTCATCGGAGTGTAACTGAAAAAAGGCTTGACCGATTTAAATGAAATTTAAGTGGGACTACACGGCAAGCATCAGCTTTCGAATAAGAAAAGATATATCAATATCGGTTCCAAGCCCAAAGTTCTTAAATAACAAACGTAAAAACAAACCAGATGAATTGAGTACCGCCTCCTTTTTTTAAGTGGTTCAAAGAGTATGAAATAACTTGTAGATGTGACTACCTTGCTTGTATAAAACTCCCTGTGCTTAAATTTTCTTGGTCCGCTACGAATTCGTACGTTTTGATTAACACACAAACAGAAAGACAAGCATGCAGTCGACGCACATACGCATACTACTGAGATTCAATCAGGAGACGGCGCCTGATTTGACATTGCCACGTTCAAGGTGCGGGTGCCGTTTCTTCCGTTTTTATAAGGTCAATGCTATATATACACATATCTATATGTACGCGACGATACGACGACCATCTTTAATGTTGGTTCAAAATAAAAACTTACATTTTTAATAACGCTTTTCCAAACTGTTACACATTAATATATATTTTATGTAGGTTAGTCTTGTACCACTATCTCACCTGATGGTAAGTGATGATGTGATCGAAGATGTTGTGCAGGCTAACTAATAATTACTGGCTCTTAAGGACAGCTGCTAGAACACACCGTTAGGTGCTTGGCGACAGATTTTCTACTTGAGGGTGTTAGCTAGCCAGGCGGGCATTTGCGAATGCCTACCACCATGCTATAACGAATGTCATCCTAAGACAACAACTGAAACCGACGACTTGGACCAACGGCGACCGAGGGCACGTTGCCTTCTGAAGCACGGAAGTGCTCAGTAGTAATGTCACTTGCGGTCACCCATGCATGTAATGATCGCGGCGGACGTTGCTTAACTTAGCTGATCGATTGAGAAAGGCTAAGCTAACTTCGTTACAAGCGATCATAATATGTTTGTATAAAGAGGTTATCTGAAATAAGTAATACATCTATATATACAAGAATCAACGTCCTGGCCTACTGACTGACAGACAACGCACAACCTGAACCGCTGGTCGCAGACACATGCAATTTGGAGAGTATATTTGTCTTGATGCGTAGGGGTGTACTAACAAAGGATTTTTTGAAATTCAACCCCTAAGGGGTAAAATGGGTGAAAACGTTTGTATGAAAGTCCTTTGTTTTTATACTTTACTTTACAGTTCTGAAAATATGTATTCGGGTAGATCATTCAAAATAAAAAAGTGTGTGAAATTGGGGATGTAACTTTGTATGGAAAGGTGACAATGATATAAATTTGTATCTGGATAGACTTTTGAAAACAAAAACACGCAACAATCATATTTTTTGCTAGGGTTGATTAGGATTGAAAATGGGGAGGAAGTGGGTCAACTGAACCTAAAACGCTCGCGCTCGACCTGTTCGTCCATCTGTTATATTGATGTATCTTTTGAACACTAAAAACTAGCTTTCTTATAAAATATTATATAAAAATTAATAACATTATTGTATCGTTGTACAATTAAGCTAACTTTCTAAATCAGATTAGATATATTATAACATACTTATTACAAATTTGTTTTACAAAGCATGAAGAGAATGCTACACGCTGAGCATTGGAATTCGGTTAAGACGGCCGTCACGCGTTGAGTATGATGGGCAACTTGAGTATAGTGTTGCGATCCATCATGTCCCATGTAGTGCCTCACGACTGAGCTCAGACCGAGGTTACTTAAGCGCTGAGCGCAGCCACTTTCAATCTCTGTCCTATTTATTCTATGGGACTCAGGATAGGGAAATGGATGTCCATAAAGAGATTGTCAGCTAGTAGCTGTCACAGCCGACTCGTCCACTGCTGAACACAGCCTCCTCCATTAAGGGGGTATTTGCCATAATCCCCACGCTTGGCAGGCGGCTTGGGGCTCGCAGTGTAAGATTGCATTTCTTTAGAAGGTGCTGCTGCCCACCTTCCAGTATTTTTTCCCTTAGTCGCCTCTTACGACACCCTCGGGATGATATGGGGAGGTGCAATTCTAACCCGGCACCCCACGGGGGATACAGCTAGTAGCAGTAGTGGCTAATTGGGAACAATTAGCGATATGGTCTTATGATACTAAGAGTAACAGAGACAATTTCACCACTGCGGCTGAGTTCTAATTTTTTTTTTTTTTTTATGCCTGATATGTTAGCCTTTGACCACTATCTCACTTGATGGTAAGTGATGATGTGGTCGAAGATGTTGCTCAGGCTAACCTAGAAGTACTGGCTCTCAAGGACAGCTGCTGGAACACACCGTTAGGTGCTTGGCGACAGATTTTCTACTTGAGGGTGGTAGCTAGCCAGGCGAGCATTCGCAAAATACCCTACCACCATGCAAATGATCTCATGAATCTCTATCGACATGTTACAACAATCGACATATGCTAGTTGGCCTAGCCTCGTTGGAACTAGCCGTAGCCGCGAGGCAAGTATATAACTATGTTTTCAAAGTGTACCAAAATGGAAAACTGTATGGAAAAATTGGAACAGAAGGTCAAGCTATAAAACGATTATAATTTACGTGGCCAATTTAAAGGGATTATAAAAACCTGTTTATATATTACACGTTTTACAAGGATCCCAAAAACCGGTAATGTTTCCTGAGGGATAGTCCGCGCGGGGGGTTAAAAGCTAGTACAGCAATAAATCCTTAATGTGTCTGTACGCCTTAAAAAAACAGTAAACCCACAAAGCGGCAATAATATTTCAAATAACACATTCCGGCCTTATTTAACTTTACAAACATTTTACTGACCGTAAAAACAACAATAAGAAGGTACGTAAAAACTCGCTGACTTGTGCTTGACCGTTTCTTTACTGTTATGAATTCCGAGATTTATGGTAGGATTAGGCCTATAGACTGAGAGCTAGCAGCATCACAATTTCATATTTTTTTTTAATAATTTATTATTCGTCCCAAAAAACTTGGACTAAGCTATAAGTAAATTGCATAGTTTTTGTGCAGCAAAAGAAGGAGTAAGGTTCTCTCAACCTCACACTAGGGTGGCCTGTGTTGTGAGATTCAGTCTCTTCCATTATTATGTCTCTGAATATTTTATATAAATTAAAACAATGTAAGTAGAGTATTATAAAAATATATATATATAACTACAGTAGGAAATTACAAATGTACTGAATATAATTTAGAAAAGCGTGTATAAAAATGTATGTTACTTATCTTGAATTTATAGAGAAGCTTCTGATCAACTTAGCTTTAAGGTAAATATTGTAAATATGTATAGCTGGGCTATAAAATAATATGCGAAAATGATACAATTGCGAAAAATTTACAAATTGAGCCACATGCAAAAGCCTTAAAAAATTTAACGCCTGATATTATTAAAAATGCAGTATTTTCTAGAATTCACAGAATAAATTGTAAATAAAAAAAAACATATCGCTTTTGTTTAGTCACACAAACCGTTTGAAACACTCGAACCTTGGAAAAACTGGGTGGTTTTTAATAAATTGAATAAGTATTAGTTATAATATAAATTAATTTCATACATTTAATAATTATTCCTAGTTTGAATAAGTTTCCTTAAAATTGCATTTGCTGCATTGCTTTGTTCATATTCGTTCTCAACTCTGAATGAAATGGTTCAGCTCATATTTTATTGAAACTATTACTTATGTAGGTATTATAAATGTGTTTAATTGAATTTTAAACGAAATTCGATTGTTATCGTCCGATTGTTACATCATTATCTATGATGCGCATGGATTAAGAAGTTGAAGATTGAAAGTGTCTTCGAAGCTCTTTCCTTACAAACGTAGTTTCGTCATATTTATATATGAGTGTGCAAACCCGTTAAAATGTTGCATGCATGTGAGCCTGAGCCTTGTGCCTAACACCTATGCTTCTGGTTTGCCTCTAGCTCCTGTACTACAGCTATCTAGAAAATTATCTCATAACCAGTGTGTGGTAAACAAGTTGAGAAGCATTACTTCGGCCTGTGGCATTACTTAGGGAAGTGGCTGCGGGTGTGATTTATAATGCTTTTATGAGAACGTTAGTAACAAGTAAAGTTTGGTAATTGACCGCGAGGAAGATGAAAATTGCGTTTTATTTTTCCAGAAGACCTGGTAAAGATTTTTACAGAATATGAGTAATTTTGTTGTAATGGATGTATACATGAAACATGCTATTATAGTTGAATGGAGGTATCCCTCCATTTAACCATAATAGCATGTTATTATGTTTAAAACATGTTATTATGGTGGAATGGAGGTATACATGAAACATGTTAGTATGGTGGAATGGAGGTATACATGAAATATGTGATTATGGTGGAATGGAGGTATACATAAAATATGTTATTATGATGGAATAGATGTATACACAAAACATGTTACTATGGTGGAATAGAGGTATACATGTAACATATTATAATGGTGGAATGGAAGTATAAATGAAACATGTTATTATGGTGGAATGGAGGTATACATAAAACCTATTATTATGGTAGAATGAAGGTATACATGAAACATGTTTTATTAAGTTATTTCTTTCAGCTTAAAAGTGGTAATACATACGTTGTAAGTTTAGATACGTTATTAGTAGAGCTTGCCTAGTCATTCTTAGTCGATGAACAAGGTTAAACAATGCCGGCTAACAAAAGGCTGTAGTCATTACTTGGATGGGTGATCGCTAGTCGCATTTACAACAGAGCGCAAATATTATAATAAAAGAAGCAATGATAGCCGAGCGGTTATAGATATGGATGCCGCAGGTCCATGGTTCGATCGCCGCCGCCGGCTTGAGCTTCACCGCATGGTGGAAGGGCATTTTGCGAATACAAATAGGGTGGTGCTGAGGGTGGTGGCGAGGGTAGTAGCTCGCCTGGCGAGTACTCAAGTAAAAAGTCGCCAAGCACCTAACAGTGTGTTCCGGCTGTAGTCCTTGAGAGCCAGTAAAACCACAGGCACATGATGAGACTTAACAACTGTAGATATGTCTCAGGCTGACGGACGCAGTTCGTCTTTGTGACGAAATGCATCTGTTATAGGCATAGTATACCGCTATAGTATATAATATGGTATACCAACATACATCAGGTGGGCGTCGTGCTTTTTCCGTTACAGTTACATAAAAATTTTAAATTTTCATTTTTAACATTAAAAATATATGCCAATATGGGATGAATAGAAAATCAGTGAGATTCGTTTTAAAAGTTTGTAGTTAATAGGGCACGTTAAGCCATCGGTGCCGGTGGTTGTCTGAGGATGTAAATTTTTATAGAATTGTAGCATATATATGGCAGAGCATAAACATTTTAAAACTTGGTTTGATAATATAACCTTAAGGCGACACGATAGAGACAATGCGCAGGTTTTGAAGGGGTGAAGCAGACGCATATCACCGCGCGGCGCGTGACGTAGCCAGTTTAGCTACTCGCGCACGTGCTTGTAACTAGCTAATAGCTAGTATTCTTTGTAGGAGCAAGTTGTGCCTATACTGATTTTTTATTTCAAAGTCGACTGCTTTAGTTTATACTTACTTAGTTACTAAAAGTCCTTGCTATACAGTGTAAACTTTATGATTAAATTTACGGATATCAAGATGATACCGTCAAACAATGAAACAATAAATATCAGTTTAGGTACGAGTCTGACTTAAGGTAAGAATACCCGAGCTGAATGAATGAAATAAGATTGAATGAACTGAAATAAAACAATATACAAGAACATATACTGTGTTGGTATTGAACCTCTGTATCGTGAAACTATTCTTTACACTTCACACGCTCGGAAACGTGTGGTTTAACATTCAAAATCTATGTAAAATGGTGCTTTTTCATCTGATAGCGTGGAAAAAGGTTTTTGAAATTGGGACCTTAATAAAAGTTTCCACTACCATTTCCAATCGCTTCAGTCCAACCCTTCGGTTCCTCAGGTTTCAAAACAAGTAGCCACACAAAGTAAAAACTTTGCAGCCTTGCATAGCAAGTAACTATTTGTATTTAGAAAATCGATCGAGATCCTCAAAATAGCAAAGGTCACTAAAATCTGGAAAATAAACTTTCCTCAAAATGGAACCGACTTTAACACTCAAAAGTGTGAAACAATTGGTAGAAGTCGGTACCATGCGCACAATCTTGTGATAATAGGTACTATTGAACTATCATGGTACCAACTTCAACAAGTTATCTCACACTTTTGAGTGTTGAAGTAAAATCCATTTTGAGTTAAAAAAAAGTATTTATTTCCATGTGTTAAATACGGTGTAATTTTTTTTTAAAATAAGACATTCAGTTGTAGTTTTTAACATGCACCAACTTCCCCCTTCATAATACAGTAGAATCCGTTTTTTTATATTTTATTGTGACGGAACATACTTGAGCCCCACCTGATGTTAAGCGGACTAACCTATGCCTAGAACAGATGCATTTCATCACAAGTGACGAATTGCACTGCGCCCGTCACTTGAGACATAGTTGTTAAGTCTCATGTGCCTGTAATTTCACTGGCTCTCAAGGACTGCTGCCGGAACAAACCGTAAGGTGCTTGGCGACAGATTTTCTACTTGAGGGTGGTACCAGGCAGGCAATCGCAAAATGCCCTTCCACCATGCGGGGAAGCTCAAGTCGGCGGTGGGGATCGAACCAGGGTACTGCGGCACGGCAGTCCATTGCTATTTCCACTCGGCCATTAATTCTTCAAAAGTCGTTCATCAAATGACATCAAAATGAAATAACAAACACGTCATAATAAGCGCACGTTATACAAAGCATTTTATAGAAAATAAAAATCATTGATATTTAGTAAATAAACAACTTACTATGTGTAATAATCGCGAAAACCTAAGACCACATCATTGATATTGTCGAATGAGCAAACCCAAAGTCCCTTACGAGAGATAGTTAAGTTGGATTCTCCATTTTCTAATCTGCATATTATTGCACCTCTCTCTTCAATCGTAAATGCTTTACGACGAGGTTAAGCTGTGTCATTTATTTCACATATGACTAATGAATATACGTGACCTTCAACTGTCAATTACCCACTGAGACTTAAAACAAAAAAGCCACGCACGCTCCGAACGTCGTTGGGTATCACGTGTCTCTCCCAAACATTGCGAAAAGTGTTAGGAATCATGTCGGTCACTATAACAAGACACTAGGGTTGTTGACTTGTTTTTTTAAAGTATGTTAAATTATTTAGGACACTGAAATATACACCTAACATTTTTTATAATTTTTTTAGGAGTCCTGAACTACTAGATATGCATCTTTTTATTTCAACTTTTAAAATTGGCGCTAAAAACTTATTCAATGGCGGCCTGTATGCTTATGACGTCACAAGTACAAAAACAAATAGTGCTGCAATATAATACGTTTTGCTTGCTTGCTGTATTGTCGTGCGTAATCGATTTTAGAATCGATTATAGAGGTTGTTCGGCAGAACGTGTACCATAGTGTAGGGGGTGTGTACATACTTACTCAAATAAAGCATCAACGAATAAAACAAAGACGGAACCAACACAGTTTCAAGCACGGATACATACTCATGTATAAGAAATAATCGACAAGGCTGCCGAGTGTCAGCATTGTTACACATTGTTGCACAGTTATACATGGTAATGAAATAAGTTTAAACGGCTTAAATCACAAATTAATCGAACATTATTGTAGTCCCGAAATGTAAACACTTTCAAGTGATCGAGACAATGGCGTGCAGTGACATCGGAATAAAAATAATGATAAACATACGCTTTTCCAACTGTTTAAAGTTGTATTACTATGAGTAATGATTGCAAAATGTTTCCATAGATTCTTGTTCCGAGTTTGGTGTGGTTTTATTATCTATGCTGATCTTTGATCAAATATCACGGCGAAATATGATCAAAGATAAGTGAGTCAAATGTACGTATTACACTATTAAATATATGGGATCTAATGGATTTGATAGTGTAGTAGGGGCCTAAATAGTAAATCGATAGTGATGCGACATTTTGAGAGCTACTTGCTATTAGCAATGACTAATGTCAACTGTCACTGTCAAAACCTTTGGAAGCAATCTGTCCAATTACTATTACCTAATCTGTGGCTTTGTTTTTGTTCTTATGACATCATTTCCGCCTTTACTTCCGTTTGAGATCACGTGACTTACAGAAAATTTAAACACATTTTGTTTATTCAAAATAAAGTTAATCCAATGCAGAATAAATAATTAGTTAATTTCATCGAGTTATGTGCTCCAACTACTATCCTGTTAACATTACATTGTATTTTATTTTAGACTGTGTCAACTACCCTATTAAAAATGGGTCACAATAAGCGAAATGTTACTATAAGCGAAATCATTATATCCGACTTAGTTATAAATAATTTTATATGAAAACCAAACTTCGCTGTGTCGTAATTACGTCATAATAAACGGATTCTACTGATTCTGCTGTATAGGTAACCAATCTTCTTGCATTTTACTCTGCCTTCAATTTTGTTGCTGACTGCAGGTGTATAAACACTCTTTTGGTGTCAGGTGGAGTATAGGTACGGAAATATATTTGTGTTCCATTTTAGTGGCTATTATTAATTTGTAGTCCAGCGGAACCAATATATCCGCTGTTGCAGTTTCGAGAACAATGGTTTCGGAGCACAGTGGCGTAATTATGTCACCTCGCAAATATAATTCACGAAATGAAATATCTGCATACGTCAGATACTGCAGCGATAATTAATGAAATTATTATTACGATAAAATGTTTGATAATTTTATCAAATTGAATATGAATTTTTAAAACATATTTACATATATTATTGTTAATAATAATGCCCGTGGGGTGCTGGTTTAGAATTACACCCCATGTCAGCGAATAAGGGTTAAAATACCGGAAGGTATGCAGAAGAGCGCCTTCTGAGGAACTGATATACTGAATTACTTTAATATATATAATTACTTTAATTACTTTGTTATTACCCTGTGATCACCAATACGCCTGTCTAGCATGGGAACTATGGCATACCCTTTCATGGATGGGCGAGGCTGTGTTCAGCAATGGACAATCCTGCTGATACAGTACAATAAACAATCAAAGTGAAATTTATATAGCACATTTAATAGTATCTCTCTAAACAATCTTACTCCGTCACCTTAGGTACCATTTTAAGAACGCGTATTCTCTGTCGATGCTGTCTCAAGAGCGTCAATAACTTTATTGGCATTCACTTCACGCGCAGGAAATTAGTTAGAAACAAGATTGCTGAAACGTACCCGCTCCGACGCAGAGCTCGCTAATAAGTTATAGGAGTTTGTACCATGTTCTTGATGCGGTAGATGTCATTTTCGTTCTGTATTGTGTTTGAATGGATACTGATTGCGTTGTCAGTTAACTTAAACTTGATTAATAAAGACATTAAAGTAGGTTATAGATACATCAATCATCAAATAATTGAAGTAATAGCTTCCTCGTCTGCATCCACGTCAATGATTTTTACATGAAGAAAAAGCATTTTGCCTGGCCTGCCAAGATAGCTAGCCTGGCTACGGCTACCTCAAGTTGTAGAATAAAATCTGTCACCTAAGACCTAATGGTATGTTTGAGCAGCTTTCCTTGAGAATCTCACAACATTTTCATGTGTCAGAACACTAACTGGAGATCCACAAAATTGTGTATAAATATTTAAGTGGCTTAACTAATTTTAATCAATAATACGGTTTAACTCACGTAAATAAGTCCAAAACCATCCTATATGTATATCATTTCGTAGTGTAATCAAAATACGACACGAGCGTCCCGATCTCTCCTTTAAAATACCGTCAGATGTTGTCAAAACTATGGTCGAAGCTATTTGAATTATTCACGTGAGTTGTCCCGTTCTTTTTTATGTAATTTTATCGATAGCATGCATCGATATCTACGGACTGTGGTTTAATCCTGACCGCTGGCTTGAGCTTCACAGCATGGTGGAAGGGCATTTTGCGAGTGCTCCACTGAGAAAAATGACTGTCATGATTCATGATAACTGCAAAGGAATTTTGAAATAAATATCCGTATTCCCAATAAAAACGGACCAAGAGTATTTAATTATAATTTGCACGTAAATCACAAGAATATGCCATGAATTGATGTTACGATAAAATATAAGGCAACAGCACAAGATTTCTTAGTGCTGAATACTCATATTTTGTTAGTATGCGTCATAACAAAATATCATGACAAACTCTAAATTACCCCTAACAGTAATGACAAAAAGTCGTGAAGGGAATCATAAAAACTTAGGAACGAATGGTATAGTTTCAATAATGAAATGATAAATTATTGTTAAATTCACGAAAATAAGAATACATTTCCTAACAACCTAACGGGAATGTTTTGATATCTTTTCGTTATTATCATAGCAGTTTTAAAGAGCTTTCACGTATTATAATCGTGCATGGGCGAATAACTTATAATCCGTATTTACCTGGTGATTCTGCTGCACTAGACTGCCGAGTGTTTCCGATTGCTGCCGATGTCAATATGTAATGTTAGCTGAATATCTTTCGGAACCGTCCGATTATTTCGTTAGCGCGATGCAGGATTCCATACATTCGTATGCATTTTGTATAGGAAAGAGCGTTAATAGCGATAGCGCCATCTATGTACTGCAAAAGGAGCTGCAAATTTAAACTTTTTGACATTAATTTGGCTCTACAGATCTGGATGAAATTACAAAGAGTGGATAGTGAGCATTATGAAGAAATATCTTTTAATAAAATTAGTTCGTTTAATAAAAATTACTCGATACAAAAAGGAGACGAAACTCTGATGAAGACTCATTGGTTGAAAATTTTTGACCGACAGGCTAAAGCTAGAATGGGCAGAATGGATATTGGCTTCAACTAAACTAAAACTTCAGCTTGAGCTAAATCTAACATAAAAGGCCATTAGATTAGCTTTTTCTACGTGAGGGTGGTAGCCAGTCAGGCAGGCACTGCAACTTCTAGGGACATCGTGTCGGTCACGAAAGTTGAAAATGACATTACAATCTTTTATTTCTTCCCAACGAATAATTGTTTCAATAATTATTTAGAACGTTACATCATAGTAAATTATTGGTAAAAACCCATTACTACTTACTTATGATTTAATAACAATGTTTTGCGTAGAAAATTATGTTTTTTTGTCATGCACTGTCTTGATATTTTATTTTCGGTTACGCACTAATTCTTGATTAATTGTCATGCAAAATTTTGCTTACGACAAACTTGCAATTAGTTATGATATTCCTGTTAAAAAGAAGGTATGTCGTAATAATTTAGCATTTGGTTACTTTATTTGTATATGAAAGGTTGTCATGACTTTTGGTTGTTATCTGAATTGAAACTTGTAGTGACGAAACCTGAAGTATATCCGCCTTCGTGCTATTTCATCATACTCTTGATATTATTACAGGCATCAGCATTATAAATTATTCTGCACGACAATAAGTAATGAAGGACGGAAATCATTTTTCTCAGTGTCGCCTGGCTGGTAGCTACCACCTGGCTAGCTAGCCAGGCTCTCAAGGACTGCTGCCGGAACTCACTGTTAGGTGTTTGGTGATAGATTTTCTACTTGAAGGTGGTCGCTAGCCAGGCGGATATTCGCAAAATGCCTACTAACATGCGGTGAAGCTCTAGCCCGCGGTGGGATTAGAACCATGGACCTGTTTCGCGGCAGTCCAAAGCCAATGCCACTGAGCCATCACTGCTTCAAAACGTGACAAAATGCACAAGCAGAGGTTATCGTCTAATATCATCTGGCCCTCGTGCTAGTTCCATCACGATATACAATAATGAGATTATATTGAGGTTAAGGCTTTCCTATCGCTTATGAAACAAAAATATTACTTAAATTAATGATTATATAATGATAAAACACTCAACACACCCTAATAATAATGATCCAGAACTCATTATAACCTAATAGTAAGATAGGTAAGTCTTAACTACTGCAATAAAGTTGAGACGGCTCATTGACCGCGCGCCGCTGAATCCTACGATTATCTCGAGGGCCTAACGCCCCTTTGGGTTACGTAATGACCATTACATCAGGCGGGGTGATTTATACCATTGCGTTATCAACTTTGGGCTGTTGTTACATAGATGTGGTGGGCACCGGGGTAAGCTAAAGCAAATTCAAGTTTGCTACAATATTTATTTATTGAGATATATATATGTCACCGTTTTATTGTACTAACCGTTAGTTTATAATAAATCTAGTTAGATTATAAACTGTCGATAGATTGTGAATGGAAACTAAAATTTACAATATAACGTTTAAATTTTCGTTAGATTATAAACTAACCATGTCCAGCCGACAAAATGTAATTATGTGGATCAACAACAATTTACCATAGATCTACGAAAGTATTACAGTGGCCATAAGCAAAATACGTAGGTACAGATTTTTAGTGTACTATTTTTTGGCTTATGTTTAACTTACCACCAGATATAGTAGAGTAACATATAACAGACAAAAACAGTAAATTAAAATATTTAAGCAAAATTACTCAAAATAAATCATAGTTAACCCAAGAGTAGTAAATGATCACCAGAAGTAGTATATGAAATTAAATTTATGTGGCGCATCGCCGGCCGCTGCACGGCACGCTCGCTTCGTTCACTCGGCTCGCGCGTTGTTGTAGTCACAAGTTAAAACATAGTGAACATTTACTACATTTGGTGAACGATTAAATTTTTGGTAAAAGAACTAAGGGTATCAAAGCATTTTATGGTGGTCATTATTTTAAATCCCTTAGTTTTTTTAATGCACAAACTCAAAATGAATATGTTTTTTTTTGTCTGACTATTCTTTTTGTTCTTAACTCTATGAAATGAACTCATGGCAACTATATCGGCGACCAATCAAAGGACGGTTCACAATTTTGCCGGCGATTATAGATCGTTAGATTATAAACTGCTAGATAAACATGGTCAGTTTATAATCTGACGAAAATGTAAGATCCAGATTGTTTTTTTTTTTTTTATGCCTGATAGGTTAGCCTTTGACCACTATCTCACCTGATGGTAAGTGATGATGTGGTCGAAGATGTTGTTCAGGCTAACCTAGAAGTACTGGCTCTCAAGGACAGCTGCCGGAACACACCGTTAGGTGCTTGGCGACAGATTTTCTACTTGAGGGTGGTAGCTAGCCAGGCGGGCATTCGCAACATGCCTTACCACCATGCTGTAACGACTGCCATCCTCAGACGATAACCGGGACCGACGCACGGAAGCGCTCAGTAGTAATGTCACTAGCGGTCACCCATCCAACTCATGACCGCGCGCGACGTTGCTTAACTTTCCTGATCGGTTGAGAACAGCTAAGTAAACTTCGCTACGAGCGCTTCAACATAATATTTCTGTGGTGTTTTGTTTGTTACAGGCGAACAATGTGACAGCTACCTCGAGTATTATAAGCAAATTACAGAACAATACACGACAGACGATGAGGACGAAGAGGCGACAGACTTTCGACTTGAGTGTGGTAGCTAGCCAGGCGGGCATTCGCAAAATGCCCTACCACGACGCTATAACGACTGCCATCCTAAGACGATAACCGGGACCGACGGCTTAACATGCCCTCCGAAGCACGGAAACGCTCAGTAGTAATGTCACTAGCGGTCACCCATCCAACTCCTGACCGCGCGCGACGTTGTTTAACTTTGCTGATCGGTTGAGAACAGCTAAGTAAACTTCGCTACGAGCGCTTCAAAATTTCAATTGTAAATTTCAATGTTCGTTCACAATCTATCGACAGTTTATAATCTCACTAGATTTTTTATAAACTAACGTATCGTACAATTATCCGGTGACATATATATAAAATAATACAGGTTCAGTTAGTCATCTTACAATATAGAAAAAAGAAGTAAATACACTTCCAACTATGTCCGTCAACATTATTATTGAATTTATTAACAAAATACTTTGAACTATATACAAAACTACAGTTATTACAATAAAAGCATTTAGATCCCTTAAGTCATTGTAGACTCATAGGCAGTCCAAATGCTCTAGCCCACTACCAGTTGGCAGCATGCCCAGCATGCTGGCAGCATTGCCCCGTTGAATTGCAATGCTTATTCTTTGTGCCAAATAGGTGCCAGCAATTTGATCACGCGTCGCATCGACCAAGCGCTCTGATAAGTTTTGGAAAATACGATGAGCTCCCGGTCCCCACGGATCCAACGTCTCAACACCAAACGGCTCAAATATGTAACCCATACCGAGGTTAGCATACTTGCGCCGCTTGAGTTGAAATTTGAAATTGAATTTTGAATTTGATAGATCTAAGGGCGAGAAATGACACAAGCGTACACCGTGGTAACTGGTTTATTACTGCCAGCAACCCCGAGCGCAACTATACACATCATTATTTGGAAGACCTAGTATATATATATATCTATACATAACATTTTATTAAAAAATGTTTGTAATAAACCAACTTCCTCAGTCGTTTTGATCGTCCAGGCGTGCTGCCTGCTTCCGACTGGCGTTCATGTTCCGGCTATTGTATTACGATTGCAGGCGTTATAGCACGGTGATAGGGCATTTTGCGAATCTAAATTGCTAATACATGAAGTTCATAAAAGTAATCGCTCAAGTGCGGGTCGGACGCCTGGGAAAAATCAATTTTTTTTCTAGTTTCTGTGTTGGTAATAGTTATAGCCAGTCCGAATCGCATTTAGCCGATTTTTACATCCAAATTTAGATCCTTACGTTTTGTAAACTGCGTTCCGAACTGCTTTGCCAAACTAATAAAAAATATTTTTTACTAATATAAATTTTATTCGTGATTATAATATTTACATAGCTACAACAATACAATACAAATAATTGCTCATTAAAATAATGGATTGCCGTTTGGATGAGTATAACTTCAATAATTTGTAGTTGAACCGCGCTGTCATTATGTTAAATTATTGCAAATGGGATTTGAGATAGGCCGCGTATAATCGTGATGGAGCGGTCTTACGGCCCGTGAATTATCTAAACGGCATTGCTTGAGGGTCGACATCTGTTACAGAATCTCTTACTTTTACAATAACCTTAGAACGGTACCTAATTTAACCTGAACTGCTCAGGCTCAGGTAGACAATATTTCATTATGGATTGGTTTCTTTATCCTTAATTCAAATTGTTGTTATTTCGAGTCTTTAACGTTTCGGTTGTTATAGAGATTGCATTAGCAATAAGACCGTTGATTGTGTTGCTATTGTATAACTATTATTGTGTTTAAATTAAGCGCATTTTTGTGCTTTTATCTGTATTGTAGGTTACGGTATGCGATAAAGAGTTAACGTATCGTATTTCGAGTTATTAAGGTTTTTGGTTGTTATTCTTTCGAGTTCTTCGGGTTTACTTTGTTATTATTTCGAATTATTAAGGTTTTTCGTTGGTATTATTTTGAGTTATTAAGATTATCGCGAAACATAAATTTATAATAAATAATCGATCTAGTCTGATATATATTTTATCGAAGGATCAATCACACAATTTTTTTTTAAATCTGCTATGAATTATATGAATTTCGAAATCCTTTTCCATGCTGGCGGATAAGAAGCACATATCCATGCAGATTTCGAATTATAAACAACGCCTTTCCGAGTTAGTGAGCTGTAATAGTTATTGGTTATGCAAGGCTGCAAAGTTGTTATTTGGCGCGAGTACTTTTATGGCAAACATGTTTTCAGCCGAAGGTTTCAAAGGTGCGAGACGCAAAATAATTGGCTGCCGAGCGCAACGTACTATTTTCCGCCTCATTTTACCGCGGAAAATGATATATGCAATAAAACTGCTTAAATATTGTAGTAAGCTTGAGTTATTCAACAGTAAATATTATGATTTATATTACAAAAATTTCAAATTTTTACGGTAAACTAATTTTTTTGCAACTTTTATAAATGAAATCATTTCGAATTTCAAAAACTGGATTTTTAATGTTGTTGGATAGAAAAGCAGTTTTTTATGAGATTTTGAATGATAAATAACAACTTTTCGAACCGCTTATGACATTACTAGTGAGCGCTTCCGTGCTTCGGATGGCACGTTTAAGCCGTAGGTCACGGTTGTTGTCTTCAGATGGCAGCCTAATGTTAGGACATTTTGCGAATAAATATAATATTATATTATATATATATTAACTTATAAATATATATTATATTTATAAGTTAATATAATAATATAACTAACTATAATAATAGTTATAGCTATGTAAATATTATAATCTTGAATAAAATGAGTGACCACAAATTATAGAATGTATAAAATTAATAAAATGTATTTTTTTAATTTGGAAAAGTAGCTCGGAACGCAGTGTAAGAATCTAAATTTGAATGTAAAAAGCGGCTAAATGCGACTCGCTACACCTATTACCAACACAGACACAGGAAATAAACGTAATTTTTTTTCGAGATCCTTACCAAGCGTTCAACAAGCACTTGGTCGCTTTTTATAATTAACTGTTATAGTTTAGAGATTTAGCATGGTGGTAGGACATTTTGCGAATGCCCGCCTGGCTAGCTACCACCCAAGTAGAAAATCGCTAAGCACCGAACAGTGTGTTCCGGCAGCTGTACTTGGGACCAGTCATTCTAGGTTATTCTGAACAATATCTTCGACCACTTACCATCAGGTGAGAAAGTGGTCAAAAGATAGCCATCAGCTAAAAATAAAAAATAATTCTTAAGAAGTATTTATAACCTTTTGCATCATGGTCATTTTGCTACTTGTGTCCCACTGCGCTACATGTCATCTCACGTTTGTTGGGTCAGTTTCTTCCTTAGCACCTAACTGCACTGCTGCTTCTTTAGCACTGTTCCAGCAGCTGTTCTTGAGACCTAATGAATTCTTGGTTAAGCCTATTCACCATCCTCACTTACCAACAGGTTATACAGGGATCACCAAAAAACTAAAAGAGCAAAGAACGACAAGCGGAGCAAAGGAGAGAGTTGAGCTTTTCGAAACTAAAACAAGTGAATCTTGTGTAAATTGCCTAATATTCGAAAAGTATTCAGTAACCCATTTTTTATCAAAGCAAACACAATCAAAGTATCGTTACAATATCATTATTTACAAGGATTACTTAGATCTGGAATAATTCCGCTTTAAGCAAAAAGACAAATAAACTCACGAAAACATCTGAGATTGGGTAATATTTCAAATGCTCTTTGATTTATGTAAATTCGAGATAAACTTCGTTTTAATTACAAAGTTTGTACATTAATTGTTCGACCCAGCGGGTTGAAAGCAAATGAGCTTTTTGCGTAATTGATTCAACTAAGTTTTCAATTAAGAGAAGGTGGATAATGTCTTTGTAGTCGTTTATCTTTGTCATGATTTACAAGTATGTATATTTTCAATTTGTTAGGCTAATTTTGACGGGGTTTGGTTTTTATTTCTGTTCGAGAGTATGTTTAAGCCCGACGCGCCGAGGAGGACATAACGGAAACTCGAGAACGTTTTCTCCCCTGTGTGTTCAATGTATTATTTCAGGTAGGTAACAAAATCTGTCATCTGTATATTGTTGTGGCAGTAAGGTGAGAGTTTGTTCCCATTAGTAAAATTACCAGGATTTTTTCAGAGTGGCACTAGGTTTGTATTTAAGGGGTTGACAAGTGCTAAATGACAAGACTTGAATAGATTTTTAAGATAATATATATAGTTTTTAGCAGGAAAAAAAAATTATGTTAATCTTGATCATATTTGCTAAGGATAAATTAATTCTCAAACACGTTTCCGTAAAATTTTCTTAACAGAATAAAATTGCAATAATGATTCCTAATTACGCTTAAAACGCAAACATTTTAATTATTTACATGCATAATATATATGTATTTATGTGTGTAAAAATATAATAGTAAAATAGCAAATCTTCATCAGGGTTATATTTAAGATTTAAGTTATTAGTTTAGTGTCAAAACGCTTTGTTTAGTGTTTCACCCAACTGACTGTGATTTTACCATCGCTGCTTCTCTTTCATTCCTACGCAATCCGATAGTGATAGAATTTCAGCATTTGGCAGTGTCTTAAGGCTTAAGCTTGATAAAAAGGATCAAGTCTTGAAGAGAGATTATCTGGGGTGCCAAAAGACGTGTTGTCCATTAATCCGCCCAAAGAACCGCTGATATGACGTTGTGGAGTGGGACCAGTGCAAGCTTCAGGAGCTGGATTCATGTGCTTCGTGTGCCAAAATTAGTGAGTTTTTTTATGTTATTGTGACGGAACAAGCTCGAGGACCACCTGATGTTAAGTGGACTAACCTCTGCCTATAACAGTTGCAATTCATGACAACTCACGAATTGCACTGCGCCCGTCACATTGAGACATAGTTGTTAAGTCTCATTGTGCCTGTAATTTCACTGGCTCTCAAGAACTCCTGCCAGAACACACCTTTCGGTGCTTAGCGACAGACTTTTCTACTTGAGGGTGGTCGCTAGCCAGGCGGGCATTCGCAAAATGCCCTTCCACCATGCGGTGAAGCTCAAGTTCTGGGCGGGATTCGAACCATGGACCTGCTGCGCGGCAGTCCATAGCCAATGCCACTGAGCCATCACTGCTTCATAATACCGCAGTGCCTTGACGAGTAGTGCTTTTTGTTGTTGGATGCTAAGACCCACTTTTAGCATTGGTTTGCCACCAATGTCATAAATAAGTAAGTACATTTAAGCCTGATGAAACACTCGAGCACCAACTGACAATAATTGACATAGTGGTAAATTCTACTCTATCAGAAATAAAGAGGTAATAGGCAAGCACGGTATTACAATTTAGAAAACTGTACTGTATGATTTACGGGAGCTGATTGGAGTAGGTCGGATACTACAATTTGCATGTGAATGTTCGAAAACTCAACCTGCCACCTCAACTTGCGCAACCCCAGAACCGATACCGAACATTCAAGAAAATTACTTACGAACTTCAGAAATGGAGTTTTGCTTCCGGCGGGGCGCACGCAACGATTTGTCACGAAATTGCCCAATTTCACGTTATTTGCCTCAAAACTTTCGCACTTAGCCGTTTTTCTTGCATTCCAAATGTTTTTTATAGGCCAAGGTCGGGAGTAATGGTAACGATGATTTGGGGTTTGATAGAAACGACTAAGTTGGGGAAGTTTTTGCATTGGCGCATCGTTTATTTTCTGGCATTACGCGTGACAGTTTTTGTAGGACGTGAATTATATGGCAAGCTTCTGGTAGGTCAGTATCATATGTTATATTCTTGAAACAAAGTCGGTTTGTAAATTTTGTACTTAATTGCTTTTTGTAGAAGCAAATAATTATATGTCGTAAAAAGTGACTAAGAGAGACGAGGAATGCTACAGCTCACGTCATTTTTTTCATAATGAAGTGTTACTGCAAAGTATGCCTACAACGGGCTATTAATCAGCTAACCCATGATAATATTTGAATACTAGAAAGTTAGCTGATTTGCTACGTCTCGAGAGTATAAGGAGATTTTGCGTTAGGTAGGCGGCTGGCCATCAAAGCAAAGCCAAACATCCCATTAATAAGTCATTGTATTGCTATCTTTTGTGAATTAAGAAAAAACATATTGTACCTACCCCTATTACAGTGGAATAAGGGTAGGATGATGATTACGTAAAATTAAAAAGTATTGCGACCACCCACCCCTCATACTTACTCATAATTTATAATACAAAATGTGTATGTTTTTTAAACAATGCTTACCTATTAAACTTCTAAATTGATGTGGTTGAATCCAAAACATAAGTTTTCACATCTCGGATATTGTATCCAAAGGTTACTTTTATCCTAATAAAATATATAGTTCTCGAGAAAACTGGAGTTCATGTCTACCAAGTCAAGAGATGCCTTCGAGCTTTTAAGAAAAAAGCAGCAGAAGCAGTTGTTTTAAATGATGCTGCAACGTTTAAATACTCCGGAAATGAAATAGAAATGAAAAATGAACTGGAAAAGAACTACTTGTTATTTTATATGCTATATGGACCAGGGGATAGACTTCCATCTTCGGTAAGTGTGAATTTATATATCTTGTCGTAGTTAGTAGTAGTAATCAGACTATAGAAGTCTGATTTATAGTGAAGCAGCCGTTTAAAAAAAATACAAAGTACAACCTTATTTCAGTATTATCTTTCATATTTATAATGCGGTTTACTAACGGGCTATTTATATTCAAATCTGTCAGGTTATTCAAAGCATATTCTAAAAATCAATGCAGTGCGGCTACACGTCCACAATAGAATCAATTTGCTCCTTTGTGTTACTCGGAACGCGGTTGCTATTGTTTGGATGTGATGGATTATCACTGAGTGGTTTGAGCGAAGCGATCTGAGCGGAGTAGAGCACTTTCCAAATACAATTTTTAATACCTTTGCAGCGTCACATAACTTCAATACGGCTCCATATGCCATATAATTACTACACCTATTTCTTCTTTCTATGGAATACATTAGATATAAATTTGATGTGATGAATTATTTCTTAGTGATTTGAGCGAAGCGACCACTGCTGGTTGGAGCGAAAAGAATATTAATAAGAGATTCATAAAAACAAATCTTTAGTATTGTGTCATTACAGTAATAAAAATATGATACTGGTAGTTTAAATAATAATCGCTTGCTCTAGCACCCTAAGGTTCAAAGAAGCTCATTGTGAGCTAAGGCTTTACAGAAAATCTCGCAGCGCGGCTGGTGGCTGAATTAAGGGTAATTTATGTGGGTGCCGTGATCAGCTTCGCGGTAAGGTACAACCGTGTTGGGGATTCTGGCTGTCTTTATTATTGATAATTTTTTGCTAGTTAATTACTAACGCTGACCATGGGTTGTGTTCTTAATAAATCATGTTTAGTAATCTGCAATTGTTTTTTTAACTTCCGTATTAGACTACAAGTACCCGTTACAACGCCTACTCCGTGTCACCTTTTAGTCAACTAAAAGATAACAAAATGTTGGTTGTAAACAAATTTTATTTTAGATTATGCATCGAGTCGAGGAATTATCTGGTAATATAAGAAGTCTTTTGAACCGTAGCATTCGAAATGTGAGCTATTATGGCGAATGTCATAGCAACGAATACAAACAAAACGTATTATCTACGAATAAATATGTATTGGTAGTGTATAACATATAGGGTTAACTATTTTAAGTTACTCGAGGTGTTTATGAACGTGATTTATATCAATCTGGACTCACTGATTTGTATTGTGTATTTGTGGTGTCATGATGCGGATTGTCAATTTTTGGTAACAATAATTAACGATAGAAAATATGAACACACACACAGTAATTTATAGCTCGAGGCGATAACATTTAAAATGATAAAGTCAGCCAAAATAAATTTGCGGCTTCAGTATGGGTGTTAATTGAATTTCTAATCCCACATTAAATTTCGTGTCAATATTCTGTATAAATTATCCTAAGTTGATAGTTGTAACTCATTTCGATTGCCTGGACCCTTGACTTGCTAGCTTTTTTTTAATGTTATTGTGACGGAACAAGCTCGAAGCCCACCTGATGTTAAACGTACCTCTGCCTATAACAGATGCATTTCATCACAAGTCATGAATTGCACTGCGCCCGTCACTTTGAGGCTTAGTTGTGAAATCTCATGTGCCTGTAATTTCAGTCGCTCTCAAGGACTGCTGTCGGAACACACTGTTAGGTGCTTGGCGGCAGATTTTCTACTTGAGGGTGGTCGCTAGCCAGGCGGGCACTCGAAAAATGCCTTTCCACCGGTGAAGCTCAAGCCCGCCGCGGGATTTGAACCATGGACCTGCTGCGTGGCAGTCCATAGCCAATGCCAATGAGCCATTACTGCTTCAAAGCTAGCTGCGGTAGTAACAGCAATTGGACTATGTTTTGCCACTAGAGTACTTCAACAACTTTAACCTAAAAAGACCTATTGTATATAATTCTACCGTAATACATCACCTCAGTGCTATAATGAGAAAATTGGGTTCGATCACGGTAAGTCTTTCTCACGCAGCTGCGCAGGAAAAATGGATTGGCGCTGTTATTTCTTATTAATTTCTAGTCACGTAAACGGCGAATCGAGATAATAGCCCTCGGGGTTTAATGGGGTAATTATCGTGGCTGATGCTTCAGAAATACGTTTTGGAGCGAAATGATGATAGATCGTAAAGCTATAATTTAGTGCCCAGGCAGAAACGAATAGTACCTAGGTACTGTACTGTATCAGCCGGATATTCCACTGCTGAACACTGCCTCTCTCAATATAGGGGGGTTTTCCATAATCCCCACGCTTGGCAGGCGGATTGGGGATCACAGTGTGAGATATCAGTTTCTCAGAAAGTACCGTTGCCCACCTTCTGATGTGTTACCCTTAGTCGCCTCTTACGACACCCACGGGTTGAGATGGGGGGGTGACATTCTAAGGCCGACGCCCCACGGGGAAGGACAGAGTTCCTAGGTACGTAAATTGATTTTCAAAAATTAGAATTATGTATAAATTGAACCATGAATGGATTCGAACACGCGGCTAGCAAATTTTTCCTTCTATTGTATTTAATTTTTCCATTGATTCTTTTTTAAAATTTTTTAGTCTTCTGTAACCATATAATACAACAGTAAATTGATTGTTTTGCGAAGCGAATAGACACACAAAACTATAATGTAAGATTTTTTTACGTAAAAGTGACAGGATTCGAACCCGCGACCATTCAACTGTATGGTGAGGACATGATAATCCAAACTGAGCTACTGCAGTGGATTGACTTTGCCACAGTTACTCTGTTTTTTTGTATGCTTGATAGGTTATACTTTGACCAGTATCTCACCTGATGGTAGGTGATGATGTGGTCGAAGATGTTGTTCAGGCTAACCTAGAATTCCTGGCTCTCAAGGACAGCTGCTGGAACACATCGTTAGGTGCTTGGCGATAGATTTTCTACTTGAGGGTTAGCACCACCCTGCCAGGCGGGCATTCGCAAATTGCTCTACCATCATGCTATAACGACTGCCATTGTAAGACGATATTAATAATTATATATTTTTGTTTTGAAAAAATAATAAAAAAAAATTTTTTGTGTATTTTTTTTTATTTTTCATTTTATGCCTGATAGGTTAGCCTTTGACCTTTTGTGAGATATCACCTGATGGTAAGTGATGATGTGGTTGAAGATGTTGTTCAGGCGAACCTAGAAGTACTGGCTCCCAAGGACAGCTGCCGGAACACACCGTTAGGTGCTTGGCGACAGATTTTCTACTTGAGAGTGGTAGCTAGCCAGGCGGGCATTCGCAAAATGCCCTACCACCATGCTATAACGACTGCCATCCTAAGACAACAACCGGGACCGACGGCTTAACGTGCCCTCTGAAGCACGGAAACGCTCAGTAGTAATGCCACTAGCGGTCACCCATCCAACTCATGACCGCGGGCGACGTTGCTTAACTTTGCTGATCGGTTGAGAACAGCTAAGTAAACTTCGCTACGAGCGCTTCAAAGTGTTTTAATGCCTATTAGCGCCCGCCGCGGCAACACTGGACCGCGCCGTGGTCCCTTTGAACAGAATTTTGAATATTTACATGGAGAAAAGTAGTAAAATATATGAAATAATACATTATAGGCTCAAGAGACTTTTGACATCAGGTGCTTATTCAGTCAAAAACATATAAAAAAAAACAGAAAAGAAATTAAAAAAAAAATCTTTATCAAAACAAACAAAAAGTCATCTCAAATTGTTTCTTAGGACTAGCAGACGTCAACTCTAAGAGGTTGTAAGCATTTTACCAATAACCCTGTATATTTGTATACAAGTGCTTAACATAACATAGCTTCTATAGGTCAATAACTCTACGGTTTTGTACAAAACCAAGATCAAATACAATTATGAAATAACAATGTATATCGGTAGGAAACAACAAAATACAGACAAAAATATGCCACATGCAGATATTGTTCTTTTAAGCCCAACCTAATTATACCCAAAGGTCACGGCGACCCAACAAATGCGAGGCCAAGAGACCCGCGTGTGTGTAACAACACAATGGTGGGATCTCTTTGAGATTGCCGTTTGTGTAAACACATGACATGTTTGTGTTTTGGGTTGCATTTTAGTCGATTGTGGAATATTTACTCAATTTTTGGAATGAGGAAGTGTGTACTAAAGCTTCTCTGTGCGTCACATACTAGATGTTAAAATGACCTGGGGGCCACTTCTTATAGAAGTAATAATTTAATGTTACTGCTAAAATATATACCTCCGCACGTAAGTTATACGAGCTTTCAAACGGTAATGGAATCGCTCGACGTTTTGATGACGTCACGTGAACAATTTCTTGACATGAAGTATTATTGTTTCAATGACGAATCCATCAAATTAATCTATCCTTAAAAATTACCTCCTAGCAGCTGATTTAAACTTGATGTAGACTACTTTACAAGAAACATGTTTTTAATTGATGTTTAAAGTATTATATCAGCCTGTATGCCTACTCGTAAGTCGGTGGCAGTTCATGTCAGCGTATGATTATTTTAAGCATAAAATAAAGCGCTCTTTAGAACTAGTAGTGTGTAAGAGTAGTATTTCAAAGTTGGCGCTTTGGGGTCCATTTATGTAATCTGTTAGTAACAAAATCTGATTGAAATCATTGAAAATAACGATCTCGCGGTTATGTATTCAAGTAGTTTCTAAACAAAGCTGTTATTTATTGATGTCCATCATTTTATAACAACTTTAGTTAGTGACAATAAATGTTCGTACGAAGGTAATCATGAAACTGCAATTTTTCTATGATATCAATCAGATTTTGTTAGTAAAAATTACATACCTGACCTTGACTTGCTGGAACGTGCAGGAACACTTACTTAGTCATTAATCTGTAGATCATATATATTTCATCTAATGACCTTTAATTAGTCAACTAGTCTACAATGCGATTAAAATAAGAATAGGACGGGCTCTCGGCTAACTTCACTCATATTCACTCTAATAAGTACGATCAGCAGAAGAAACTTAAAAATAGAGCAGTGCCATATATTTATAGGTAATTTTAAATGCACTCATTTAAAATTGTAACTTTTAATAAATTCATATTTTTAAGGTTGACAGCACAGACGCCATTTTGGTTTGATGAAAACGCGGGCGTCAGGGTCTTATTTCTCCGACAGTGTACTACTATGCGACACGTTTCCGAGTGTTTATAGATCTTCTCGTTTAATTTTTTTTTGACTGTTTAATTTGTTCTTGATGACTGTTTAATATGTTTTTGGTGATTGTTATATTTGTTTTTGTTACCTGTTACGATGATAACGATGAGTCTGACGCAGTGGGCCATCAGGACATGCGGCATCGAAGAGCGAAGCGATTCAAATTAAGATACCTAAGTACAAAATATTGCTAACAAATAAAATCAGTTCAAATTATTTCAGTATTTGCTGTACCTACAGTCACCTACAACTTCGTTTACTACTATGACTACTTGTTTTTTACACGACTGCCCACATAAACGTGTGTTAAGTTTATAGGTTTCACGTATGTATGTATGTTTGTGACTTTCTTTATTTCACCATAACTTCTAAACGGCTTAACCGATTTTAATGTACGAGATATCGTTAGATTTATCTTGATAGCTCAGGTGACACTATGTAAATAAAAAAATAAAAAACAAACTGGTGGATTCTAGACGCCATATAGTGAGAAAAACAATTTATTTTCCATAGCCATCGTGTTGGTTATGAAAATGATTGGCTTTAAAAAAAGATTCCATAAAAATATTAACTGGCAGTTTTGATTTCAATTGATCGATAAAACACTTAAAGAAAATAATTTATATGCAGTCGGGTTTTTTATTTTCCTTATTAATTTATACATGTTTTATCAATTTTTTTTTGCACACTGTACCAAGTTCTAGTTTTGACGTCACAACATGGCGCTAGGCCGATCCTATTCTTATTTTAATCGCATTGTACCTAAAATATTTTTTTATAATACATGGGGCACACTAAGCTATTTGAACTATTTGAATTTTGAATGTTGTATTTTTTGAAACGACTTACGCACGCTGAAGCACATAGAAAACATGCCTTCAGATCTGTGGTCCTCCTGTTTTAAAAATGGTTCGATCGCATGAAAAAAATTTTAAAATGTAAAGGAGAGTATTTTGTAAAGTAATAAATATTATGTTATTATTTCTTTTCAAAATACTCCTCTGTCTACTACATGTTGTTTTTTTAAGTTACGCAAAACTTTTAGTGTGACCTACGTACAAATGCCCTGTAATTAGTCGTTATCATGACTAGAGTCTAACTAGTGACTAGAGTAAATAATAAATTTAAAATTATTTTTCTAACCTACTATATTTTTTCTGTGGTTTCACCGACATGCAGGTAATAGGATCTAGAAAAACAAGAATAAAAATTTAACAGTACATTTACTAATTAAGGAAACTATATAGCGAGAATGGTGAGCGGCGAGTTCCTATAGATACGTATCAAGCGACTGTTTTTTATGTTATAAAATGACGTGAAACGTGCCTGAAGAAAAGCGTCATTCCTGTTCATTACACTTACACAGTGTCTCCTGTCGCATTGGGCTTGACATATTTTTTGTTGTTCAAATTCAGTTGAATTTGAACATGCCCGAGGCCCACCTGATGTTAAATGCCTACAACACTCCTTATAACAGTTGCATTTTTGTTATACCTCATGTGCCTGTAATTTAATTGGCTCTCAAGGACTGCTGCCGGAACGCACTGTTAGGTGCTTGGCGACCGGTTTTCTACTTGAGGGTGGTAGCTAGCCAAGTTAGCATTCGCAAAATGCCCTCCACCATGCCTTGAAGCTTAAGCTGGCGGTGAGGATCGAACCATGAGCCGGCGGCACGGCAGTCTATAGCTATTACCCCTCGGCCATCGTTGCTTCAAATGCACTCGTCACTCTGAGACGTTAATTCTTCTGTCTCGTTTGCCGAGTAATTTCACTTGCTACACGCCTTAACACAGTAGTGATTGCAAACTACTGTTTTGAGACAGAAAAATTAAATAAATGCTTATGTAATATATGGTTCAGTGGTTCTATATTTTATAAACGACTAGGTATAATATGGTCAAGAAAATTAGAACAACAGGGCTCTTGACACTTTCATTCACCGAAAGCATAGAACATATAATAATACTACGTACGAAAGGTAGCAAGAGATCACCGCGTAAAGGGCCTGCATTAAAATTGACTGTTTTCATAACAATGTTTTTGAGATTTTTTCGTGGTGCCACAGAAATCATGTTTTTAAATCATATGTTTATAAGTCTTTTAGTATTTTTCCTGTGGAGTGAGAATTGCAGCACGCAACACCTACATGTCTTAGTCAAAGAGTCGAAAATACTAGCAGTGCCTTCTGAAGAAAAACATGCCTGCCAAGTGTGAGGATTATGGTAAACCCTTTTCAATGGGAAGGCCTTTTTTCAACGCTGGACGCTATGTATGTATTTTTAGAGAAACTATATTGTACCAAACAAATCACAGAAGCCAATATACATGGAATGAGGGTAAGAAGAAGATGCTTTAATTCGCTAACTGCTCATGTACCGTGGTAGGTACTTACCCAAAGAAGCAATATTTCATACTAATGCCCCGGTTCCGAGCATCGTAATTAACTCTCAGACCGGAGATGATTTCAATTAAATATTTAGGTAAGTATAGGCAAATTAGTAGGTAACGCTGCACGCCACAGTGTTCAATCAGTAGGTAACTGGCGGATAAACAACTTAACTCAAAGTACAAAAGCTTTGCTATGTTAGACGAGTCAGGATGTCTACTTAGCTATTATTTGCACAAATCCCTTGGCAGAATTTTAACTATTTAAGAATTTATATTGAAATAGTAGACTTTGCAAGTGTTGATCGCGGTGTTAACTAAATATTTTCAAAAAATGCACTTTCATAATAGAAAGTTTATTTTTTCTTTATTTTGTACCTTAGAAACAAAATAACTATAGGGACGGGTAACACCCAGATGTTTACCCAGGACCGAATATACTAGAATCATCACATCCCATTACTCGTTTAAGTTTTTGAAAATAATATTATTGTATGTTTCAACTTGCGAGCAAACGTGTGTTATGTGTATAATATTTCACTAAAATCAAGGAACTAACTAAATCAAGCCAAGTTTTAAATAATAAGCAATATGCAATAATTAATTAGATTTACAATTACTTAGAAAAGTTTATGTTATATAAACATTTTTCATCATCAACACCAAGGGCAGCATTTGCGATTTGTAAGCTTTCACGTTAATTACAAAACCAAGTTATTTGACTAAAATCTTCACATTAAATATGACATACTTTCCGAGCACGAGCGATATAAAAACTACATAACCTGATTAAATAGTAATAAAAGAGAAGACATACAATTAGTTATTAAACAATTTACAAAATTGTTTAATAATTTGCTTTATTGCAATTTTTTTTATGTCATTGTGACGGGTCAGGCTGGAGGCCCACCTGATGTTAAGCGGACTAACATATAACAGATGTATTTCGTCACAATTCACGAATTGCACTGCGCCCGTCACCTTGAGACATAGTTGCTAAGTCTCATGTGCCAGTAATTTCACTGGCTCTCAAGGACTACTGCCGGAACACACCGTTGGTAGGTGCTTGGCGACAGATTTTCTACTTATTTTTTTTTTATGTTGTTCCTATTTGCAACTATAACTAAAAAATGCTGTTTTATTGAGCCTTCTCAATTTACCCGTATTTTCATGAAATCGGGTAGCTGAGTGAAATATATTTCTTAGAAAACATGAAAATATACTTCTGTAGTAGATGCGCTGTGACCGTGTGCCAGGCATATTCTGACAAAGGTCAGAATTCGTAATTACCTTGTATATCTTGCACTCTAATTTATATCATGTGTTTATTGTAGTATGGATCTTAATAGCTTGTATCGTCGAGCAGCTTAGGAAGATTTTTGGACAGAATTGAATATGCAAAGCATAGATATTTATGTTGTATCGTATAATTTTAGTAAACATTTATAGTACCGTGTGGTCTCAGTGCAAAGTGATAACTCCTTATCCCAGCGCACTAGCATTGAGGGTTCCATACAAACAAATAATTAATTACTTGTTGGTGAAACAGAAAATATTACTAAATGTTTTTAGGACTAGCAGAAACCCTAAGAGGTTGATAGCTTTTACCAATAACCCTGTATAAAGATTGGTTATTAATATTAATATATTATTATCATGTACATAGGCGAACGCAACACTGGTTAGAGTTTACTTCCCGAAAAAAATATAGGATGAGGCTCGAAAATGTGTGTTTAAGTAGGTATTTGCGTACAACCAAAATATAAATGAATAAATAAATATATGTACACTGTAATATATATATATAATAAATACAATTATAAAAACATAAGTATACGTATTATACACTATTATAAAATATAGTTGGAACCCGAACTAGGTAATAACCGTGATACAAGTAAGAGAGAGGTTCTTCACTTAATTATACCGGATGGCCTATCACACACATTTTTTTTCTTTAAATTTATTGATCTCTTTTGTTGCGTTGATGAGCCAAGATTCTAGCATTTTAACTCATTCTTTTTATTGGAACTGACAGACTGGAATGAATAGGCAGACAGTAAGCGGTCTTGTTTGCCCTTCGTGTACGGAATATCAATACGCGCTTGTAGCGTAGTTTGGTTAGCCGTTCTTAAAAGATCAGCTAAGTTAAACAACGTCCGCTGCATCATGACTTGGATAGATGACCGCTAGGCGCTTCCGTGCTTCGGAGGGCACGTTAAGCCGTCGGTCCCGGTGGTTTTCTTACGATGGCAGTCGTTCGTCAACATCTGTCGTCAAGCACTTAACGGTGTGTTCTGACAGTTGTCCTTGACAGCCAATAATTCTAGGTTAGACTGAACAATATCTTAGACCAAATCATCCCTTATTATCAGGTGAGATATTGGTCAAAGGCTAGCCTATCAGCTATACAAAAATAAAAACCTTAAAACTGTTTGAATACGAGTCCGACTAGGACTAGGAATTTAAACACAATAAATTACAAAAACCACAATTAACCGTTATTTTCTCAAATAGTTGTGTATTATATGTAAACTATAGTGTATATGTATTAAAAGACAATGCCTACTCCAAGCCAAGGGGGCCCACCGCGGCAATACTGGGCCGCACTGCGTTCCCTTGCTCCTCGAATTGCGTTTTGAATATTTACATCGAGCAAAGTAATAAAAAATATGAAATAATAACTTACAGACACAGGAGACTTTTAACTTCAGGTGGTCCTCGTGTTTATTCAGTCAAATACAAGTAAACAAACAAAAAATATATACATAAAGAATTTAAAGCAATGATGGCCGAGCGGTAATAGCTATGGACTGCCGTGCCGCAGTACCCTGGTTCGATCCCCACCGCCGGCTTGAGCTTCACCGCATGGTGGAAGGGTATTTTGTGATTGCCCGCCTGGCTAGCGACCACCCTCAAGTAGAAAGTCTGTCGCCAAGCACCGAAAGGTGTGTTCCGGCAGTAGTCCATGAGAGCCAGTGAAATTACAGGCACAATGAGACTTAACAACTATGTCTCAATGTGTCGGGTGCAGTGCAATTCGTGACTTGTGATGAATTGCAACTGCTATAGTCAGAGGTTAGTCCACTTAACATCAGGTGGGCTTCGAGCTTGTTCCGTCACAAAAACATAAAAAAAAAATATGAATTAAAATTTTCAAATATATATATATCTCATAATGTTTGTTAAGACTAGCAGAAGTCTACTAAGAGGTTGTCAGCATTTTACCAATAACTCTATATAACTTACTAGCTTTCTGGCCGCGGCACCGCCCACGCGTATGTCGGTTATCTTGCTAAGTCATTAACCTCTTTTTGTGTAGTAAGGTAAAAAGTATCATATGTCCTTTCCCGGGTCTCAAACTTTTTCCACACCAAATTTCATTCAAATCGGTTCAGTAGTTTTTAAGTTTATTTGTTGCATACAAAAACACAAATCTTTCCTCATTAATATTAGTAAGAAGTATAGATATAGATTTTGTGTGCAATAAAGAATATAAGATTCATACTGGATTATGTATCAAGAATTTTACTAAGCATATTGTCGATTTCTCCACTAGCTGAGCCGTAGGGCTAGAATAAGAATCTTACTGTAGAACTCATAATTATTCCGATCTTCCGAGTCTTATTTCACTTATGCCTGCATAAATCTGGATGCAGGATCTTAGCACGTGTAGTGGAACTTGCCTATTCTTTTTTACCAGGTCAATTAGGTTAAGCACTGTCCGCTGCGGTCATTACTTAGATGTGTGACCTATAATGCTATATACAACTGAGCTTCCGTGTTTCGAAGAGTAAGTTAAGCCGTTTTTTTATGTTATTGTGACCGAACAAGCTCGTTAACCTGATTTTAAGTGGACTAACCTCTGCCTGAAAGCCACCTGATGTTAAGTGGACTAACCTCTGCCTATAACAGATGTATTTCATCACAAGTCATGAATTGCACTGCACCCGTCACATTGAGACATAGTTGTTAAGTCTCATTGTGTCTGTAATTTCACTGGCTCTCAAGGACTACTGCCGGAACACACCGTTAAGTGCTTGGCGACAGACTTTCTACTTGAGGGTGGTAGCTAGCCAGGCGGGCAATCGCAAAATGCCCTTCCACCATGCAGGTTAGTTGGTCAAGGTTGTTCTCTTAAGAAGACAGTCGTTATAGCTCGGCGCTAGGGCATTTTGCAATTGCTGGCCTTACCTACTACCCATAAGTAGTAAATCTGTAGCCTTACATCTAATTATGTGTTCCAAAAGCTGTTATTGAGACCAGCCTAAACAACGTCTTCAACGGCATCATCGCTAAATTGAGGCATTGATCAAAAGCTAGCACATCAGCAATTAAAAAAAACACCTAGGTACCCCAAAAACTATATCAATTTATTTATAATATCATTAAGATGTTAATAAATTAAACGGTCTAGAATAATTTGTACGTAGTTTAACATATCAGTTTTGATGTTCACACAAAGTTGCATACTTACCCCTTAGCAATTTAACATTCTTTCAGAGAACAATTTCTGTTTTGATTGAACTCCAATTTTCCAAGCAATCACCTTTAAAAGCAAAACTCATGAGGGCAAATTCACGAACAGAAGCTGTTTTGTAATAATACCCATAACTTTGCAAATTTGAAACTACGGTTGACTGCTCAAAATTCCCTGGAGTATTAATTTTCTCGTTATACATGCTCAGTGACGACGACGTTAAAATGACTGATAACTTCTGGAATTCAATCATAGCAGCGACTTCAAAGTCTTCAAGCAACGGGTGTATCGGGAAATTAATGAGCAGGCTTTATAGTTGAAGGGGACATGGTTGACACAATTACGAGTGTGTGTCAGGAAAATACTTACAGATATGATATTTGTAAAATATTAGAATCACTGTTCAATGATGGTTAGCACAATGAAACTTTTTGTCATTTTTTTGGTGCGTGAGACAAATGTTTAGGCTGAACTTTTCAAAGTTTGTAACCACTATCACCACATTATCATTGTCATTACAACGATAAATGAAAACATTATCAGATATCCTATTACCTTTGTAGTCTCGTTCTTTCCTTGCAGTTGGCTAATAATGTACTAGTTCCATATTAGCCAAGCTCTTTAAAACTAATAATCATCAAACTCAAAGATGTAAAACGAAGATCATAGATGGAATCAGTTTTCTAAATTTATGTGCATAAGACCAACATTTTCACCTTAATTAAATTCGAGCATTATTGTAAAAACAATGCCCAATTTTGAAGCCATTCTTTATTTGTTTGCCACATATACATTTTCTAGACCGTGTTGTTTTTGAAAATGCATTTTCATCATCTTTGCATTCTAAAATGTAAGTACTGCTAAGCGGTAAACACCAAACAAATACCACGCTTCATTGGCCGCTATGCATAGCATTTGTTATTATGGATAGCGTTAAATACATCCACTTGGTAGTTTACATTTATCCAGCCACACGTCACAACAACAAAATAAGACTATTTGTATTTGTTTTTACAAAAAATGCAATAAACGCTCAAACACATGCTAACCGTTTCTTAAAACCAGACCGATCACGAACCGCCATATTGGATAATGATAAACTCCTATCGTCCAGTCAGTATTCGAAAGCCTGCTAAGTCAAAAATGTTTTTTTTACATTTGACCTAAACCAAAACCCTACCTTTTTTACCGGCGGTATGCTATTATTAAAAAAAAATATGAACTATATGCAAGTTTTTTTATTCCATTCAAAGATCTAACGATAGTAAATGTTACCATACTGAATTGGCCTATCTATTAGCTTAGCACACAAAAAAATAAAGCATCTACCGCAATAATTCACGTCACCATAAATAAAAATATCATCGTACTTGGCGATAGGTGAAAATTAAAAAAAAAATCATAACTCCGAAAATACGAAAAATCGCCGAACATACATTGGGGTGATTCAGATAGCCCTCTAGGTCCTCTACCTCCCAGCTTCAGTATATCACTACTTCTTGGAACTCCCTGTATACAATTCGATTTGTGTGACTGTTCCATAACCTTCTATAGTAGTTAATTTCCAGCTGACAAATAGACGATGGTAAACAAACTAATCAACATCTCCCGCACTAGATAGTCGAACGTGTAAACCACACTGACTTCAAAAGGTGCTCGCGTTACGTAGACAAGTTGTTACAGTTTCTGTAGAGCCCAGTAATGGCAGACCCCTCTTAGTTAACCCAATTAGTGGGACCTAACGACGCATCTATGTACTTGTACATTTCAGCTATCTTCGATCCTCTAATAGGATTTCAATTAACTAGAACTCTCTCGTATGCTACAATGTTATTGCGTTGTGTTTAATATTTGATTTTAGGTTTGGTCTTTATATTGACATCCATTGCGGGCTGAATATTAGCTACGGTTTGGCTTTCAGATAAGTGCAAATTACTGTTACATTGATCAGAATATCGCAGTCATTTATTAGATTGGTTATTAAGAACTCGACTGCAGTTGTGTTGTCAGGAATTAATGTTTTGGATGGCACAACTAGTATATCAGGCCAGTGTATCAATTCTGTACATAATGAGTATATAATTATGTATTTTAAACGGATAGTTGTCATTTTTTCCGTTTACCTTATCAGTTCTATAAAAATAAATTTTATCAAAAGCCGCAAAGGCAAAACAAATGAGGATTCCTATATCCAGTTTTTTTTAAATACTAATGAACTAGTGTGGAAACTGTTGGTTTAGTCTCTTCATCTAAATGATTAAATCCGATGATTAATGTCGATAGTCATATCGACTCACAGTAAGTTGTTTCACGCTCAAACACCCGTGTTTTCAAACATAAAATATAAATATGAGCGTAAGTTTTAATAATATGATTAAATCCGTATGCATTAAACGTCTAAAAAGTAATGTATTGTCTTAAAGATAAATCTTACCATCATAAACAACTCCTTTCACCAATACCGCGGTATCGAACACCGGATGCGCGATCGTCAGATTCACTTCACTGTCTTCATCACTAAGCGTCACGATATCGTCACTGTCACTCGAGATCCGCGCAAAGGCACAAGCATCATCCACATCACTGACTTCACTAACCGTCGTCGCTTCTACAGCGTCTACTGTCGTGGATTCCTCATAATCTATACTAGCCTTTATAGCTTCAACTTTAGAGTCGATTTTTACGACATCTTCAGGCGGTCCAGGTGATCGGCCTGGTGCGGGGTCTCCGTTCGGTAAAGTAAGAGTTGAGCTATAAGGCAATGTTGTAAAAATGATCACTGTTATCAGTAATATGAACCGATTCATCTTCAGTTTGTGGTCCTGCCATTTGTGAGCGATGTTCGTTTGTCTGTATGTTAGTAAGTGGTTTGCAGGCATGGTTAGGACGTTCCGTGTCTAATTGTTATTGCATCGCAGTCATGCATTTTGGAAATACGATATCTGAAACAAAAAGAAGGATTTGTTTATATTTTACTAAGATCAATTATTAACTTTCACCATGTGACCAAATACAGTGGCAATAAACTGAAATAGTCATGTATGTAATCTGCTTGCTAAGTAGTTGAAAGATACTTCTTTCTCTTAATTAAGCTTGGTGAACAGGTCCATAGCTGTGGAATGAAAAAATAATGAGAGTATCAAATTTAGATTTGAGGTACGGCCTCGGCGGGCAAGTGGTTTAGGCGTCCGTAAAATAGAATAGAAAACACGGGATTGATTTATACTAGAGAAAATGTATTATTGCATACAAAAAGATTTTAAAATAAAATAATAAGGGTGAACTTAATTTCTTAAAAAAATAACAATGAGTAATTAATATATACGGGCTATATTACTTTTTTTAATAATTGCCTAACAATTTGAAGTGCTCGTAGCGAGGCCTGCCTAGCCTATTAACTTCAAAAACGTTCGCTGTGGTAATTACTTGGATTGGTGACCGATAGTGGTATTAAACTACCTTGGTACCGTGCACGTAAAGCTGTTGGACCTAGTCGTTGTCTTAGGATGGCAATCGTTATAGCATGGTGGTAGGATATTTTGCGAATGCCCTAGTTACCAAACTCAAGTAGAAAATCTGACTCCGAGCACATAACGGTGTATTTCGAGAACTGTCTTAACTAAAATTGGCTCTCGCCAATAACACTAAGTTAGCCTGAAACACCGTCTTCGGCGGCATCCTCACCTACCAACAGCTAATCAGTGATCAAAAGCTAGTCTGTCAGCAAAAACATATATATCTGAACCGAAACCCTATTGAATAGTATTAAATCTTATGTCAACATTCAAGAGTTACCATAAATCTACACAGTCATAATTTTTTCAACAATTTACTCCTTGGATTTTCATCCTGGTTCAATAACATCAATCAACATTGTTTTCGCAAACATGTTTTCCCGATAATATGAAGAAAATATTTTCAGAGGGTTGAATATGACTAATAGATTACTTTTGGCATGCTTTGTGCGCCGTCGGGCAGAGGGTCGTGTTGCGTTGCGCCCTAGAAACCTATTTATCTGTTGTGAGTGGGGTTGTAATCCGATAAAGGTTTATAGCTACGACTCACTCAGAAAGTTTTGCAAAAAAGAGTTTAATTATATGAAAAACTGGCCGGAAATACTTTAATTAAAAAAAATATAGATCTTTTATGAGAAAAATATGCAAGTTATAAAATTAACCTCTACATTTTATTTCGTCCTAAATGAGTTAAGAGCTATTTACGGCAAACAACAAATAGATTTCTGTAGATCATTTTTCTAGAAAATATTAACTGTTACCTCATTGTATGTTTCAGAAGCAATCCTATTTGTAAAAAAAAGGGTAAGGATACAATAGCTACAAAAGCTAATAGTTATTAGCTATTGTAGCTACCGTAACTGCTGACTTGTGAATCGGAGCGTCATCTTGATGAAACAAGAAAATTGATAGCCAGTACTTCTAGGTTAGCCTGAACAACATCGCCGACCACATCATCACTTACCATCAGGTTAGTGATTATGTGGCAGGAGATAGTGGTCAAAGACGTCTATAGGTCTTTGACCACTATCTCCTGCCAGGCTAACCTAGAAGTACTGGCTATCAATTTTCTTGTTTCATCATTATCAGGCAAAAAAAAAAAAATTTTTTTTCAAGAACACCGTAGGGAGTTTTAAACATTATAACATATTGAAAGCGTGTGTAGCTATATTATGGTAGAAATTAAAATAAATAATATATAATATTATAAATTAACCCGCAAAAACACTCAAGTTGGGGATCGAATACGTCTCGCGGGTTTGAGCATATCAGATGCTCATCATCAGGGCGAGCTCGCAGCTGTGGCTCCGAGTTATGACTACGATAAGCTTGAAACCCGGGTTTACGTATCCTATCCCCAACATGCGTGTTTTAACGGTTCATCGCATCACATCAACCGAAACGTCCACCGCTGGACGTCTCTCTCATCGGCGGTATTTGCCATAATCCCCATGCTTGGCGGCGTCTTGGGGATCGCAGTAGAAGGCACTGCTTACCACCTTCCGGTATTTTTACCATAAGTCGCCTCTTACGACACATTCGGGAAGAAATAGGGGGGTGACATTCGAACCCAGCCCCACGGGGTATATTTATCAAAAAATATTATTACGTAGTAACTATTATTTAACCTGTGTTAGTAGTATCTACCTGTGTTAGAGGATGCGTTTCCGGCCTTTGAGGAGGGAATATGCTCTCTACTTGAAGGCTCCTAAGTCGTATCCAAATTTAAGAAATTTGTCTACATGTCACTCTAGCCCCCACACTAGGATACCCTGTAGTGTAGGTGAATTTATTAAACCACTAGACTTATTTTTTACATTTTTATTTTTACAATACACAATTACAATAAGAAAAAAAATATTGTCATGTGCGGGATTCGAACCCTCACCATTCACCCCTTATAACCCGGGTATGCTGTAATCACTAAGCCAGAATGACATTTATGAAGTATGACACTAATTTGACCTATCTTTCTATAGGAGTCGATGGCGCGGGTTCGGATCCCGGACATCACTATTTTTTTTTTCTTATAATTTTGTAATACTAGACTTATGCCAAAGTATTTTTATTAATAATGAAGCTTTGCTGCCCTGAGTTCATCCCCTATTACATGCGGCCTGGAATATCAGAACACCATATATACATGTACAGGAATGTTGATATAATATGTAAAGAAAATAAGCTAACTCTATCCAAATATTTTGTGTTAGTATATCCAAGCAGACGGTAGTTGTACATTTTATAAAATATTATCTTTTCATTCCACTGAAGTACAATAGATACTAGAGTTGCCCGAGGCTTTGTAAACATAGATGTAAATGTCACGGGTCATTAAATATGGAGAAAATTCTATAGAAAACGGAACATATTATGAGAAATCCATGTTAAGGTTCCCTTATCAAAAGGAAAAAGGAACCTTATTAGACTCAGATGTTAGTCTGTCGGTTTTTTCGTACATCACGGGTCTCCAGCTCCTAAACGGATTAGTTTAGATCTGAAAATGTAATATTAGATCAACCCTAAAATTGGACCGGAAATTCAATTAAATGTTTTCTTTATCACATATATTCGAAAACGGCTAGTTTATTCTTCGTAAATTGGGACTGAAATAGCTTTTTAATACGTGGAGGACAAAAAGTTATTTGAATTTAGAATGTGCATATTTTTAGTATAACTTCCAATCACCAAAGAGATCAATCATTGTATGAACAAGTTACAGACTGCTGTTTTGTATTTTTCGGGTTAATATTGAAATATTTTTAATTTAGCGCACGATCGAGAGAATGAATTTCTCTCGATCGTGCGCTCGTAGAGTCAAGACCTCCTGAGGATGCTTCGTGTAGAAGCGAAACGCGTCGAAAATTTAATATTAGATTAAATTTTCGATATGGTTATTTCATTTTAGTTCAAAAAAAACTTTTTGAAGTAAAATGAAATAACTGTTTCATTACACTTTACATCGGTTCCGTATATAAAAGACACAATATATTAATGTCACTTCCCCGTGGGTTGCCAGATCAGAATGTCCCACCCCCATTTCTTCCCGTGGGTATCAAGAGATGACTAAGAAATAAACCGGTATGTAAGAAGCAGCGCCAAGACGCCAAGCGTGGGGATTATGGCAAATCCCCATAATGTACTTGTACAACTGCGAACATTGCGATCGGTTCAATGACGATGAATGTCAGTTATGCCTAGGTCTCTAGCTCATAAGCGGAAAGAAATGAGATACAAAAATAAAATTAAGATTGTGTAGAATTTTAATATATTTTCAACACACTAGCTCGTAACGGGCCTTTAAATGCACCAATTTTATCATCATAATGTAGTCTATTACGCACTCGTGCTTTTTTTTACTTAACCGCACTTGTGATTTAAATAGAAAAAAAATAAACAACGTCTCCACACTTCTCACCAAGGAGATTGTAGTTTGTTTCATTTGTTTTTCATATAAAAACAAACCAAAGAGTTTTTTACCTACTGAAGTAGAACTTTAGAAGAATTAATTATAAACCTTCTTAATCAGATTATTATTGTTATCAAAAAGATAAAGTAAATATTTTCTTATAGAAATGTTCGTATTTGTTCCTGGCAAGTGTGTTGAAAAACGTCATATAACATCCGTGCGCTTTGATAATTACAGCCTCGGTTTTCTTGTAGCCGTCGCCTACGGCTCGGGCTAGCAATATCGCCTCGGCTATAATTTTCAACTTACCGCACTTATATCATAATGTACCTATTATGTTTGCAGTAACGCATGCTTTGCGAATTACATTACAAAATTACAAATATATTCTAGAAGTTTTTTTCTCTCCTATATTTGTAATTTTGTAATGGTGTAAAATGTTGAATCAAAACCTACTATTGAATTAGAATTACTCTATAATTATATTTAGGGATAATTCATAAAGAGCTATATGCTGTAAAAATTTACTCGTATTCTGACTTGTAGCGTAGTTTTTCGAGTGAAAATTTTAAGCACAGGCAGGAATTATTATAGAGATTTTGAATTATCTTATATTACTACATAAAGAAATGTAATACACTCAATTGTGTTTGTTTATGAAAATGTTTATGCTGTATAAGCTGAATTGGCAACTGCTGAACTGAGTTTCCCACATTAAGGAGGGGTTTGGCATAATCCCACGCTTGGCAGGCGTCTTGGGGATCGCTATGAAATGTTTAACCGACTTCAAAAAAGGACCATGTTCTCAATTGAACTGTTTTTTTGTGTGAAACTCATAATTCTTTACACGACGTACCCAATCTTGATGATTTTTTTATGTCCTTAAGCTGGTGCTTGTCATGTGGTCCCATTTAAATTTGAGTGAGATTTGACGATCAGTACTTAAGTTATTTATCTCTTATAATGCGTATTTTATGTTCTAAATCGGCTTTATTTTGTTAAAAAAATTATCTTTATATCGGCTAATATTTAGTTAACTCAAAAACTAAGTTGTAATTATTTGGAAGTTCGGATACACAATGGGTTTACTTTTTTTATTCCTGATAAATTAGCCTTTGATCACTATCTTACCTAACGGAAAGTAATGATGTGGTTGAAGATTTTGTTTAGCCTAACCTAGAATTAATGGCTCTCAAGGACAGATGCCGGAACACACTAGCAGGATGCATTAGGTGCGTGGTTACAGATTTACTACTTGAGGGTGGTAGCTAGCTAGAAGGGCAATCGCAAAATGCCCTAACACCGTGCTATAACGACTGCCATCCTAAAACAAATCCGGGACTGACGGCTTGACGTGCCCTCATATTCAACCTCATATCTCCGCCATTTTGAAAACTTTACAAAAACTTTAACAACATAAAAAGAACACAATATTTAATGAGTAGATTCATGCGTTACTTTGCGGACACATTTAATAATAATAAGAAATATTTTAAGAATACATTCAATTAATAAATAATTACTAGGCGGATTTGTTACTATACTTTTTTACGTATTTTACTAAAATATTAATGTAATATTTTCTTAATACGTTTTTAATATATTCGATATTATTAATAGTAAATTACCTACTGGAGAATCCAGTAAGTAAGCCTTCCTGGCCAAGTATGTTTTTTCTAAGCAGATCTAAAGAGGATGACCTACTGTCCAGTAAGTAAATTACATACTTACTTACTGGACAGTTGGAGATTCCAAATTTAAAATATCGCTTCTTACTGGACAGTTGTGAATAACCCTCCGATAGAGTTGACCTGCTGGATATTTTTTAGAGATGTTATGGCAACATACCATATTTGAGAAAATATTATGAACTTGGGTAAAGTAACCCCTGGATCTATTAGTTGGCTTTCTATATATTATTTATAAATAAGTTTAGATCTAAGAAAAAATATATAAATGTAAACCAAGCTCAAAAACAGCAGAAAAAAAACCTTACCGCGGCGGGCTTGCCTTGAAACGTTTTGTTTTGCCTTGAAATGTTATTTGACGGAAGAAGCTCGAGGGCCACCTGATGTTAAGTGGACTAACTTTTGCCTATAACAGATGCATTTCGTCACAAGTCACGAATTGCACTGGGCCCGTCACCTTGAGACATAGTTATTAAGTCTCATATGCCTGTAATTTCACTGGCTCTCAAGGACTGCTGCCGGAACACACCGTTAGGTGCTTGGCGACAGATTTTCCACTTGAGGGTGGTAGCTAGCCAGGCGGGTATTCGCAAAATGCTCTTCCACCATGTGGTGAAGCTCAAGCCCGTGGCGGGATTCGAACCATTGACCTGCAAGTGTATCATGCGGCGCTACTAAATGCCACCAATCCAATTGAATTTGGAAGATTGTGCGTGTTTTGTTAACTGTAAACTTGATGAGTTGGGCTCATCTATAGATTACACTTCATTACACATTTATTCGTAGCTATAGGTTAAGTAAGTACGGTTTTATATTATCTTTTCATTCCACCCACAAAGTACTTGCATTTGAGTAGGTGGTCGAGTGTCCCTAGGGGATGTCAATTAGTTAAGTGTTAATGTAAGCAAACACGTTTGTAAATGTCACGGCTGATTAAATTATTATCTGGGGAATTAGTTGTTTTTAGAGTTCTGTGTAAAAAAAAAATATACGTACGTAGTCGTACAATATGTAATATGAAGTGAGCAATATGTATTTTGAAGCGCTCGTAGCGAAGTTTGCTTAGCCTTTCTTAACCGAGCAGCAAAGTCAAGCAACGTTAGAAGCAGAAGTTAGAAGTTATCAATGCTATGAAGGCTCAAAGGAATAAGAAAGCAGTTGGCGTTGATAGCATCCCTGGTGAGTTACTGAAGTATGGGGGTGATGAACTACATCACAAGATATGGGAGTTCTTTCAACAGATGTGGTAAACCGAAAAAGTTCCTTCAGATTTTAGGGTCTCACTTGTCTGCCCGTTGTATAGAAACAAAGGTGGTCGCTCGGACTGTAACTCGTACAGGGGTATTTCACTTCTCTCCGCCACTGGGAAGGCTTTTGCAAGGATACTACTAAATCGCCTGATGCAGCTTTCCGAAAAGTTACTGCCTGAGACTCAATTTGGATTCCGGCCCAACCGAGGCACCTGCGAAGCTATCTTTTCCTTAAGACAACTACAGGAAAAAAGTCGAGAACAGCAACAGCCACTCTTTCTCTGTTTTGTAGATTTAGAGAAAGCTTTCGACAGTGTGCCTGGTGATGCACTTTGGATAGTTTTATCCAAACTTGGCTGCTCTGATAAATTCATTCGAATGATATGACTTCTTCACGACAACATCACCTACAGCATTAAAGTTAATAGTGAGCAATCAGTGCACTTTCCAGTAACTTATGGTATTAAGCAAAGCTGTGTTCTAGCTCCCACTCTCTTTGCTTTGAAGGAGACTTTGAAAGACAGTACCGAAGGTATTCGCATACGATATCGCACAGACGGCGGTATTTTTAACCTTGCTTGGTTAAAAGCTCGTACAAAAGTGTCACATGACCTTATTACTGAACTCAAGTACGTGGATGACCTGTGTTTTGTTGCTAATTCACTTAAGGGGCTCCAGGATCTTGTGATCAGGCTTGACACTACCTGTTGTAAGTTTGGCCTTAAAATAAGCATCGCTAAAACTGAAGTGCTGGCCATGGATACTGATCACCAAGCTCCACTAAATCTACAACTAGGGGGATAACTCCTCAAGCAGGTCGACAAGTTTAAATATCTGGGAAGCAGCATAACAGCCAAGAGCGACCTCGACTCTGAGATCAACAGTAGGCTTGGCTGTGCTTTGGCTGCCTTTGGCAAACTCCATGACCGGGTGTTCCGTTCCCATAACATTAAATTGAGTACCAAAATACAGGTGTACATGGCGATTATCCTGCCAAACATCTTGTACTCATCTGAGACGTGGTGCTTGTATCGCCGACACATACACACGCTAGATTTAGCTAGAGGCATTTCAGATGGAATCTGAAAGCTAGATAGCTTTCAGATTCCATCTGAAATGCCTCCGTAACATTATGAATATCAAATGGTCGGATCGGGTTCGCAACACCGATGTCCTGCGACGAGCTAATGTCTGCGGCATAGAAGCGTATCTAATGCGGCGTCAGCTACGCTGGTGCGGGGACCTGGCTACTATGCCTATGGCTACTATTCCGAGCCACCAAATAATATAAAATATACTGGCAGTTTATCAGAAGGTCCTGCTGTCCACCGTCTAATAATTTTCCTTCGTCGCCTCTATATGGATCCAACAGCATTATGGAGGGAATACAATTATATCCCGGTAGGTATCCCACGGTTTAATAATATATGATTTGGAAAAGACTTATGGTTCCGACCCTTCCTGAGAGAAAGGATAAGGGTAAGAAGTAATCAAGTAATGACCTCGAATTCCTTTTCTATGACAGTATTAGTGTGAACAAATATTTCTGAAGTACTTTATAATGTAAGCATAATAAAACCTGATAACAACGATAACGGCTCTTACAGATGACATACAAACAAACATGCAAATAAACTATATTTGTGAAAGTACACAAGATATCATATCTATGGTAAATATAATATCCGGTTAATTTATTAAACTATTAAAAATTGTGAAATAATGTAAATAAATATGTTATAAAAATGGAACGTCAATATTTGATTTTATCATTATAAATAAACAGTTGAAAGGTATTAAAGTATTTTAGGTTTTGAGGCATTTCCTTTCAAATAAATTGTGGGTATAAACACTTTCTGAGTATAAGTGACTTTACACGGTGTTTAAATAATTTTAGGTATAATATTAGCTTTTTCCGGGTGCCCGGCTAGAACAGCATCCCCCATAATTATCTTCCTGCAGGACCCGTAAGATCACTTAGAAAACTATCGCGAGTTTTGTACATGATAACTAAATAGGCACCCGGCTGGGACTCGCGTTATATTTACCGAATAGATTCCGACTAGTTTCAGGCTAAAACAGTCTGAAACTGGTCGGAATCTTTCCGGTAAATATAACGCGGGTCCTAGCCGGTTCCTAATAAGTTAATATGGATAAAACTCGCGATAGTTTCCAAAGTGAAATATTTGTTATTGTAATTATATCATTAAATCAATATTGATAATGAGTTTATCATTACTAAGATTTGAAATCATTTAATTATTATTAATCTAGTCACTACCTCCACAATCTACGGATCCATCTATGAAATTATCCATTTAGTACAGATAAATACAATGCAATTGCTTTTTCGTATCAGTTAATGATGTAAATGCAATAACATTATAATCTTATCCAATAATCCATAAGAGCCAAAGTCGAATCAGACCTGAATGTATCAAAAATATGGAAAAATATTCTTCTTATAATCGTCATATCGTTGACTACACTTCCAATATATACTTTGTCAGTAGCGCCAAAACTTCTCGAGTTATAAATTTGTTTGTGAAATTAGGTTTCATTGAGTTACAGAACAAATTTCATAGGTATCTCCTCCTAAACAACATGGATGATTTTCTTCAAGTTCATGTCAATCGTTAGATAGACTAAGGGCCTGTTTCAGAATGTTCGAGTAAGTTCCTGTTAAACTACCCAGAACGTAAAATAACTGAATGATAAAAATGACAGTTGACATGCAGCGCGTTCAACGATGACTGTGAAACGCAAAGATAGTGTTTTATTTATTAAATATGTTCTGGGTAGTATAACCGGAACTTACTCGAACATTCAGAAATAGGACCTAAATAAGATATTTATATATAATCTGTACATACGGTTTTGAAGTTGAAGAACGGCCATAATAATATGAGGAATATTATTTTCTTTCATTTCTGCCGGTGTGGTTACCGTATGAGTAACCTTAACGCTACAACGTGCGCTATTATGACTCTTATTTCAACGTCAATTTGTTTGATTTTTGAACTGATCAACAACAAGCTTCTGCTTCAAGCTTGGGTTTTGTAAGAGTCGTTTAAGTCTTTAATCTTCGAATTAACATAAGAGAAGGCTATCCGAAGAAAGTTCTCCGGGTCACAAAAGAGACGATGGATTTTTTCAAAGCTACGTCAGTGACTTTTCTTTCCATAGCCTTCTCTTTTAGTATGAATTTTATCCTTGTTCAAGTGTATGATTGTGGCCTCATCATCAGCATCATCCTCCTACCCTTATACCACTTATACGGGGTCGGCACAATACCTATGTTGTCCTTCAACACAATATGCACGTTATTGTATAAAGGTTTAGATTCGGTGGCCGGTCGCCTTCTTAACGCCATCTATCTATCGGAATGCAAAAGGTTCAGGTCGATTAGAGCATTAACCTCTAAACATCGAGCTTGCGAGGTAGATGCATGTTTTGAAGCGCTCGTAGCAAAGTTAGTTGGCCTTTCTTAACCGATAGGCAAGGTGTGCCTCGGTCATGGTTTGGATGGGTGACCGCTAGTGACATTACTACTGAGGGTGGATATGCTTCGGAGGGCACGTTAAACCGTCGGTCTCGGTTGCTACTACTCCCAAGTTGAAAATCTGTCTCCACGCACCTAGCAATGTGTTTCGGCAGCTGTCCTTAGCCTGAACAACATATTCAACCACATCATATATACTCAACTCACTTACCATCAGGTAAGATGTACAACAGGAATTCGCAGTCTCCCTGAGACATACAATTGTTAAGTCTTAAGTGCCTTCTTACTGGTTCTCAAGGACTGCTGCCGGTTCATACTATTAGTTGCTTGGTGACAGATTTTCTACTTGAGGGTGGTAGCTAGCCAGGCTAGTATTCGGAAAATGATCTTTCACCATGAGGTGAAGCTGAAGCCGGCGGTGGGGATAAAACCCTGGACCTGCGGCACGATCCATATTACCGCTTGGCTATTATTGTTAAATAAAACATAAATTTCTGTTATCTTGCAGCGAAATCACAAATACGAACAAGTTGAAAGTATTTTTAAAATTGTTAGGTTTGCAATAACGCCTGCTATGCGGATTACATTACAAAATCACAAATATATGATAGGCCATCCCATCCCATCCCAATACGATGGTTAAAGAACGATAGGTAAGATTTGAGTTATGACGTCATGTCACGTAAGCTCAATTGGTTAGAGCATACCCCAGCTCGAGGGGTGGATGGACGTGGGTTCGAATCCCGCACATGACTTTAATTTTTCCTATCATATATTTGTGATATTGTAAAGTTGCAAGTAATTATAATTCAATGAATTTGACTGTGCTGAACTGAAAGAATTTAATTGTAATTTTCCTTCATATCGATTTGCAAACGCATTCAAATATTTTACTCACAATTGAGATATATACAATGATACCTCAGATTACTTATGTTACAATTAAATAATGTTTTTTTAAGTTTATTTAATGTGTTGCATACTTTAATACAAAATTTATAGCATATATTATGACAACAAATTGTGTTTGTTGTCAATGACAATATTTCGCCTGCATGGCTATAGTTACCCTAGTTATGCAGTCAAATCTGTCGCCAAGCCCCGAACGGTGTGTTCCGGCAGCTGTCCTTGATAGCCAGTAAGCTAGGTTAAATCGAACAACATCTTCGACTGCATCATCACTTACCATCAGGTGAGATATGTTAGAGCTGGCCTCAAAGACACCAGCACTGGCCATTGAAGTTTGTATTTAGATTAAAAAGAAGATAGTGATGGTTTTGTCGTTGATCTGTCAAGTGTAAATAAAAAGGTATATGTGTGTCAAGTCATAACAAATCTAGTTTTCTTTATATTTATTATCTCCATTTATTTTTCTATTATGTTTTCCGCTATCCCAAGCTTCCACTAAACAGCACATCTCATTAGGTTATGTCCCTAGCAAAAATGGAAAATATATCGGGAAAAATTCAAATCGGACTACTTGAAGGAAAAGTCAATTGGTCAACTTGGAGGTATAAAATATGCATTCTTTTACGAAGCATTGAAGATGCTATGGATGTAGTCGAAGGAAAACTTAAAAGACCAGATTGTGTGCAAGATGGAGCAGGTGACGTAGATATAAAGTTATACAAATGTGAACTAGTCAGATTTGTCAAAGCTGATAGCAACGCTCTTCTCCTACTTACAACAAATAAGAGCGTGAAAACAGAACACTAGTTGAAACCGCCCGAACACTTATGTATGCAAACGAGACACTGCCACAGTGCCTATGGGCAGAACTTGTGAATACAGCTACATATATACTAAACAGAACTGGTCCAACTCGTGTAGAAGGTAAAACACCCTACGAACTCTGGTTTGGTAAGAAAATGAACGTCAAACAATTACGTGTAATTGGCAGTACGTGTTATGTTCATATTCCAAAACAAAAGAGGAGGAAATTACATAAGAAATCTGTTAAAGGCATTTTAGTAGGATATGACGATGATGGTTATCGTATTTGGGTTACAGAAGGTACTAAAAATCAGCTTGTAAGAGCGCGAGATGTCCAATTTGATGAGAAGCCGCTACCTAGATTAGAGGTAAGAAAAGTTTTTGAAAAGCAAGACACAAAACTAAACGAATACGAGTTTAAAGTGTTGCCAGAATGCGTACCTCTTAATCCTTCTATTGAAACTGAGGGAGTTAATAACGGTAGCAGGGCTCATCAAGAAGAACATTTAACGAATGAGTTAAGTCAAGACATGAACTTAGAACAGCTCGAGTTTGAGGGACAGAATATAGATGAAGAGAAAACTGATGTAGATAAAATCATCGACGCACTAGGTAACGATTATGAAAATCTAGTTAACGAACCCGATGATGAATTTCTTGATACCGAAGATGAACCCGCACCTTCGAGGTACGATATACGCGACAGGTCTACTCTTCAACGTCCAAAACAACTCGACAGTTACGTTTCTTCAGTATTAAGTAGCACTGTGAATGAACCACAGTCGTACCGAGAAGCCATAAACAGTAATGAAAGGAAAGAGTGGATAAATGCTATGAAGTCTGAGATAAACTCTCTCCAAGATCATGGTACATGGACTTTACAAGATCTGCCGGTAGGAAGAAAAGCGATACCATGCAAATGGATATTTAAAGTAAAAGGAAATCCAGATGGCTCTGTCGAAAGATATAAAGCACGTTTAGTCGCTCAAGGTTTCCGACAAAGAAAAGGTCTTGACTATGACGAAACATATAGTCCAGTAGCAAGAATGTCCACTATACGCTCTTTAGTGAGTGTTGCAGCTAGTGAGAGGATGTATATGGTCCAATTCGACGTGACTACAGCATTCCTCTATGGCAAACTTACCGAAGAAATTTATATGAAACAACCTGAAGGTTTTGAAGACGGCACAACTAGAGTATGCCGTCTAAAGCAGAGCTTATATGGCTTAAAACAATCCCCACGTTGCTGGAACTACTGTGTGCACGAAATTTTACTAGAGCTTGGTTTCAGACAAAGTACTGCAGATCCTTGCCTGTACATGAGAGGAACTGGTGATCAAAAAGTATTACTTACTTTGTATGTTGATGACGGGCTCATAGCAGCGTCAAGCTTTAGACTAGCTAATGAATTTCTAGATGATCTGAGAAAAAGGTTGAAGATTACTACGAAGCCAGCCAATTTCTACCTTGGAATTGAAATTCATCAGTACAGCAGTGGAAAAATTGTTATCAAACAGGAGTCATACGTTAAGAAGGTATTGGAACGTTTTAATATGAGCAATTGTAATCCAATAACTACGCCGATAGATAATGAATCAGGGAGAGACTTAGATGAATCTAAAGAGTCTGATATCTTCCCATATCGAGAAGCTGTAGGCGCTTTAGCCTACTTAATGGTGGGCACCCGGCCAGACATCGCATTCCCAGTAGGAGTGGCGTCGCGCAAATTAGAATCTCCTACAAAGGCAGATTGGCTTAGAGTGAAACGAATAATGCGTTACCTTAAAGGAACAAGCTCATACGGAATTCACTATAATCCCAGTTACCTAAAAGGCATATTAGAAGCGTATAGCGATGCAGATCACGGTGGTGACGTCACAACAGGTCGATCGACAACTGGCGTAGTGTGCCTATACGCAGGTGGAGCCATATCTTGGCTAAGTCAAAGACAAGCCTCTGTTGCTATATCAACTACAGAAGCTGAGTTGGTAGCAGCAAGTGAAGCTGCACGAGAACTTGTGTGGCTTACGAGACTGTTCAAAGAAATCACTACACTTACTTGTACCCCGACACTTAGTGTTGATAATGAAGCAGCAGTCCGTTTAGCCCACAACCCAGAGTTTCACAAACGCACGAAACATATAAGAATTAGGCATTTCTTTGTAAGAGAAATGGTGCTTCAAAATGCAATTAAGGTTAAAAGGGTAAGCACTTCAAACCAACTTGCAGATATTATGACAAAGGGTTTGCCTAAGCCTAAATTTACTAGCTTAAGAGAAGCATTTGGAATGATTCTTCCTCTACGTATTATTTGAGAAATCTTCAATGAGGGAGAGTGTTAGAGCTGGCCTCAAAGACACCAGCACTGGCCATTGAAGTTTGTATTTAGATTAAAAAGAAGATAGTGATGGTTTTGTCGTTGATCTGTCAAGTGTAAATAAAAAGGTATATGTGTGTCAAGTCATAACAAATCTAGTTTTCTTTATATTTATTATCTCCATTTATTTTTCTATTATGTTTTCCGCTATCCCAAGCTTCCACTAAACAGCACATCTCATTAAGATAACGGTCAAAGGCTTTCATATCAGGTAAAATATATATATATATATATAAGTATCAATTTGAACAGACAGCGGACATATATGCACGTTGATTTTAAAAGCTAGGACTCGGGCGTCATCCATAACCAAAGCGGTCCAGACCGGAAATAAATTAACTAACATTTTTCATCATAAATTTAATTTGTAATATATTAATAAATTGGATTGGATCATATTTGCACCACATACGTTTTGTAAGTACAATTCGTTTCTGCCATTAATGTCACAATAATAAGAAAGAACATTTGTCTCTGTCATTAACAATGATTTGATTAATGACAGAGACAAAGAATACTTACAAAAAGTTTGTTGCACTACTTTATATATAATAAAAACAAATATTTTAAAAGTATTTTAAGAAAACATCAATTTAATTATTTAATAAAAACACTTAAAAAATCTTTATAAAAATTATATATATCTAGTAATAATTCCGCCTAATTTCCTACTTTTAAAATATTTGTTTTTATTAAATATGGATTTCTGCAAAGTAACGCCTGAATCTATTCATTACTTTATATATAAATAATATTAACGTTTTACTCTATTCTTTCACAAATAGCCCCACTGAATGAAATCATCGACAATACCGCGGAATCTTTCACCATACTTTTTATCGACATTCAAACTCATTTTGTTCAATGTTGCATCACTTTCTGACAAGTTTGGAACATCATCTTCTGGCGGGAAAAGGAATGGCAGATAAAATATCGAAATCATCAATCCAAAATCAAGTTTCTCCTGATATTGTCTCTCGAATTCTCTTTTAGGAAATACGTCTTCTACTTTTATGTCGAAATATTTGAGAAATTTTTCAAGGTGTTGATAGTAAAGTTCTTTGAGATGATCCAAATGGTTTTTCCTGAATTCTTGGTCTGTTCCCCAGAATATGAAGTAAATGAAGTCCAGGACAGGGTTACCTCTGTGTGTGATTTGGTAGTCAACTGCAATGACCTCTGTTGGCTTGCCGTTCTGAAATAAATACAGGGAAGATCGACGTTTTGAACAAATTTTAGTAATAATTACTGCTGTTAAAAACCCAAGATGGCAGGATACAAATAACGTCTATTAAAATTATTTTCCTTTTTTAGTGAAACCGCAAATAAAGGAAACATCGGGTCACTTTCGCATTTTATGTAAATTCAAGAGAATCCATACCAAACGAAACAAAAACGCTTATTTCCCTGTTTCGGTTAAATAACTTTAAGTTCTAATTCTCTCACAATGCCCACGTACTCTTTTGTAAGTCATTTTGTAACACAGCTGACGACTAATATAACTTGTGTTAATAAAAACTATTTGTATTTGTATTTATCGTTATATTGGTACCTAACACTTTATTAAAATTGTAATTTGTAATTATATTATAATTGTATCGTACTAAATACTTTTATTAACTTGACAACATAGAACTAGATCACCACAATCGCGCCTGAAAGAAAATGAGATTATGGGCGTAAAGCGTCACGTGGAAAAAAATTATACCATATTTTTTCAGGTTTACACCTCTGTCTCTTTCACTTTAGCTTTTAATGTGTTTTTAAGTTATCAATTGGGGACATATCATTCTTATTTATATATTTATTTATGTTACTTTAATTAAAACGGTGACACACCAATTACGATAATTAAAGATCAAAATACGATGTTAATACATAAAATAACAATAAACAAAATTTTCATTTCATACAATCCTTTCACAAAAGCGCACACACTCATGTACAATATTTGGAAACTTATAAAATGTACTTATAAGCACGTAGAGCGTTATGTCACAAAATCAGTTTTTTTTTATTTTATTTTACGTACATCAATATATCAACATCATGACACGACCATCATTAAAATAAAATTTTAATATACTCACGATTTCCTTCACCATAATGTTATTGGCTCTAAAATCCCCGTGACATATAGTTTTGATGCACGAATCGTCTTTCAAATAAGTACCATATTTCTTAACAATATCGCCCAATTGATGCGCAACTTTCTTCCTTACGTCACGCTCTAAAAACTGTGTGGAAAATAAAGTCATATTTTTAATGAACCCATTCCAATGATCATCCAGAAAGTACAAACAATCCATAGTTTTAATTTTTTTCTCGTAATAATCTGGCCTCTTTACTTCCATCGCTAATGAGAGACCGTGCAATCGGGCAAGATGCTTCATAGATAACTCAGCGTATTCCAAATTCACAACGTCCATACGGTAATATGTTTTAAAACCTCTTTTTGTAAGATTTTCGAGGACTATCGTTTCGTTATTGCATTCTTCGAAAGCATTAGCGATTATAAATCTGTCATCAGCAGGTACATTGTATTCATCTTGCAATACATTCAGTTCTTTTATTAGATCTGTGTACACGAAATTTTCTCGCTTATAAACATCTGGTACATTGAATGTCAATGGAACTTTAGGACTCAATATGTGCTTCATAAAAACATTCGTTTCTTTTTCGCCATCTTCAGTTTTTCCTTTAATATTAACTTCGAATAGTAATCCCATATAGCTGCCACCTTTTGACGATAAATTTACCTTTTCTACATCGTAGGTAACGTATCCGTCGTTCTTTACAATACTATTCACATATTTATCCAATAAATCGTCAATTTTTTTATCAGAATCTTTTTGCTCCGGTTGCATTATGTTTGTTTTCGCCGAGTACAATAAACAAAGTAAACACGACTTATCACCGTCACTTGTTTTATAGATTCCACTCGATTTACGATATTATTTACAAGAATATCATACACAATATTACATTGCAGTTCGTTTTATCACTCTTTATCACTTGTATTGATTAAGCACGATTATTTAGGGCATATTTCAGGTAAAGAAGAACTGAATGTTTCTTTTAGGTTAAAAACTGGTTTATGAAGCGGTTGTACTCGTAGGAATGCGATAAGTAAACTGGCCAAACGGCCCAAGTGCCAATAACAAATGTTGTGCAACCCGGCCATAATCGGCAACTTCAGATTAGTTTAATACTAGTTTGAATGACTCATTTTCAAGGTAACCAACATTGTTATCAAATACAATGCGATTAAAATAAGAATAGGATCGGCCTAGCGCCATGTTGTGACGTCAAAACTAGAACTGGGTACAGTATGCAAAAAAATAAATGATAAAAATGTATAAATTAATAAAGAAAATAAAAAACCCGACTGCAAAAAAAATATTTTTGTTAAGTGTTTTATCGACCAATTGAAATTAAAACTGCTAGTTAATATATTTCTGGAATCTATTTTTAAAAGACAATCATTTTGATACCCAACACGAAGGCTTTGGAAGAAAAAATAAATTGTTTTTCTCACTATATGGCGTCTAAAATCCACCAGTTTGTTTTTTAATTTTTTAATGTACATAGTGTCACATGAGCTAAAAAGATAATACTAACGATATCTCGTATATTAAAATCGGTTAAGCCGTTTAGAAGTTATGGTGAAATAAAGAAACTCACAAACATACATACATACATGAAACCTGTAAACTTAACACACGTTTATGTGGGCAGTCGTGTAAAAAAACAAGTAGTTTTAGGTTGGTAAACGAAGTTGTAGGTGACTGAAGGTACCGCAAACAGAAATAATTTGAACTGATTTTATTTGTTAGCAATATTTTGTACTTAGGTATCTTATTTTGAATCGCTTAGCTCTTCGATACCGCATGTCCCGATGGCCCACTGAGTCACACTCATCGTTATCATCGCAACGGGTAGCAAAAACAAATATAACAATCACCAAAAACATATTAAACAGTCAACAAGAACAAATTAAACAGTCAAAAAAACGAGAAGATCAATAAACACTCGGAAATGTGTTGCGTAGTAGTACACTGTCGGAGAAATAAGACCATGACGCCCGTGTTTTCATCAAACCAAAATGGCGTCTGTGCTGTCAACCTTCAAAATGTGAATTTATTAGAATTAACAATTTCGGGTCCACTCATTTAAAATGACCTATAAATATATGGCACTGCTTTATTTTTAGGTTTGTTCTGCTGATCGTACTTATTAGAGTGAATATGAGTGAAGTTAGGCGAGAGCCAGTCCTATTCTTATTTTAATCGCATTGTACTGTGTTTTTCAGTCATCAGATAAGATCAGATCCTAAGATTAGATATGTATACCCAACATTAAAAGAACGAATATTGGTAATTTCAAAGAATTAATATTTTTTTCAAATTGAAATTCAAATCCAAATCCATTTATTTCAGACAATATTGTAGCCATATTCACCGAAATCAACCACATTATGACCTTGATAACATAAAATACAACTATAAGTGAATGTCATATAAATAATAATATTGACGAATTAAATAAATGATAACTGTTACGTTAAAACCTAAATAATTTTATCATATTATTATTTTCAACCAAGTTAGAAAAAGGACGCGCTATTCGGTTTTTTTCCCAACTGACTCTTATTTATGAAACGATTTAAGGGGAGGAGGTACGTTGAAATAGGAAGAAATTTTATAAAAATTGGTTCCGTAGTTAATTATTTAAATCAAAATAACCGGAATGTTCAGTTTTTTTACTTTTATGTCATACAAGTAACAACATTGAATTCCATTTTAAATATTGTCTATGTTGAAGTCAGTTTTTGTAAGTAATTTTTATGAAACTAATCTGATGATTGAAAAACCATGTCGATAACTAAATCCAAAGATGTAGTTGTCATGTCGCATGATGATTGACGTCAAGTGGCCAAATGTTGTATAAGTCATTGCGATCCCTAAGACGCCGGCCAAATGTGGCGTTTACGCCGAACAATCCGTGATTGAGAGGAAATTCGTTCAACAGTGGACGATATGCATTAAGTACACATGAGTATCTACTCACGTCGATGCTAGCAGGGTGTTACTGTATATCAGGTGCACAACAAGGCACTATCATTATGCCTTTAATATTCAAAAGTCTTCCTTTACTACCAGTAAGGGAAATAACAGATTTAAAAGAGACTTATTCTTACAGTCAGAAATGGCAAGTACACTAACAGGTATAGGTTTCAACGCGTTTAGGTTCTACACGAAACATCTTCAGAAGGTAATAACAAATATTTTAAAAATATTTTAAGAAAACATTAAATTAATATTTTAAACTAAAAACACTTAAAAAATATATCTAGTGACAGTTACGCCCGGAAGAATTTTCGACGCGTTTCGATTCTACACGAAGCATAGCATAACCTCCTGAGGATACTTCGTCTAGAAGCGAAATGCGTCGAAAATTCTTCCGGTTTAGCTGCGTGGCGTTTGTGACGTCACGTCGGCTTAACAGGTAAATTAGGCGGTATTGTCACTATAGTCTGGTTTTTAATTCGAGATCAAAAATGTAAACAAAGAAATGTCAATATATGTCATTGTCAAACTGATAGGTCAGGGTGTTCAATAGTTTTTCTTCAAAAATATTCTCACAAGTGTGGCTATTAAAAACAAAAAATCTTACACTATTTTTTTCAGGCTTGAATATATGCGTAAATATGTACGCGCATATAAAAGTGTTTTATTGTTTCATAATAATGCTATAAATTATAGCATTAAATATATTTTTTACATGAAATGCTCCATCCGTTCCCAAAATTAGAAAAATTACCAAGTACTTGTAATTTTTTTCCACGGTTAACACATTTGTTTACATTTTTGATCTCGAATTAAAAACCAGAGTATAGGTATATTTTTTAAGTGTTCTATTAAAATATTAATTTGATGTTTTCTTAAAATATTTATGTATTATTTGTTATTATTTAATATGGATTTCCGCAAAGTAACGCCTGAATCTATTCATTATCTTCAGAAGGTCTTGAATATTTGAAAGCACGATTGAGAAATTCTTGATCGTTTATCGATTATACGCGCGAAGAGACAACAAAAGCTTCGATTAAAAGCAATAATCGAGAATTTACAACATGAGACAGCAATATAACTTATTGTATCGACCCATCACAGGTGGAATAAGGGAAGAGAAAGATGTTTTTCGTAAGTACATTCGATCTTACAAGCTATTCAAATACAATAAAACTGCAGTTAATTGATGCGCAGTTGTGTAAAATAATAGTAATAAACCTATGCACCATTAGGACAGTCACGTTGTACATGAAAACAACTATTTGTACTTAATTACTTTACGATTTAACAAGTAATTTTACGAAGCAATTGACGTTATTGTTGTCTTACGTTGTATAAAAAAGACCTTCCGATAGATGGCGCTGTTAGCCAATTATAAGTGCGTGAGAATGCGGAAGTTTACTTGGGTCCTGGCAGCATCAGAGCTGGATTCGGGAACTTATGAATAAAATTCATTTGTTGGTTGAAATTTTAAACTTACTGGAGTATCAGGGTTACAAAATTTGAAACAATATTAAGCACCGTGGAGTGCTGTCACCCCCATTGCTACCTGTGGGTATCGTAAGATGCGACTAAAGGTAAAATAATACCGGAAGGTGGGTAGCCACACCTTCTGAGGAACTGATATCTTAATGTGAATACTCGTGTAGGCGAGAACAGTATCTACATTGTTTATTATTCAGAAAAGATCATTGTTTATTTGATGGAATCGTTATAACTTTCATATCCGATCTTATCTAAAGCCAAAAAAAAAACAGCAAGAAAAACACACCCTGGCATCAATTCACGAAACCTTGTGATGTTTCTTCTCAACTTTTTATTTTCTATATTTTTTCTCTAAGTTTATTTTCTCTTTAAATCCTTGACTGGCTACAAATCTATGAACTTAAAATTAGTATTACTGTAAACTTTCTGCCAAATTAAGATTATTCCTCATTTTGACACGACTGATCAAAAAAGGCGTGTTATGTATTCAGGAATCATGTATATATGTTTGTGAGTTTCTTTATGCCACCATAACTTCTAAATGACTTACTGATTTTTATGTCAGAGATATCGTTATATTCGTCTTGATAGCTCAAGTGACACTAGGTACAAAAAAACTGCAACGTCGCGCGCGGTCATGAGTTGGATGGGTGACCGCTAGTGACATTACTACTGAGCGTTTCCGTGCTTCGGGGGGCACGTTAAGCCGTCGGGCCCGGTTGTTGTCTTAGGATGGCAGTCGTTATAGCATAGTGGTAGGGCATTTTGCGAATGCCCGCCTGGCTAGCTACCACCCTCAAGTAGAAAATCTGTCGCCAAGCACCTAACGGTGTGTTCCGGCAGCTGTCCTTGAGAGCCAGTACTTCCAGTTTAGCCTGAACAACATCTTCGACCACATCATCACTTGCCATCAGGTGAGATAGTGGTCAAAGGCTAACCTATCAGGCATAAAAAAAACGCCTTATTGTAAGTTTTTTCTTTCAAGTCCTTCGAGAGTGTTATAAAAATGAAGGGCTTTAAAAAACAATTCCAGAAATATATATAACTTGCACTTTTATTTTCGATGTTCAGATAAAACACTTAGTGAAAAAAAATTAAAAAAAATTAAAAAAAATTAAAAAAAATGTGCAGCTGTTCAGGTTATTTAACCTCTTTTTTTTAACTAACGGTAAGTTAGTTTTATAACTAACTAACCGTTTAGTAATAAAACAGGCATTTATTTCTAAAGTACCTGCCTTGAACCACTAAACACAAAGATGACTTATGAATTCTATTTTTCAACAATACGTACCTTATCAAACACACGTCAATTATTTATTCAGTTCTTTGCTACTTGTGGACCGCCTTATAGTGATATCGTTTAATAGTAAAGACGCCTTCATATAAACGAAGATAAAACTCTCAAAAATAATATTTTTTGCAATAATTGCCCAGTGCCATTGTCTCTAGACTGCAACGCAGAGGAGCTATGGTTTGAATAAAACGGGAGCTTGAGCTTCACCCCTAGGTGGTATTTATAAAAATGATCTCCTGGCTAGCTACCACCCTTTAATAGGAACTAATTAAAACCCGTTAATAGAAGTCACCAGCACGCTTTCATAAAGTTCAGATCTTAGCATGAAAAAGTTCTTCGTGACTCGCAACATCCGAAAATCTATTTAAATTAGTAGACGTCAAAATGTTTATAGACGGATATGATTCCTGTCAGCTTTTTGTAAGCCGTGTTTTTAACTGACTTCAAAAAAAGGGAGAGGTTTTTTTTATGCCTGATAGGTTAGCCTTTGACCACTATCTCACCTGATGGTAAGTGATGATGTGGTCGAAGATGTTGTTCGGGCTAACCTAGAAGGATTCTAAATTCTACTGAATTTTTAATTTATTTTTATGTGTATGTAACCTCATAACTCTTTACTGGTTGTACTGATTTTGATGTTTTTTTTATATTCTAAAGCTGGTGCTTGTCATGTGGTCCCTATTAAATTTGAGTGCGATCTTACGAGAAAATATTTGAGTTCTATCCAATACTGCGTATTTTATGTTCGAAATAGGTTTTATTTTTCGTTAAACTTTAAATTATGTGGAAGTGATATTGATGCTCAGGACAGGTCGAATGGAAACCAGTAAGTTTTTTTTGTTTGGACATACCCGAGCCAGCTACGTCACTAGTGGTGAAGAGATTCTACACTAGGACTCACTGACAATACTAGCTGTGCAAAACCTGGCAGCATAGGTTGTGGCGTGCGCTAGAAGCTGCCTGAACCCCCAGTACAAAACAACATGTCAACGTGGGCCTCCTGAGCTCTCCACAGGACCACCAGATGTGGTTGAAACAATATTTGGAGTTAAAACTATATGACTTATTCACGTGATTTATTAATATTATTATTTTAATGCTTGATAGGTTCACCTTTGACCACTATCTCACCTGATGGTAAGTGATGATGTGGTCGAAGATGTTGTTTAGACTAACATAGAATTACTAGCTCTCAAGGACAGCTGCCAGAACACACCGTTAGGTGCTTGGCGGCAGATTTTCTACTTGAGGGTGGTAGCTAGCCAGGCGGGCATTCGCAAAACTGCCCTACCACCATGCTATAACAACTGCCATCCTAAGACAACAACCGGGACCGACGGCCTAACGTGTCCTCCGAAGCACGGAAGCACTCAGTAGTAATGCCACAAGCGATCATCCATCCAACTCATAAACCGCGGCGAACGTTGCTTAACTTTGCTGATCGGTTCAGAACGGCTAAGCAAACTGTGCTACGAGCGCTTCAAAAATCCCGTATTATTAACTAAAATAATCACTCGTATATCACGACATTTTTGTAGAACCTTGAGCGATTGCTTATTATGAACTAATCTCCTAAACCTTATCGACCATACAATTTCTTAGCAACAGCTGAGATAATAGTTAAGGGCTAGTATAAAGGAAAAAAAAATGCTACTCGTATAAGCAAGTAGTTTCATATTGTACTGAATTTAACATCAAACGTTTTGTGAATCGAACTAGAAAAAGATAATGTCATCGTGATCGAAAGAAACATTATCCTTGACATTGAATAATAGGGATATATTTATGTGTCTCTTGGTCTTTGTAAAATTATAGTTTCTTCTTAATATTACCAATAACTAGAACTTTAAAATTTGTCTAATTTTATAGAAATAGATGTCGCTGAAAATTATATTACTTGCTATCTTGTTTTCTATTTTCGATCTTAATATCCCTTTTTGTATAATAATATGGAAAATTTAATATGTACGAGTATTTAGGTATATTTTAGATAAGGACATAGTAAAACCTAACTTATTATCTATTTTTACATCATGTCATATGCAAATTAATATAGGGGTAAAAAAATGAAGATTGAGACAACGCTACTTTTTTGTTTTCCAATAGGGTAGCCTATTAAAAGTACTTATATCATCTGTTACAGTTAGCAATATATACATATATATTAATAAATATTTTTTTTTGTTATTGTGACGGAACAAGCTCGAGGCCCACCTGATGTTAAGCGGACTAACCTCTGCCTAGAACAGATGCATTTCATCACAAGTGAAGACTGCGCCTGTCACCTTGAGACCTAATTGTTAAGTCTCATGTGCCTGTAATTTCACTGACTCTCAAGGACTGCTTGCGGAACTGACCGTAAGGTGCTTGGTGACAGATTTTCTACTTGAACTACTATATTGTGGCCAACTTGGGGTCATGAAAGTTAGACTGGCTAAACTTAGAATGGCAATGAATATATTAAAAATACCATTCTAGATACCCCTTTATTTTCATCTCAGATCTATATAAAAAGGCTTCATTACATATCGCACGTAGTTCAAGTGATTGTATGACACATGCAATTGACATAACTTTAATAAAATGCAAGTTGAAATTCAGCGTTATGATTTTTATAAGAATGTTGGGAAGCCCACAACAGTCGTTAGACATAAATCAAAACTAGATGAATGCATTTGGAGAATCGTTGAAAAAGCAGGTTATATATCATGTGATATAATCAAGAAAACTATCGCTGCAGACGGAGGCAACTACTTGGCAACTTTGTACGAAATAGATGTGAAAGGAAATACTAATGATGGAGATAAAGAATTAGAATTGTTTGTAAAGAGCATACTTGTTGACTCAAAATTAGAGTATCTTTCAGTTCCCAGTGTTTACAAAACTGAACTATTTTTCTACACCGATTTATCAAAAGTATTTAGCGAACTTCAAAATGAGAGAAACGTCCCGTTTGATGACAGGTACAATATGGTAAAATGCTATGAAGAATCAACGAATGACGCAATCATTATGGAAAATTTAACTAGGAAAGGATTCATGACTTGGTACCGGATGGATATAGTAACACTGGATATGGCAAAAGTATGCGTGAAACAGCTAGCAAGACTCCATGGGTTGTCTTTTGTCATAGAAAAAAGAAGACCTGATTATTTTAATTCCAAAATAAAGCCACTTAAACAAGCTTTTAAATTTATACAATCATGGAACGAGTTCACTGAAAAATTTGGTAAATTAGGAACAGATTCCTTAGATGCAGACATAAGAAGTAAAGTAGAAAAAAAATTGCCGGAAATATTAAAAAAGATGGAAGAATATTTTAGTGATGAATCTATTATGTATTGTTTATGCCATGGAGATTACAGGCCTAATAATATAATGTGCAAAGAAGTGGTAAGTGAATTACGTATTAGTTATTTTAACCAAATGTATGTAATCACTGATACACCGTATTTTTTAATGTCAAATACTAATAAAAATTGCTCACGTGTAAAATAAAATAAGTCTTCATATAGAAAGAAAAACATTCCGAGCATTTTTTATCATTTTGATAATGTATTACACTTTTCAGACTAATATGATTTCTCTTAAATGAAAATTGCTACGGAACAATTTTCCTAGTGGAATACTTCGTAAAGATAAAAAATATTTGAGTAAACGCGAGACTTTCTGTGGAAACAATTGTAAGCCTCGCGTTTTATAACTTGTTTATATTGATTTCAGGACGGCAAAGTGACAGAAGTCGTTCCAGTGGACTATCAACTCATTCACTACGGTTGCCCTGTACTAGACTTCCTCTTTTTTATCTACGTTGCAACTGATCGTCAATTTAGAAGATTACATATGGTCTACCTCAAAAACCTCTACTATCAATCTCTGGACAAATACCTGCAACATTTTGATATGTCCGCAGAACCAGTTCTACCAAAGAAATGTTTTGAAAATCTCTGTGAGGCTAAGCGAGACTTTGGTCTGACAGTTTCGTTTATATATTATCCGTTGTTATTCGTGTCTGAAGATGAAGAAGTTCCAGATATGACTAGCAAGGACATTACAAAAATTGATTTCAAGGTTGATGTTCGGTTCAAGGACAGAATCACAGATGTTGTTGAAGAATTTATCGAGTTGGGTTATTTGTAATAAAATATCACTTGTTTTATGAACGCCTATTCTCTTAAGAAACATGTTTTAGATGGGTACGGTATTAATACTTCTAATAAAAATAACCCAATATCTTTGTTAACCGTTGCAGCAATTTAACCACACATGTGTGGTTGTATTGAAAGGTGCATAAAGTCAAAATGACCACACATGTGTGGTTTCATGCTCACCAATTGAATTTATATGTTTTGTTCAATTATACAACTAAATTGTGTGTTATTGTCTATGGGCAAATTGTAGCGTGTGAAACGCGATTTATTTTGACGGTTCAATGAGACCAAAATCTATTATAGTCACAGAGAACGAACTGAATGAATATGAAAACATATTTATGCTTTCATTCGGTTTGCGCGCGAAAAACGAAATCTGAAAAAAAGTGTTATGGTGACAGTTTTACATAAATGTGCGTAAATAATGTTTTACGTAGTTCTATGGATATTCATACAGATAATAAGTGCGTAAAAGAAATAACATAGTGCTAAATAAGTAACAGTTTTCGGTAAAAACATTAATTATTTACGTGACTAGCATTGTTGATTCGTATTTCAACAGTGGCTGACATAGTGCCATTGATTGTTATAATTACGAGTATGTATCTAATTTCTCCTTGTATGCGTTATTAATCTAACATTTGTCGTAAAGTTTGAGTTTTCATACTAAAATGCAAATTCGAAACGAGCCCGTTAGCTATTGAGCTAGTCGCCATATGCCAGTGTAATTTTTGAAGAGCGCTGTGACATTGTCGATAATACTTTATCGATATTTACATTGATCGGTGAGTTTTAATGGCAATGTCATAACTATCTTTGGTTTTATGCTCTACCAACCACAAAGTTCGATTATTTTGGTAAAAACATATACTTTTGTATATATATATACACATATATAATACTTACGCTAATTATATTTGTATATATAAATAATTAGCGTAGGTATTTTTACACCGAAAGCAGATCGGAAGACACGATTAATCGCTCTATAAATTTCTAAACGGGATGTTATTGCAAAGCTTGTGATAGTACTAGAAATCGTAAAAAAAAGATCTCTTAGTGTTATGCTATTTTCATAATAATTGACTTCTGTTTCAGAAGTTCCAATCTTCAGCGTTTATCTTTCACTGTATCCACGTGACAATATGATATGGAGTCCACCCCGTATAATTTTAAGAGACGATGACTAAAACGTTGCGATGAACCTATTGATACACAGGTACCATATTTACAGGTAAATTTTTACTCTATCAAACTGCCAAATAGCCACGGAAAAATGAGCTGTAATGCTCGTTATACGAATAATACGATTTTGACACATTTTTTTTTTTGTAAAATGAAAAATGCTTTGTTAGGTTGAAGGTTTTTCTGGGTGATGATTATGCAAAATAAATTTTAATACCTATATACAGGGTTATTGGTAAAATGCTAACAACCTCTTAGGGTTGACTTCTGCTAGTCCTAACAAACATTTTGTGAGGAAAAATTTTTTTCATAGATATTTTTTTATTTTTTTTATTTGTATATGACGAAATAAGCACGAGGGCCACCTAATGTTAAAAGTCTCATGTGCCTGTAATGTACTATTTCATATTTTTTATTACTTTGCTTAATGTAAATATTCAAAACTTTATTCAAAGGTAGCCCGACGCGGTCCTGTGTTGCCGCGGCTGGCGTTCTTAGCTCAGAGTAGGCATTGTCTTTTACTACGTACTACGACACAGAACTTAAAAGTGTCGGACAGTAAAAAAATAGTTATGACTTATGAGTCATTGTTATGTCAGCTCATTCGGCCAGAGCATACCCTAGCTATAGGGTAGATGACGCGGGTTCGAATCCCGCGCATGACTATAATTTTTCCTCACATTCATTTGTTATCTTATAATGTTATAGCGTACTTGAGATATATAATATGAACTGTAAAACAACAGCTATCAAGGGTGTTAGATTTTTTATTTTTACTTGTCATTTGTTGTGACAGTTAAGCCCCAGAATTGAAAGTATGCCAAGGCTTGGTCCAAAATGTGCTCAGAGCGTTTAATGACATGGAGTGCTCACGGTGCGCATCCGTGGGGCCGTGAGTACTATCAGCGCTGAGTGGTGACGTCATCGATAATATCACACTTATCAGTCATGCAAATTTGGTTTGGGTTTGGTGCCCTTTGTACAAATCGGACCAGCTCTGAGCGTGCTATTGGTACGCTCAGAGCTGGTTCAGATTGGTGGTAGTGGTAATTTTCACAAATTGAAACGCACTCCAAAATTGCTCTGCTAAAGTTATTAATATAGAAATGAGTTTATCTGGTAATTCATTCCACTATTTGCCTGTTAGTAGTTTTTGTACAAGGCTAGCCTTTAGTAGGATGATGAACAAGGGACACTTTATCGTGATATACCAGAATGGATTTCTGTATCCCGTTTCAGTAAAACATCACTTTGTTTTTTTACTCAGTGGGATCAAGCTATATGCCTACTTGCTAGCTACTATGTGTACATATAGACATATATGATTTTTATATTACAGATAACTTAGCGACCAAGAACATGAGAAGAAAGAAGATCATGAACAATATAAAAGTATAAAGTTACCATTAAAGTTGTTTAATTACTATGCAATAGTATTTTTGTGAAATAAGTGTTTGTTACTCATTTAAATTGTTTGCACGGGAAATGTTTTTGAATGCTTGAAAGGAAACAGTGCATCAAATGTACAAAGAAACTTTTCAAAAACATTATAAATATAACCATACAAAATGCGCGCATTATTCTGGAGAGGTTTTCAGACTCTCATTGATTATTTTGTGTTTCGGCTAACCTTAGAGAAACCCATCATTGATAAGCACCATAATCTCAGCGTGAAGTACCTCTTTACGTATGCGTTCTCGTGCTAATCTGCTTCCTCTAGAGCGCCTCACGGGATGGCATTTTCTTCACCGAATTGAAGTCACCGACGCGATTAGTGAAAAAGTTGCCCACAGAACGAACCTGGGATGACGAAAATGTATTTGGTGTAAACACTGGGGTTTAAGACCACATTGGTGTATGAAATACGAATGTCCGGACTGTAATGTTCCCTATATTTGTATTGGAGGTTGTTTCAAAGAGTACCATACCATGCAATCATAGCTTCCTTCTCCTAAAATACAACTGCAATATCGAGTGTTGGTTGATATGCAAACGGACTATAAATGGAAAATACGCGAGAGCCGCTAACCTTGTGTTGCCAGATGTATGTTTGATTGTATTAATTCCCTCTACATCTCTTTAGAATCTACCGTTGCAGGGCTGCGAAGCAGATTTCAGGAAACACACTTTTGTTATTGAACATGCTTGTACTTTTTTGGATTTGTCATAAAAGTACTAGGTTTTTTATTTATTGAATTACATATACTATGACGAATTGTGATAGAACAGACAGAACCATTTAGTCAATAACAGATGGCGAATGGACACTTATCTTATATACTCTATCTCTTAATGCTGACTTGTATTAATATGCAAGTAGACAGGATTTCTGTTATATTTTATAATGCCTGCTAGAATAAAATTTACTCTAGTGCACAGAACTCAATGTATAGGTTTCAACATCACTCTACGCAGCATATAAAACCCTATTTATTATTTACATGTTCCAAAACCATGTGATACAACCCTGACAATGTGATGGAGCTGAAGAAATAATGTCGAAAATACAGTTTGGGCTAATTTACGGTATCTCTGTGTTTTACCTAGATATACCTGAAATATATTTACATTTCAGATGACAACGTTTGTACGTCGTTGTTAACAATTCAAACAGTTTCTGATTCAAATTAGTGTTCTGTTTAGTGTTGGGATTACATGACTTTGGCGTACAGTGCGGTAAATGATAAAATAAGTATTTTTCTGTAACCCCCACTGCTTGTCTATAAATAAAACTTGTGCATGTATTAGTGCATACATGGTTATAAGAAAAGAAAAAAAAGTGTTTGCACGTCTGAACGTCATGCGAGTGTTCCTAGTAGCAGAAATTCAATTTCACAAAAAGTACAGATTACAGTACAGATAAACAAAAAAAGAGTACACGGTCTATTTTACAAATGAAATTGGGAGCAAAAAATTACAATACTCAGACATTTACTAAAAATTCAACTTGACCTTTACGAATTCTGAAGTTTTACGCCTATATCAAATAAACTGACGAAATTGTATTGCTTCCAATGTAACACGTATTTTAACTTGCATGAATAGCAATTAGCAAGCCTTTGATTACCGTCACAGCTTTTTGGATCAATATGAGGTCGAACAAGTTGTTCAGGCTAAGCCTATAATGGAAAATTGATCTTAAGGTCCACTGCCGGATCATTGTAATAGAATAGACTTTAGGTCTGGAGTTAGGTGCTTGGCGAAAGATTTTCTACTACAAGATTGTAGTTAAGCTTTCATAAAATGCCCTGCCACAATGCAGTGAAACTTAAAGCAACTCGCAGGGATATGAACCATGGTACTCCATGCGGTAGTCGATAACCATTACCGCTTAGCAATCATTGCTTCATAAGTCGAATTGACATGTAACTTAATCAATTAATTAATTAACTGTCAATCACATAATTTGCCACAAAAATAACTTTTATTGGCAATAAACGCTTACATAGTAGATACATCGGATTTTTTTATCGACAATGTAACCGATAACAGTAACATCACTATTAGTACTATAAATTTCATACAAATATTTGCAAGATTCTAAAAAAATATTTTATACCGTTTTTTACACTATGGTAATTTAGTAAAAGATCTAGAAAGCAATAAATATAAGTTTCATAAGATTCCACTTGTTTTATTTGGTCAAAGGATGCCATTTTACTTCATAGTAGTACTTCCAATGTATGGTAAATACTAGTAATCGTGATTAGTGAATTTCTATAATATTTGATGAAATTTATGAGATCTAGTGAAAGTTTCAATGAAAGAAATAAATGTATTCATGAATAATACAGGCTTTTATTCCAAAATTCTTCGCGGAGCATGTTTTTATCAGGTTATAAATTTACACGATCAGGTGAGCTTGAACATAATATACGTGTGCGCTAACAATGACTTCAATCCTATTTTATTAGCAAATGTTGAGTAAAACCAAAAAACTAAAGATGCAGTTTAGCAAAACGTATAGTCTCATTTATATAGATACAGGTACATTTATAAAGTAACCATACATAAGTCGATTAGTTACACATTTTCTATGGTGAGTGCATAATTTTTCATAGTGTCTTGGTTTTGGAGAGATATTTTCCTGTCATAGATAAAAAAGCTAAATCTTAGTATATATCATCGTGATAAAGTAATTATCAATTGATATTTTCCTCTTTATTTTATTTGAATTGGTTTTGTGGATCAAAACATATGGCGTAGAATGTAAAACTAGATAATATTATTTCTTGGTCCGCCATGACCTCTGGTGGCAAAGTGTCACATTGCATAATGACATAGCGCGAGCGAGAGGGGTTGTTTTTTTTTATTCTTGATAGGTTTAGCCTTTGACCACTATCTCACCTAATGGTAAGTTACCATGTGGTCGAAGATATTGTTCAGGTTCTCAATGACAGCTGTCTGAACACACCGTTAGGTGCTTGGCGACAGATTTTCTACTAGAGGGTGGTAGCTAGCCAGGCGGGCATTCGCAAAATGCCCTATGATTATGCTATAACGACTGCCATCCTAAGATGACAACCAGGACCGACGGCTTAACGTGCCCTCCGAAGCACGAAAACGCTCAGTAGTAATGTCACTAGCGGTCACCCGTCCAACTCATGACCGCGGCGGACGTTGCTTTACTATGCTGATTGGTTAAGAACAGCTAAGCAAACTTCGCTACGAGCTCTTCAATAATAAAGGGTCCTTTCTTTCAATTGTAGGCAACGCACCAGGTGTGCTTGTTTGTTACCTTGTGTATAAAAAATAATCATAAGCAATGTACTATAATTGCTGATCGGCATGTTATGATTTGGATACTTATTAATGTATAACATATTTATTTTTTTACCTTCAAGATTAATAAATTCAAAATGCAATGATTCAAAATACTAAAATATATTTTTTATAATATTGACATTTCCAATCATAAAATACTGAATTTCCATAAATACCATCTCATCTCATCATAACTCATTAACCAATGTAATAAGTTTTTTTTTTATGTTATTGCGACGGAACTAGCCCGAGGCCTACCTGATGTAAAGTTGAATCACCTCTGCCTATAACAGACGCATTTCGTCTACGACGAATTGCACTGTGCCCGTCACACTAAGACGTACAGTTGTTAGATCTCATGTGCCTGCATTTTACTGGCTCTCAAGGACTGCTGCCGGAACACACCGTTTGGTGCTTGGCGACAGATTTTCTACTTGAGAGTGGTCGCTAGCCAGGTGGGCATTCGCAAAATGCCCTACCACCATGCGGTGAAGCTCAACTCAAGCCCGCGGCGGGATTCGAACCATGGACCTGCTGCGCGGCAGTCCATAGCCAATGCCACTCAGCCATCACTGCTTCATAAAAAAAATTGTAAAATAATGACAAATTTAACAATAATATTGAATTTAACAAGGATAGTCTAAATTTATATTTGTGCAATAACTAAATGCTCCAAGGATAACATTACCTATTACAACGAAAGGAAAAAAAATATAGTCATGTGCGGGAATCTAATCAGCGCCATCCGCCCCTAATAGCTATACAAGTAGATGGTGCGTAAACGAATTTTGTATGATTAGACTAATGCAAAGTCAGAAGTACGTATGACGATAAGCGATTCAAGGAGAATATTAGGTTACTGGTGATAACTTAAAGAAGAGTGCTGAAAAGAAGTTTTTGATGTGTTTTAAATACTAACCACCGACAAGATTACAGGAAGTTAGGTTAAAGATTAATTATTTTAATATAGTATTTTTGATACCTATTTGTTTGAAGAAATAAGTGATGTAATATTAGAAAAATAATATTCATGCAAATTGATTTTTGACTTTATTTGCAAGAATTGCAATATTATTTATGATTTACAGTAATTCCCTTACTTACAGTAAGTACCCCCTTACTACTACTTAGACTTACGCGATAATTAGGACCAAGCGATAACTGTTAAAGTCAAAATCGCGTAAGTCGGGCCGCACTTTTGCATATAAAAAGGGTGTTTTTTATTTTCTTGTTAGGTTTAATGATTTTTTTGTGATGTCATAATTAATGATTATCAATAAAATTCACTACTTATAACAGTTCCACGCAGAATACCTTCGAACCTGTCGGAACAGGGTGGAGTGGGTTGCTGATGCGTGCGGCTACCAAAAAGAAAAACCGCGTATCTCTGAATTCGCTTAGAACGGGGTAGCGGGGTCGCTATGAATTTCGCTCAAAAAGGTATTATTAAATTGTACATGTATTTAGATTCTTAGTTACTAGTAGTTCAGCCCTTACTGGACCTGGAGATATCTCGACAAGCAATTCTTAAATTTAAAGTTTTGTGAAGATATGACAGACTGTACAGAAGTAACTGTTTAATGTGAATACAATGATTATGGTTATTTAACATTATACATACAGACATAGGCGTTTTAGTACATTAAATATTCACATACAGTAATTAACGATTGTTTATTATAATTTTAATCATCTTTTATAATATTTATACGGAGTTGATAAGTTTTATGTTTTTATTTGAAAGTTCCCGTGAGTATGAGACATATTAATGTTTTCAATAACCGGCTGTACTCACGCGTATTGGTCGAGATTGTCGACCAATATACGTGTTTTTGTTTTTATTTGCACATCGACATTATTATTGTTATCTACTTAAGAATATAAATAACATAGATATTTATTATGATTTAAGCCCCTAGGATAGGTCCAATCAAATCGATAAGACGATTGAAAGTCTAATTTAGACTTAGACGGTTAATTTAATGTCTTCTTCGATTCTTAGTTCAAGAGCTCTCATATCTTTAATTTTTATAAGTATTTCAAAACTGAAACTCCTATAGATCATAGAATCCTCTAGACGTTTCGATCGGATCCTGATTGTTTGTGGGTGGATTTCATGACGACACATTATATTTTTTTAAATTATCGGAGCACAAAATATTATCGGGCGAAATTTTCGCGTAGCACGTGATAGTGCTTGTAATCATATTAAAAAAAAACACATTATTTTCATATGTGCAGGCCAGAATGAATTATGTATCCACCTATGTTCACTGCTATAAGTCCAGTCAGCGAAACAGAAAAGTCTTAGGCCCCAGCTGACATACAGCGAAAACTCACAGTCCCTTGACGTTTTGCGTGTTTGACTATATGCGTATTAGACCTAGTGGTCTGGTTTCTTTGATGGTTTCGGAATGCAATAGCCAGTAAAAAAATGTTACGATCACAGATTCAGAATCACATTAAAAATCGGCGTTTACAGTATTCGTCAGTCCAATGGATGTTTTTTTTTTTATCTTATTGTGACTTAACAAGCTCGAGGCCCACCTGATGTTAAGCGGACTAACCTCTGCCTATAACAGATGCATTTCATCACAAGTTATGAATTGCACTGCGCCCGTCACCTTGAGACATAGTTGTTAAGTCTCATGTGCCTGTAATTTCACTGACTCTCAAAGAATGCTGCCGGAACACACCGTTAGGTGCTTGGCGTCAGATTTATGATATGTAACAATATATACTGAAGTATTATATTCCTATTTCTTGAGTAAGAACACATTAGAAAATGGTCGAATATTTGCAACGTTAACAGCTACTATTTCTATGAAATAAAACTATTGAGAAATATTTTTGTAGTCTACTTAATGAGTTTTAGACACGACATCCCGCATACAATTGGGCAAACATTATCGGCTTAATTTGTACTTCGTAGCCCCATATAATTAAACTTCTCATCCAATATGGAAAACTAGAAACAGGATTTTAACTCTTCCTTTAACGATCTGGGGATAAACAGAAAGACAGTTAAGTCAAGTTAAGTCAATCAAAAAATCAAAAAAGTGAATCAAGAAATAGTTATATTTTATTGTACCAACCCAAAGACGCATTTATAATTATAAATTTAAATAATATTTTTTAGGTGGGCTCCAATCCAACACATGGGAAGATAGTCGAAAAAATAATGAATTGCTCCTTAGCATGTATTGTCATCGTGTAGAAGATATTGAGAAGCGCTTACATATATTTATCATATTTTTTATATATAAAATTAAATATATGAGGCGCTGTCAAATTTGCAAATTGTAGACCATTTTTGTTTGAGATAGATCTCAAAAACTTAACTATACTCTGATTTTTAATTCGAGATCAAAAATGTAAACAAAGAAATGTCAATATAAGTCATTGTCAAACTGACTGGTCAGGGGTATTCAATATTTTTTCTTCAAAAATATACTTACGTAATCTGTAGTGGCGCTAAAGTTCACTTTTTTTTATGCCTGATAGGTTAGCCTTTGACCACTATCTCACCTGATGGTAAGTGACGATGTGGTCGAAGATGTTGTTCACGCTAAACTATAAGTACTGGCTCTCAAGGACAGCTGCCGGAACACACCGTTAGGTGCTTGGCGACAGAAAAAATATAGACATATTTTTATTACATAAAAATAATTGTACACTTCTATATTATATACCTTAGTTACCTCTTAGGACACCCACGGGAAGATACGGGGGTGAAATTGTAACCCGGCATCCCATGAGGAGTTGGGCCACAAAAATAACGAAAGGTCAGCAGCGCCTTCTAGAGAACTGACAAGTTCTACTGCGATCCTCAAGACGCCTGCCAAGCGTGGGGATTATGGCAAATCCCCCCAATGGAACCATGTTCATTAGCGGACGTTTCGGGTTTGAATGTTTGACTTGTGCTTGAGTAGGTATACATTTTGTTATTTTGGTCAGAAAGTACAAAAGTATTAATTACCTTTTCTAAAGTAGGAATTTTGTTGTATTGAAAAAAACGTTATATAATCTGCCGTATAGCAAAAAAAATTCAGTATCAAATTTGTTCACAAATGTATGCTTTGGTCCTGTTTTTCTTGGTGAAGTGAACTCATCGCTGCCCTTATTTTCACTGACAATCTTTCTGACTGAAACTGACGATATCCCCAACATGTCAGTGGGTTTTTAGCATACTCAATTAAAGACCAATGCCCTGAATGAATTAAAGACCTTCAGCCACGCAAAAAATGTGTGTTTATACGTCTTAATCGCCATCAGTTTTTCAGAAGCACTCTGAGATTTGTGAGGACGTTTCTTAACAATAGATACAATGTCCTCTGGTTTGGAGGCTCCAGCCTCCATGTTATGAAAATAATATTTTCGTAACAAAAACTGAACACAACTCTCTAACAATAACTAAAAACGATAAAAACAATAACAAATAACAACTAAACTCAACAAAAACAAGAAAAACAATCGGTAAGAAACACATTCAATTCTAAAAAAATAAATGAATTTTGATTATTTGTAAATAAGCAAACATGCGTCAGCTGGAAAATGTCGACGATCCCGTCAGTGTGGCAATTAAAACCAAAAAAATCTTACACTAATTTTTTCAGTCTTGAATATATGCGTTAATATGTACGCGCATAAAAAAGTGTTGTATTAGTTAACACTAAAGTCATGAATTATACCTTAAAATATTTATTTTATATTGAATCCTTCATCCGTTTCCAAAATTAGTAAAATTACTAAATACTTGTAATTTTTTTGCACGGGTAACCCCTTTGTTTACATTTTTGATCTCGAATTAAAAACCAGAGTATAGTTAGAAATCTGAACTTTCCGTAGGTATTTATTACATACAACATTCTCTTGTCACAACAAATAAAGTGCTTAAAGTGCCAACTAATAATGTAGTTTTGAAGCTTTGATGAAATAAGTTGAGTGGGCTGGACTTAATCATGCCTCCATTTCTTCCTGTGGATGTCGTAAGAGGTGATGAAGGGTAAAATAATGTAAGGTAGGCAGCATTGGCTTCTGAGAAGCTATCTTACAATGCGATTCCCAAGACGTTTGCTAAGCGTGTGGATTATGGTAAACCACTCGTAATAGGGGACCCTGTGTTCTTTAGTAAACATTCGAGCTGATATAGATGAAAAACAACTGTTTTTAAGACCACTTGCTAGGTGAAAACCTAAAAGAACGAGACACGATTCGCAGTTGGCTACTTTTTATTAAATAGTTGTAATTTTACTTTACAGTTATTTCTATTACATACCAAGAGAAGGTTCTGTGTAAGTATTACTACTTATACGCGAACTTATAGTGTAAGTATTAATAAACGCATTGCAGGCGTTATTGCAAACTTATAACAATATTAAAATTATAAGGTTGCGTCATCATTTACAAGTATAAAACCAAAGTGGTATAGTAGTACAACGCAAGTGGTACTATAGATGTCGCTCCATCCCAATACGATGGTTAAAGAACGATAGGAAAGATCTGAGTTGTGACGTTATGTCATGTTAGCTCAATTGGTCAGAGCATACCCCGGCTCAAGGGATGGATGGACGCGGGTTCAATTCCCGCATATGACTTAAATTTTTCCTATCATATATTTGTGATTTTGTAATGTAATCCGCATAGCAGGCGTTATTGCAAACCTTACAATATTAAAAGTATTATTATTGTTATTATGATAGGAAAAAAACAAAGTACATTTATTTTATAGGACCTACTATATTTTTAATGTATTATTTTTGTTATTTATTGTTAGACGATTCAAAATATATAACTATATCTGCACAATGAAATGACTTGCGAGTATATGGTTATATCGGACTTCACTTCTAAGTCCATTTTTATTAGATATATTCGATGAAAAATTTAATTATATTTAGTTTCATTGAGAAGCTCAAAAGATACAACTAGGAGAACGCGTGCGCAGTGTATCCTAGTAACAGGGTCCCATTTTCTTATTACAGAATCCTTAAAAAGTGTTATTTTAAAGTGCTCGTAGCTTAGCTTGCCAAGCTGTTCTTAATCAATTAGCTAAGTTAAGCAACGTCTGCTGTGGTCTTGAGTTGGATGGGTGATTGAGTGAGGGCTAGTGGCATTACTACTGAGCGTTTCCGTGCTTCGGAGGGCACGTTAAGCCGTCGGTCCCGGTTGTTGTCTTAGGATGGCAGTCGTTATAGCATGGTGGTAGGGCATTTTGCGAATGCCCGCCTGGCTAGCTACCACCCTCTAGTAGAAAATCTGTCGCCAAGCACCTAATGGTGGGTTTCAGGCTGCTGTCCTTGAGAGCCAGTACTTCTAGGTTAGCCTGAACAACATCTTCGACCACATCATCACTTACCATCAGGTGAGATAATGGTCAAAGCTAACCAATCTGCAATAAAAAACACAAATTACAGTCCCAAGGGGAATTGAACCCGCGTCCCCCGATTTATTCTATTTGTATGCAGAGCGCTTTGCGAATTTGCGAATGCTCGCTTGGCTAATGTCTACCCTCAAGTAGAAAAAAATACTCCGAGCAAATAATAGCACAATAGCAACATACCTACTGTGACAATAGTGTGTTCGCCATATGTAATTAAGGACCTATTTATTATTTACTAGCCTATGATCGGAAACTCTTGAAACATCAAGATGAAAATCATCGCCAAGTACTTAATAGTGTCTTTCGGTAGTTGTCTTTGATCAATAAAAAAGGTCTTGGTCACTAGCCAATCGGGTATTAGCAAAAAGCAATTCCAAGTAGAAGCTCAAGCCTGTGGCTGGATTCGAACCCTGGGCCTGCTGCACGGCAATCGATAGTATTGTCACTGGGCCATCACTTCTTTAAACGTGACTTAAACCTCCAAAACATTGACAAAGATGACTGGATGATATTCTGCACAATACTCGTATTTAATGATATCTTATCAAACACATGATAATTATTTATTCTGTTGTATGCTACTTGTGGACTGTCATATAATGATACCGTTTATTAGTAAAGGCGAGTTCGTACAGACTACTTGTAGATGAATATTGCGAGAATATTCTATGGTAAGATTTAGTTACGATATATGAAGAGACAATGGCAATAATATGGAATTCGCGTGGCTATCTCAATTCTCAAATAGAAAATATATCGCCAAGCACCCAAAAGTGTATTCTAGAATATATTTTTTAAGAACAAGGCAACACAGCCTTTTCTATTTAACTTCTTTGATTAAATCTTCAGTTACCCTGAGAAATAAGACATTCATAAAAGGCTATATTTTAATAAATTATTCAATAATTATAACCCGACTGCACTAAAAAATACCGAAACAAGATTGATAATCCCGCATTAAGTTTAGTAGAAAATTATAAAATTAATGGGTCCGTTTGTAACTAAACTTAATCCAAAATTTTCAATCCTTTTTCGGTATTTTTTAGTCGGATATATAATTATAGAATTATTTATTATAATGTAATCTTTGATGAATGTCTTATATGGTCTCTCGAATTTTATTTTTTTTGTTTATATTTTATTTTAGAATTTTCAGTATCCTATAATATTTAAAAATATAACTTATATGTAGGTATATTTGCCTCTTTCATTTCCTTTATTTTGATACTCTACTCGTTGGTTTGGAATGGTACATTAACGTATTATTATATTGAGCCAAAAATCCACCATAGACTAGCTACCTGGAGACACTTGGGCTTTTATGACGACTATAACGATACTTACGAACCGTTGAAATCCATCCAGCTATTTAGAAGATACGAAATAATAAAAAAAATTACAGCCTAACACACTTAAATGTAAGATACGCGCGAAAAACATAACTATTTCTTGGCAGTCAATAAAAAGAACCTATAAAGTCTGATGTAAAATAACGTCACCTATTATCTATTAAATTAATTTCACGTCAAATACTTAATGGAGTTTTGTGGATTTAGTTCAAAAATAAAATAAAAAAGCAACGCGTACTTCTAGGATGCAGTATTGATACAACATCATGTTTCAGACTTTACCCTACCTTGAGACTAATTTCTGGGTGTCTGATTTTTAGTTTGACTTACGGTTTCCATATTAGTATGACGTAATATGGAAGTTAATGAATAATGCATTTTCTAGCCAAGCGTATTTATTATTCCAACGTAGTTCACGTCGTTTTTGTTTACCAGGTTCGGCTGCCATTATTTTTTGACATTTCTATATATTGTAAATGAAATCGCATTAAAAATTTAAATGAATTTGTAATTATAAAAAAATACCTTCATCCATAAACTTACTTAAGTACACAAAAAAAATTTAATAAGTACGTGATTATAAACCGCATGCATTTTTGTCGTCATTTTTAGCAGGCGGTAAGTACCTATGTCGTTATTAACAAAACATTACAAACTGCAGGTACTACTAAGTAAGTACTACTAATTTACGTAACCGAACCGAAAAGCCGTTGCAGGCCCACGGGTAAAGGATAAGTTTTAAAAATACTGAATACAACAGTACATTAAAATATTTTTTTTTGCTATATGTGATGTTTAAATTATGTCTATAGTACTTTTGACCACTATACCAGCTATTTTTAAATAATGACGTTACTAAAGAGGCAATGTACAATGCGATTTAAATAAGAATAGGACGGGCTCTCGGCTAACTACGCTCATATTCACTCTAATAAGTACGATCAGCAGAACAAACTTAAAAATAGAACAGTGCCATATATTTATACGTAATTTTAAATGAGTGACCCGAAATTGTTAATTTCAATAAATTCATATTTTTAAGGTTGACAGCACAGACGCCATCTTGATATGATGACAACGCGGGCGTCAGGGTCTTATTACTCCGACAGTGTACTACTACGCGACACGTTTCCGAGTGTTTAGTGACTGATTTAATTTATTTTTTTGACTGTTTAATTTATTGTTGTTGACTGTTTAATATGTTTTTGGTGATTGTTATATTTGTTTTTGTTACCCGTTACGATGATAACGACGAGTCTGACTCAATTGCCTATTAGGACAAGCGGCATCGAAGAGCTAAGCGATTCAAATTAAGATACCTAAGTACAAAATATTGCTAACAAATAAAATCAGTTCAAATTATTTCTGTGTTTGCTGTAACAGTGAGCTACAACTTCGTTTACCCACATATGACCACTTGTTTTTTTACACGACTGCCCACATAAATGTGTGTTGTTTTCAGGTTTCATGTAAGTATATGTATGTAAGTCCGTGTTGTTCTTTATTTCACCGTAACTTCTAAACGGCTGAACCGATTTTAATGTACGAGATATCGTTAGATTTATCTTGATAGCTCAAGTGACACTATGTACATAAAATAATAAAAACAAACTGGTGTATCTTAGACGCCATATAGTGAGAAAAACTATTTATTTTCTCTTCCAATGACATCCTGTTGCATATCAAAATGTAGGGCTTTAAAAAACGATTCCATAAATATATTAACTTGCAGTTTTAATTTCAATGGATCGATAAAACGCTTAACAAAAATAAATTATTTGCATTCGGATTTTTATTTTTTTTATTAATTTATACATGTTTTATCATTTCTTTTTTTGCACACTGTACCAAGTTCTAGTTTTGACGTCAAAACATGGCACTAGGCCGATCCTGTTCGTATTTTAATCGCATTGTATTGAACGTTTAATTTGTTGAAAACATGCCAGTCTGAGTACCCCTTTACTTTCATCTCAGAACTATATAAAAAGACTTCATCACATAACGCACGTAGTCTTTGTGATTGGTAAAACCTTACCTTTGCCATATATTTATTAAAATGCAAGTTGAAATTCAACATTATGATTCTCTTAACAATGAAAGATCACATAAATACGTTGTTGGACAAAAACCAAACCTAGATGAATGCATATTGCGTATTGTAAAAAGAGAAGGTTATATTTCATGTGATATTAACAAGAAAACTATCGCTGCAGACGGAGGCAACTATCTGGCAACTTTATATGAAATAGATGTTAAAGGAAAAACTATTGATGGAGACAAAGAATTAGCACTTTTTGTAAAAAGCATGTCAGTTGACGCAACAATCGATTTAATATCGCTTCCCAATGTTTACAAAACTGAACTATTCGTCTACAACGATTTATCAAAAGTATTTAGCGAACTTCAATATGAAGGAAACGTTCCATTTGATGAGAGGTACAATATGGTAAAATGCTATAAAGAATCGACAGATGAAGCAATCATCATGGAAAATTTAACCAGGAAAGGATTCAAGACGTGGTATCGGATGGATATAGTGACATTGAACATGGCAGAAGTATGCGTGAAACAGCTAGCAAAACTCCACGGGCTCTCTTTTGTCATGGAACAAAGAAGACCTAATTATTTTAATTCGAAAATCAAGTCTCGCAAAACTGCTTTTTTATTGGAAAAATCATGGGAAGAATTCATTGCAAAATTTTGTAAAATGGGAACTGATTACTTAGATGCAGATTTAAGAAGTAAAGTCGAAAATAAAGTGCCTGGTGTATTAAAAAAAATTAAAGAATATTTATTGGATGAATCTATTATGTATTGCTTATGTCACAGAGATTACAGGCCTAATAATATTATGAGCAGGGAAGTGGTGAGTGAATTACATAGTAGTTATCATACTTTTTAATTTTCATATTACTTTAATCAAACTTTTTAATTCTCTTAATACTTTAATCAAATTGCTTTTATATATTTTCAAGCAATTTTATATCATGTTCAATTTCAATATATTAATCAGTTTCAACCATTATCGAAATGTACAATAGTAGCAGTTATAGAGTAATAACTCTTTTTCCTGCTAGTTTTATAATGTCTTGTTATGATTTGTCAAAAACTGCAACGGAATGCTTTTATTCGTGAGTTTCAAGAAAGGAAATTTAATGTATGAAAAAACTGAGGCTCCTTAAAAAAAAATTAAATTCTTTGAGTGTCTTAATATACGTTTTTATTTCAGGATGGTAAGGTGATAGAAGTAATTCCAGTCGATTACCAACTCATCCAATACGGGTGTCCAGTGATTGACTTCCTCTATTTCATCTACATGTCAACTGATCGCCAGTTCAGAAGATTGCACATGTCATACCTCAAAAATCTTTACTACCAATCTCTGGACAAATTCCTGCAATATTTTGATATGTCCGCTGAATCTGTTTTCCCGAGGAAACTATTTGAAAATCTCTATGAGGATAAACTGGACTATGGTTTGGTTGTATCATTTATATTTTGTCCGTTTTTGTTCGTGTCTGAAGATGAAGAGGTTCCAGATGTGACGAAAGAGGATATTATTGAAATAGACTTCAAGCTTGATGCTCGGTATAAGGATAGAATAACCGATGCTGTTGAAGAGTTTATCGAGTTGGGATATTTGTAATTAAACATCAATTATTAAGTCATTAAACATCTCGGCTATCTTCTCGATTAATTATTAATTGTACACTACCAGTACACCAATTAATTAAAATTATGCACAATCCTAATGTAACAAACCGGTTCCAGTGGGCAATGTTCCTAAAATGCTGACTCCATTACAACTTTAAAAGGCAGTGCTTATTCGTTTAGCTACCAGCATTTTGGTCAAGGGTTGCTGCGACTAAAACTTTGAAAAAGTCTTTTCGATAAAACCTCAACATTATCGTATAGTTTTATAGTCTAACGGTGACCTACAATCGAAGTATATCATTTACTATGTCAAATACAGATAAACGTGTACTACATAGGTAATACTGGTAAGTTTTTGGACCAAATGAACAACCTAGAGGTAAAATAATGTCATTCATAGACACTGAAAGAACGAAGACTGCCGAGGCATAATTAGCTTCTGTAGTATATATTTTACCCATAGTCCTTTTTATTCTGTGCCACAATGCCCATTTAATGTTACGAAAAACCTCGTTCAATTCATAATATTTTTTGTCATATGAGAGTCAAGTTTATATGCGTCCCTATAAATTTGCTCACTTGCAAAATAATTATATTTCCTCAAAAATGCGCGAAAATATGCGTTTGGTTTGCCGTGTGTTTCTAAAATATGTAGCACGTAATAGTTAGTCAGTAATAAATATGAAAAAAAAAACAATATGACACTTTAAATGGATTTTAATTAAGACTTTACTGTTATTATTATTCTGTTTTATTTAATAGGAACACACTGTAATTTCCCTGCAGATATAAATTAAAACTCTACGAGTATCCGGACACCCCTCAAGATGGTATCTAACATCTATTACATAATCATAAAATTAAAATAACATTGACAAAAGATAAGTATTATTTTTTACATATTGTTCATTTTCGTACTAGCCAACAAGGAGAGAAAAGTTAGATTCTAGAAGCAAAGGCAAATTAACTCACCGTGAAGTTATATTATATACGTAGATCGTTTATACACCTTAACAAATTAAGTAACATGAAGCTGTTAATAACAATTCTTGTTACGTTTAATTAACGTGAAGTGAGGCTCAAATTTTATATAAATATTAAGAAGGCGCCTTATTAGTACGCCGAGATATCAATAAAATATACAATACTCTAATAATATTCTAATTAGCAAAATGGCCTTCTACCATGCGGTGAACCTCAAGCCCGCAGCGGGATTTTAACCATGGACCTGCCAATGCCACTGAGCCGTCACTGCTTCAAAACTTGTCCGTCTTGTAAAATCAAAACAAAAGGTGGGGTTGGCACACATTGAAAACAATTCCTCTATCACATGCATAAAGAACGGATTATGGCCCGTCACTCACATCTAGTGTAGCACGCAGTTTCGAAGTCCAGCCAAAGCCTTAATCTGGCTTTTTTTTTACCGGCGGTATGCCTTTATTAAAAAAATACTACGAACTATATACAATACTACAGCTACTACAATAAAAGCATTTAGATCCCGATAAGTCATTCCAGACTCACAGGCAGTCCAAATGCTCTAGCCCACTACCAGTTGGCAACGTGACCAGCATGCTGGCAGCATTGCCCCGTTGAATTGCAATGCTTATTCTTTGAGCCAAATAGGTGCCAGCCTTTAAATATTTATATTTAATATAGGTACTACAGGACTGGGGGCTGGCACCGCGGCTACTGCAGCAGAATTACTCAAGCGGCGCAAGTATGCTGTTTATTTTATGCTATCGTAATTTCATGAGACCTGGTGTAAAGCGGTAGGTAGTCTTTGCCTATAACAGATGTAGTTTCGTCACAAGTAGCGAACTGCACTGCGCCCATCACACTGAGGCATGAAGTTGTTAAGTCTTATGTACCTGTAATTTCACCGGCAACAATACTCTTCAAACAGGAACACAGTAATGCAAACGTTACTGGTTGGTGGTAGAAATAGGCGAAGTGGCAGTACGTCCCCGGAAAAACACTCACAAAAGCCACTACTACACTACTCACAAAGGCCTTTAGCTTGCTGTGGGCTTGCAATGGCCTTAAGCTTGCCCACATTTTTTCGTTGTAGTACGAGTAGCTGTAGTGTTGAAATGTTTGTAGTATTTTAATGATATACTAATTTGGTACCTTTACAGAAATATTTAATTGTATACTAATATAATAATATACTAATTTGGTACCTTAACATAAATATTTAATTGTAGTATTTAGACAGGCTTCAACAAATCATTAGCATGATTTTCGATTCATTCTTCAAACTCCGGTCAATCCGAGAAATGGCAACTTCTCAGTAGCTAAAGGGAATAATCTAGAACTACCAACACTTTTTCACATATTTTATGGGCCATAAATGTCCACAAAGGTTCATAAATTGGTCAAACGTGTTTGGTAAGCTATAAAAACTCGAATTTATTTCACTCTATCTCACCTTCTTTCTGCCTCAGGTATACGTATAAAGAAAAGTTTTTCGGGCGTCCCGAAATGCTTACGAACAAGTTAAACTGACAACAAGATCTAAGTGGCATTTCTCCTTATTTACTTATCAACTTGGAGGTACCGTTGGGGCCTTTATAAAGGTCACTCATATATGAAGATAGATAGTTACCGTATGCTATTTTCTATAAATTATAAAAGGGAATAAGAGTCCCAATTTTCCTACCCTCATCACAGTGATATGAGGTCGATACAATTGCTATATCTCAGGGGTTTTTTTTATCTGATAGCCTAGCTTTTCACTACTATATTATCTAATGGTATGTGATGATGTGGTCGAAGATGTTGTTACGGCTAACCTTTTTTTTTATTCCTGATAGGTTAGCCTTTGACCACTATCTCACCTACTACGCTATCATGGTAAGTGATGGTTTGGTTGAAGATGTTGTTCAGGCTAACCTAGAAGTACTGGCTCTCAAGAACAGCTGCCGGAACATACCGTTGGCTGCTTGGCGACAGATTTTCTACTTGAGGGTGGTAGCTAGCCAGGCGGGTATTCGCAAAATACCCTATCACCAAGTTATAACGACTGCCATCCTAAGACAACAACCGGGACCGACGGCTTAACGTACCCTCCGAAGCACCGAAACGCTCAGTAGGAATGTCACTAGCGGTCACCCATCCAACTCATGACCGCGGGCGACGTTGCTTAACTTTGCTGATCGGTTGAGAACAGCTAAGTAAACTTCGAGACGAGCGCTTCAAATGTTTTTAGTTTTAAAAAAAAGCGAATCTACACACTACTCTACTTACAATAGTAAGTAATTAAGTGAATAACAAATAGTTCATGTCTTGCTATATAATGACTTCCGCAGTACAAGTCCTTTCCTATCGCCAAGGTCACCAGCCACGGCTGAGCTCCGTGCCATCGCCACCACACAACGACTGACAGTCACGAGCGTTCATTGTCAATTACTCTAATTTATGATTACATGATCAGGGCGCATGTCAGGAAAAGCATCAAACAGCACCTATAAAATTTTATGGTACTTTCACTTGGATACCAATTAAAAATATGTATTTGATAATATAATAATTAGTTCAGTGTTCCGCCGCAAGTGCCGCCTCTAGTTCCGCCACAAGTGGGAACTGCACTGCATCACCACGAGACATGCAGTTGCTAAGTCTCATTTGCCTTGAATTTTACTGGCTTTCGAGAACTGCTGCCGGAATACGTAGGTGCGTAGCAGCAGGTTTTCTACTTTAGTGTGGTAGTTAGCCAGGGAACATTTGGACAATTTCATATCTAAATTTGTCACAATTTGATATCGTAAAATATAATACCTATAACATAAATCTGCCGCCTGGCTAGCGACAACTCTCAAGTAGAAAATCTGTCGCCAAGCATATAACGGTGAGTTCCTGCAGCAGTCCTTGTGAGCCAGTGAAATTACAGGCATATGGGACTTAACAACTATGTCTCAAGGTGACGGGCGCTGTGCAATTCGTGCCTTGTAACGAAATGCATCTGTTATAGGCAGAGGTTAGTCCGCTTAACATCAAGTGGGCCTCGAACTTGTTCCATCACAATAACATAAAAAATTAAAAATATGATTTGTATGTACCTACTTGTAATATGGCTTTTGTCACCAGATATGTCCATATAGTTGCAGTATAGTACCACCATCTTAACTGTGCAGTTTTCGAGGGCGCTACTGGTCATGGAAATCAACTACAAACTGTCACAATTTGAAGGTATGCTGTAGTTATTTTTTCCGTTCCTTTGCCGTGGTACCATTAGATAGTTCCTTTGATGGTACCACGGCAAATTTAATTTGCCGTGGTACCATTGACTCAATGGTACTACGAAAATGCTGATTTCTATTAACCGTGGTACCATTGAATCGTTAGACTAAAAATACTCCTGGCCTTGCTTAATTCAACGGTTTTTTTTTAATATAGAACTATTTTTATGTTAATATTTTTTATTACAGTAGATGTTGATGTGACAGCTTTCAAATGTGACAGTTGTCAAAATGACACTTGATGTCATATATCCCGATTATTCTTTCACGATTCGGTTGAAAATAATCTTAACAAATATAAGAAAATAGGTATTAGATGTGTCAGATGTCAAAAGGACACCTGATGTCATAAGCCTAATTTCACATTTTGGTTAAAAAGTTTTCTAAAAAGGGCTAGGATAAGGTTTAAGATGTGACAGCTGTCAAAGTGACTAATAATGTCAAATAGACAGGTGCCATTTGTGACAAGTGTCACAGTGACAGTTGGTGTCGTATTTTAGGGTCAATAGTTTCCGAGATAAACCCTATTTTAATTTGACAGCTGTCATCTGAATTTAAGATCTCTATGAGATCTACCATATATGTGAAGAAACTAGTAGTCTAGGGTCAATAGTTTCCAAGATAAATCATATTTTAATTTGACAGCTATCATCTGAAATAAAGATCTCTATGAGATCTACCATATCTGTGAAGAAACTAGTAGTCTAGGGTCAATAGTTTCCAAGATAAATCGTATTTTAATTTGACAGCTGTCATCTGAAATTAAGATCTGTATGAGATCTACCATATCTGTAAAGAAACTAGTAGTCTAGGGTCAATAGTTTCCAAGATAAATCGTATTTTAATTTGACAGCTGTCATCTGAAATGAAGATCTCTATGAGATCTACCATATCTGTGAAGAAACTAGTAGTCCAGGTTCAATAGTTTCCAAGATAAATCGTATTTTAATTTGACAGCTGTCATCTGAAATGAAGATCTCTATGAGATCTATAAAACTTTGAATGATGTCATGAAAACCAAAAGTCATAGAGTACAAAATACGACACCAACTGTCACTGTGACACTTGTCACAAATCGCACCTGTCTATTTGACATTAACAGTCACTTTGACAGCTGTCACATCAACATCTACTGTAATAAAAAATATTAACATAAAAATAGTTCTTATATTTTTTTCCGTTGAATTAAGCAACGCCAGGAGTATTTTTAGTCTAACGATTCAATGGTACCACGGTTAATAGAAATCAGCATTTTCGTCGTACCATTGAGTCAATGGTACCACGGCAAATTTAATTTGCCGTGGTACCATCAAAGGAACTATCTAATGGTACCACGGCAAAGGAACGATTTTTTCTGCCGCCTAAGCAGATAAGTTGGTGGGTCTGTAATTTAAATTTATCATGATATTTTGGAAGCAAGGATAGCCGAGTGGTTACTGCTATGGGCTGCCGTGCCGCAGGTCACTGGTTCGATCCACCGCCGGTTTGAGCTTCACCGCAAGGTGAAAGTAACGGTATTGTGCTGTCCTTGTGAGCCAGTTATTCTAGGTAAAACCTGTAACACCTTCGACCACATCATCACCTTACCATCAGGTCCAATTGTGGTTTTAGTGTTTCAAAGGATTATCAGCAAAAATAAAACTCAACAAATTCTGAAACAACCACTATTTGAGTTCTGATATTTTATGATAGCAAAAGCCAATAATAATTTAATGGTTAAGATAATTTAAAATTATCTGTAGTATAATATTTAGTACGTATTTCTAGACAAACAAAACTTACAATACAAATGTTTATACCCATCAAATTACCATTTGTATGCTGATTGTACATTTTATATATTCAAAAGTATCAATGAACTCATAAAATAAAAGCATTGAACTTGTGCCAAATAGTAAAACCAAATTTGATAGACGAAAGTTTTGAAGTTTGAAGTTTGAAAAAAAGAAAAAGTGTCAAAGAATTCAGAATAAAAAATGAGACAATTATATAAATAACATTTGAATCAAGTTGAAAAGTTGTAAGTGCACTATCAAATTCATATCTGAAAAACTTTAAGTGTTGTTTGTGTCATCTAAAATTTCATCAAAACCATTTTCTATTTCGTAAATGGCCGCTAGACGTGACGAGATCAAAATTTACAAACAAATAAATGTTTTCAAAAAATATTCATACTAGCACTATCGCGTGCGAAATTCTAATTTACAAATCATAAGAGCACGAAATTCCTTGATCTTTAGGCTATCAGAACCTGCTCGACTGAGCTGAATTATTCTCTTCTAATATAATGAATAGATTCAGGCGTTACTTTGCGGAAATCCATTTTTAATATTAACAAATATTTTAAAAGTATTTTAAGAAAACATTTAATTAATTATTTAATAAAACACTTAAAAAATCTTTATAAAAATGATATATATCTAGTGACAATTCCGCCTAATTTCCTATTAAGCCGACGTGACGTCACAAATGCCACGCAGCCAAACCGGTCTCGATCGTGCGCTCGTAGAGTCAAGACCTCCTGAGGATGCTTCGTTTAGAAGCGAAACGCGTCGAATACTCTTCCGGTTTGGCTGCGTGGCGTTTGTGACGTCACGTCGGCTTAATAGGAAATTAGGCGGAATTGTCACTAGATATATATCATTTTTATAAAGATTTTTTAAGTGTTTTATTAAATAATTAATTAAATGTTTTCTTAAAATACTTTTAAAATATTTGTTATTATTATTCTCTTCTATTTTTTTTTTACCATCATAAGGAGACAGTGCTATCATCGACTAGACTTCATCTGATCGATAGAAGTGTTTTTCAAACACTTAACTCTTGGGATAACGCTACTCTTCTATATTTTCAACATGATCACAAGCACTATAGCGAGTAGTATCTCTTTATACTAAGCCTAGCCTACAATCAACTCTTACTATATTCTTATGAAAGTTATGATCTTGGTCAAAGGCTAGCTTATCAGTAACAAAGAAATCGTAATACATTCCTAAGTATCGATACTATAGTTTTATGTATATTCGAAACAAAGCGTAGTAAACATAATAAAAAACACGATTTTACCGAGAAACCGAAGCGTCATTGCATTTTTATGAGGCGATCGAATGACGGCCAACATGCAACGAACTCGGTCCAATTCCTGGAAACTATTTTATTACACATAAATAGTTAATATTTTTAGAAATATATTGTCACATTAAATAATATTATGACGACGAACTCGGATTAAATGGAAACAAATCGTTCTTATAAGAAACCATGCCGTTGCATCAACGTTCTATCACGGCAGACATGTCTAAGGACTCGCACTTTTGCCCCTAACTGAATGATCTGATGCTTGACGATGGTAAAAGACCTGACGGCATGACTCTGGTTCCATGGAAGTTAGGGCCGCCCTTAGTGTGGGACGCTACATACGTAGACACTTTAGCACCGTCACATCTTTATGAAACCAACGTGAGGGCGCCGAGGCTACTTCAGTGGAGCAACTCAAGCGGCGCAAGGATGCTAACCTCGGTAGTGGTTACATATTTGAGCCGTTTAGTGTAGAGACGTTGGGTCCTGGGGATCAGGAGCTCATCATATTTTCCAAAACTTATCATAGCGCTTGGTCGATGTCACGCGTGATCAAAATGTTGGCATCTATGATTCAACTAATAAGCTTTTCAATTCAACGGGGCAATGCTGCTAACTGGTAGTGGGCTGGAGCATTTGGACTGCTGTCACTGTGAGTCTGCAATCACTTGTAGATTGTCTAAATTCTTTTATTGTAATAGCTGTAGTGTTGTTTATAGTTCGTAGTATTTTGTTAATAATGGCATAACAGCCGTTAATTTTTTTTAAAGTATTAAGTAGCAGAGAGAAATTACAACGAAATATAAAAATCGAACTAGAAGTGGGAATCGAACCCGCCACCATACTTTCTTATAGCTGGGACATGCTCTTCCAACTGAGCTATCGTAGAAATAAGAGCGAAGGCATAAATTTAAGCTACGACTCACAAGATAGCTCAGTTGTCCCGACTATAAGGACCAATGGTCGCGGGTTCAAATCAAGCACATAGTCCAAAAATATTTTCTTTTGTTGTAATTTGGTAAGCTTATCCGCTTATCCGCTAATGCAAGAATTACAATGTAAGAAGTAGAAGTCTGTGCGAGTTCATCCGGGAAAGTACTGGCATCATTGCAATCACACACACACTTAGCTACTATTTAATTTATGATCAGGTCAGATTGACATGTCACATCACAACTTTCACTTTGACAACTTTCATATCCAAGATCTACGTGGAGGCCATTATTGAAATGAGACTTTTCTCATTAGTAGTTTACCCTTATAAAAAAATATTGGTCAAAGTTGAATTAGTAGTACTAGTTCAAATCATAAAATATGTATTATTGTTATGTTTGCAATAACGCTTGCTATGGGGATTACATTACAAATATACGATAGGAAAAAATTTAGTTATGACTCATTGTCGTATTAGCTCAATTGGTTAAAGCATACCCTGGCTAATGGGGTAGATGGACGCGGGATCGAATCCCGCACATGACTTAAATTTTTGCTCTCGTATATTTGTAATTTTGTAATAGATTATATGCAGTTCAACTACTGTAAAAGAACTCATGCTAGTTCAACGGTTGAACTATTCAGTGGTTCGTGGGCGGTGCTTAACATAATTATTATAATATACTCGTAATGATGACGGATTCGGATTTATGGGAAAAAATATTGACTACACGATATTTTTCGAAACTCAATTAGTAGACTCTCAATTTCTACTCATCGTTATCAAATTTTTATTTAACCAAAATACCTACTCAATTACGAAAATTAATCAATTACCCTCGTAGCACCGTAGATGCTCTACGGCGTAGAACAACAACGTAGCGATACGGCGTAGCAGGTCAATTAAACAGTTTCATTACTTTGCAAGTTTGCACAGCCCGCTTTGTGAAGGGTTACGCAGCCATGTTGTGACGTCACCAATTATAAATGCAAATGGCGCAAAATGTACGAAGCATGTACAAACTAGTTAAGCGCAAAACTGGGTAATAATTTAATTGTCAAGCTTAATAGACTAGGTACCAGTGGATATTTTATATTAAGAAAAATATTGGGGTGATGGCTACGAATATTTATTCGTTTTCCCATTTGTTAATACATTATTGTTAATAAATCTGGCACATTTTTTTTAATTCGAGTAATCCATAACTTTAAACATTTTATGTCATCAACTAGTTAATATTTATAATTTTTTATGCAATAATGCATGCTCTGCGGATTACATTACAAAATAACAAATTTATAAGAGAAAAAAATATAGTCATGTGCAGGATTTGAACCTGCGCTACCCACCCCTATAGCCGGGGTATGCTCTGACCGACTGAGCTAACAGGACAATGACTTGTAACTCTAATTGTTCCTCTCGTTCTTTAATCATCGTATGAGGATGGAGCGACACCTATATTAGTCTTGTTTGTAGTTCAACTTACGGTGTACTACAAACAAGACAAATCCTCGAATTTTGTAGTTAATAATTAGTTTATGAATCTAGTACTAGCAGATTTTATAAAAATGAAAATTCATATATAGGGCAGTTTGTGAATGCTCTCCTAGCTATATATGACGTACATCTAGAAAAAAAATGTCTCCAAGCATCTAACGTAGAGTTTTGGCAGCCTTTGACAGCTTGTTCCCATTTATAGTTCAGACTCCTTTCATATTTGACCTCCTTCACTTACCAAAAATATGGAATAAATGATACGCAAACATAAATTCAAATTTACCTATTTGTTTCTTAATTACAAAAATGTTTCCCTTATATTATTATCTTAAAACTAGACATGTTGGCTATTTTTAATTTACAGATAGATAACTTTTTTATCTCTAGCTCACACGATAGGATTCTCTGTGTTTGTGAGAGCTAGTTCATTCCATTAGGGTCTCACTTATGGATGTGTGTGCAAACTGCGACTAATATTTGGTACATATATAAGGTAATCTGAGATTTCACATACTAAAATATATACTTATGCTAAGTTTTTTAGTACAAAAAATAAAACAAAACAAACTGGCCAAGTGTTATTACTCGTTTTTTCTACTTAATAGCTCTAGACGAAGAAACTTCACATGGTAGGGTGCATAAAAGTATTTTTATCTTATCTTTTTTTATGTTATTGTGACGGGACAAGCTCAAGGCCCACCTGATGTTAAGCGGACTAACCTCTGCCTATAACAGATGTATTTCGTCACAAATCACGAATTGCACTGCGTCCGTCACCTTGAGACGTAGTTGTTAAGTCTAATGTGCCTGTAATTTCACTGGCTCTCAAGGACTGTTGCCGGAACACACCAATAGGTGCTTGGCGACAGATTTTCTACTATATATATCTAATATAAACATAAAATCTAAAATGAATTATTGGAACTCCTATTCCAACAGTTGTCATTGAGTCAACGTTTTACATACAATATCATCATCAACATAATTTGTTCATTTTACGTACGAGCTAGAGAGCCGTGACCGGTTAATTTTGCCCTTTGCATACGGAATTTTAAAATAAAATTATTTATAATATTGGAAACTTAAAATTAAAATATTGTAGATACTGATAAGAGAAGCACATGCTGATATAACTTAATATAATAAAAATATTTTTACGCAACTTTGTTGCTTTTTACTTTGCGCAGTCATCGTAGAAGGTATATATCGTTTAAGTCTCGAGTACATATGTGGCACGCGGTATGCCTGTGGCTGTGCCTGTTGTACACTCCGGAAGCGCGACAGACACGCATGCGTCAGTCTGATGAGAGGCAACAGCTTATATATATTATTATGTTTGAAATAACTGACGGTAGATTGCGGCACACCATTGGTACTCGACACGAACCCTTTTTAATATACTTGCATACAATTTTTTTTACCTGTGGTATGCTTTTATTAACAAAATACTACGAACTATATACAACACCACAGCTACTACAATAAAAGCATTTGATACCCATGAGTCATTGCAGACTCACAGGCAGCCCAAATGCTCAAGCACACTACCACTTTCAAAATGTTTGTGTCATGGCACAGATATAAAGGCACCATGGACACATTACCGGCTATCTGTTTTGCCCCTAAAGCGTATGAGACTTTTCGATAAGTTAACAATTACAAATGCAAATCAACTTCATAAACAAACGTAGCGGGGTAATTTCTGCATCTTACTAGTATAATTGTATCTACAATGTAGAATTTTTCAATATTAAAATTAGTAATTGATTTTCACAATAGCGTCGTAGACGCCATTTAATAAATGATTTTGACTTTCACTTTGACTTTGATTATTATTTAGATATTATTATTATACTTTGATAACAATATCGCATAATTAAGAGTTTGAGACGCACTCACATGACACTTTTGTGCCATTTTATGAGCAAAGTAACACATTTTTCATGAAATCACAGAACATAGTTCTTTAAGGGATTATGTCACAATCCATGTTTTTATTTTGACAAAGTTCCAATAATTGTATTATTTATATTTCTAACAGTAAAAACTGTTAAATTTTCAACTTAAATACCATATAAAGCTTCTTATATTACTGTTAAAGATAATATAGATTTTAGTGCATAATTTCAAAGCTCCAGATAGTATATAATAATAATAATAATTTTTATTCATCAAGCAAATTGTTTTACAATCTTAAAACTATTTTTCTACATACAATGTGTTTAATTTTGTTTTAGATGTTTGGACTCTGTTCTCCACACTAGGATTCCCTGTGTCGTGGAGATCCAGTTCTTTACAGCATGATTATAAACATAATGTTTCAAGTGCTCATTCACACAATTCTTATCACTAACATGATATGCAATTCAGTAGCATGTGCAATCTTTCTTGTAGTCAGTAATGCGGCAACATTTTGCTTATCACCGTAATATGTTGTCTTGTAAAGTAACATGATTATAGTTTGCAATTGAAATTCACTTAATATACATTAACAATAGGAGATATATTCAACCTATTTTGCGAGACAGTTAACATGTTTGCAATAAGGGTTGGATGTAGATTTGAGTAAAGTGGCGTATGTGATGTGTATAAAAATCTTTTATTTATCTATTCCCATGATTTGCTCGTTTTCGTCATAATTAAGAGCTGATAACCATTGTATCAGGACTTTTTTGCATTCACTTCTAGAAAGGTAAACAATATTTAATGCTCTATTCGTTTGAGTGTATAAATAAGGTGCAGCCCAACAGTAGGCACGACGATAGAACTCAGAGTGTCTTCGTGGAACTTTCCACCGAATGTGTCTTCGACAGATGATGACTTTGGTATGTGCAGTTTTATGGAATCTGAGAATTAGAGATATGATATATAACTGTCTCACTCTGAGGAGACCACACTCTTGATAGAGAGAGAGATATCAAAAGCAAAATTCATCTTGTGGATCGCGCTACACAAATTTTTTATTTGAACAACAGAACAACAAAACTTTTCTAATAACAATTTTGAGTGGGCCTAAACAACAAGGCGTAATTTGTAGATAGCTCAATAAAACTGAATTTGATTATAAAATTAAAATTCCAAAAACTTTGAAACAGTAACTCATAGCTATAAAAAATATCATAGCTCGAATTGCAGCTTCATTCTGCACCAAGATTTTATGAAACAAACATCATTGAAAAAGTTTGGTGATTTCAGTGTGAACCTAAATTTAAGGTCAAAGCAAAGATTAATAATCTTGGTAGCGAACACTCATTTAAATGTTTGAACGAAAATATATAGGCTCTTTGTTACAGACTTTCTCAAACAAACTCACCTTCATTGTTTTCAAAAAGGAAAATAAACATATTAAATAAGAATTACATATAAAAATAGAAACGTGTGTTTTAAGGTTCCAAACCCAAGAGCCAGTCTGTCCAAATGCCACAAGACTCTGGTTCTGCAGTAAGTAACGGGCCACATATAATGATATTACGTCAAATTGTATCTAGAATGAGATATTCAATTTGAAATACAATGAAATTGTTTTCGAGAAGCAGTATAAAATATATACGTGAAATAGAAACCAAAAGCGAACATTTTTATGTAAATTTGAATATTCCGATTATTTACCAATATTAAATCAATATTACTGAAAACACCGGATCCTTAATGTTGTTGGCGAGCTTTATTAAAATATATCATACATTTTTACTTCACGGGTTGTTGCCGCGCCAAACCTTAATTCTCTCTGAGTCCAACACACGCTTAAAATATATGTAATACTTTCCATTTATTTTATATATTTTGTAGGTAAGCCTTTGACCATAATCTCACCTGATGGTGTTAACAGGCTTAACCTAGAATTACTGGCTCTTAAGGACAGCTGCCGGTACACACTGTTAGGTGCTTGCAGACAGATTTTCCACTTGAGGGTAGTCGCTAGTCAGGTGGGCATTCGCAAAATGCCCTACCAGCATGCTTTGAAGCTCAAGCCCTTGGCAGGATTCGGATCTGCTGCGCGGCAGCCCATAGCCAATGCCACTAAGCCATCATCATTCAAAATGTCCCATGCTCGTAAAGTTCTTGTTTATGCTCGGTAGTCACGTCATCATTAATATACCCATATTTTAAAATAATTCATACATTACCAAAATATAAACCTAGGTTGGTGATCTTGATCAATACGCGTGAGTACTGTAGTAACTGTTTTTTTTACATTACGCGTTCTATAAAAATTTGGGAGGAACTTCCCGCTGAGGTCTTTCCTCTGCGGTACGATATGGGTTGTTTATAAGGAGCGTCGTAAGATTTCTTAGATATTGGAAGCGCGTTGGTAGCCCCTCTGGTATGACAAACGTTCATAGGCTACGGTTACCGCTTACCCTTAGGTGTGCCTCCTGCCTGTCTACTATTAGGACAATAAAAAAACATTCAAAATGTATTATCTTCATTCCTCAGTTCTAACAAAAGTTTTGTGTCATACATAAAGGATCAATTAGTACAACCCTACATTAGAATACCTTTAATCCTAAAAGGTGCGATGGAGGTCTAATTGCTTTCGTTAATGAGATTAAATAGATTATTCTGAACCCAAATTAGTCGTTTAGTGTCCAAAATGTATTGTAATTGCGTACATTATTCAGTGAGGGTAAGTATTTTGTTAGGATTGTAGAATACTAGGGTCAACATAGCTCTTTATAGACGAATTTACTTAGCATTCCATGGATTCACCGTGCGGGTGCCGGGTCCATAGCGTTGCAGTGGAAGAGGCTCAAGTCAAGGTGCCTGGGATTTGCAACCCAGTGAGTAAGGTTAAGGGGACCCTTTCTGATGCATCAATGCTCCCTTTCACAATTCGAGCCTCCTCTCCTGCCCAACTAAATTTGCTAAGATCCTACTAATGCCGCCTTGAATACACGTTCTAGGATGGTAGTTACGGTTGTTCTTGACAGGCCAAGGTCTTTTAGTAACTTGTATAAGGATTTTGCTGGTATACCCCTTGCTTCGACTTCTACAGCATATAAATTAACCACATAACCGTTTTTGTTAATTCATTTGTAAGGTCATAATATTTGTTAGTTTTTATTGTGTGGTCTTTAGGTATGTTTGTTTCCCACGGCACAGTAAGTTCTATAAGTACTATGCGTTTTAGATTTTTTGAGTATAAAAATATGTCTGGTCTGGATGACGAAACACCAACTGCTAGTTGAATTTTATTTCAGTAAGAAGAGACGGTAAGGTAAAGATTTCAAAAATTCTTCTAGGCGTATTATACGTTTTAATTTTTTTACCGAGGATAGTTAAGCAGCTGACTAACCTTCATACCTTTTCTGTCACACCAGTGTGATGCTTAGTAAGAAAACTTCTTGACCGCCAAGTTATTATTAAGGATAATATGAATTCGGTTTCCCAGCCTTAACACTATTGAATTTAATGACTACGTAAAACTATGGACGACAGATACAGAGACATCACGTCTGACTTGGCCTTTTCTAGTATACGACATTACAAAATCACTTTTAACAAAGCTGGATGTAAACGTCAAAAGGACATTGAAGTCTTGGTTGGGGCTCGCACTTTCGGCAGACCCATCTACTCTATTTAGGGATGAAACTAATTTTGGGATGAAATTAAAGAAACCATCGGAGCTCTATAAACACCTCAGAGTTACCAAAACGCACGTCTTATCAAAATCTCAAGACGATATAGTCGCATCTCTCCCAAAAGACAAAAGTGCCTCTGACCTTGACTCGAGGCTTCAATTCCACAAACAATTTATGATAGGTGCACAGACCAGCAAAGCTGGTTTTGGGTCGGAAAGAAAATGGAGGATAAAGACGTTATAAAATCTTTTCTACAGCAAGACGAAAATGATAGCTATAAAGTGCATGCAATGAGCTTAGAAATGCAGAGCGAATGGCTAACTATAGGTGAATTTTGTATCCCTCTGGCGTTAAAGTGGCGCACCTTGATATACGACTGGTCTCCTGCCTTATTAAAATTCTATCTAAACGCCTTTCAGATGACCCTCCCAGACCAAAGAAACTTAGTAAGATGGGGGAAAGCCATCGAAAAGTCTTGCGGTATTTGTCGGGAGGCCATAGGTACAGCAAGGCACTTATTGGTAGTATGCAAGGTGCTCCTTGACTCTGTGGCAGCGATATTATCGTCATCTATAAAAAATACAATAACAAAACGTTATTGAGGGTAGGTGAGAAGATGGAAAAAAATTATTATTGTGAAAAGTGATATTTGACCCGGAAATTATGTAAATATCAATTTGCCTTCGTCTGGATACACGATCCACCTCCTGGCATGACATAATTAATATATGTAATTATGAATCGCTTTCGTGAGGATACACGATCCACCTCCCAGCATTACATACTTAAGATTGCCTCGATTAGTTTAATCATAGTCGTCTTACAGACAATTACGATACTCCCACGTGTTAACACACGGTTAACCTCTCGGGAAAAGTTACCTTCGTGATGACACACGGTCAACCTCCAGGCGTGGTAATCGAGGAATCAGGGAAAAAATCACCTTTTTAATATGTAAGGTAGGTAACTAACCTGATATATCTGAGTCCTCGGACGATGAGTATACAATTCTATTGTATCTACGTTGCTTTCCTTCTAATTTCCTGATTTTGCGTTGATAACGCTCAATCTCTTCTTCGTTTCGCCTTTTAGGCATGATGAAGATGGCGTCACAAGATTTTTGCACTAAACTGAACTTATTTCGTGTGGCATGTGCGAACGCTGCCTCGCCCGAAAAAAGAATGAGGGAACAGACAGCCGGAACGGAAATGAACGAATAGGCGGTAAATGTTGCCAGTAAAAAAAAACATATCGATTAAAAATCGATTCTCTAAAGTGCGAATAATGCCTTGCAGGATAAAAGACTACCTTGTAAAACTGTATCTGAAGAATGAAGCGATGATATATAATTTAGTGTAAATCACATTATTTTGAAAATGACGAAGTGTATTCTTGTTGTTGCAGGCAACTGTACAACAGACATAATATTTGCGATATTTAGCGAATTGCTCCACTTTTACTTTCAAGAAAACTACTATTAATTCTACCAGACCATTCAAATAACTGTAGAAATATTTGATTATGTCTTTCCTGTACCTCAAGTATTAAAGAATTATTTTTTGCACATATAAAGAGTTGTGGTTGATACGACCAACACGACAAAAACAAACCGGTTTGATATATAAACCCGCCACCAACAAATGCAATATTGCATGGCCGTGCGTGACATTCCAGCCAAGCACCCCACGGGCCGTACACATTTCGATTTAAGTGCCTACCTGTATGAAAAGCACTTATAATCACATACCCTATTCAGCTTCCACGGTAGCCCCTTAGCTAGTATACATTATAAAAAACGTTAGGTAACTTCAAGCTATTCAAAGTCCCATTTGCCCAACTATTCACTAATTATGCCGCCAAGCTTTCACGTCCAAATGTTTGACAACATATTTTGGCAAGGCCACACATACGCACATTTTATATGGGCAGAAACCAAACACATTTTACTACTAAAAAGGCCCTCTTTTTGCGAACATGAAATATAGCTTCGGGGCCGAGTTTATTTATTCAAAACAACATTCATGATCAGTCAAGTGTGATACAAATATTACGAGGGTTCCGTACTTGCATATAATTATGAAATAAAATGCTGAGCACTTCCTTCTTACTATTGTAAATACTAAAGTCTCAGTGTTGGTGTAGGAAAGTTTATTTTCTTTTATTTATAAATAAAAATGTTGGTTAAGCTTTAGTGAAAGAGCATACTGCACTTATTTTGCGTGGTGGTAAGGTATTGTGTGAAAACTCGCTTGACTATGTAGCTACTGAACTACAAGATACACTCGCCATTGAAAAATGCCAGAGAGCGTTTGATAAAGAGACCTTGTCTTGCATATCATATCATACGCATGCGAGCGAGTGAAATAGAACTACGCAATATATATTTATAAACATAGTACAATCGTTTTGATTAATATTCATATGAAAAAATGTTTCATTACCTTTTCACACGGTTGATACATTATAATTAGAAACAACATTTTATTTGGTATGACTATTTATATATGTACACACTTGATAAAGGGAAATTTCCGAGCATTCCTATTATTAATTCACGAGTTAATATTTTAAGTCATATTTCAAATGCTTTAAAATATTATTTATTCATATCTGTAAGATGTACACTCTTCGAAGAAAATTTACCTTTATCATGGCAATCTTCTCCGATCTCTCACCAAGCTCATAACGGTCCTTTAGAATTAATTTAGAATTATTCCTTTTTAACACTTTCTAGCACATCATCTCTTACTATTAGTAGGTAGAAAGCAGCTATACGATATTTACTATTAGCAGGAAAGAAATTGGTCAAATCAAGAGCTAGCCTAAAATGAATAAAATAATACATTTTCTACGTATTGTGCTGTGTAAAGGAGTTTCATTTAGATCTTGAAGGAACCCGAAAAAGGAAATGCGGTACGCTGACGGAATCTGCAGAATCACCACCACTGTGTATACAGGGTGATGTGAAAAGGCGTCCATTAACTTTTTGCGAGCCATTATGACCGACGCGAATGTTTTCCGGCCATGCTGTATATACGCATTAATGTTACCATCTTATATAATGGCTAATCTCTGTGTAGGTACTTATTTTTTAAGACTGGTATTATTTGAGTTTCAATCATCTTTTTGTCTTGAAAGCTTCAGTATATTATTATTCAAAAGTGAAAAGATCAGTGGGTTTATTAAAAAAAAAATTGTTTTAAGATCTCCGAATTGCGAGTCATTTCCGCTCGGAGGTCCGAGAAAAGGTACGTAAAAACATTTAAAGCTTTTGAAATACTAGGTCCCAGATTTCCAAAAATAAGTGGCAGAGAGCAACTGTTTCATAATTTTTTGATTTGTTGTCTCAAAAAAGCCTAGGCAAAATATTTAAAAGACTGTGTTTAAAAGGAATTCACATGTTAAGCGAAACATTTTTTAATGTAATTAAAAAAATTCTTTTAGTTCGTCAGTTTTGTCAATTCCACGTATGATTTTTGAATTTCCGTAGATATTTTACGGGGTGAGTTGTTACGAAGATATTTTTTTGGAGTTATAAACCTATATCGTATCGTATTAGGGTAAATAATATTCATATATTTCTTGTGCAATTGCGTGATGGTAAGGATTTTACGTATGCCCACCAACCTTGCTTCCCCCCTCAAGAAGAAAATTTATCGCCTAACGGTGTGTTCAGTTGTGTGAGAGCAAGTAATTGTAGGTTAAGATTGTCCACGTCGTTGACCTCATCATCATCTATCATCAGGTGAGAGTGTGGTCAAGGGCGAGTCTATGAGCTATAAGAAAAAAATGGGTCTCAATACTTTAATTAGAGATACAATTGAATTAATTTTTGTGAAATATTCGCGAAAGATACATTTTAAGGATGTGCTCAATAAGAGCTGTATATACTTATATATTACATCTGTACACAAATATGTTTAAAAAACAATAACTTCCTTTCAACATTGAAAAGCATGAATCATAAAATAAATCATAGTTTTCAATTATAGAAGCTGTTTTATTGAAAATTAAAAAAAAAATACTTTCTGTTAATTAATTTTTACTTAAAAACTGCTCAATCGATGTTTATGAAATACAAATGGGACTAAATTAGAGGAGACCCCTTTTGGTTACGTGGCCTATCTTAAAAACTAAACTACTTAGGAGTCTTACATTTCTGTATGTTAATGTGCATAAATACAACTCATTTAGTATTTATGCACATAAACATACTTAAGTTTAAGCAACAAAAACTTATTTCTATCGTTCCTTCATGAAGTCAGGTTATTTTTTAGTTTAAAAAACTAGTCACTGATTGCTGCTACATATACATACATATACTCATTGCAATTACCAAGCGCAGGTGTGTCATCCATGTTGCTACATATGTATGTACTATAAAATAAAGCGTTCCAGTCCAAAAATGCCACTACGACCCAATGCCACTCGAAATGGCCATTCACAACCAATAAAACGTCTATAAATCGTCGTCTTACGGCTTCTCACGGTCATCTAAAACTTGATTACTGACACTCTTCTTCACGTCTGTGACATCGAACTGCTCGTTTGAGCTACAAAGTTAATATACTTTTGAAGTTTTTACTTGATGGGAAACGCTTTTTTTTAGACTGGCCTCGACTACAGTAGAATCGAGTCTGATGGTATTTGTCCCTTCCACGTCAGATGCTAGTGGAAGCAGTTTCATATATTAGAGAAATATATTCGATTGAAAGACTACAGCTTGAAAGTTCATTCATAAGCATTCACGTCTAGAGATTGTAACGGTGCGGTCGCTAGATCATTTAGAATGATTTATTGTTCGGACCGATCAACCTAGCGGCAAGTTTCCGAACGCTCCCAAGGTAGTCGTCTATTTTGAGTCTGTGAATTTTTGAATGAAAAAAGTAGAAGTTTGTTTGTCGCTTTGTCGTTGGTTTTTACAATTGGAGTAACTTGTCATTTTGATTTTAATTTGCATATAATTTTGCTTTTTGTTGCGCGTGTTTGTTTTTTCAACTTGTACTACGCGATCTATAAATTTGATAATTGCAAAGGAAAAAGGTGGAGTGTTATTGTGGTGACGTCTGGATTGTGAAGAATCTCGCCAACATCGGAGCTGCCTCGCCCACGCGTGAGTAAAACCAAATTATTCCGTCTGGGCCAATACTGAATATTTAGGTACACTCTAGTGGGATCGCTGACGCGAATTCATCCCTGTGTATGTCTCATTGTTTGTATTAATTGATTGCTTGTGTATTTTGTACCTTATTATTTTCAGCCCGGCGAACGGCCGGCAAGTTAAGCATTCCAAACAGATTGTCCAGGTGGAAGCCCTCTGCTGAACATCCCTGCCTGGGCAATCTGGAATCTTAACATTTATCCAATGTTACTAACCCAGCAGCATTCTCGCGTTAGCTGTGTGAGACACGGAAGCCTAAAATGGTAAGGGGAAGAGTTCTAGGAGCTTCAACGCGCGATAAGCTAGTGCATATAAAGGCACCAAATTGCCACCTCCCAATAATTATTTTCTTTGCTACTGCGCATAACAGTCGATGGATGTCAGTTGACCAATTTTCAGCTACAGTGATTGCTGGTCTAACCATGCGTAATATCATGTGCTATCTTGAAATAGAGGAGAATAGTTTTCTTTGTGAACGTTCCGAAAGCTAGAGTCGTTCAAGGATTTCTTAGTACCCTTGGCTGCTGCAGCGGGAATCCCCCAGCACTGATTTAATCACCTACGACGGTCTTAGATCCTAGTGGGATATAATCAATTTGCGTGCTGCCGAGAATGCAATCGTTCAATGCTACTACTTACCTACTAAAATTCGGGACCCAGGCTTTTTACCCACTCACCAACTGGTACTGTGAGTCTTTTACCAATGCTGACTCAGGATCAGATTACGAGGTGGGCTACTTGCCTGCAGCTGCAACTTTGCGACTGGAACCCTGCGCTTTGAAGCGCTTGTAGTGGTGCTTGCCTAGTCATTATAAGCTAGCTAATCAAATAAGTTAATCAGTCATTACATTATTATTGAAGAAGGATGATTGCTAGTGGCATTACTACTAAGTACTACCATGCCTCTGAGGATACATTAAGCCGTCCGTCTCGGTTGTTGTCTTAAGTTGGAAGTCCTTAGAGCATGGTGATCTATGGTATTTTTCTAATGTCCGCCTGGTTAGCTAACACCCTCAATTATCCAGAAGCATATAATGGTTTGTTATAGTAGCATTCCTAGAGAGCCAGTAATTGTAACCTGAACAACACCTTTGACGGTGTCATTACTTTTCATCAGGTTAGAGTTTTGAAAGGCTGACTTTTGAAAGATGTTGCTACGAATTAGGAAGCTAGCCTTGGGCATAATTATGATCATACAAGTGCTTCATTGTTTAGTACCACCTAACTCCTTCTGTTAGTTTTAATTATATAGGCACCTTATAGGTAGCTTTATCTGTGACGTAGGATTGAGACGATTTAATTTCATATATAGGCACATGAGATTTAACAACTTTGTCACAAGGTGACGGGCGAAGTTCAATTCGTGACTTGTGACTCCGCTTAACATCAGGTGGGCCTCAAACTTGTTCCGTCACAATAACATAAAAAAATAAATACATATTAATAATATTTATTCGTTACTAGTTATTTAAAATAGATAAACTCTTTATATTTTAAGACTAAATATTTTTTATAAGCAGAATTATTATTAGATCTTCCAAATATTTTGTAGACTATCCACAAATAACGCCGCAGGATGCAGCTAGTATGCTCGATATTTCATTGTGGGCCCATAGAGATCTCAATAAAGGCGTGTAGCCTCCCCGGATGCCGAGCTTTTATTACTTCCCGATATTGACCCCGATTTCATCTTCCAAGGAATTAATTCATTTAGTTCTTTAGAACTTTTTTAGTTTGCTTTACTACCGGGATTGTTATAAAACAAAAAAGTGTTCTACGATGTAATTGGCATCTGATAATACGTCTGTTTTTTTAGTTGTTGTGAGCCTTTGTCTATTGTATTGAGTACAGCTGACAAACAAGTACGGTAGAGCTTTGCAAAAAAATATATGAAATTGTAATTTTGTAACCAAATAAGCTTACAATATTATTACGATTTCCACGTTCGCGGTTCGTTGGGATGTAAAAACAAAACCTATTTTTTTTATGTTACTTGGACGGAACAAGCCCGAGGCCCACCTGATGTTAAGTGAACTAACACTGCCTATAACAGATGCATTTCGTCGATGACGAATTGCACTGTACCCGTTACACTGAGACGTACAGCTAGTAGGTCTCATGTGTCTGTAATTTCACTGGCTCTCAAGGACATCTGCCGGAACACACTATTAGGAGCTTGGCGATAGATTTTCTACCTGAGCGTGGTCGCTAGCCAGGCGGGCATTAGCAAAATGCCTTTCCACCATGCGGTGAAGCTCTAGCCCGCGCGCCGCGGTGGGATTCGAACCATGGACCTGCTGCATGGCAGTCCATAGCCAATGCCACTGAGTCATCACAAAGTGCTTCAAAACTTAGTATAGCCTACATCGCTATTTTATTGAATGACAGGTTTGTAGCGCTGAAACGGGTAAATGGTATACTGACTTTGACTGAAACGGGTAACAGGATTGCCGTGTATTTTTTCCGTAGTTCTTAGACATGTTTGACGAAAATCTGATCAACTGTTTATAATATATTCAGGTTAAAGCAAATCATCGCATCACCCATCGTGCTGATCTGCATCTAGGTGATGCTTAAAACAAAATCTATTGTTAGGCTGAGACTGTTTTTATTTCAACAAATTAAACAGATTGAAATTATTTCGGATGGGAAAAGATAACTTCCAGCGGGACTTGAAACCCCCAAGCCTCAGAATACCGTCCTGGTGCATTACCATTTCATATTTATTATGTTATGGATTAGCGGGTGTTGGACAGTCGAATCTTCTCCATCAAAAGACATAAGTCAAAAAGGCTGGTAGGTTGATATACGATCAACACTGATCACGAAATCGATGAAACCATTTTAGTCCCGCTGGAAGTTATCATTTTCCAGCAAAAATAATGTCTATGCTTTCGCTTAGCATGCGTCTGCTCTTATAAAATAATAATAGTCATAATAAATACATTGTGTTATAACAAAATTGACATAAGTTATTCTAGATATAATTTTAAGTTTTATCGCATGCTAAAAGAATCATTTAAAAGTATTTATAGCAAACTTTATACACTTCTGGACACATCTATTGGCCCACCTTAGAGTTTAGGTTTCGATGGCCCCTACCGAAATATGATTGCTAGATTGAACAAAAACTGTTGATGCAGTTTTAAACCTGATACATTTTACCATCTTTTTCGATCGTATTGTTTTAAATTTGAATTCAGAATACCATACGACATGGAGCTACGCCTAACAAGTCGGATATGCGCCTTGTTAAAGGCAATTGATTTTTGAATAAAAAACATGTTTTATCAAATAAAGGTTTAATTTAATAACGCGTGTTGCCTCCATGGGCATCTACCACAGCTCTCATACGATTAGGCATAGAGTTTATCAACCGCTCTATGAAATTTTAAGGGATCATCTCCCATTCCTCTTCTATGGCAGTTTTCAACTCCTGCATCGTCTGGGTAACTGGCTGACGAGCCCTAACACGTCTTTTTAGCTCGTCCCACATGTGCTCAATAGGGTTCATGTCTGGGCTTCTGGCTGGCCAGTCCATAACTGATATGTTCACATCCCGAAGATATTCCCTGACGATGCCGGCCGCATGGGCTCTTGCATTATCATGCATAAAAAGGAAATTTGGGCCCACATAGTCCGCGTATGGTATCACGTGAGGTTCTAAGCACTCACGAATGTACCTTTCAGCATTTAATGTTGGCAGCCGTGGTCCTGTAACAACCTCAAGTTGAGTTTTGCCGCTCGCGGATATACCGCCCCAGACAGTCCATGAGCCACCGCCATAAGCAACCCTCTCTTCAAAGCAGCATTGTGCGAAACGCTCTCCCTTACGTCGGTAGACCTTCTTCCTTCCATCATTGCCATGTAACACAATTTTAGACTCATCAGAAAAGAGTACACGGCTCCAATCTTGCTGTGTCCAATTTAAATGACTGCGTGCGAAATGAAGGCGCGCTGTTCGGTGGGCTCGCGTTAGTTTGGGCCCATTAGCTGGCTTGTGTGGTACCATATCGCGTTCTTTTAACCTTCTCCGAACAGTTCGAGCAAAGTCAAAGTCAAAGTCAAAGTCAAAATCATTTATTCAATTTAGGCGTCTACGACGCTCTTATGAAGGTCAATTACAAATTTTAGTATTGAAATATTCTACATTGTACTGCCACGTTCAGCAAATAAATTGTATAGAGCCACTGCGAGAAGAACGGGCAAGAAACTCGGGGCCATTCTTTTAAACATCTTTTAACAATGTGTTACATACATACTATATAATAGAGTTATTACAATATTTGTTTAAATTATGTAGGTGACAGGCAATAGCTTGGCGGAGGCGGAATTGTCCAGGCATTTTTGTCGTTTATGTAATCAGAAACTGTGTAGTAGGATTTTTTAATCAATATGTTTTTCACATGCAACTTGAATTTCCCTTCTGTGAGCGTTGTAATATGTTTGGGAACTTTATTATAAAACCGCACACAATTACCTAAGAAGGACCTTTTATTTGTCTTTGCTAATCTAAAACCTGGCACCACTATTTTATCTTTATTCCTAGTATTGTAATCGTGATTGTCACTGTTTAATTTAAATTTACTCAAATTTTTACGAACATACATAATATTTTCAAATATATACAGACTTGGTAAAGTTAAAATATCAATTTCTTTAAAAAGATCCCTCACAGATTCCCTAGGACCCATTTTATATATGGCTCGAATTGCACGCTTTTGTATGATAAAGATTGTCTCTATCTCAGCAGCAGTTCCCCACAGCAATACGCCATACGACATAATACTGTGGAAGTACGCGAAATAAACTAGCCGAGCAGTAGCTACGTCTGTTAACTGTCTTATCCTAAGAACTGCATATGCAGCAGAACTAAGTCTTCCGGAGAGATCATGTATATGTGGATCCCATTGTAAAGTGGAATCCATTTTGATTCCCAGGAAGACTGTCGCTTTGTCAATAGGGAGTTTATCTGGGCCAAGCTTTATGTTTGGTTCAACATAAGGAACATTTGGTAAAGAAAACTTTAAACATTTCGTCTTTTTTGAATTTAGGAGAAGATTATTAGCGGCAAACCATTTACAAATCTTAGATAATACATTATTTACATGCGTCAGTTCACTGTCTTTCCTATCTACTTTAAAAATCAGAGAGGTATCATCTGCGAATAAAACAATATCGCAGAAATCTTTGACCATGCAAGGCAGATCATTAATATATGTTAGAAACAGAAAAGGTCCCAAAATTGATCCCTGTGGTACTCCCATTTTTACCAATGACCCGGAAGAAGTATTGCCATTTATTCCAACCCTCTGTAGCCTGTCTGACAGATATGACTCTATAAGATTCAGAGCTTTCCCACGAATACCATAGTGGGAAAGTTTACGAATCAGAGTGCAGTGCTCTACACAGTCGAATGCCTTGGAAAGATCACAAAATACGCCAATAGCATCATGTGAACTCTCCCAGGCTTCCAGTATATGCGACATCAATTGAACACCTGCATCTGTTGTGGATTTGCTCTTGGTGAAACCAAACTGATTCTCATTTAATAAATTATGCTTGTTAAAATGGGATAGTAGTTGTTTGAGCATAATTTTTCGAATACTTTACTCAGAACAGGTAAGATGGAAATAGGTCTATAATTGCAAGGGTCAGATGTAGACCCCGACTTTAAAATTGGAGTGATTTTACTTTGTTTCATTAAATCGGGGAAGTTTCCACTATCGACACAAAGATTGAATATTGTTTCTAAATATGGTGCAATAATGTAAATTATAGACTCTACCACTTTTACTGACATACCCCACAAGTCTTCAGTACTCTTTATGTTTAAACTTTGAAATGTTTTTATAATTTCAAATCTTGTGGTGTGTCTGAAAGAAAAGTCCGGTGATTTGCTTGGAAAATTATTTTTTAACATAGTTTCTGCTACATTGGGACAAGAATCCAATGACTTAGTGGCTTCTAGGGGCAAGGTAGAAAAAAAATTTTCAAATATATTCGCCACTTGTATTGAATCAGAGATTTGATTTTTATCAATAGTTAAGACATATGTTGAATCTCTAGGTTTATTTTTACCAGTTTCACTATTTATAGTCTTCCAAATGGTTTTTATTTTATTTTTAGACTTGCTAATTTTGTTTCTAATAAAAAGAGATTTAGCACACAAGCAAACAGATTTGAACATTTTTGAATACTTCCTAACATAATCATGAAACTGTTTGCAAGATGTTAAATTTTTCCTACGATACATATCAAACAAATAATCTCTACTTTTTCGAATACCTGTTGTTGCCCAATCACCGAACTTCAACTTTCCATCTATTTGTTTTTTTATTTTTGGACATACTTTTTGAAACTCAGTGTTTACTAAAGAAAATAAGCTATTATAAATGTCATTTGGGTCACTATGAGAAAAATTTGTAATGCCAAGCTTAGCTTCTATGTTGGTACTGAGTATTTCCAGCCTACTAGTTGTTAATGGTCTATGTTCAATTTCATACCTCTCTGTTTTTCTGATTCCATCAAATTTTATCGCTAGGCCCTCATGATCAGATCTAATACCCTTCATTATTGACTTTTCTTTAGTCTTACAGTTTGAGTATATATTGTCTATACAGGTAGCTGAAGTGTCTGATATCCTAGTGGGCTCACAGAATAGAAATTTCAAATTAAATGACTTAAACAATGAAATAAGATCAGTCTTATTTTTAGTATTCAATAAAATATCTATATTAAAATCACCACATACAAATATGGGTTTTTTGCATTTTGAAATTTTCTGTAGTATATTTTCCAAAGTGGATAAAAATTCTGTAAAATTTTGAGCACGACCTTCATCTGTTGGTGGTCGATATACGCACAACACGAGATGCCTGTCCACCTCCACACAAGCAACCTCACAGACACGTTCGACAGAACATCTGACCAAGTCACGGCGTTCTTTAAATTTTAAATTATTTTTTACAAGTATAATACACCCTCCTCCTTCTGCAGATGATCTGTTAAACGCACTACCCACACTAAAATTCTTAACATTAAATAACATTTTATCTGCTCTAAGCCAAGTTTCAGTGAAACATAATATGTCAAATGGATATTTATCTAAGAATATTTCAATTTCAAGTATTTTGCCAGGGAAGCGATTTATATTTTGGTAGTATAGTGCTATGTCAGAACACTTCCCTGTTGTCTCTCTTAAAAGTTTAAACTGTTTGACTGAACATTAGTACATGTACTAAAATCTGTAGCGTCAAAACTAGACTTAGTTATATTTCCTATAACCGACTCAATATTATAAGCTACCAAAGTAGCAATTAAATTTTTATATTTCTTAGGTAGGTACATCCTATCCTGAGTCAACATAAAGTGAGTAATAAATTTATTACAGTCAAAAAATAAAAGTTTGTCTCCATGACGACATGTCATATTATATAAAATTGTATTTAATGAGTGAATATGCTCATTCTGGCTTTGAGTCAGTGCATCTGAATAGGGAAGCGCTCACAGATACTCCGTGGAAGTCGCGAAGTTGGTTTTGTATCTCAATGGAGGTAAGGTGACGATTTCTCAAGCTGGTCGTCACGATGAATCGATCCTGCCTTTCAGTTGTGACCCGAGATCGTGGCCTTCCTTGGCGACGAACAAAGCCGCCAGTCTCTAGGTACCTCCGATAAACATTTCGGACCGCAGATCGACTTAAATTAAGTTGAGCACTCACGTTTCTTTGGCTGTGTCCGGCCTGAATAAGTGCCACAGCTTGGGCGGCGACTTCAGGTGAAGTATCCATAGATTATTGATAGAACCTCACCTTAATGTTAAGAATAAGTAATGTTTGTTGCAAAACCAAAGATATCAATCACTTTTTCAAGAATTAAATCCAAGTAAACCAATAAAAGCAAGTTTTCTTAGTATTCGATTGTTTGATATCAACAAACAGGCTCCAAATTGTCTTTTGTTTCTTTAAATTCTGTGTTCGAAATTCAAAAAAAGACTATGGAATGAAATTGTGAATGTGCCAGGTTCAAAACTGCATAAAAACTTTTTGCTCGACCTAATATAAAATTTTAGCTAGGACCAAACGAAACTGAAAATACAAGGTGGGCCAATAGATGAGTCCAGAAGTGTATATCGGGTGGGTTCAGACCCGCGTATGCATCGGTGCGTAAAATCGAAAGATGCAAATTCCATTCTCACACTAGATTATAATTATATGCTCTTAATTATGATGATAAATATTTGTAGATTAGCTGTTGATTACCTCACTTATATATAAGTGATATTGATGTCCTGGGGACCAACTCTCACCTTACTTAGTAGTAAAAACTTAATCTTCCTATTAATTTTATACCTCCACGTCATTAAAGCAAGCTTACAATAGGTAAAGGAATCGCTCGGCGTTTTGATGATTTCAAAAAAGACAAATTGTTTACACTTTTCGCGTACTCTGACATGACATTTGATACGAAGCAATCCTGTTCCAACGACAAAACCGTCATAATTATCCATATTAAAAAGTTACTACTAAAAAGTTAGCAGCGGATTTAAACTATTTCACGATAAAAATGGGTTAAATAATGTGTAAGTTAAGTACAAAGTTTCTATTTCTATTATTATTTAAAATAAATGCAGCAAAATGAAATTTAAAAAAGTTGCAGACATTGTACAGCAAACAACAAGATGTCAAAAAACTATTATAAAATCGTTCCACAAAACATTGCAGTTCCGAACAGTGCGAGCGGGATAACGCTATATTATAAACATCTTGTATCTCGCTTGCACATCCATGATTCATATCTCATTCGTTCTTTGAGTAATATCAAATCAGTATTGCTTGTCGCGATGGTTCGTGTCTAAGAATTATTATTTAAACCATGAAACAAGACGCTCATTTTTTTTAAGATGGTTTTGTAAAAGGTGTTTGGCCCCCTGGTTTTAATAGAAAGATGCAAGAACACACTGTTAGGCACTTTGGGTAGGTTTCTACTCAAGCGTGGTAGTCCATCAAGCATTTAAATTACCCTAATAACATTAAGAAGTCAAATAAATTGTTTGGAAACAGTTTACTCGATCCAAGCAACACTAAACTTTATGTTTATCTTGTTTTTCCTTTAACGTAATTTAGTAATCCATGTTGCGTTGCGAGTATAAGTCAGTGAGTTATTGGGAGCATATCCGAAGATTCTTTACATTTGGACACTTGCCAGCAATATAAAACTTGTGTATTCTACCGTAACGATTCTACTCAGAAGCACAATACGTATAGATAGGTATAGTCAATCGTAAGACAGAATAAGCGCCTAGATTTATTCTTAAATAGCTGCGCCCCTTGGATTTAACCGCATAAACAAGAATAAAAAATAATAATGATAATAATAAGGCCGAGAAAGATAAAGTCAGCAAGTACCTTGACTTAGCTCACGAGGTAACCGCTATGTGGGATGTTGACTCGACGATCATTGTCCCGATAGTCGTTTCTGTGAACGGCCTTATAGCGAAGAGCCTCGACCAACACCTCAAGAGGCTCTCGCTAGACGGTTGGATCAAGGGTCGGATGCAGAAGGCAATGATACTGGACACAACACGCATTGTCCGGAGGTTCCTCTCTCTGCAGCCCTAACCACTGGTAGCTTTGGCTCTGCCCCGCTACCAGCGGCACCCTAGAGTTAAGTTTTTTATAATATTTATTTTTGTAATAATGTTGTAAAAAAAATTAAATTATGTTGGAAAATAAATAAAGTAAATAATAATAAATTGTATTCTATTAAATTCTGTACTTAAATTATCTACACTTCAAGTGCCATCTTCCAAATCGTTATGGCCGTTTTAGCATGAAAGAATGGGTACCAAACATACACAATCACAAACACCTTATAATATTACTGTGATAATGTACTTAAAGCTTTTGGAACTTTTTCTTAAATTCCAAATCCTTTGCGTCTTCCTACTTCTCTTTCTACCCTTATCCTACACGTGGATGGTCTGCATGTAGTAAAGAAAACAAAATATAATAAACGAACATTAATTTCCTCAGGTCTTGTTTATCAGCCATTAATAAAAGACAGATAAAATAATTCATTAAATAATTAAATAGTTCATTACAACTTTTTTTTTATTTCAAATAGGTTCGCGTTTGACCACACCCGGCCTGATGTTAAGCATTGATGTGGTCTAGGATAGAGCACGCTTACCTAGAAGAAACCTATTTATTCTCGATTTGAAGATACCCATATTGTATTCATCGGGAAAGACTGATCACGGTAAGGAGTTCCACTCTTTCGCAGTACGCACGAGAAAAGTGGAAGCGAAGCGCTGTGAACTGTGAACTTTTCTTTTATATATCATTCGTTCTTTCAATATTGGTTGTGTCATTCATTTGTAACGAATCGTAACTACCTAATACAACGAGGACATAAATGAAGAACAGAATGAAAACTTTGTCCGCTAAATGAGCTGGTTCAAACCGGTTCAGAACAAGAGCGGGCGCCGCGCCTCTGTGGCCGCTGCAAACTCGCGCGTCGTGTCACTGATTAGTTACGCACACATAGCTGTACGTGTAGTAGTGAAGCTTTCATTCTGGTCCGTTATTTATTCGTGTGCTACGAGTACCTAGCTAACCGTGAAACCGGATTAACTGCAGGCAGGTGTCTGCAATTAGAAACACGCGTATAATTCCATTCTAGAAAAAAACAGAATTGTCCATAGTTCCACTAGTGTGGGAATCCACTTATAATAATATTGTAAAATTATAACCTCTTAAATATACCGTAGTACCTGGCTTGTTATTTTTGAAGCGCTCGTAGCGAAGTTTACTTAGCTGTTCTGAACCGATCAGCAAAGTTAAGCAACGTCGCCCGCGGTCATAAGTTGGATGGGTGACCGCTAGTGACATTACTACTGTGCGTTTCCGTGCTTCGGAGGGCACGTTAAGCCGTCGGTCCCGGTTTTCGTCTTAGGATGGCAGTCGTTATAGCATGGTGGTAGGGCATTTTGCGAATGCCCGCCTGGCTAGCTACCACCCTCAAGTAGAAAATCTGTCGCCAAGCACCTAACGGTGTGTTCCGGCAGCTGTCCTTGAGAGCCAGTACTATCAGGTTAGCCTGAACAATATCTTCGACCACATCATCACTTATCATCAGGTGAGAAAGTGGTCAAACACTAAACTATCAGGCATAAAAAAAACAATGAATAATAATTAGTACCTCATACCTACCTAGATAATTAGATACAAAGTAATAATTCAAAATTCATATGACGTTTTAGAAAAGTTTTTGATATAATTGATACAGTATCGGTTACAACCAGACTGTTATTCGTATACTAGTGTTTAATGCACACTGTTTACCACTGAATATATTATTCAACATTTTTGATAAATAAGCATACTTCGGTAAACTTATTGTATTCTTATATTTTTTTCATGGCTTTTTATGTTCCTTCCTTACAAGCTATTACTGTAAGTTTTTTGATTTCCATGGAGAGTTCATCCCGGAAATCAAATCACAGTATTGACCAGCGGGCAGCTAAGGTATACATGATATATAACAATACATTATTGTAGGTGATGTAAAAATAACTTTATCTTCACCCATTCTATAAATCCTCTGTAAAAGTGTTTTGAACCAGCTAACTTATTGCCAACGTTAAAAGATCATGTGTCAAAGTACCCATAATATTATCCAAACGAGTTTTATAATGTTGTACTACATTTCATAATGCGACTCCTTTTTCAAAAAAAGAATATTGTTAGGCATGGACATGTTACTACCACAGCGCCGTGTTTAATAAAATAACTGCTTTGGAATTGGAATTCACGTCGTATCCCGCCATTTTTGTTCGATATAACTATTGCAAAAATGCATTATTTTATTGTTTACAAAAATAAGTGATACAAGCTTTGATTTGATTTTGACACACTATCAGATATTTCTAATGCAGCATATGACAATTTTGACAAATTATTACCAGAAAAGTCGAGAAAACAATATGAAAACGCGTTAATTATTCAATATAATGTTAGCTTATGTTGCCTATTATGATTCTGAAACAACTGTGATCAAGGAACCATTGCATACTAAAATGACGGTATCATGAGTCGCGGATGTCCGATAGACGAAAGTAGAAAAAGCGGCCTAATGTAGAGTTCTAAGGAGGCCATATGTATGCCAGTGAACGTCCAGCCGATGATGTTAATGATTATCTACATAACTGTTTCTAGTTCTTGTTAGTATGGATCTCCTCATTAATGGCAATCACATTTTGAAGTAGTATAATATAAACCGTACGTGATGCCCGTGGGGTGCTGGGCTAGAATCTTTACCCGTGGATGTCGTAAGAGGCGACTAAGGGTAACACACCAGAAGGTGGGCAGCAGCTGTTTCTGAGGAACCAACATCTCACACTGCGATCCCCAAGACTCCTACTTGGGCAAGCGTGGGGATTATGCCAAATTCCCCCAACGTCGTGGAGGAGGCTGTGTTCAGCAGTGGACAATCCGGCTTAGACATTATTATATAAATCATTACAGACATTTTCAAACTTTCCCGAATAAGATTCATGTTTCACCTAAGCAACGGGTATACTCGCGTACTATTTAAAATCGAAGGTAATAAGATAAGGTTAAACGTGAGGTTAGTCAAAATTTATTAAAAATTTAATATATTTATAATTATTTTCAAAATTCGTATAAGTATTGCAATTCAACGGGGCAATGATGCCAGCTGGGCACGCTGCTAACTGGCTGCTAAGTGGGCTGGAGCGTTTGGACTGCCTGTGAGTCTGCAATGACTTTTAGGTAGTCTAAATGTTTTTATTGTAGTAGCTCTACAGCTACTACAATAAAAACATTAGTGTAGTATATAGTTCGTAGTATTTTGTTCATAACGGCATACCACCGGTTAAAACAAGAGTCAAAATTACATCTTGATATTAAGTATCTAGTACACAAATTGACCTTTTGTTTAGGTAAAACATATATATCATTTACCTTATATTTTTAATTATCTTTACTTACCCCAGTTGTATAAAGTTGACACCAGGTTGGTTGTTTTAAGGATGGCTGCTTCCCTGGCTTACAAGTAGTTGCTGGTACACTCTACAGTTCGGTTGAGAACACCGTGATAGTAAAGAGCTCTGTAATGTGCCTGATGTGCAGGAGTAGCAGCATGGTGCGGTGTAGCATGCTGCATCTATGCACAATGTAGTGCGTAAACGCAACATGCTACATCGCGCTGCCGCAGTACCAGCATGCCATGCCATGGTTCTACGCGCTACGTAGGTGCATGCTGCTCATTGGGCCAATTCTTCCCTTAGTCGCCTATTACGATCATATTAAATTATCTTCGTGAAAATGTACTGTCAGTTACAGAATGGTGTTTTGCGTATAGGCGCAGTAAAAAAAATATCGTAACTACGAAACTTATGTACGAGTATACGATCTAAATACAAATTTATATTACGTTCCTGTTTGGTCAATATAAAGCAAATATAAAATAAAATTTGCTAGCATTGGGTACCTCAGGTAGGTTTGCGAGACGGAATCGAATATTTATTTAAATAGTACATTTAGAGGTAAAATTTAGGAACTCTGACGCAACTCACCTGTCATTGAGAACACGAAACGCTGACTGGAATCGTACTTTATACTAGGTATACCTTTATTTATATAGGCCACTTCACCGACACGTAAAAGAAATTAAATTTAGAACCTTAACAATTCACCAAAAGAAAGTACCTAAATCATCGTTAAGATCGCGTGATTGTAGATCATTGCATCGCATGGTGCGGTATAAGTATTTCAGTTACATTTTTCGTGTTTATTTTCGTGAGCGGAGGCGAGGCGCGCGGCGACGTCGGCTCGCAACTTGTAGACTGCCGTCGAGGGTACACTGGGGTAGGAAACCCCTACGTTTCAATACTACGAGGGCAAAGATTAGTCAGAAAATAAATTAAGATGCGTCTATTCTTTGCTACACCTGAAATCTTCCTTGTTACGCTTTTTAAGAAGTGAAGTCACGATACGAACAATTTAATGGTATTTATGACGAATTAATTCGCTGTTACAGTCCGGAGGAGTCTGAAACTGTGCCCTGTGGCAATAGGTTCGCTTCTGTCACCTGGGACTAACCAGCACCACCCCATGTCACCAACAAGGCAGTTAAAATAGATACATTTTGTACTATCTACTACTACATACGCCCTGTGGTTTCTGGGTGACGCGTGGTGACGAGTGATAATGATAAGATTATCTGATTTATTAGGACCTAAACTATCTATATTCCAAGTTTCATTTAAATCAATGCAGCCTTTTCAGCATCAAGGAGTAACAATCATACACATTTACATTCTCAGTCACAAATTTTCGCATTCTAAAAATCAATGTGAAGTGTGGTAATAGGTGCTTCTCTACGCTAAAATCTCAACCATTTTCGGGGTATCATACTCAAAGCGCAAGCTGTTGAAAATGAACATTAGACTGAATATTCATATGAATTAGTTTGTAGGGGAGCTCTAATACATGTGAAGATAATTTTTTGTAACCTAGCATATGAGGGGTCATTAGCAAAAACTAAGAACAATTAGTTGAATGTACAACGATTGCATAGAACAGTAATTTTATCCGCGACGTTTAACAGCACGAGTCGAATACCAGAGCTTGTTATAATGGGTTTTATGCATGAGTAATATACTCGTGTTTTCACTACAATTGAAATGAAATTAAATTGAAATTAAAAAAAAAGTGATATTGTCGGTATTACATTCGACCGTAAATAAAATTGAAACTGATATTTGAACAGTGTTCTATTTTAACTGTCATTGTTTTGAAAATAAGATTTCTGGCTGGGTATTTAATAATAAACCTGATCTATGGGTATCAATAAAGACTCAAGCTAACTAAACCATTAAAAATTACAAAAAAAATATACACATCACCTATGTTCGAGCAAATGGGTATGCTGAAAACCAGCCCTGCGTGAACCAGCCGGCTTACGCAGTGCAGTGCTGAGCCTACCTCTATTGCCAGTTAAATTAGGTCTTTTTTCCATCTTTTATTTGTTAAATTATGTTTTACTGGCAATAAATGTTATTGTATTCACTTGTGCTTAAAAACATGGTTATACATAAACAGGAACTTGACCCAGCCTATATCACAAGCGTTTCTATCTAATAAACCACCTACACACTTACCACCGACGTAGTGTGCTGCGAGAGATGTCTGACTGGGTACTTCGGCACCGACTCACCGCGCCTTGGATTGATCACCCCGGCCATGGACCTCATAAAGTGACTACTATTCGATAGTTTATCATTGTAAACATTGAAAATAAAGCTGTACGATATTAGTAATAAGTATATTCAAGAATTTAAACTGTGATTGTAAAGTATTGAATTGTTTTCATAAACCTTCTATCTAGTAACCTATATTTAGCTCTAACTCTAATAGATCTGTGCTTTATAGACCTGTAATATCTATAAACGCCACAGTGCGTTACGGTAAGGAGCACTTTACATGGTAGCCATTTTGGATTTTCAACAAATGTCAATCAACTGCTCTCTTAATTCCCTAAGATATACAGGGTTTTTAGTAAAATGCTAACAACCTCTTAGGGTTGGCTTCTGCTAGTCCTAAGAGACATATTGAGATGTCTTTTTTTTGTTTTGTTTTGTTTTTTTATGAAAGAATACATTACAGGCACAAGAGATATATGACATGAAAATGAAAAAAAAAACATCTCCAAATGTTTCTTTGGACTAGCAGAAGTCACCGTCAACCCTAAGGGGTTGTTAGCATTTTACCAATAACCCTGTAAAAATATACTACGGCAAAAGAACATTAAAATTAGACGATGTCACATAAGAATCCCATACCCAGCTCAAAAGAACGTGTAAAGAACTTATGAAGAGCATATCTGGACATTTTCCATCTATGTAATCTTTGCCACTTTCCCGGTCGCGTTAGAAAGAGACGGTGCGTTATGAAGTTACCTCTGTGTGAACAGGCCAGGCTATGATCGGGCCGCGACGGGTTGACCAACTTATTTTGTATCAAATAAAACATGAGTATTATGTACTTGCTGACGTACCTACTTAATCCTTATAATAATAATACTAGTAATAATATAGGTTAGTTAAACTGTATATTTTTTTAATACAAGCAACTTGTGGCTTACTAGGAGTACCATTTTTATAAAATATATTTTAAAAAATTAGGTCCTTACATATGAAATTGGCGTTTTTCGTACTGGCTACTTTAATCACGAATTTCTCCTCTTTGGTAAGGAATTCCAAATTCAAATTTGTACAGCTATAGACTCATGTATTTGTGCTTCGATGATCGTCATTCATTTGTTTTTTTTTTTTCTGTTTTTTTCTGTTTGCGTCACTCATTTTACAAAATGGAAAACCTTAAATATCGCATTATTTACGAGTACGAGTTCCGCCGTGGCACTAGTGCTGCGGAAACAACTCGAAGGGTGAATGATGTGTATGGCGGTCGTGTTGCAAAAGAAAACACAGTTCGTTTTTGGTTCCAACGTTTTCGTTCTGGAAATTTCGACCTGCAGAACAAGCCCCGTGGACGGCCTGAGACTCAAGTTGATAATGAAGAGTTGAAGGCTATTGTGGAAGCGGATCCATCGCAAACCACGTCCGAGTTAGCTGCAGGCTGCGATGTTAGTGATAAAACTGTTTTAATGATGAGGTACCCACCTTTCAAGCTTTTTAATCTTCCCAATTTGCTTCAAGTGAGCAAATTGGGAAGATTAAAAAGCTTGAAAGGTGGGTACCTCACGAATTGACTGAAACAAACCGGCAAACGCGCGTCGACTGCTGCGTTACATTACTAAACCGGCACAATAATGAAGGTATTTTAAACCGAATCATTACCTGTGATGAAAAATGGGTTCTTTACGATAATCGGAAGCGCTCAGCGCAATGGTTAGATCCTGGCCAGCCAGCCAAATCCTGCCCCAAGCGAAAATTAACCCCAAAAAAGTTACTTGTAAGCGTTTGGTGGACTAGTGCCGGTATTGTTCATTACAGTTTTTTCAAATCTGGCCAGACTATTACGGCTGATGTCTATTGTCAGGAATTGCAAACCATGATGGAAAAGCTAGCGGCTAAACAACCTAGGCTGGTCAATCGCTCCACGCCACTGCTGCTTCACGACAACGCTAGACCACACACTGCGCTACAGACGGCTACTAAATTAGAAGAGCTTCAATTGGAAAGTCTAAGACATCCTCCGTACTCCCCGGACCTTGCTCCAACAGATTACCATTTTTTTCGAAATTTGGATAACTTCTTGCAAGGGAAAAAATTCAACTCCGATGGGGCAGTCCAAATCGCCTTCAAAGATTTTATTGATTCCCGTCTGACTGGTTTTTTTAGTAAAGGGATCAATGAACTACCTATGAGATGGCAAAAGTGCATAGAAAATAATGGTTCATACTTTGATTAATTAAATATATTATATTAAAAAATATTCGACTTTTTGTTCCTCCCATACAAAACGCCAATTTCATATGTAAGGACCTAATATTTATAAAAATATATTTTCCTTCGTTTTTGTTTGCGATTACAAATTCCAAAACGTCCTTCGTGTGTTTCACAATTATAGGTAGTATAACCGGAAAGTTATTTATTGGCATTAGTGTGGTAATTTTATTGGACATATAAAAAATATATAATAAAAAATATATTAATATATTTTGGTACCTACATGCTGGTGGTACACACAACAATTCCAAATTGTTTTCCGTTTGTTTGAGCATGAACGGTGCCATACTTTTGAATATAATAGTAAAATACTGGAGCTTCATATTCATAAAATCACCTAAGGGGTACTGATCTCCATACATTTGGAAATTAACAGATTTAAAATCATATTAGACCGTTACTTGTGATATATCAAAATTAATTTTAAACAAACTACACTAGGTTAGTTTATGAATTTTATCACAGCAGCAGAAATTGTTTTTTCACACACAAAAAAGTCAGAAATAACTAGTGGATGTAGGTACCATACCGGTTAAAACGTTCTGAGCTTATATTTTCATAGTCTTTATATTTTACTGCTGATAGGCTAGCCTTTGACCACTATCTCACCTGATGATGTGGTCGAAGATGTTGTTCAGGCTAGCCTAGAATTACTGGTTCTCAAGGAAAGCTTCCGGAACACACTGTTAGGTGCTTGGCGACAGAATTTCTACTTGAGTGTGGTAGCTAGCCAAGCGGACATTCGCAAAATGCCCTACCAGCATGCTGTAACGACTGCCATCGTAATACAACAACCGGGACCGACGGCTTAACGTGCCCTCCGAAGTTCGGAAGCGGTCAGTAGTAGTGTCACTAGCGGTCACCGATCCAACTCCTGACCGTGGTAGATGTTGCTTAACTTAGCTGATCGATTAAGAACGGCTAAGTAAACTTCGCTACGAGCGCTTCAAGTCTGACTTCTGACTTTTACATGTTATTTCATACTTTTTAGAGTTGAAAGTAGGTAATATTTGTTTTAAATAACAATTAATTATTTTCTGTGACACATTGTTACTGCTTACAGGGTTGATTTTGTTACTCGCCCGTTTTAAGTTAGAGGCTCGAGTTTGCGCGTGAAGGGTTATTCCAATAATCCCCATAATACTGGTCGGCAATTAATTATATCATCCAAATAGACATATTATTAGCCGACACTTTTTACAGTTAATTCAGTGTAATTTACTCACTACTACTAAATCGATATAATGCAATTTGAATAAGACCAACATAGAGATAAATTTGCTACCCAACGAAAAGTAAGAACATTGAATGATGCATCATTATCATCAGCCGGAAGATATCCACTATTGAACAAAGGCCTCCTCCATAGAACACCGCAAATAACGGCTATTTGCCGCTTGTTAACATTGGCTACCCGTGATTTCAACGATATCATCAGTCCACCTAGTGCGGGGCGTCACAACTCTACAACTTCCGGTGTAGAGTGGTAACCACTCGAGAACCTTTCTTCCCCCATCGGTTATCAGTTCGTCGAGCAATGTGGCCTGCTTATTGCCACTTCTACTTGCAAATTATGAAAGCTACGAGTATATGACTTCGGTTTTTCGGCGAATATCCTCGTTCGGGATTATATCGCGCAATGAAACTCCGAGCATAGCTCTCTCCATAGCACGTTGAGCGACTCTGAGCTTGTCCATAAGGGTGTGAAGGACCACGTTTCAGTGCCATGTTACTGGCAACACACACTGCAGACTTTGGTCTTCAGACTGCTGGATGTTCAACGAGGAGATATCGCGTAACTTTCCGAATGCTGCCCACCCGAGTTTTATTCGTATTTTTTACCGCTTCAGCCACAATCGATACGAAATTTCGAAAACGGTTTCTAAATATGAATAACATTTCTCCTTTCGAAATTAGTTTCGATAAAATAAAAATATTTCTTTTCTTATCTGTAAGCTCGTCTTTCGGAACTTCTCAAATCAAATAAAATCTTTTTCGATGTTTAAGAATTTATTTACTGTCCTCTATCATCATGGAACCATATTTAAATAAAAAGTACATATAGGAAAATTACGACAACTATATAAAAACAAATACAAACAATATTAAAATTGTCATATTGGGTAATATTAAAATTGGTTGCGTCATCATTTACAACTTGTTTGTTATTTGTAGTACAACGCAAGTTCAACTATGTCGCTCCATCCACATACGTTGGTTGAAGAACGAGAGCAAAAATTAGAGTTATTAGTCATTGTGTCATGTTAGCTCAATTGGTTAGAGCATACCCCGGCTAAAGGGGTGGATGGACGCGGGTTCGAATCCCGCACATGACTATAATTTTTCCGCTCGTAAATTTGTAATTTTGTAATGTAATTCGCCAAGCAGGCGTTATTGTAAACATAACAATATTAAAAACATATATAGGTAGTGTAAAAACGCATGTTATATGTTATATGCTCATTAAAATACGTAGTTTATTTCGCCCGCATCATAAATTTCCTTATTAATACTTATTGGGCATTAACGATTCATGACATTTGTGACGGTTCATAAACTTATCTACTTAAAAGGAATCGATAATATTAAAATAGGTACCTACTAGTATTAAAAAATATTAATCGATAAAATTACGTTACTGTAAAGTGGCTCCCATTCAGTGATGTTGTTTTTTATCATCGGTGTGATATGTAAGTAAAACCTTTGATGTTATTAATATCGCTGTTTCGTTTGTGAATAGAATTTGAACCAGGAAAGTAAGATCTAACAACCGAGTTGAACACTCTACTTTTCATAACTAATGCAAGCAAATAACTAAAACTCTGATCGCAACAACATTTACATACGTTTTTAGCTAAACCTTTTTGGTTTGTTATAGGACTCGTACGGTTGTTACATTTGCCATTCATCAAGTAATATTATTTATACTGAAAATATATTAGCAATAAAAAATCCGGGATAAAGTTCAATTCATGAAGAAAGTATGAGAAAATTAAATCACTTGCATTTTTTTATTATATTATTTTGATGAAACAAACACGTGGCCCACCTGATGTTCAGCGGACCTACCTCTGCTTATAACAGATGCATTTCATCACAAAACACGAATTGCACTGCGCCCGTCACCTTGAGACATATTTATTAGGTCTCATGTGCCTGTAATTTCCCTGGCTCTCAAGGTCTGCTGCCGGAACACACTGTTAGGTGCTTGGCGACAGATTTTCTACTTGAGGGTGGTCGCTAGCCAGGCAGGCATTAGCAAAATGTCCTTCCACCATGCGGTGAAGCTCAAGCCCGCGGTGGGATTCGAACCATGGACCTGCTGCGAGGCAGTCAATAACCAATGCCACTGAGCCATCATTGCTTTATATACATTGTATATCGATATTTCACCGAGCCACGTTTTAAAGTGGTCTATACCATTGATATGTTACATACGTTTAGAGATTGGGAGTATATAAGAAAATACTAACCTAATATTTATTGTTATTTTGAAGCAGTGATGGCTCAGTGGCATTGGCTATGGACTGCCACGCAGCAGGTCCATGGTTCGAATCCCGCCCAGAGCTTGAGCTTCACCGCATGGTGGAAGGGCTTTTTGCGAATGCCCGCAAGGCTAGCGACCACCCTCAAGTAGAAAATCTGTCGCCAAGCACCTAACGGTATGTTCCGGCAGCAGTCCTTGAGAGCCAGTGAAAATACAGGCACATGAGACTTAATAACTATGTCTCAAGGTGACTGGCGCAGTGCAATTCGTGACTTGTGATAAAATTAATCTGTTATAGGCAGAGGTTAGTCCGCTTAACATCAAGAGGGCCTCCTGTTTGATCCATCACAATAACATAAAAAAAAAAGGCCGAGCCACGTTTTAAAGTGGTGTATACCATTTATATTAAAATTCGTTTAGAGATTGGGAGTAAATAAGAAAATACTAACCTTATATTTATTGTTTATCTATTTACATTAATAGTAACTTTATATCTTCACTCGATTACATAGCTCACAAGTTGATATTCGATAAAACTAAAACAAAAGAAAATTTGGGAGAACTGCACAGTAACAAATATTTATTTTTATGTGTTTTGAAACGCTCGTAGCGAAGTTTACTTAGCTGTTCTTAACCGATCAGCAAAGCTAAGCAACGTCGCCCGCGGTCATGAGTTGGATGTTGTGACCGCTAGTGACACACCGCTAGTGACTACTGAGCGCTTCCATGCTTCGGAGGGCACGTTAGGCCGTCGGTTCCAGTTGTCGTCTTAGGATGGCAGTCGTTATAGGATGGTGGTAGGGCTTTTTGCGAATGCCCGCCTGGCTAGCTACCACCCTCAAGTAGAAAATCTGTCGCCAAGCACATCACAGTGTATTCCGGCAGCTTCCCTTGAGAGCCAGTAATTCTAGGTTAGGCTGAACAACACCTTCGACCACATCATCACTTACCATCAGGTTATATAGTGGTCAAAGGCTTACCTATCAGGTATAAAAAAAACATAAAAACCACATTTTGCTTGATAAGCCTTAGGGCTGGGTCCTGCGAATGCGACCTACCACATATAAGACAATAGTTACTAGGTCGTACGATATCCGCGTTACTGAGGTTGAACGTAGTGTGCAAGAAATTTAAGAGATGGTGTGACTTTCCATCAAGGAGAATTAACTTTAGAATTTCTTAGATAATGCGTATCTTAAGGTTGAAATCATTGTTATTTACACATATCCCATGACCATCTCAACTGGCTACTTGTGGTGGTTAAAAATATATCTATATTTATTTTAGAAAACGTAAGCGCAGGAAAAGAGATGGTAACGGCATCCCGTATTCCCCTAAATATATTTATTGATCCTCGTGCATAACAATATTATACACTAGTGCGTAATAGAATTATCCCTACAGAGTTAAGTTAGTACCTAACTGCAAATTATATCGAGTAAACAGTGCATTTTCAATTTAACCGGGTAATACAGATTTGTAACATCAAAGAGGTTTATATGTAATCAACCATCATACATTTGCAACGCGCAAAAAAATAAAACTTGCGTGCTATTTTCCATAACAGCACGTCCACATAATTTTCGTATGTTGTTTGTATCGCATCTGTGCAATATATATATATTTTTCCTCGCAAGGGTGTTGAAAAAGTGCGTATGTAACTCGTGAGCAACTTGCTCATTATACAATCGGCTAATGCACGCCCTCGCCTGCGGCTCGGGCTGCTACACACAGCCTCGTCTATAATGAGCAAATTAGCTCACTTGTATCTTAATCTACTATTGTAGACATGTGAGATTATATGTATGGAATACAGCGCTAATGCCTAAAAGCGTAGTGGCACCCCTAATTTTTAACTAACTTCCAAAGTGTTACAAAGAGTTAATTTTTTTTTCAATTCTAGGCTCAAGGGTCTATTAGGTCAAACATGTTATGATATTCGAGATTTTTTAAATGACAAATTTTAAATGCGACCTTTTATTTTATAATTACGACCCTCTTTAATGATAACAATTTACTTATACCTACTATAATCTATAATTTAGTTCTAATTAATAATGAATCATTTTGCGTGACATATCAAAAATGATTATTTTTTAACTGTATAATACACTGTAATATTTGTAATGTTTTTATTTTAATGAATTTTGTATTTTATTCTATGTTTGTAATTAAGACATGGCTTCATCTCTCCATACTGTACGCCTTTATAGGCAAAACATGATGAACTCTTATTTATTATGTACCAACAAATTGCATGAAAGTGTTAAATTACTCGTGTTTCAACAATAACATTATCCTTATCTTTATCTATAAGATGCGTGTTCATGACTATTTATTATCAAGGCCCTTAAGTGAAAAAAAATGTGTTAATAATAGTTATAAATAAGTTAGTAATCAGTATTAGGTACTAAATTATATATAACTACTATTAACACATTTTTTTGTAAACAAAACATCGTAGATATCTGTAACTGTTGCACTAAAGGATATGTTAAAGTTACAAATTTTTACAGCCAACATTTTTTTTAACCTTACACTAAATGTGATATTAGGTTAGCATGCAATGGTACTGGAATGATATTTAAAAATGCTGTATGTAAAAACGTAGACCTTAAAGTGCTGTTAAACTTGTATAAACAGGCTTGGGTTTAAGTAACTATTATCCAACACCTTATATACACTTTGTTTTGGACCACCATCTTGAACTTTAGACCAGAACTATACTATTCCAAAAACATCGTATGAACTTCCGTCTTGCTCATATATACTCCTAAAAATAAAATGAAAGTCGTTGTATTTATTGTATTTGAAGCAGTGATGGCTCAGCATTAGCTATGGACTGTCTTACCGCAGGTCCATGGTTCGAATCCCGCCGCTGGCTAGAGATCACCCTCAAGTAGAAAATCTGTCGCCAAGCACCTAACGGTGTGTACCGATAGCAGTAAAATTTCAGGCAACTGAGACTTAACAACTATGTCTCAAGGTGACGGGCGCAGTGCAATTCGTGACTTATGACGAAATGTTTCTGTTATAGGCGGAGGGTAGTCCGCTTAACATTAGGTGGGCCCTCGTGCTTGATCCGTCACAATAACATAAAAAAAATTCACAATTCATCAAAAAGAAACTAATGAAAGTTAACGAAAAATAACATATAATAAGAGCCTTCGCCGCCTCGGGAAACACCGCAAGATAACAACTTGTAATTTTTCGCGTTGCCTCGAGCACCAGACGGGAGAGACACCAAAGCCATAAATATATTTTGAAGCTAAATATTCTACTTTGTACTAAAATAAAACTGAGTATAGGTTTTTTTACAATATGTTTTGAAGCGCTCGTAGCGAAGTTTACTTAGCTGTTCTCAACCGATCAGCAAAGTTAAGCAACGTCGCGCGCGGTCAGGAGTTGGATGGGTGACCGCTAGTGACATTACTACTGAGCGTTTCCGTGCTTCGGAGGGCGCGTTAAGCCGTCGGTCCCGGTTGTCGTCTTAGGATGGCAGTCGTTATAGCATGGTGGTAGGGCATTTTGCGAATGCCCGCCTGGCTAGCTACCACCCTCAAGTAGAAAATCTGTCGCCAAGCACCTGACGGTGTGTTCCGGCAGCTGTCCTTGAGAGCCAGTACTTCTAGGTTAGCCTGAACAACATCTTCGACCACATCATCACTTACCATCAGGTGAGATAGTGGTCAAAGGCTAACCTATCAGGCATAAAAAAAAAAAAAAAAAATGTTTTATAGAGTTGCTCAAGGGAATTTGACGCAGTTTTTTTTAAACTGACTTATGACTGAAGATCGATGCCTGCTAGTCATAGGTAGTTTTGATATGTTCATAATGGTATGTGATATTATGGTGACGAATAATAAATGAAGATAAGTAAAAACTAAGGATGTCACCATACAGAAACAGGTGTTCAACAAAGTCTATTGTTTTTGTTTTATTATAACCCATACAAATGTTAAACTTAGTGAATATAGAAGAAACTCTAAAGTAAAAGATCAATTAACAAAAACTAGCAAAGTGTGAGTCGCGGTAGGTATACGCAAAACTGAGTCCAAAGATCAAGATTGTTTTTTTTTATGTTATTGTGATGGATCAAGCACGAGGCCCAACTGATGTTAAGCGGACTAACATCTGCCTATAACAGATGCATTTCGTCACAAGTCACGAATTGCACTGCGCCCGTCACCTTGAGACATAGTTGTTAAGTCTCACGTACCTGTAATTTCACTGGCTCTCAAGGACTGCTGCCGGAACACACCGTTAGGTACGACAGATTTTCTACTTGGGGGTGGCCGCTAGCCAGGCAGGCATTCGCAAAATACCCATCCATCATGCGGTGAAGCTCAATCCCGTGGCGGGATTCGAACCATGGACCTGCGGCACGGCAGTCCATAGCCAATGCCACTGAGCCTTCGCTGCTTCTGTTTGTAAATACATATATAAGTAAAGTATATCGTGCGTTGGGACGGAGTCCCCGTTGTACTCGTTGTTGTACTTGCCTCGTTGTTGTTTTATTTTAAAACAGCCACGATCACAGCATAATCTGATAACATGGGTTAAGGTATAAAGTTGCCGTTTTAACATATTGGCCACTTGAATCAAAATTTTACCTCCATTTTGCAACATTCCTATATTATTTTAATTATAACTTTCTGAATTGAAACATTTGCCTCAATTGTATTTTTCAAGTAGTTATTTGAGTAGTTTTTAAAAAGAAGTCCCAATTTTATTTCCTTTTTTGTTTTAAAAATTTTATACATGATTTTTTCTTAAATAATATGCCACCCTTATTGCTAAACAGGAAACTTATATCTATTATTAATTAAAACCTAGTCTTGCCCACGAGGTCTAGGCTAGGAGATAGAGTGTCAGGATTATCCACCCTATTGTTGAGCAGCATATAGTAGTGTACTAATAAAGCACACTTACGTCTGAGCTCCAAACTATTCATACCTAACATACCTGATACGAAAAGAGATGGGTATAGATAAGGATAGTATCCATATATCGACGGTTGAAAGGCAATAATTACCAAGCGACATTTTGGGCAATATTGAGTTATATATATCATTGAAATCAGAAAAAAAAATTGCGTCTAAGGCTACCTGGTACAGGTCATAAAGCTTTCTAGCTTCTTCGGAGTCAGGCTGCGACAGCATTCCGTTGCACCCTTCTACCTGCCAGAAAGCATGGTTGTATACAAATAATCGCCGCCGCAGAGTATAAAACATGGTATAAGTCTTCTGTTTTGTCACATTCGTCACAATTAGAAATGTCCATTTTCTTCATCTTGTACCCAAATTTTTTTAAAGGAATATGCCCGGATCGATATCTCAATGCTGTAACTATTTAATTTATTATTTATTTTACCAACTTAACACAGCAGAGACCATTAGCAAAATCGACCCTGTTTTTGAAGGGAATACGACTAACGAACGTATTGAGCATTTTTCGAAGTAGATGAGGCGATTTTGATTTTACCCATAATTTCAGATATATACTAACAATATCGGTAAATACATACTCTGAATATAATAATTATATTGTCCCTTTAATAAGGTATTTGAATTTTTCGATATAAAACTGCAATTTGATACTTTACCCTCTAATTAGAACCATATCGCAACTGTATAAAGCTATTTATTTGGCTATTCGTAATATTTTTCAAGGTTTGCACATATGTGGAGCTTTTATGCTGTTCCCAAGTGAATACTACCATTTGCTATTTGGTGATTTATTCAACATGAAGGACTTGTACTTATTTGATAATGACACAGACGACACCACATATAGTAACAACACATCCGATGGTCCAACGCTTGAGGAGCTTTTAAGCGACGATGCATATAGTATAGTAGATCCTGAAACAATTTATGGATCATTCAAAAACCCCATTGAAGCCTCTGATGGACCTGATAAGAAACTTTTTGATAAACTAAATCTTGAGGTGTATAATTCTACAAGAAGGTTTGTGAAGGGGTTGGCTATAGAAAGATATGAAGGGTACCTACAACCATATAATCCAAAGGAAAATGTCAAGGATAAGCGCGCATTAGAATTTGAGAAAGTTCATAGAACCAGAAGAATGGGTTTTCAACTGCTGATTCACTCCAGGTGATTTAAGTTTATATTAAGATTTTTGAACATAAATAGTGGATGCTACAAGCTAAGTAGACTAAGTTCGCCGAGCTAAGCTCACATTTATTATCTTCAGATATTATTGTTAATATTATATTTACCAAAATAAACAAACGCTTGACCACGATCTAAATTGATAGCAAGTGACGATGTGGTCGAAGATGGAGCATGTTTATCTCTCAACTATCTGTTTACTCTAGACTTGAAGAATTCAAGGTTTTGTATTTTTATTGCTCGATGGTAAGCCTTAGACACAATCTTACCCGATGGTAAGTAGGATGATTTGGTCGAAAGTGTTAACAGGCTTAACCCGGAATTACTGGCTCTCAAGGAAAGCTGCCGGATTACACCGTTAGGTACTTGGCGACAGATTTTCTACTTGAGGGTGGTCGTTAGCCAGGTGGGCATTCGCAAAATGCTCTTCCACCACGCGATGAAGCTCAGGCCCGAGGCGTGATTCGAACCGTGGACCTGTTGCGCGGCAGTCCATAGCTAATGCCACTGAGTCATCACTGCTTCGAACGGTTTTTCCTAAATCAGGAAACAAGGACGTTAACAAGTAGCTGCAAGAAACTGACGAGTTGAAGCTACATCCGTTAACTGTTTTATCTTATGAACTTCAATATGTAGCAGAAGCAATTGTAATAAAAAGATCATGTTCTTAAATACATATTGATGGTGTAAAATAACTGATTCTGTTTTGTAAAGGTGATCAAAGTTATGGAATTAATAAAAATCCTAGACAGATTTTTAAAATTTTCGAAAGTTATTTATCATATTCCTCCTGCAGAATAAACTGTGTTGTTCATACATATTGTAGTTTTTTTTTAGGTTAGGCGAGCATATAAGCTTGTGCCTCACCTATTAATAAGTTATCACCATTGCCCACTCTCATGCTTAATACCAGAGGTCTCGATAGATTTAGAGGATAATTTGCCAGCTTTTGAGGAGGGAATATGCTCCTTTCTTTAAAGTCCCTAAATCATATCGCATCGGAAATAGTCACATGACTGGTTCCACATGATGGCATCGAGGAAGAAAATGCCGTGGGAATCTCACGGTTGTGACATTTTAGATGTTGACATGAAAATGATGTTGAGATACCATGTCGGGGCGTCCAGTTGCCAAGTTCAGCTACAGGTATTTAAACGAACAGTTCCTCGGCACTCTCCGTGTTAGATACTGTAAAAGATGCAAAGTAATCCATCATCTGTAAGCAGCGCCAATATGTCGAGCCAGAGTGATCTAGATCGTCGACAATTTGAGCCCTTTTGCGTTGAGCGCGGTCAAAGGAAAGAAACTGGTACTGGGAAGCCCCCGCCCAGAGGTGAAAGCAGTACTCCATGTGAAGCCAAACCTGAGCCTTGTAAATTTGTAGGCGATGGACTGGTGTGAAGAACCGTCTTGCCTTGCCATGCACGTCTAGCTTCTTAGTAGCAAATTTGCATACTTGAACTCTTTATGCCAACGCTAAGTATTCCGACACTGAGGCGGCAAGAGGGGTATCTTCAAAATGCAGGAATATGACATAGTTTGCGCATTTAACGCATAGTTGGCGTTAAATGCACAAACTTGTGCCATTTTGGGGTCAAATTGGACTAAGTTCAGTCGGCCCCACTTCGAGACATTTGACAAAAGGGTCTGAACTTCAAACCAGTTGTTCCGACTCCCGATAAATTTTCACGAGAAAGCAAGGCCGGTATATAAGATATAGCCGGTTCTGTATAATAACGCTGAGCTACAATATACGAGTGATAGGCAAAAGAAACAGAGTCAGAGATAGCACATAGCTCGGAAGTATTTTCGTATTATTTCTCGTATCTCGTATGGTGTTTTGTTATTTAGAGCAGCAGCTGATATAGAGACCATCTTTATCATACACTCTCAGTTAGAAAATATGTCACTAAGTTTATAACTGTGTGTTCCTATTCTAAGAGATATGCAAGGACCTAGCCACTGGAAACCTGTGGTCTCTGTCTACCCCTACGGTAAAAAGGGGTGATGTTATGTATTTAATCTATTTTATAATTCCAGTATACTGTGTTCCAATTTAACAATACTTACCGTTACAGGTACAAGGTATTGCAGGCTATGAATCACCGCAGTGTAATACGCCAAGATAAAAGATACCAACTGGGTTATCTGTTCAACCGATTGAGAAGAACTCGAATTGAAATGCTTAAAGTATGTTATTGCCTATTTCGTTTATTGAGTTTTGCTACATGACCATCATCTGATCATAAATGCGCGTGCAGTGTTCGGCTAGAACACAGAGAAGGTGTCGCCCGATTTCCCAACGGTTCTCGCCTTGTCATGGCGGTATAGCTCATTAGCCGTAGCTTCGTCACCCGCGGTGAAGCGACCACCACTTGTAGCTTGGTACCTAAAGTGCGTAGTGCGCTATGCCTGATTCTGAGTACGGTTACATAGTTTCATACATGATGATGCCGTTGAAGATATAAAGCAGTTAGACTTGGCTTTCAAGGATAGCTACCAAAATACACTGTCACTTGTTTCACGACTGACTTTCTTGCCGCTCGCCACCACCTCAATGCAGTTCTTGCGATCAACACTGAAAGTGACATCATGATTGACTCATTAAAAATGTCTGTGAAATATTTGCCAAATACTGTGAGAATTTACCCGACCAATGGGACTGATGTACTAATAGATGTAGCTCAATGGAGCTGGAGAATTTAAATAATTTTGACGGACAATTTTTCTGTGTTTTTGTGCTGTATTTGTTATCTGTCGTGCTTTGTGACGTAAAATACTATTATTTTCATAATTAGTTAAGTTTTTACCACAACTTTTACTTTTAACATTGTATATATGTGACCATGTAGACAATGTTTCTAATTAATTTTTGTGAGGTAAATGTAACTGATTGACTTCGTTTTTTTCTCAATAAATAATATTTTAATTTAATTGAATTCTTCGCAAAATGTATACGTGTGCATTCGCTTAAAGCATCAACAAGAAGATACTCGTATATCATAAAAGTTTTATTTTTTGTTACATGGTACATAGCTGATAGGGCATGCTCATGGACAGTGGCTAAATGAAAACAGGACCAACAGATTCATGGTGTACTTCCGCTGCTACGAACAGGTGAGTATTTTCATTGATACGTTGACTCTTTCTAGCACAGTCTTTAGAAATTTAGTCTAGGCATTAACAATCATAGTAAAATTAGAAAAGTAGTTTATACGCCGTTTATAGGAGATTTATACGCCAACTCTTTTCTGGATGACCATATCTCTAAGTTTTAGATTTATCTATATAATATTATGTATATATGTTAACGGAAAAGTGTGTTATCCGTCATTGTATATAATTCCTAGGAAATGTGTACAATTCCTAAAATAGATAGGAAATCTATGATATATTTTGTAATATGCACTTTTCCTAGGCAATCTATACATTTCCTAAATAGCAATCGGAAATGTATGACATTCTTGCTGTTTGTAAGTATAGCGGGGATCACTAAATCTCAGTCATATTTAGGAGCGACGACGAGCGAAGCGAGGAGTGTGACCACAACAACGGCCGGCGATGCGCCAGAAGAATTATAGCAAGTTTAATTTTGGTGATCATTACTACTCTTGATGATCATTTATTACTACATCTATTTTAGTCACAGAAAGCATTATTTTTTATATATTTCCTATTACCTTCTCTGAAATGCATACAATTTCTAGGAAAAACATCCATTTCACAGAACATCTTTGAAACATTATTTTACACATTTCCTAAGTATTAGGCTTGGAAGAGTATATATTTCCACAACAGACCAAACGGTACTATCGTGTACAAGATACCAGTAGTATCGTTGGGAATATGTATGCCTTTCTGCACTACTGGCTAGTAGTGTCTTGCTGGTGGGTATTATAACGAATATAGGCAAGACGAAAATTATGTCTACGAGCGAGAACTTAGTTCGAGCGAAGCGTCTCTGCTTCAACTTATGCTTTCGTATGTCCGGTTGTTCTCCTGTACAAGTCGCATTTCTCAACTTATTATCACGAAAATTTGTGAGCAGGTTTGATAAGACCATAATTTTTTTTGTCGATTCATTATTTGGAAGTTTTTCAAAATGACGAAGATATACATTATAAGATGTTGAAAGTATGGACGCCTGCGCTTAATTTAACGGCAATGTTCTGATACGCACGTCAGATGCCTAAAAGAGATATGAAGAGAGCATCGTCATCTCTCGCTCGTATATTTTTTTTTTATTTCCATGTTTTTGAAGCCAGTATATTAATTCGAGATAAATTATCAAGAATGTAAAATTATTGTATATTTGCTACTTACCTACCTATTTCCAATACAACTAGCCTTCGCTGGTGCCGGCTAGATTTTTGCATTTCTTGACCCATTCTCCCATTAGCATGCGAAGTGAACCTTTATTCAATTGTAAGCTATGCAAGGACAGACTCGCGAGGTCTACAGCTCCAAGAGCCACTAGCTATATTTGCTGAACTCAGGGATAAAATTTATTATGTCTTCTTCGTTGCAATGTCCAGCTTAACATTTTCATAAGATTTTTTGGAGTAATCTGTATGGAATAATAAGCTTCCACATTCAAATCACATCATATACCAGATTGTTTAACGAAAACGAGTATAATATTTATTAGTCAAAGTCAAATATAATAAAATTATTACAATATTTGTTTAAAATACGTAGGTGACAGGCGATAGCTTGGCAGAGGCGGAATTGTCCAGGCATTTTTGTCGTTTAAGTAATCACAAATAGTAAGATTTCTTAATCAATATGTTTTTCCGGTGCAACATTATAGAATGCATTATGTTATGATTAAAAAAAGTATGTTGCCCATATCAGCCCTAGGGTAGCAAAGACTTACTTTCGGTTAGGTTGTTTAGTTTAGGTTGAGTTGGGTCATGGAATTCAAAACACAAGTAACATGACATTGTCGGGCAGGTGGTGTACAAAAGTTTTATTAAATTTTTTTTATTGTGACGGATCAAGCACGAGGCCCACCTGATGTTAAGCGGGCTAACCTCCGCCTATGACAGATGCATTTCGTCACAAGTCACGAATTGCACTGCGCCCGTCACCTTGAGACGTAGTTGTTAAGTCTCATGTGCATGTAATTCCATTCGATTGTTGTAAATCAATATTTTTCGTGTTTTTTGTCTCATTTCTTCTCGTTTGTGTGATTCAGGTGGTGTTTATGGAAATGGACGTCCGTGATACGATAAAATATATAAAGGAAGTATACGCAAGAGATACTGAATACGACTACATGACAGATCCACCTTTTGCAACAGAAGCCCCAGATCCAGTTGGATAAATGTCAAAGTTAATTAACATTATAGTGAGTCCTACACGAATGGCCTACCATAGTGGAGGTATATTTGGTGATAACTTCTTAATTTAGCACATTTGAACGGTGAGATTCCTGGAAACCTTTCTTCAATAAATATTTCAAAAGGCTAGTATGACGCGTTCCTTTGACGAGTGCGATTCTTGATTAATACTTAAATAGGCGCCAAAATCTCAAAGCAACAAAAATTTTACATTTGCAATTTCTGTCTTGTATGCCATGAAAAATAAAATTTTATTCATTACTTTTAATATTTCAAAAAGTTCCACAGAGTGTGTATATATTACAAAATTACAAATTCACGAGAAGAAAAATTATACCTAGTCATGTGCGGGATATAGAATTTTTCCTCCCGTAAATTTGTAATTTTGTAATGTAATCCGCAGAGCAAGCGTTATTGCAATTGTAAAAATATTTTAAAAAAAGTGTTTATTTTACTTTAGAGTGCCTTTACTAAATCGTCCCTATTCCCGATACCGAGCTATATTAAAAACTGTAATTTGGAACATTATTGATTTAAAATCATTTTAAGTATCATTTTATGAAAGAATAAATAAAATTGCATCTTGACTTATACATATTAAAGCCAGTGGGTGTATGTATAGAGAGGTGGAATGTCATCCTCTCATTTCCTCATCGTAAGGTACCGGAAAGTGGGAAGCAGTGCCTTCTATGGAGATCTTCTTGGACTGCGATCCCCAGGACGCCTACCAAGATTATGGATTGTTTTTACCTAAAAATGGAACCGACTTAAACACTCAAAAGTGCGAAATAACTTGTTGAAGGTACCATAATGGTTCAAAAGTACCTATTATCACAATATTGAGCGCATGGTACCGAATTCGACAAGTTATTTCACACCTTTGAGTGTTGATGTCGGTTCGATTTACAGGTATAAAAAAAATCACTCTTTTTAGTGACCCTTGCTACGTACGGGATTGATTGTCATTCACTGTCAACGACTATATCATCAAGATAAGGAAATATTCTTCAGATATTGGAGTGTAACTCAAAATTGGCAAGTCAGTTTTTTTTTTCAATTTTAATTTAATGACTTTGTCTGAAATAAATGGATTTTATTTTATTTTTATTTTATTTATTTAAATGGGATCACACGGCAATCATGAGCTTTCAAATAAAAAAAGAATTTTCAAAATCGGTTCACCCAGTCGGAAATTCTAAAGTATCAAACCTTCGAAAATGATAATCTCCTTCTTTTTTGAAGTTGGGTATTAAACCCCTAAATAGAAGAGTCTGGTAGTATAGACCCAGCTGGTAGAGTAATATATTTAGCGGGTACCGTGAATTAGGAACGATTTAATTATTGGCATTTAATTAGTACTGCCGCACGTAACTAGCATAAAAGGTCACGCGTGTATTCGTATAAAAAGTAGGCGTGTACTGTGATTTTAATAATGACATAATTTTATGTATTAATATTAAATAATTCTACATCACAATTATTTTATATTTTCTTATTCCTGAGCATCCTTTACCTATTTCAACTGTTGATACATAATGATATAGTTGAAGATTTTCAATATGTACTTACTTCAAATCTAGATGAGGAACTTACTCTTAAGAACTGCCGCCGAAATAGCTTAAGTAATCAACTACAGATTTTTATTGGAGAGTGGCAATTTATTAGGTAAGCATACAATCAATGCCCATGGAAACCATTAAATGCGCATTGAGAGATGTGAAAATAGAGCAAAAATAAAGTAAGAATAAAATAATAAGTTTATTGTGTGTATATAAATATAAAAAACTGGTATTAAAATAAATATATATTATAATTTAGTTTTTTATAATAATAATAATAATATATTTTTAAAATAATGGGTATTATTAATTATGGACTTGTGCAAAGTAAAGTTTGAATCTGCATGGGGTGCCGGTCTGGAATTGAACCCTCCCATAGCCTTCATGTGCGAGTCGTTATATGCGACGAACGGAAAACAAATACCAGAAGGTGGAAAATGAGTACCACGAGGGCAGCCGCGTCACATTAGCACAACTGACTTCTTACACTACAGTCCCCAAGACGCATGCCAAAAGTGAGGGCTATGCCAAACCCTTCCTAATCTTTAAATTTCCTTTCTTGATCGAGCATTCATCTTTTGACCACATCAAGTACCAACAGATGAGTTATACCTAATGTCCAAAGGCTACCCAAGCAGTTGTACCAAGAAGCATTAAGCATTAAATTTCAATTGTAGATACTAATACCAGTAACTAATTATAAATCTAATTATAAAATAATTATTGATACCTACGTTTGATATAAATTACAACACTAATCTTATTAGCAACATGTTTGTGCGAATATTATTGCAAGTATTGAGTAAGTGATTTGTGAAATATACAGGGTTATTGGTAAAATGCTAACAACCTCTTAGGGTTGACTTCTGCTAGTCCTAAGAAACATTTTGAGAGAATTTTAGTTTTGCACTGAAAACATTTTTTTTTTTTGTGTTTTATGCCTACTCCGAGCCAAGAGCGCCCGCCGCGGCAACACTGGACCGCGCCGTGGTCCTTTTGAATAGAGTTTTGAATATTTACATCGAGCAAAGTAATAAAAAATATGAAATAATACATGGCCCAAGAGACTTTTGACATCAGGTGGTCCTAGTGTTTATTCAGTCACAAACACAAAAGAAAATTTTAAAAATATTAATAAAAAAATATCAATTCTCGAAAAACTAACATCTCAAAATGTTTCTTAGGACTAGCAGAAGTCAACCTAAGAGGTTGTTAACATTTTACCAATAACCCTGTATATTCTGTCTAAACTCGTATTTAGTAGTACCTACCTCAGATCAGAAAACTAGGGCAATAGGTAATGGAGGCGTGGCACGTGCGAATGCATCTGGTATACCTTTAGATCAGGCTTGTTTGTAAGAAATACATTGCGCGCTTAGTACAAATTATCAAACAAATCATTTCTTCCGATGACGCAATGGATCAGTGGTTTAATAGTCTGAGGGTATGTTCTATTAGTCGCTAAGAACGTTATTTTCGATAATTTTGATCACATTCTGCGTCTCTGGTTGTGATCACGTGATCGTTTGTAACTGTCATCCCCGTTCCATTTTTGGATAAGAACGCTAAGAATGCCACTAAAATTTGCCACTTCTGTCACTTTTGACATTAGATGAAGCGTTTAAGGCGAAAATAACGCCAAGACCCATGTGGAAAACTTTTTGGGAGTGTGATCGTTTTTAGCGTTTTTAGCGAATCTCACGCTAATGGTACGCACCCTGAGAGTGTAACTAGTGACCATAGCAGGCTGAAGCGCAACCCATTTCTGCATGTATACGATTAGTTAGTGTATTAGTTTGCAGCAGAAATCTTGTTGTGCGGGGTAAAATTTGCGTATGTACGCCATACTTTTTGTTTGATGTCGAGTGAAATTGTTGGGAGAGACGGGCGACACTTTTATGTCAAATATGTTTAATAACAAACACGCACTGAAGGCAAATACTAACTATTAACTATTTCTCTGATCTGTGTGTTGCACTAACTGCTGGTTCTGTTGCTAGTTCGTCTGACTATTGTACCTACTGTTTTACGCGAGGTTTGGAGAAGATTATTTATATCTAATATATAATTATAATACTCATTGAATTGGTTACATTAGTTACGGGTAAGCGTATTTTTTAATCACGGTTTTAGGGGTAAATTATGGAATGTGCGTATTATTTTTATTATTTTGTTACGGAATATTTGTGGTATTTAATTTTCATATATATCAGATAAAATATTTTATCGAAGATGGAATGGCTCGTAGGCAACCATGTAGTTAAAATTTACAGCCAACATCTAAGATGGTAATATCTTTATTTATCCATACCTATATCCGTCCCTGTTCATAGCGGGTGTGGTAGGTATGAACACTTTGGAACTCAGGCGCAAATGCGCGATAATGTTAAACTATTACCTGTTGCTCCACAACAAAATTGATAACCCCAGCACTCTGTAGAGTCTCTCATTTGTTGTACCTCACCGCGTGCAGCGCCCGTACGTGCGGCGCTGCCCCCGCGCACGAACACCACACATTATGCTCCCTCGGCCCAGGTCTTTACACTCCTCAATGATCTCGTTGCTCAGCAGATAGATTATGACTCCTTTAATATGAGATTCTTCATGTTCGTAGATGTATGTACTAAACTTCTTATGTAATTACAATATAAATGTTGTACTTCTAATATAAAAGTGGCTTATCACACGCCTTGGCGTAGTTGTAAGTGTGAAAGCAATTAAGAATAAATAAATATTAACCTACACAACAATTCGCGCACTATTAAAAAACATAATGTATTTTTTAACAACTTAGACGTTTCGATTGAGCTGCAAGGAGACATGAAAGAAAGAAAGAAAGAAAGAAAAATAATTTTATTTGACACAAAAGAAATGTTACAAAGAAAAAAGACAGTTAAGAACAGCATTAGAGTCAAATAGGCATGTAACATAACATAATATAGTCACATAACCTCGTGACCACAGTTGACAATAACCAATTTTTTTATTTTTTTTTATTTATTTATTTATTTAAATCATTTACAAAACAAAACAAAAATAAGCATACCAAAAATCACAGAGATTTGTCCGGTATGCGTACAAAAGTCGAGTTGTTGACAATGCACGAGTAGATGTAGTGAAGGTAAAAATATGAAAATAAAAGTTGAAAAACTAAGGTGAAGTCTGTTATTAAACGTGTAGTGAACTTTCCAGCACTATACCTTGTGGAGTATCGCCAAACCAGAGGTTGATATTAATTTTACATAACACTTTTAGTTTGTGAAATTAATTCTATTCGAAAATGACCGTCGCCAGGCACCCAGCCGCAACAATATGCATTCAGCGAGTCTATCTATCTATTGGCCCTTTGCGTCTATTACAGACGATGGTGTACAGTGTCTGAAAAGGATTTTAACAGTTTTTTGGAGTGACACCGTTTTACATCGCTGTAAAGCCCAATGCGCGACCGACAATGACGTCCACACATACCGCAAGTATGTGTTGTGTCAGGTGGATTGGCAACGCCTCCGTGCTGCTTCGCTCTCGATTCAACAAGTTTATTGAACCAAGCTCCATCATGAAGCTTCTGGCCTTCTTTGACTTAGTTTCTCCACTGATTCCTGTATTCCGCAAGCTCCTCCCATTTGCTATGTTGAATGAGGCCAAGTCTCGTTTGATGCAGTCTTTAAAGCGAAGCAACGCCCGCCCTACGCTTCTTTTTGCCTCCGCTACAGCACCAAGTAAAACTTGCCTTGGGAGTTTACTAATAGTGATACCTGGGTAAACGTTGAAAAATTTACTTAACTTTTTATATTTTTTACTTTATCATTTTAATCATATAATTAATTATAATTTTATGTTCTTTAGTATCGCTGACGGTGTTCCAGTGTACGAGTCAATCGGAATATACAGAACTAAACGATCTTTTCAAAAGCTTCAATAACCCAACGAGCGACGAATTTTCAAAAGAAAACGTGAATAATGTATCATTTGACATAACACATATAGATGTAAATAGAGCAAAAAAAGAAATAGAAGAAGTTTTAAACGATACACTGCATGGAGAAAAAAGAATACTCTCACAAAGCGGCAGAAGAGGAAAAGTTTACTTGCATGAAAAATATAGTCAATTCTATGCTGCTGGACGGTCGAGCATACAGAGACGGAAAGCAGTAGATATAATACTGCAGCTAGTGTACATGTCCAGACAGCAGCTTAGGGAGGTAGAAAACGACCCACAATACGTGAAGTCTCAAAAAGAAACAGCTTTCCGCATCGGATACACGTTCAGAAAAATGAAAACATCAAGAATTCATTTGCAACAAATTTATACTTGGATGCGAGGATGGTTCTCACAGTACAGTAACCAAACGTACCACATAATATTGCACCAAAAAGCTGTGAAGTTGCATATTGACTATCAATATAATTATTGGGTTATGGTGCAATTGGACGGGAAGCTTAAAGAATCAAAGGGCTACAAGCCGACACTACCGAGTAAATATAAATATTCTGGTGGCGTGAGCTTAGAACAGACAAACATTAAATTCAACCCACGTCTTACTACTACTCCTCCAGAAGAGGTTATAGTGAACGGAACCTTTGATGCTGGAATGGTACATCCAACGATGGACATGAAGAATACACCTCCACCTCCGAAAGATTACCCATGATTGTCAGTAAAACACTTGATTAAATCTTTTTGTCATATCGACGCAATCTATTGATTTATTTGACATTTATGCATAAGTCGTGTTGATGAGACTCGACCGGTTTTGCAATTTTCCCTTCTCAATCCAGTTTTCTCGGTTTTGTTAACTATGTAGTTAGGTTTGATACTTATTTTACACGATTTATAATATTGCCCATATTTAATAATAATAGTTATATATTATAAAAGACGATTATAAAAATTGTTTATCAAAAAATAAGTTTAATATTATCAGAAAATTGTTGCAGTTATTGATATTTAGCAACAAAAAGTTTATGTTTGCCGTCAAAAAATTCAGTATTCACTATATGGCAGCATAAGAAACGACGTGCTGGCTCAATAATGTCAAATGACGTTAGTAGGTAATTATAATTTAGTTTGAACGCTTACGGTTATTTTACTCTCAAGCAAGAGCAATGCAAGTTTAATGTGGCGAAGACAATTACATCACAATATTTGGATTGAGCGCTTACGCTGATTTGGCACTGAGTGTATACATATAAAATTGTTTGGTTGATTTTTGACTGGCTTGCCTGCGTCACTAGTTCATAAAAAGTAACATGCCCGATGGTTTTATTCTTCTTTTTTTCTTACCGGCGGTATGCCTTTCCTTACAAAATATTACGAACTATATACAACACTACAGCTACTACAACAAAAGCATTAAGACACTCTATAAGTCATTGCAGACTCACAGGTAGTCCAAATGCTCCAGCCTACTACCGGTTGGCAGCGTGCCCAGCATGCTGACAGCATTGCCCCGTTGAATTAAAATGCTTATTCGTTGAGCCAAATAGGTGCCAGCATTGATGGTTATATTATAATTATGATAGCCCGATAGTTATCACGCTGCCGCTGCTATTGTCACGAGCGCATTCACGGTCTACATATCTACTCGACACATATTATACGCACACTTCTACTACGCAACTATAAAAGAAAAACTATAGTAAATATATAATAATAATAATGTTTTATTTTCAGAAAGAGTTACTATGTGGCTAGGTGTAGTTTACTTAATGAAATAAGTATTTTTTTATTCCTGATAGGCTAGCCTTTGACTTCTATCTCACATAATGGTAAGTGATGATGTGGTCGACGATGTTGTTCAGGCAAAAGAAGAATTACTGGCTCTCAAGGACAGCTGCCAGAACACACCTTTAGGTGCTTGGTGACAGATTTTCTACTTGAGGGTGGTAGCTAGCCAGGTGGGCATTTGCAAAATGCCCTACCACCATGCTATATAGACTGCAGACTGCCAACCTAAGACAACAACCGGGACCGTCAGCTTAACGTGCCCTCCGAAGCACGGAAGCGCATGTCACTAGCGGTCACCCATCCAACTCATGACCGCGGCTGACGTTGCTTTACTTTTCTGATCGGTTAAGAACGGCTAAACAAACTTAGCGGTACGACTTTCCATTGACATCCGTCGAATCCAGGGTTAGAGGGGGTTGGGGAGAGGGGGGAGGGGTTACCACTCCCCCCTCTTTAAAGGAAAAGCCCCGCCGCCCCCCCTTTTTTTACTTATTTTAAATTTTCCTCATTTTCTGGATTAAAATTAAAATAATAATTTTAAAATCGATTGCCATGAAAGAAAGCAGTGGCAGGGGGAAGTGGAGGGTCATCCCTTCCCTTCTCCACCACTTTTATTACAAGGTAATGCATAGTTTTCGAGTTATGCATATTTTTGGAAAATCATTACCTCACTTTTTGTAACACTTCACTGATCAAATTTATTGCTTTTTTGTATGTGTAACAGATTTTTTAGCGCTTCGCCCGCCGCTGCCGCGGCACGCTCGCTTCGCTCGCTTGGCTCGCGCGTGTGTTGTCGCAGTTTCAACCTAACCTATTTTTTTACATACAATGTTACCGAGCATATTTTACTTGACGCCAATTATTATCGCCGTTATTTTCGATTATTTTTACCACATTTGTATCTATGGTTCATATTAAATGTGGAACCATTGACGCAAAATTATCGAAAATAACGAAATTAGCGTCAAGTGGAGAATACGCCTTTAACCGTTCGCAAAACTAAACGTTCATTGGCGAGAATTCCATATAATCTGTGCTACCACATATTTGTCAATCCCTATGGATTAGCATTAATATTACAAAAATAATTAATTTTCAATATTTTTTTTCTATTATATATTCAATATTCGTTTTCTGATTTTGAAACTTTGCGTGTGTGCTTATAATAATGTAACCTTTCTGTGAAAAAAATATCAACCCTCAACCCGACGGACGGCAATGGAAAACTGAGCCAACTTAGCTGCAAGCGCTTCTCTTAGATTCACTTTTTAATGGAACAAGAGGAGAACGGAGCACCTCAACTGGAGCTATATGATCACCGTCTCCCACGGGCATCCGCAACACGAGCGCTATCAAGGATGCGTTGCCTGATGTCTTGGAGGTGCAAATATTCTCTTATCTTGAAGGTTCCTAATCGCTACAGTTGCGGACTTCCGCAACGGACGACTGGAAAGTCGTCCACATAAAATTGAAGTCAGTACGTCCGATGGTGAATTGTAGCATCACGTAATAAACCGAACAGCTCCTCGTAACACTCTCCGGGACCTATCACTGCTTCGAGAGAAGAAGCTTATATATACGTACGTATATATACGTTATAAAATTCAGAAAGATCGAACATCTCTACGCAGCGCCAAAAGATCAACCGATGTGTGAGAGCTTCTTCTCTCGAAGCAGTGATGGCTCAGTGGCATTGGATATGGACTGCCGCGCAACAGGTCCATGGTTCTAATTCCGCCGTAGTGTCACTTGCCTACCTAAGATTGTAAGTAGGGAGCATGAAAAGAAACAAGATAAAAATTTAGTATAAAGTATAATGAAGAGAAGGGTCGTGGATCTCAAACAGGTATGGCAATTAGCAAGCCTCCTTGTTGTAGGACTTATCTCCGGTCCGCTAATAAACGAGTTGATGCCCAGCAGCAGGTCTGCCGTGCAGTGACTCAGCTCTAACACTGCCGCGCCGGTAGGTTGTCCCAGCTAGGTGCTGTAGATACGTGAGGTTTGGCCGCGGTCGGTGATGGAGATCAGGGGACGGCCGCAGTTCAGCGTCGTACGGAGAGTTCAGGCTAGTACTAGAAGTCAGCCTCGTATTGGAAAGCCTCGTACTGGAAAGCCTCGTACTGGAAAGCCTCGTACTGGAAAGCCTCGTACTGAAAGTCAGCCTCGTACTGGAAGTCAGCCTCGTACTGGAACCCTGGAAGGCACATGTGCTCCTGTAAGTCCTGTGGGTCCAGTGAGATGTTGAGCTGGTGGGTCCACTGTCCTTCTGTTACTGAGCATGTAGGGACTCGTAGAGGGCCTTTAGGGATGTGGCCCGCCAGCAAACAACAGATGCCATAAGGGCCAAAGGTAAGTAGTGGCTGCCGGTGAAGAATTCGCTTCCGCTAAGGCTTCCGCTACCGAGCATAAAGGCCCTTCGCGGATGCGAACCACCAGCCGCATTAGGATGCCAGAAGGGCCAAGTAGGTATGTTGCTGGTCAGGAGGGCGCACAATCCAAGAGGTCCGTTCGCTACCGAGCATAAAGGGACTAGCTTAGGTCCCTCGTGAATTGCGAGCTACCAGCAACACCCTTTAAAGTTTGCCAGAAGGGCGTAGACAAGTGAGTTGAGAAGCAACAGAAAAACACACAAAAATACAGACAGGTTATACAAGATAGTTATGCTAATAGCTAGAGCTATTAGCATGTTAAAACACATAATATACACAGTAAATAGCAGTGAGAGTACATACCCAAGAATCAAATACACAATTAGCACAAGGAAATTTAGAGGTTAGTTTTATAGTTTTTGGTCAAGTAAATAATCACTCACCCGTCTTAATGGGGTTTCCGAAGTTAAGGACTAAAGTAATTAGACTGAATTTATTCTACAATTATTAGTTGGTCTTATTTAAATCACTTGTTCAAGGCGTGGCTCGCAGCAAAGTGCCGCTGATTTTCACTATCGTGAACTCGTAAACTATGCCGGATGTTCGTGATGCATTTCATTACCAAATATGGTCACGAAAAAGGGCACTAAACCGTTGAAATAATTAATCCAATCAGTAATTAGAATTTAAATAGTTTTTAAAACACAACGTTCCTCTCTAATAGGAAGTGAAAATCACCCGTGATGATTTTTTGACGTTTATTAGTTTGACAGTTAATGACCAAGCATCTCCTGTCATATATTATTTTTGGATCTAGTAGGTTTTTATTGTTTTATAGTCCTATTAATAATTGTTATTTATTTTAAGATTTAAATAATTATTCAGTTAACTAGATATATTCAAAAAAAAATTCTATCTCCTAGGGCGACATCTATATATTGCCGATTGAAGGCTTTAGAATATGCGACCTCTATCGGTTTATTGAAGAATTACTTCGGTGTATTGAGAACCGATAAATAATTCCATTTTGCAGCTAACTGAGTAGATGGCACTAAGTTAATTAATATTTGTTCACCTGGCTTTTTAGCAAGGTGACAGTAGGCTTGAGTTGCACCGCGTGGTGGTAGGGCATTTTGCGAATGCCCGCCTGGCGGGTTACCACCCTCAGGTAGAAAATATGTCGCCAAGCACTTAACGGTGTGTTCCAGCAGCAATCCTTGAGAGCCAGTAATTCTAGGTTAAGCCTGTTAACACCTTCAACCATGTCATCAGTTACCATCAGGTGAGATTGTGGTTGTGACAAGATGGCAGGTCTCTTTAGCAACATTTTGGTAGATAGCACCGCACGTCAGATATGCTGCCTAGAAGCTGTAGTATGCAAACACTACTGTGATTAAGCGTGAAGGGGAACTGTAGCAAATGAAATGACCGGGCGAACGAGGCATCGAACTAATATCTCGGAGTGACTAACGCAGTGCAGTGTCAAGCGTAACGATAAAAGTGACAATGCAACTGACAGTAGGAGAATTTTTACACGTTTCGTCACTTTATCGCATAAAAATGTCTATATTTTAATACCTCTGAACTATGGTAAAAATAGAATCTATCAGCTTTTTTTTCAGTTATGTCTGATAGGTTAGCTTTTGACCATTATCTAACCTGATGGCAAGTGATCATGTGGTTGAAGATGTTGTTCAGGTTAACCTAGAAGTACTAGCTCGCAAGGACAGCAGCCGGAACACACCGTTAAGTTCTTGGCAACATATTTTCTACTGAGGGTGGTAGCTAGCCAGGCGGGCATTCGCAAAATGCCCTACCACCATGCTATAACGACTGCCATCGTAAGAAAACAACCGGGACCCCCGAAGCATGGAAGCGCTCAGTAATAATGTCACGAGAGTATTCATGACCACGGCGATCGTTTTTTAACTTACATATCTGATCGGTTAAGAACGGCTAAGCAAACTTCGCTACAAACGCTTCGAGTACCTTTTTAATACAAAGTTTAATTAATAATAATAATAATAATAATAAAGCCTCTTTATTATCCTTAACTTACAGAGTTTTAAATTTAATTAAGTGATAAATTATGCACAGTTATATTATATAGTTAAGGCCCCTGATGGGTATAGGCTTCCTCCAACAGTTTCCAGGTTTTTCTTGACTTTGCTTTCTTTATCCAGTCGTCACCAGCATATTTTTTTATTTCGTCTACCCAGCGTTCCTTAGGACGGCCTCTAGCTGTCTTGCCACTTGGGCCTGCCCAAATTGTAGCCAAATGCGTCCATCTTTCAGCTGACAGTCGTGCTACGTGTCCAGCCCACTTCCACTTGAGCTTTCTCATATGTTGTAGAGCATCTATCAAATTCGTTTTCTTCCTTATGTTTTTTGATTTTATTTTATCCTTAAGCCTAATACTCAAGATGCTCCTTTCCATAGCACGCTGCATCTTTTGTATTCTGTCTGTCGCATTTTTGTTGTAGATCAAGGTTTGTGATCCGTATGAGAGGCAGGGTATAGTAAACATCCATCCATAACTTTCTTTTTCAGTTTTACAGGTAGATTAGACTTCAATATTTCTTTTAGGCTCCAGAACTTTCTCCATGTCTTGTTAATCCTCCTGTCAATCTCCTCTTTGTTTCTAGAATTAAGAAATGAGATGGATTTCCCTAGGTATATGTAGCTCTCTACGTATTCTAAGCTCTGCAAATTGTTAATATGAATACAAAGTTTAATTAGCGTAAGTTTTATAGTTGTTCTTTTATCATAATTAATTAATATCGTAAAAACTTTACATGCTAATAGCAATTATTATTGCTATTAAGTAAATTTCTAAACTTAAGTTGTAAAATTATTATGGCGTGTTTATAAACTAAATTCTGTACCACCATCATGATGTTATAGTACAGTTATGTAAGGTATGGATACATTTCCCCCGTGGGGTGCCGGGTTAGAATTGCACCTCCCCATATCATCCCGTGGGTGTCGTAAGAGGCGACTAAGGGAAAAATACTGGAAGGTGGGCAGCAGCACCTTCTAAAGAACTGCCATCTTACACTGCGATCCCCAAGCCGCCTGCCAAGCGTGGGATTATGGCAAATACCCCCTTAATAGGGGAGGCTGTCTTCAGCAGTGGACGAGTCGGCTGTTACAGTAAGGATACATTTTATGTTTGTTTGCTATGGTTGATTATAGGTAGATTATTATATTATAGTGGTCCATAACATAGGTATACACATTTTCTCAAATACCTACAGGCTTTCTTATGAAAAGACACTGGACAAAATTACAAATTTACTAGTGAAAAAATTATAGTCATGTGCGGGATTCGAACCCGCGTCCCTCCTCCCCTATAGCCGGGGTATGCTCTGACCGACTGAGTTAACATGACTGTTTACGCATGTACCACCTTTGCGGTTTGGGTTCATTTATGAGTAGCATGTAGTTTGAACCACAACCGATAGATGGCGATATTTTAAATTACCTATAATGTTACCTCTAATCCATAGATGGCGGTGTGCATTACTAAAACACGCTGACGATATTTTCCGAACGTATGATGTACCAAATTGTGTGAAATAATAATTTGTTGTTTTTTTGAGGTCACATAGTGGTTTCTTTTGTAGACATCATGACTCATAACTCTAATTTTAGCTCTCGTTCTTCTACCAACGTATGGGGACAAGTTATTTCACACATTTAAGTGTTGAAGTCGGTTCCATTATTGGTATTTATTTTTACTCTTTTTAATGTCCCTTGCTACATATGGGATCGATTGTCATTCACTGTCAATAACTATATCATCAAGATAGGAAAATACTTTTCAGTTATTGGAGTGAAACTCAAAAACGGCTTGACCGATTTTGATGAAATTTGAATGGGATCACACGGCAAGCATCAGTTTTCGAATGAAAAAGAATCATTAAAATCGGTTCACCCAGTCAAAAGCTCTGAGAAAACAATCACAAAAGAAAAAAAATGCAGACGAATTGAGTAGGTACCTCCTCCTTTTTTGAAGTCGGTAAAAAGCAGCCTTCTTAAGTTTTACTGCCAGTCCTTTTACTCACACTGTCAGTTCTCTACGAGTCCAATACAACGGTATCTTCAGGATGCTGTTGGGAATGCCTCGTTATTGCAGTGCTAGCATATAAATTTTTTTTATTGTGACGGAACGAGCTCGATGCTCACCTGATGTTAAGTGGACTAACCACAGCCTAGAACAGATGCATTTCATCACAAGTCACGAATTGCACTGCGCTCGTCACCTTGAGACATAGTTGTTAAGTCTCATGTAATTTCACTGGCTCTCAAGGACTACTGCTGGAACACACCATTAGGTGCTTGACGATAGATTTTCTACTTGAGGGTGGTAGCTAGCCAGGCAGGCAATCGCAAAATGCCCTTCCACCTTAAATCTAGTCTATGCAGACAAACCACAGTCAATTGCCGCCCTGAAGGCCAACATAACTCGTCCTATTCGTGAAATTGAGCCCCATTTATGCAAACATGTCATCCAAAATAGGTCCACCAGGATACACCACCTGCAGCGGAGTCGCGGCGGCCATTTGGCTGAAATTATATTCCATACATACTGTCAATGAATACCATTTAAAATAAAATTTTGAAGCGCTTTGAAGTTTACTTAGCTGTTCTCAACCGATCAGCAAAGTTAAGCAACGTCGCGCCCGGTCAGGAGTTGGATGGGTGACCGCTAGTGACATTACTACTGAGCGCTTCCGTGCTTCGCAGCCGTCGGTCCCGGTTGTCGTCTTAGGATGGCAGTCGTTATAGCATGGTGGTAGGGCATTTTGCGAATGCCCGCCTGGCTAGCTACCACCCTCAAGTAGAAAGTCTGTCACCAAGCACCTAATGGTGTGTTCCGGCAGCTGTCCTTGAGAGCCAGTACTTCTAGGTTAGTCTGAACAACATCTTCGACCACATCATCACTTACCATCAGGTGAGATAGGGGTCAACGGCTAACCTATCAGGCATAAATAAAAAAATAAAAAAATGTGGCAATATCAGTTAAACAGGTTCTTTTTATTTTACTATTATGGTCGAGCGCTCTTAATGAAATACTCTTCATTATTTAATATAAAATCATATTAGTCAAAGCAAAGGTCAAACGCTTGCCTATATTAAACTCGGGGAAAGCGATAAAAAAAGTATCATCTAACTGCGCCATCTAGACACTCCCAAGCATGATTCTGTCTATAGTTTCGATAAAATTTTCTTCACGAAAAATTAATTTGTATGTTTGTATTTGTTTCAGATTGCTGATGCGTCTCTAAAATCAAGAACCATGCGGAACCTCGTGCACCTCTTTCTGATCCTATGTATGTCTTGTTTAAGGTTATAAAAATAACTTGATTTAATCAGTGAACAGCATGCTGGGCACGCTGCCAACTGATAGTGGGCTAGAGCATTTGGACTGCCTATGAGTCCAAATGCTTTTATTGTAGTAGCTGTAGTGCAGTTTGTAGTATTTCGTTAATAAAGGCATACCGCGGGTATAAAAAAAAACAAAGAGTGAACATGCTTACAAACATCGATTTGGACCATTATATTAGTTACTGCACGAAATAAATAATAATAATCTTTATTTAAACAAAGTTTAAACAATTTTAATATTGTTATGTTTGCAATAACGCCTGCATGCGGATTGAATTACAAAATTACATACGATAGGAAAAATTTAAGTCATGTTCGGGATTCGACCCGCGTCCATCCACCCCTTTAGCCGAGGTATGCTCTAACCAATTGAGCTAACATGACATGACGTCATAACTGAATACTTTCCCATCGTTCTTTAACCATCGTAACGATGGGAAAGATTTGGATTATGACGTCATGTCATGTAAGATCGCTCGTTTTTTTTTTTATGGTATTGTGAAAGCACAAACGCGAGGCCCACCCGATGTTAAGCGGTATCCTCTGCCTATAACAGATACATTTCAACACAAGTGACGAACTGCACTGCGCCCATCACCTTGACACATACCTGTTAAGTCTCATTTTGCCTGTTATTTCACTGGCTCTCAAGGACTGCTGCCGGAACACACCGTTATGTGCTTGGCGACTGATTTTCTACTTGAGGGTGGTCGCTAGCCAGGCGGGCATTCGCAAAATGCCGCTCCACCATGCGGTGAAGCTCAGGCTCTGGGCGGAATCAAACCATGGACCTGCTGCGCAGCAGTCCATAGCCAATGCCACTGAGCCATCACTGCTTCGAATTAAACCTTTTATTGTTCTATTGAACACAAAACTGCAAGTTATTTATATTTATAAATAACTTGCAGTTTTGTAGCAACTTGCAGTTTGAAGAAAAAATTAATAAACACAATATGGCGTCTAAAATACATCAGCTTTTTTTTAAAATTTATTTTATGTACCTAGTCACTTGCGCTGTCAAAACAAATCTAACGATATTCGAGTACCTCACTCAATTGATTAGACCGTTTAGAAGTTATGGTGGAATTAAGAAAATCACAAACATACATATATACATGAACCCTGAAACCATAACTCTCCTTTTACAGAGCAGTCGTGTAAAAAGGAAGTAAACCGTTACTTTCTATGTATTATCCAACTTTGGCAGAGACCGTTAAGGGTATATTTTATACGAACGCGCCCCGTACAAACGTAGTTCCAATCTCATTTTAATAATAGCGAATAAAACCAAATGATTTTTTACCTACGTAATCACGATCATAATATCTAGGTAATTAAAATAAAACTTGGCTTCTGCAATTTAAAAAAAAAATTACCATGTGTTCCGTTTGACTCTAAAAAAAAATGATTAAATAAAGCCTTAGAATTGTTGTGTAGACAATATAAAAACTACAAGTTCATAAATGTCTTGTATGTAGTGTGTCCATTAGCTATTATATACACTGTGGGATAAAATTAGTTCGTATATAAATTATGTGGTATAATTAATTCTATTTAGAACCAAATGGACTTTGCCCAAAATGTTTGCTTTTAGTACTAGTAGAGATCGTGGTCAAATTCTTGACTATCAGCAGTAAAAAACACATTAACTTTGATTTGAAGCAGTGTGGCTCAGTGCCATTGGCTATGGACTGCCGCGCAGGCGGTCCATGGTTCGAATCCCGCCGCGGACTTGATTTTCACCGCATGGTGGAAGGACATTTTGCGAATGCCTAGCTAGCAACCACCCTCAAGTGGAAAATCTGTCGCCAAACACCTATGTGTTCCGGCAGCAGTCCTTGAGAGCCAATGAAATTACAGGCACATGAGGCTTAACAACTATGTCTCAATGTGACGGCCGCAGTGCAATTCGTGACTTGTGACGAAATGCATCTGTTATAGGCAGAGGTTAGACCGCTTAACATCCGGCTTCGAGCTGATCCGGCACAATAACATAAAAAAAAAATGACATTAATCAAATGTGTATTGGTAGTTACAGGGACCTGCGTTACCCGTGCCGCTGTACCGGAACTACCAGCACATCATGTAGAAATTTTAGACGATATCCTAAGAAAGTACGTGAACTACAGCCAAGTACAACAGGGCTCGCTCGTGGACTACCTTCTAGGCAACCCCGTCGTTGCAGCTAATGAAAATGACACAAATCTCGACATTAATGTTCTAAATTATAAAACATTTAAGAAAATCCTAGAAACCTCCAAAGATAAACACAAGTCTGAAGGTTTTAATTCCCGCCGAGGATGGTTTCCTAATCACGAATTTATAGATAAGTTTCCGCACAGAGAAGGCTATGTAATTGAAAGAAAAGCTTTAGAATTGATGAGACAATCGATATATACCATCAGAGAACGACTCGAAGATACATTATACGTGCGACAGAAATACGCACACGATTTGGTTTACCAAATAGGAATCATAGTGGGTAACGTACACCAACTTAACCTGAAGAGCGATCAATTGTTCACTCAAATGTTAAATTTTAATTTCAGATACGTAGATTCAGGTACTGCTACTTACCCTCAACACGCTCCGAAATTTATCTGGTATTTAATAATATATGAGAAATTGCTTGCGGTGAACACTGACGTTACGGATTTGGTGAAAAGAGCATTTAGGTATCAGAATCAATGGTTAGGAACTATACTTCAAGAGGAAAAGGATGATGAAGCAAATAAACCCCTATCTAGTAGACCCAAGAATCCGTAGCTTCACTAGTAGTAGGGGGTATATAAAATTGTGACCACGCCTACAAAACGCGACACCTTCGATTTCGTAACACCATCATTGGTACTACCTCATTAAACTTGAGTTTGTGACTGATATAACACATCATCAGAAAACACAATATAGCATATGTAGTAACCCGTTCATGGAATATCAATACCAATAGATAGTAGATGCAATTCTAGTGCATCATCTAGCCCAGGGGTCTTCAAACTACGGCCCGCGGGCCAAATCCGGCCCGCCAGTGTCATCAATGCTACCCGCGACAGCTTAAGACTAGTGTTATCAACCTGGCCTGCGACATCCAATGTCTTATTGTTGTGATAATTTGAAGAAGAAAACACTGAATGATAATTATTCTTTTTTATTTACTTTCAAGGTAAAGCTTAACGGCAGAAATGATGACACAGAAAACTTAAGTAGGTACCTATATATGCTTAAACATAGTAATAACAAACAAATATTTGAAATTAATCACACTAAAACAAAAAACACGATTTATGTTATTGTGATTTTCCGCCGTACAAAATGCTTCATACAAAAGTTTGTATTTGTGGATTAATTTGATTTGTACCAATTATTCAAATATGTAAATAATATGTTTTGTGTACTTCATCTTGGAAAACGTTCTCTTACAAATTTGCTCGTGGGTCGTTTTCTGTTCTTGGTACTAAGTAGTACAAAACTGCTACTAAGTAGTAGCAAATTTTAATTAGCGGGTAGCTAAAAAAGATAGTACACAGTACCACTTCTCGCCACTAGATGTTGTTAAGTGTCACAATACACACTATTAATTGAGATGCAAAAAAGCGTGTTTGCTTAGTTCGCGCAGTCTGCGAATAGTCTAAAACATACTTAAGGGCAGAATAATTTAAACTGTTTTGGGTTTTGGCCTTCGAAACATACTGAAGTAATCATTATGGCCCTAAGGCTTCAATGTTTGGAGACCCCTGATCTAGCCCATATATCGTACTCACTTCATATCGGCAGTGCAAATCTTGCTATTGCTTAGTGTTTGATTTTGAGACTGCAAGCGATGAAATCTTTCTTCGTACCTACCTATGTATAAGTTGAGTAAATAAATTGAAATATTAAAAGCGGGTATTTGCTTCGTGTGTTTTATTTACGATTGTTTTAGTACTTTTGCGTAACTTTATTGCTTTTGATTTATTATTTTACACCCAAGACGGACCCAACTGGGGTTAAAGCTTGTTTGTAGATATTGTACTATAGGTACATGATGTGGTACGTGCCTACATGAGACTATGTGGTCGTAGATAGATAAGAGAAACGATGATTTAGATACAGACCTCTGTTACATGTATCAAGCACGTACTAACTAAGTTACTAAGTACCCATTGTTGTAGTATATAAGAGAGGGATAATGTAAGTTAAAGAGGTCTTAATACAGTCTTAATACACGATTGAATGTATTAAAAGGATATAGAACCTCTTTCATTTGGTGGCTCCAGCAGCCACCATCCCTTGAATATGTATGTCTTACCATTTTCCTCGGAAACTGCTATAACGTTTTTTGTATTACGCATACATAATTTCAGAACAGTTTCTTAAATATTTTGCGGTTGTAACTACAAGGGAGCACTGCAGCACTTTGAATAGTCGGCGCTTGTTGGAAAGTGATCACTATCGCCCTCGGAAATCCACAACACCAGAGGTCGTTATCGGCTTTTGAAGAGGGAATTGTCTCTGCTTGAAAGCTTCTAAGTCGTACCGGTTGGTAAATAAATACTTGGCAAGGCAGGCGGTTCCGAAAACCTATTCACAGAGCGAGACAGATAATACCGTGAGAATCGCACTGTGGTAGACTTCCAGACGTTCACATGAAATCGCGGTCATGAGTTGGATTGGTGACCGCTGGTGACAATGCTATTGAGCGTTTCCGCGCTTCGGAGGGTACGTTAATCCGTCGGTCCCGGTTATTGTCTTAGGCTTACTTAGGATGGCAGTCGTTATAGCATGGTGGTAGGGCATTTTGCGAAAGCGCGCCTGACTAGCTACCACGCTCAAGTAGAAAATCTGTAGCCAAGCACCTAGGTGTGTTCCAGTAGTTGTCCTTGAGAGCCAGTACTTCTAGGTTAGCCTGAACAACATCTTCGACCACATCATCACTTACCATCAGGTGAAATAGTGTTTAAGGCTAGCTTATAAGATATAAAAAAAAAAAACTATCGGAACGACAAATGGCGAAATTGAAGCTGCAGGTATCATGGGCTAAGGATGCCTTAAGACACACACACACACACACGTCACAAAGGCTTCAAACATCCGATTTTTGCTGTCAGGAATTAAAAAGTTGTTCATTTTCAGTGATAGGTTTTACGCTACCCAAGGTTTTATCGATATAAATCGAATAATAAAAATCGACTTTGACTTGATAATTTTTATTTACGTACAATTTTATAAACAATGACAAAATCTCCATGGTACCATGGCAATTAATTACATTTGTATAACTTTAAGGCTTCCACACACTTAAGGCGAGGCATACGCGTCCGCAATCCCGCGGACAAAATTCAAACGTATCACAAACCGCACACCGAAAGCTCGTGGCCGATACGCAGCACGTTCTTATCACACAACTCAGCCACAGCTTTTTACTCAGTATACCTATATAATGTGGCTCAGCTGATCCGATGAGACTAGATGCGAGACGGCAGCAACGCACCCGCTGTACTACTGTTGTGACACCACATAACTGACGGCGCACTGCGACCCTCTCACCTACCACGAGCTTATTTTTAAGCGCGCGCTCTTCCATTTTCCGATTAGGATACACGCGGCATCGCAGGAGCACGTGTTTCGATCGCATCCCGCCTTCTATGTAGTGGGTTGTTACTTATAGTGTTTATTAGACAATTTTAAAATAGTGCTACATAAAGATTTTTAGTATGAATTATTCTCACGATCCACTAGCGCGTTAGTTACGTATTGTAACTTGCTTAATTCGCTTTGGACCGCCAGGAGCCCTGTGAGTTTCACCGTACAAGTTCACATCTACGCGCTGCATATAGCTAGAAAACCTCACCCCAGGGCTATCGAAACCGCAATGACGTATTGCACAATGCCCTTTTGCGCTAACGCCCGCGCCCCACACCGCTCACGGCCGTGTCCAGTGTGTGGAAGCCTTTACACATTTTAGCCTCTTTACATTAGTTCAGACAAAAAGGAAGCTTGGGTTATGGACGTCCTTATTCGCTTTGCGTATACATTAGCCTTTAGCCTTTAGTGCCGATTAATTTTAATTTTGTTTGAAAAGTTTAAAAGAAAACAGTAAAGTACCTACCTATTAATATCTACACTAAAATATGATAAAAAAGTCTAACGTGGTTTGATCGTAATCGTCGTCTGGGAGCGGTTCGTTCATCGTCAATTTTGAATCGTCACTGCGCTCTTTCTAAGTATTTATTCTCTGGCAAATTCTGCTGAATACAATGAATCCTTCCTTCTTTTCATCTACACATCAAACAACAGCCATCCAACGTTGAACTAATGCCTCCCCCATTAGAAAGGGGGATTAACATAATCTCCACGCTTCGCAAGCGACTTGGAGATCTCAGTGTATTATGGTAGTTCCCTGCCCACCTGTTATTTTTCCTTCCTCACCTCTTAAGGCACCCCACGGAGATCTACGCCCTTTGTAATTTAAACCATATCTCACTATATAATTGGAGCCATTTTGACAGTAACAAATAATATTAACTTAGGTCTCTATTCATTTACACACAACTTCCGAACATTGCCCTGGAAGACTACAAAAACAAGATTGCTATACATATTTTTAAGGCATTTGCCATTCCTTTGCTTGCTTCGCTTAAATTTTTGTTGTTATTTGAACTCTATAAAGTCCCTACTTGAAAAGTAAAACTATACAAATAATAAATATGATGTGCTGGAGCTTTGATCATCATCTACCGAGACATGATAATGATTTGGCGCTTGCTATCTAAAATGGACCGCATAAGTCCGAACTTTTTATTTTTATTATTTATTATGTTAAACTAATTATAAGTGTAAACATAATAAAGACAGCGTGTGATAACGTAACTTAAAAAATAAAAGGCAAAATATGAACGAGGGGATTCGAATCCTCGGCCATTCTGACTCCAGAGCCCTGGGGCCTGGGCAGGCACATAAACTCCCAAAACTGATCTACCATGGTGATGACTCATAGCTCGATTGGTTCGTTATAAAGCTTAATGATTTAATACGGCAAAATTACAATCTTACATTAAACAGCGTCAGAGTAAACAAGATTATATATATCTGCGAACTTAATATTTTTCAACATTGATTTAAATAAAAGGAAAATATACAATGGAAGTGTAGCTGTGTGCATCATAATATGATTGTGTTAAGTTTTCTCTACATTATGTTATCGTGAGATTAGAGCGTACGCATATATATTTACATACAAGAAGATAAGCATGCAGTAGACACACATACGCACACTAATGAGACTCAATCAGGGACGTCGCCTGATTTGACATTGCCATGTTCGAGATACGGATGCCATTTCTTCCGTTTTTATAAGTTCAATGTTTTTGAAGGTATATTTTCTAATGTGCCCACAGTTGAAGAATAAAAACGAGAGTAGTATAACTGATGCATAACCTAGGTGGCCCAGTTTACAAGTGCGTGTCCCGCCAGACAGATGGTACCGGATTTGAATCCCACTGGTAATTAAAATGATTCATTCGGTTGTGGTTTTTAAAGCTTATTCACTAAACAGGCGTTAAAAATTACAATGTTAAATGTTAGAGAAATTATTTTTTATTATTTTCGTACATGTATCGTAACTACACAAAGTACATTGATTTACAAAAAATGGGAAAGTTGTATGTATTTTACCTATAATTTGGGCCGCAAGCATAAATAATCAATATTCTATTGCGAGGTTCAAATAATGATTTCAGGTAAGTAAATTCTATTTTCACCCCACAAGCTCGAAAAGGTGTTGTTTATCTTTCGAAATCAAATTTTATCCGCTAGCGTGGAAAGGATTGTAAAAATTCGATTCTTTATACATATAAGTTGCAGAAAGTTTACCTCACTTATTTGACAAATTGTAGTAATTTTATTTTTAATTTGTACATAATATATATTACAACATTTTTATACATGATTTTAGCTCTTTTCTCGCACCAAAAGCATTTTCGTATTTTTCGGCTTATGTGTTTCGGCAACAAAGTTATTTTGCTACGCTCAGGATTCTATATTTATACCGCTCGCTTCGCTCATGTTTGATTCCTAGAATGCTTCGCTTTCTCAAGTACTCGCGCCAAATAATAACGTAAGCCTCGCATTCATGTTAAAAGTTACATTTCTTTTATTTAAAAAATATTCTTGCAAAGCAGAGCAGTAGTAATTGTAAACCTACAGAGCTCTCTAATAATTGAATAATATATATATAATCAATGATACCTAATTGTGAATCTATATACATAAGCAACACTTAAAATTAAAATAATTATAACAAGTAATACTTATAAGCACTATCAGAATAATATTTTCTACAATTAATAAATACCTATATCTAAATTGGATTCACATACCGCGTCTGCACCTGAACAATATAAAAAGCGTTAAATTTAATTAATGCATTAATTTTACATTGATGTATTAAATCATACCTACTTACCATCTTAGTACAGACCTTCCCACTCACCAAAGCACGCACCTCCATCGTTTTACTATATTTGCAACTACTACTGCTTACGCAAACGAGCATACCTAGTGTACATTTTGTTGTAAGTAACAATAGTATTTACACCCACACCAAGAGTAGTGTACAGTCGCCTGCAATAATAGGTATACACAATGTAATAGTCGAGATTTTGGTAAAGATTTCATTTTGTCTCGATGTAGACAGAAGTATATTAAAATCGAAGAATAATTGTTTTTTTACTCATATAAGCATGAGGTAATTTCTATAATTAAGGCTAAAGTGCTCGTGGCGATTTCCATACAATCGTAGTTTCCCCATATGTTAAATACCAAGTGTTCAAACTCAGTGAAACTTTGCTTGTATGTGCTTGACCCTAAGATCTATGCTTCTGGATTGCCAATTTCCCAAAAATTAAGTATTTTACAAAAGAAATTGAAAAATCATTTTGTATGGGAATTGTTATTTTGATATATGATGAAATAATTAATAAATCTAAACTAGTAAGCCAGAAGCATAGATATTAGGCTCAGCAATATGCATACAAAATTTCACCGAGTTTGAACACATGGTATTAAAAATATCTAGAAACTATATTATACGTTTGTATGGAAAGCGCTACGTGCCCTCGACTTTAAGAATTTAGTGATATCACATGGTATTCTGTGCAGATAAAATAGGTGCGTGCAAATTTTTTTTTGTAGGTAAATAATTCACGGGAGAATATGTGTTAAGTAAATTTCTCATCAATTAACAGCGCACGTTGCGAATAAAAATATCGAGACAAACCCAGTGGTTTTCGATATAAATTTACAAAGATTTTAAATAAAATTACGAAACGAAAAAAAAAAAAAAAAAAAAAAAATATTAATTGTATATTTGTTATTGCAGGCGACTATACAATCGAGGCATACCTGTACGAATTTCGCATTAGTATATTACTGTAGAGGTGAGCGCCTTTGTGTGTGAACAGGTCTGTAGGAGAATAGAGAACAAAGCTGGTGGTTAACGGCATGAAATAAAGATTTTTTATTTCGTGTGATTACATTCTCGTGGTTTGTACATTTGTCTTTCTTCAAATAATTTACATTGACCTATATATACTAGACGCGACATCTCAAACGAATATAATCGACCAGTGCAAATATGCCGGCCGGCATACTCTCCCCCACACGCAGCTGGGCACTCGTAGAAATTACACGCCCTTTACGTTCAAAAATTGTGTATTTTGGATACACAATTTTAATCTCTACGAGTGCCCAGTTGCGTGTGGGGGAGAGTATGCCGGCTGGCATACCTGCACTGGTTGACTACCCTCGTTTGAGATGTCGCGTCTAGTATATATAGGTCAATGATAATTTAATCTCTAACATAACATAACATAAAAATGTCACAGTCAAGCTTTATTTATGTAGACATCGTGCCAAAGAGTCACCTCGTATCCACGTAATGAGTTAATAATGTGGTGGACATATTACTATGCCATAGTAAGATTGGGCGAGTACACATAAAGTAACAGTCTTGCTACTCTACCCTTTGACCTTGGTAAAGAAACGAAACTAAAATGGCGCCGCTAATCATTCCCTCTCACTTGCACACTATTGCTGTCTACAATGTGCAACTGACAGGGAAGCATTAGTGGTGCCGTTTACGATTCTTTCTTTCTACACTCGTGGATGGTCACAAAGCAGTTAATAATCAACCAGCACTACACCTTAAGACGAAGTGGTCTTTGAAATAAGTCAGACTGAAACTGAAACGGAACTACGCATTATTCAATTATGTTATTTTCCAAAAATTATTTTCTTTTCCAGTGTTAATGATAGTGTTCGTAGCGCTACATGAACATTATTGTGTAATGATAGTGGATTATAAAGTGGGTTATGTCTAAAATGTCACATTTTCACATTTTTAGGAAAAGCTTCTTTGTCAATGATTATCCTTTAAAACTGATTCCAGATTTGTTTTATATTAGGTCCTTACATATGAAATTGGCGTTTTTCGTACTGGCCACTTTAATCACGAATTTCTCCTCTTTGGTAAGGAATTCCAAATTCAAATTTGTACAGCTATAGACTCATGTATTTGTGCTTCGATGATCGTCATTCATTTGTTTTTTTTCTTCTGTTTTTTTCTGTTTGCGTCACTCATTTTACAAAATGGAAAACCTTAAATATCGCATTATTTACGAGTACGAGTTCCGCCGTGGCACTAGTGCTGCGGAAACAACTCGAAGGGTGAATGATGTGTATGGCGGTCGTGTTGCAAAAGAAAACACAGTTCGTTTTTGGTTCCAACGTTTTCGTTCTGGAAATTTCGACCTGCAGAACAAGCCCCGTGGACGGCCTGAGACTCAAGTTGACAATGAAGAGTTGAAGGCTATTGTGGAAGCGGATCCATCGCAAACCACGTCCGAGTTAGCTGCAGGCTGCGATGTTAGTGATAAAACTGTTTTAATTCACTTGAAGCAAATTGGGAAGATTAAAAAGCTTGAAAGGTGGGTACCTCACGAATTGACTGAAACAAACCGGCAAACGCGCGTCGACTGCTGCGTTACATTACTAAACCGGCACAATAATGAAGGTATTTTAAACCGAATCATTACCTGTGATGAAAAATGGGTTCTTTACGATAATCGGAAGCGCTCAGCGCAATGGTTAGATCCTGGCCAGCCAGCCAAATCCTGCCCCAAGCGAAAATTAACCCCAAAAAAGTTACTTGTAAGCGTTTGGTGGACTAGTGCCGGTATTGTTCATTACAGTTTTTTCAAATCTGGCCAGACTATTACGGCTGATGTCTATTGTCAGGAATTGCAAACCATGATGGAAAAGCTAGCGGCTAAACAACCTAGGCTGGTCAATCGCTCCACGCCACTGCTGCTTCACGACAACGCTAGACCACACACTGCGCTACAGACGGCTACTAAATTAGAAGAGCTTCAATTGGAAAGTCTAAGACATCCTCCGTACTCCCCGGACCTTGCTCCAACAGATTACCATTTTTTTCGAAATTTGGATAACTTCTTGCAAGGGAAAAAATTCAACTCCGATGGGGCAGTCCAAATCGCCTTCAAAGATTTTATTGATTCCCGTCCGACTGGTTTTTTTAGTAAAGGGATCAATGAACTACCTATGAGATGGCAAAAGTGCATAGAAAATAATGGTTCATACTTTGATTAATTAAATATATTATATTAAAAAATATTCGACTTTTTGTTCCTCCCATACAAAACGCCAATTTCATATGTAAGGACCTAATATTATACATAATGACCAATGACATTACAAAACTATGGACACAGGGTCATTGCTCAAAAAAGTCCGAACTCAAAGTCATGATAACGAAAAAACCGGCCAAGTGCGAGTGGGCCTAGCTATGAAGGGTTCCGTACCATTATCTGTAACCTAATCTTGCAAGTTACAGACACTTTTCGCAGTGTCCGATTGAGCTGGGTAGGTACGGCGAAACCCTCTTTTATTGTATGGGATAATAATATTTAAAGAGAACAGACGCAGAAGTTACAGGCACATGAGACTTAGCAACTATGTCTCAAGGTGACGGCCGCAGTGCGATTCGTGACTTGTGACGTAATGCATCTGTTATAGGCAAATGTTAGTTAAGTTAATCCGCTTAACATCAGGTGGGCTTCGAGCTTGTTCAGTCGCAATAACACATAAAACTAAATATTCTGTGAATATTAAAGCCTCTACCTGTCACCGTTATTAGTATCGAGCAAGAAATGGTAAAAAAAAACAATTTTGTTTGTCGTATGGGAGCCCCCTTAAATACTTATTTTATTGTATTTTTAGTATTTGTTGTTATATCGGCTATAGAAATACATCATCTGTGAAAATTTCAACTGTCTAGCTATCACCGTTCTTGAGATACAGCCTGATGATAGACGGACGGACATCGAAGTCTCAGTAATAGGGTCCCGTTTTTACCCTTTAGGTACGGAACCCTAAAAATATTGCAATAAATTAGTGTTTCTCCTAAATACGATTTAATCACAAACTTATGGTGTTATCAGTCCAGTTGAACAAAATGTATTCACGTATCTTTTTTGCGCGATACGCGTAATGACTAATTTTTTTGCTTGCTAATTTATTGCAAGCAAAATAACGTCTTGGTAAATTGACGATACGATTTAAATTCAGATACTTTACTTTTTTATATATGAATAATGAGTTACAAGGCGCAAACTTTACGTACGTTTGTATATTATTAATTTTTATTACTTAGGACACCTTTTTAGCTGTTTTGGTTGACCTGTCGCCCATAGTTTTGTAATGTAATTGACATTAATATTTGTACATAATCTCAACACAACACACACAATGCTAATGCATAGTTCATTTGGCCTATTTGTCACATTATGATTCGGACAATAGAACAGCTGTGTGGCAATTTCAACATTGCAACTAAGTCGCCATGAGTTGAAACATCATCGTTTCTTTGACAAATAATGGCCAATATTTGTAACATATAAAGTGCAACGAAAAAGTAATAGCTGCCCCCGTCGCCACTCGACTCAGGGCACTTGGCTGCAGACGGTCGGGATGTGAACCCGCGAATCTCACTGCACCTTCGGCTTCTGCGATGGCTCACTGGTGAACACAAACGCAAATTCGCTTCGTTTCTGCGCAAATGATATGAACTCATCTGAAACAAGCAAATTTTTGTCTTAGTTTTTCGCGATTATTTCACTTGGTAACGAAACAATGAAATGGTTTAAATCGCGTATATGTATCATTTTGTCACCCCTTAATAAGTAACCCTAAATAAGTAGTGGTTCACTTCTAGATTACTTATCAACATCTTACGAACTTGTTTGTTTCAAGACGATGCAAGCAACTTTAACACCCTACAATTACAAAATTACAACGAGAGGAAACATTATAGTCAGGTGTGGGATTCGAACCCGCGCTATCCATCCCTATAGCCGGGTGTGCTCTAACCGATAAGCAAAAATGATATAAAACATATCTATTTATCCTTTCGTTCTTAACCATCGTAAGGCGTGCATGCGTTATCGTAAAAACCTAAAAAAAAATTAAAACCTTACAATATTTGACATCAATAACCGAGCGGTTCTAGCTATGAAATGCGGTGCCGCAGGTCCATGGTTCGATCCCCACCGCCGGCTTGAGCTTCAATGCATGGTGGAAGGGCATTTTACGAATGCTCGCCTGGCTAGCTACCACCCTCAAATCTGTGACAAAGCACCTAACAGTGTGTTCCAGCAGCAGTTTTTTAGAGCCTTTCTTTAGATAGCAAATTACATGCACATGAGTACAACAACTGTATGTGTCAGGGGGACGGGCGCAGTGCAGTTCGTTACTTGTGACGAAATGCATATGCTATAGGTAGAGGGTACTGTACTGTATCAGCCGGATTGTCCACTGCTGAACAAAGCCTTCCCCATTATGGAGGGGTTTGGCATAATCTGGCAGGCGGCTTGGGGATCGCATCAGTGTGAGATATCAGTTCCTCAGAAAGCGCTGCTGCCCACCTGTGGTGTGTTACACTTAGTCGCCTCTTACGAAGTCCACGGGATCAGATGAGGGAGGTGACATTCTAGCCCGATACCCCACGGGCAGAGGGTACCACTTAACATCAGGTGGGCTTCGTGCTTGTTTCGTCACAATAACAAAAAAAAAGGTTCTAATAGGTGTATTATAATGAATAAAGTTAAAATTGCATACCGTAAGTGAGATATCCTTTCTCGTCGAGATCCACGTGTTGGAATGTGTTCTGCGCCTCCTCTTGACACATGGCGAGGCAGCGCGTCGCTACTTCTTCGAAATTTGACATTGACAGCCGACCGGTGCGGTTCGATGTGTCGTATAGCTGGGGATATACAAAAATAAGTATTATGTATCCTATATTGTACTGAATAGGATAGTATTAAATAGGATAGAATAAGGTATACGCACGTCCAAAATAAATATATGAAAGTATATGTAAAAATATGACTTTAATGTTTTCTTACTGTACCTATTTGTTTATAGAGATATTTTAAGAAAACATTAAATTAATATTTTACAAAAACATTTAAAAACACGTATGAAAAACATTACAAAATTCCTGAGGATTTTGGTGTTTCGTCATCCAGACCAGATATATTTCTATACTCAAAAAATCTAAAACGCATAGTACTGATAGAACTTACTGTGCCGTGGGAAACAAACATACCTACAGACCACACAATAAAAATACACAAATATTATGACCTAACAAATGAATTAATCAAAAACGGTTACGTGGTTAATTTATATGCTGTAGAAGTCGGAGCAAGGGGTATACCGGCGAAATCCCTATACAACCTACTAAAAGACCTTGGCCTACCAAGAACAACCGTAACTTCCATCCTAGAACGTGTATCCAAGGCGGCATTAGTAGGATCTTACCAAATTTCGTTGGGCAGGGCAGAGCAGGGTCGAGCGGTGAAGGGGAGCATTGATATATCATAAAGGGGCCCCTTAATCCTACTCTTGGGGTGCAAGTCCCAGGCCCCTCTAGCCTCTTCCTCTGCAACGCTATGGACCCAGCACCCGCACGGTGAATCCATGGATTGCTAAGTAAATTCGTCAAGTCAAGACCTCCTCAGGATGCTTCATGTAGAATCGAAATGTGTCGAAAATTATTCCGATTTGGCTGCGTGGCGTTTATGACATCACGTGCGTCGACTCAACAGGAAAATTAGGCGGAATTGTCACTTAATATATTTTTATATTTATAAAGTGTTTTTTTATATATTCATTTAATTTTCTCAAATTAATCTTTAAATAAAATTGTGTTATTATTAAATAGCGCTCGTAGAAAAGTTTACTTAGCTGTTCTTTCATTATGTTGTTGTATATACTTTTGTATAGTGAACAAATTCAGGTGTTACTTTACTAAAATGCATTTTTTTTTCTGATAAGTTAACCTTTGACCACTACCTCACATGTTGGTAAATTATGATGTGGTCGAAGATGTAGTTCAGTCTAACCTAGAAGTACTAGCTCTCAAGGACAGCTGCCGGAAATGCCCTATCACCATGCTATAACGACTGCCATCCATGTAGACAACAACCGGGACCGACGGCTTAACGTGCCCTCTGAAGCACTGGAGCGCTCAGTAGTAATGTCACTAGCGGTCACCCATCGAACTCATGACCGCGCGCGACGTTGCTTAACTTTGCTGATCGGTTGAGAACAGCTAAGTAAACTTCGCTACGAGCGCTTCAAAATTACGAAATAAATTACGAAAAGAATTACGAATTATATAGTGGATTCTATTACTATCAAACTTACTTTGAAGGCGTATGACAAAAGTTGAGAGAGCGGCTCATTCTGCAACGCAAGGAATGCTGCGCACAGCAAGTAGTCAGGGAAATACACCAGCCCACTCGAACGCTGAAAACAACAAACAATACAATAAAACAACAAACTGCCGCTGCTCACAGATATCGTCCCGTTACATATCTCCTTTTATGGTTTATAGAGCCTGATCAAATAAGTCTGGCGGTATATAATATGCAAAGGCCTGAACAAAGATATGTTGGCCGTGTGAAACATATCATGCTCACCGTGGCCCTGCACTAAGGTATATTGGCTGGGTGGAACATATTATGCTCAGCAAAGTCCTGAACTAAGATACTTTGGCCATGTGGAACATATTATGCTCAACGTGGTCCGGCACTAAGGTATATTGTCCAGGCGGAACATATAATGTTTCAGCGAAGTCCTGCTCTAAGGTACATATATTGGCCGGATGGATATATTATGTTCAGCAAACTCCTAAACTAAGGTATGTTGGCCGTGCTGAACATATTATGCTCACCGAAGTTTTGCTTCAGAGTATATTGACCGGGCGAAACATATCTTACGACGCTCAGATGTGCTGCATTAAGGTAAAACGCTGCTTACCGCCATTTGGTTCTACAGCTTTTCTACGTGTACGTTTCAAAGTTCAGTATACATAGTAATAAATATGCATCAAAGATCAAGAAGAGTGAAAAATTAAAAATAAAAACTGAACCGACTTCTGAATATTGAAAAGTATGAAATAACTTGTGGAACGGACCATGAAAATGTGAGGTCAGTGTTTTGAACCAGAATGGTACTGACTTCTGGAAGTTATTTTAGTAAGAAAATCTCTTCTTCAAAAGAAACAACTTTGACCTACTATTGCTACTAATCTTTGAAGCGCTCGTAGCGAAGTTTACTTAGCTGTTCTCAACCGATCAGCAAAGTTAAGTAACGTCGCCCGCGGTCATGAGTTGGATGGGTGACCGCTAGTGACATTACTACTGAGCATTTCCGTGCTTCGGAGGGCACGTTAAGCCGTCGGTCTCGGTTGTCGTCTTAGGATGGCAGTCGTTATAGCATGGTGGTACGGCATTTTGCGAATGCCCTGGCTAGCTACCACCCCTAAGTAGAAAATCTGTCGCCAAGCACCTAACGGTGTGTTCCGGCAGCTGTCCTTGAGAGCCAGTACTTCTAGGTTAGCGTGAACAACATCTTCGACCACATCATCACTTACCATCATGTGAGATAGTGGTCAAAGGCTAAACCTATCAGGCATAAAAAAAAACTGATTTCGGTTTATTACGGAATACGGACCTTATCCACTGTGTACTATGGCAACAGGAACATACCTGCGTGAACATATCGTAGAGGCGCTGCGTGTGCGGCGCGCGCGGCACGCCGAGCCGCCGACAGAACTCCTCGTAGGAGAGCCAACGTGCGCGACCCTCCACGCCGCCCGCCGCTATGTGCAGCTCCAGCTGAGAACGGTCCAGGCTAGAACAACCAACAACACATAACTAAACCTTACGAAACTGGTTACTTACCGTGTATTTACTGAACCCTATAGTACATTGTGTATTAAGGGTGGTAGGTAAGGAATTGCGATCGAGGCTCTAGTAAAAGCCCGAAGTCGAAGTCATAAGTGCATGTTCAGATTCGTGATTCCCGTACCGCCCGTGAAACATACATATTATTCATCATATTAGCGAGTAAATAATTATGAATTATAGCTTCAATACACAAATCAGCATAAGTTAATACTTCTAAAGCCTTCTGAAGCTATAATTAACGAAATACGTGAACTTATTTTAAGCGAATGGCGGGCTTTTTGTTAAGATAAGACGAGGGAGAGAAGATAATAGATAAGGTTGTGAAATGTATAAGCAATAGACGTCTTTTCTAAAAAAATAAAAACACTATCCTTTTCTACAATTCAAATAACGCCCCCTTGTTAATTTTTTAAGTACCAACTTGCATTATTGCTCCTGGTTACCTACTGGTACTACAAAATATTGTTAGATGGCGCTAAAAATAGTACATTGTACATCGAGGGGAGAAAACGATCTATTTCTGTTCGAGAGTTTGTTTGCAACTCGAGAACAGAAATAGAACTTTCTCCCGAGTGATACATGGTGCTTTATACTACACCTACGAGGAAAATAAAATCATTATACGTTTTCTCGTACTTACCTCGAGACTTCTCAGGCAGTAAGTTCTTTATGACTTAATGTGCTGCATTTCTTATTTCTGGTGGCGTCATCATTATAAAATCGTCACTTTCACTGTCAGATGACATTTTGGAAAATTATTTGAATAATTAAAAGCGTACTGTTAAAATATCAATTTAACAAAAAACTAAATTTAACCAAACATAACAAATTGCTGCGCTTTTTTTCTTGTAGTGCAAAAAAAGGTTGCCAACCTCCTTTCATTGAAAATAGAGTACAAATAAAAATCACACCTCTTTTTTCTAATTATTTGATATAAAACCTTTTTGAGATTGATTTTTTATGTGTAAGCAGCTAAAAACAAAAGAACGCTACCAGGGTAGGTATGGATTTTCATACAACATTCCTTCACTGCTACGGAGTGAAGGAATGAAAATCCATATAACTTCCCCCCGTACATTTATAAAGGAAAAATGACGAACTTTATAACATGTTTTTGAACGAGTAATGAGACCTTTTCTGAGTGGGTGTGGTATAAAAATATTTGCCTAGGTACCATATTAAAGGACCCTTTATGCCTCTATGCGATGAACCCAGGGATAACTGCTGAACTCCCCACCACGAAAAGATTATCACTTCAAGCGTTGCTTTAAAGACTTACCCACACAAGACGCGCAGCTCGTTGACTTCCCTGACGGAGGCACCGCCAGGTATGCCTAGGTGCTTGGCGCGCGCGATCAGCCGACAGTCGTCATACGTATAGTCCAGCACTGGGATTCCAAGCGCTCTGTAATACCACCAAAGGCAAAATCAAAAAAAGTCAAAATCATTTAGCGTCTACGATGCGTTATGAAGCTCGATGACAAATTTCAGTATTGAAATATTCTACGCACACGTCACAGAAATTCAGCAAAAAATAGGTATAGAGCCACTGCGAGAAGAACGGGCAAGAAACTCGGGGCCATTTTTTTTAAACGTCTTTGAATATTGTTTTACAAACTATATTATAATATTATAACATTATTTGTTTATATTACGTTTATGACAGGTTGGCTTGGCAGAGGCGGAATTGTTCAAGTATTTTTGTCGTTTAAATAATCACAAACTGTGCAGTAGGATTTCTTGATCAAAATATTATTTACGTTCAACCTGAATTTTCCTTCTGTGAGCGTTGTAATATCTTTGGGAACTTTATTATAAAACTGCACAGAATGTCCTAAGACCACCTCGTAAGGACCTCTTGTCTTTTAATCTAAACCTGGCATCGCTATTATTATTTTTATTCTAGTTGTGACCGTGATTCTCATTGTTTAAATATATTTTTTTTACCAACTTACATAATATTGCATTAGCTCATTGCATAGCAACAAATCGAAAATCTTTTTTTATTGTTTTTTTATGGCTGATAGTTTAGCCAATGACCACTATCTCACATGATGGTAAGTGATGATGTGGTCGAAGATGTTGTTCAGGCTAACCTAGAAGTACTGGCTCTCAAGGACAGCTGCCGGAACACACCGTTAGGTGTTTGGCCACAGATTTTCTACTTGAGGGTGGTAGCTAGCCAGGTGGGCATTCGCAAAATACCCTACCACCATGCTATAACGACTGCCATCCTAAGACAACAACCGGGACCGACAGCTTAACGAGCCCTCCGAAGCACGGAAACGCTCACTAGTAATGTCACTAGCGGTCACCCATCCAACTCATGACCGCGGGCGCCGTTGGTTAACTTCGCTGATCGGTTAAGAACAGCTAAGTAAACTTCGCTACGAGCGCTTTCAAAATCGCTCTAACATTATAAATTTTGCATTAACGCCTGCCTAAAGTGGAAGGAAAAATTTTAACCACGAGAGGGATTCGAACCCGAGTCGTCTGTAGCTGGCTACCGTTGTAAACCACCACGGTAGCAGGCCTTGCTCACTCCGCACTCCGCGGTACAAAGCTACAGGTGCATCGGCATATCCGTCCGAACGGGATTAATGTACGGTGCCAGCCGCGTCTGAAGAGATCAGAGTTATGCGATAGAAAGAAAGACGCCTTATGGGGAAATATAAATAGTAGGTATTCTCTGCTTTGCGAGCTGAAGTGCACTTTATTGCTTCTTAGCTAGAGTCGCTTATTTATTGTAACGGCTTTGTGGAGTGATCCTTCTGGTCTATATTATTCTGTGACAGTAGTTCAAATTGGCTGAGAATGTTTCAGCCCCAGGGAAGGATGGTCGCAGGCTCTTATCCCGCTCGTGGTTGGTTTTTCCTAACATTGTACTTTTGTAGGATTAAAAATACATTCCCACTGATTTTATATTAAAGGGTACCCTATCTTCCTGTAGTCTTAGTAGTTACTAGGACTAGAGGAAGACATATTAATTTGTCGAATTATTATAGCGTACCCTAGTACGTTATAGCGTATTACGACAAATTAATATGTAGATTGCCCGTGGGGTGCCGGGATAGAATTGCACCTCCCCATATCATTCCGTGGGTGTCGTAAGAGCCGACTTTTTTTTAATTTTTTTTTATGTTATTGTGAAGGAATAAGCGCGAGGCCCACCTGATGTTAAGCGGTATCCTCTGCCTATAACAGACGCATTTCATCACAAGTGCATGACGAACTGCACTGCGCCCATCACCTTGAGACATAGTTGTTAAGTCTCATTTTGCCTGTTATTTCACTGGCTCTCAAGGACTGCTGCCGGAACACACCGTTAGGTGCTTGGCGACAGATTTTCTACTTGAGGGTGGTCGCTAGCCAGGCGGGCATTCGCAAAATGCCCTTCCACCATGCGGTGAAGCTCAAGCTCTGGGCGGGATTCGAACCATGGACCTGCTGCGCGGCAGTCCATAGACAATGCCACTGAGCCATCACTGCTTCAAAAACTACAGACTAAGGGAAAAATACTGGAAGATGGGCAGCAGCACCTTCTAAAGAACTGCTATCTTACACTGCCATCCCCAAGCCGCCTGCCAAGCGTGGGGATTATGACAAATACCCCCTTAATAGGGGAGGCTGTGTTCAGCAGTGGACGATCCGGCTGATACAGTAATATGTAGATAATTTAACACAAGCATACAATGCACACAGCTACACTTCCATTGCTTATGATACGTTGAAGCTCAAGCCCGCGGCGGGATTCGAACCATGGACCTGCTGCGTGGCAGTCCATAGCCACTGAGCCATCATTGCTTCGGTCTTGTACCATTGAACCGTGAAACTAAACTTGCTACCGAGATCTGATAATTGTGCGTTGTCCAGTAGTCGTATGCAACACTTACTTCGCCATGACTTCACGAACGTTCCTGGCGTAGAGTTTGGGATCCTGCTTCTCTTCTTCATTTGGGTAGTACACGGAAAGGAACTCTATCTCGCAAGAGCTGTGCACTTGAGTGAGAGTCAGCCATAAAAGTTTCAACCTAGAAGCAAAAAGAAATTTACTGAATTAAATTTTATGAACCCAACTTACTACTTTTAAGCGCTCGTAGCCGCGCTTGCCAAGTCGCTCTTAACCTACTAGGTTAAGCTACGTAGGATGGGTGACCGCAAGTGGCAATTACTATTGAGCGTATTTCTGCTTCGAAGGGCACGTTAAGTCGTCGGATCCAGATGTTGTCTTAGGATAGCAGTCGTTATAGGATGACGGTAGGGCATTTTGCGAATGACTGCCTGGCTAACTACCATCATCAAGTAGAAAATCTGTCGCCGACCACTTAACAGTGTGTTCCGGTAGTTCCAAATACTCATAGATTTATAGGAATAAAAATCTTTTTTTTTTTACCTAAAAACCGACTTCAACACTCAACTCAAAGTGTGAAATAACTTGTTGAAGTCGGTACCATGGTAGTTCCATTATTAGGTCAAAACAATTTTTTCACCCTTTTTAGTGACCCACGGGACCTATTGTCATTCACTGTCAATGTTGATGATATTATCATCAAGATAGGAAAACACGTTTCAGTTATTGAAGTGTAACTCAAAAACGGCTGGACCGATTTTGATCAAATTCAAATGGGACGACACGGAAAGTTTCAGCTTTAAAATTAAAAATCGGTTCACCCAGTCAAAAGTTATGAGGTAACAACTATTTGAAAAATACAGTTTTATTGACTCCTTCTTTTTTTGAAGTCGGTCAAAAATATTACAAATAAATAAAGATTTGCTCAGGTGCTGTTAAAAAAGGCCATAAAGACATAAATAACTAAATTAGAGCACATAATTAGTACATTTATACTTTAATAGCTTTTGTCCAGCCGGTCTCGATGGCCGTTAAGGCACGAAAGTCGAGGAATGTTGGTACGAATCCTGCCGAAAAGAACAACTTGTGGTCTAAAAATTTGTAAAAGGTCCTATCTCAGAAAAATGCTGAACTTCTTGAGACATCCGGCACCTTTGGTTTTCATACTTATACCCGTGACGGCGTTTTTTTAATGTTATTATGACGGAACAAGCCCGAGGCCCACCTGATATTAAGTGGACTAACCTCTACCTATAACAGACGCATTTCGGAAACGACGAATTGCACTGTGCCCGTTACACTGAGACGTACAGTTGTTAGGTCTCATGTGCCTGTAATTTTACTGGCTCTCAAGAACTGCTGCCTGAACACACTGTTAGGTGCTTGGCGACAGTTTTTCTACTTGAGGGTGTTCGCTAGCCAGGTGGGCATTCGCAAAATACCCTTCCATCATGCGGTGAAGCTCAAGCCCGCGGCGAGATTCGAACCATGGACCTGCTGCGCGGGAGTCCATAGCCAATGCCACTGAGCCATCACTGCTTCTATATAGATTGTTAGTTATTTGGATGTATTTATATTGTATTTTTAAAATATGTAAGATCAACTCACGCGCTAGGCCCTTCCCATGTCCAAGTGACAGTGTCCCGTGCGTTAGGATACCTGATGATGACCGGCTGTACTGGAACTCCTGGGTAGAACGCGCCAGACTTGAACGTGATCAGGCAAGAGCGGTTCGTACAGGTGCCTTCCGGAAATATCAGGATCTGAAAGGCGTTACCAAACATATTAGACTTTTTTCTTGATGGTAATAGATAAAAGTCTCCGTGGGGTGCTAGGCCAGAATTACACCTCCCAATTTATTCCTGTGGGAGTTGAAAGAGGCCACGTAGCCAATACAACACCTACCTAGCGTAGGGATTATAGCATACTTAATGGAGGAGTCCTTTTTTACGTAGCTGATAGGCTAGCCTTTAACCAATATCTAACACCTGATGGAAGATAGTAAGTGATGGTGTGGTCAAAGATGTTGTTTAGGCTGTACTGTACTATATCAGCCGGATTGTCCAATGCTGAACACAGCCTCTCCTATTATGGGGGGTTGGCCATAAGCCCCACGCTTGGCAGGTGTCTTGGGGATGGCAGTTTAAGGTAGCAGTTCCTCAGAAGGCAGTGCTGCCCACCTTCCAGTATTTTTACCTTTGGTCACCAAGTACGACACCCATAGGTAGCAATAGGGGTGACACTTTAGCACGTCACCCCACGGGGTAATTACGAGGTTTTGTTCAGGCTAACCTAGAATGACTGGCTCTCAAGGTCTGCTAGAGACTACCCTCAAGTAGATAATCTATCGCCAATCACTTATCGGTGTGTTCCGGCAGCTGTCCCTGAGAGTCAGTAATTCTAGGCTAAGCCTGTTAAAACCTTCGACCATATCATCACTTACCATCAGATGAGATTGTGGTCAAAGGCTTAAATAGAAATTTTAAATAAAATGGCCTAAAGGGCCTCGCTTTGTAACAGTTTCGCATCGCAAACACTAAGGAAGAAAATATATTGAATATATTTTTTATTACAGCTTACATAATTAATTGGAGTTTTCAGCGTAATATGTCAACGATTATACAGTTTCAATTCAATGTAAATTGTATTTTTGTTTACTTCATTTTAATTAAAATTAATTAAAGGTGATATAATTCAATGGTTATTGTTGAACCATTAGTTGATAACAAAATCACAAATATACGATAGGAAAAATTTAGGTCATGAGCGGGATTCGAACCCGCGTCCATCCACCCTTTTAGCCGGGGTATGCTCTAACCAATTGAGCTAACATGACGTCATAACTCAAATCTTGTGATCAAAATGTAATCTGCATAGTAGGCGTTATTGCAAACATAACAATATAAAAATTAGTTAATAATTAGACTTATATTTGAAAATCTATCTTTTGTACTAGGCTTAGGCTGTGTAATTAGTGCTCTTGACTGCACTTAGTACAAAGAAATTTCTAGCTTCCTTTCTAAAATAGAGTGGAAAAGCTTCTTACTTTTTTTTTTAAATAGGTACGTATGTACTTATTGCCAGTCAGTAGTTAGCACCCACACTAGAAAACGAGAAAAAATCTATACTGATACTACTATACAAAAAAATGTTTATGCTTTATAGGTTAGACTTTGACCACTATCTCACCTGATGGTAAGTGATGATGTGGTCGAAGATGTAGTTCAAAATAACCTAGAATTAATAGAAAATAAGTTGACAACAATTAACATCTTAGTTGTAAAAAGTCAAAGATGCATGGAGTGTGATAATGTATAAAAAAAGAAAAAAAATGAATTTCAAAATTTATACTTATCCAAAAAGAGTACGGACCACGTGTCTGTAGTGCGTATTTTAACATATATAAAAAAACCTAGAATTAATTCTAGGTTCGGTGGTATTACTGGTGACTCCCGCGCCGGTTCTTGCCTGGAGCAGAGCCTGGCTATTCAGCGTGGGAACGCAGCAAGTGTGATGGGCACATTTGCACCGAGAATGGTCAGGTGCGGGTCATTTGGTTTTGACTTGATTTAAAATCAATATTAATTTTTAAATATTTGTAGTTATTAAGCAAATTATTAACTAATTTAATATACTACAATTGATATTATTAAATTTATGGTAACTGTTCATTAAAATATTAACAAATATTATATATAGAGGGCGTCCCACGGCGATGCCACATGGAGGGAAAGTACCTTGAATATTGTAGATGGAACATTTTACTGAAAGAAGACATTATTTAAATATAAAAACAATTTAAACTGCATCCATAGATATTTAAATAATTACATGGTTGAACCGGGAATCGAACCCGTTACATGAGAAAAAAAAATAACCTGTACTTTATTTAGATAGATTTAGATTTAGAGAAACACACGAAAGCATTTTTGCCTAAGCTGAAACGGAGACGCTCCGCCTTCGCTCAGTCAATTAATTATTTATGAAATATTGTTTGCGTAACTAATCAGGCTTTCATTTTGACGTAGTTACTGAAAAACGTTCCAATCCACAAACATAACATTTTGAGAAAATCGAGCTTAATGTGAGGTAGTGCATGTGGATTGGGTTACTAAGTCATGATTTCCTTTTTTTTTATGTTATTGTGACGGAACAAGCACGAGGCCCACCTGATGTTAAGCGGTATCCTCTGCCTATAACAGACGCATTTCATCACAAACGAACTGCATTGCGCCCATCACCTTGAGACATACTTGTTCAGTCTCATTTTGCTTGTAATTTCACTGGCTCTCAAGGACTGCTGCCGAAACACACCGTTAGGTGCTTGGCGACAGATTTTCTACTTGAGGGTGGTCGCTAGCCAAGCGGGCATTCGCAAAATGCCCTTCCACCATGCAATTTCATATAAAGAACAATAGTAGGGTTATCATATCTTTTCAGTCGTGTGTGTTGTGGTTTGGAACGTTTTTCAGGAACTACGTCCATTTACTTTCCTTAAATTCGAAATATAAAGCAGAGTTTTTACGATGGGTAAAAGTCCTATTAGAATTTCATCCCTTGTATAACAGTGTATAGGTACCTACTGTAATGGATTTTTTTTTCAATATAGTACACGAACAGTCGTGTCCCGGTTACAGTATAATTTACTCTTCCAATGGACATTGACCTCTGCGGCTGGCTCGTCGCATCTGGAGTACACCAGCACGCCCTGACATTGGAGTATACGATCCAATGTCAAGGCGTGCTATTTCTGGCACGATTTGCACGAGCCACACGAAAGAGCCAATATTTCACTTTCGGTTCGAGTCATTATTATTTGTTATTGGCATGGAATGGTGTAACGTACAGTCAGCTTGCATGATGTTAAACTTTAGGCCCTACTGACAAGTACTGGAGTCCAAGTCCTGGAGTACCAAGTCTGTTAATTACATGTTCATATTCAGCATAGATGCATTCAAGATTCATACAAGACATAATCGGTAGTCTGCTGATCCCTTATAAATATACGAATCTATGATGAATCTAGGCTGGTTTGACGATATTGCCAACAAAAAATAAAAAGAGATGAGTAGGTTAATTCAGGAAGGAAGGAAACAATTTCGTTATTATTTACTATTATTTTATTATTTCGTTTCGTTTTCATATGAAACCGAGATTGAATCAATATTGACTCAATTAGAACGATATGAAGTTCGTAGACTACCAAAACTGTCAAAATTGACCAGGCCGAGTCCATTATAGATTCATATTGATTAGCAGACTTGACGCCTTGATCATTCAGAACACAACTCTTGCATGACTCATCAAATGGGATACTCGGTCTTTTAATCCGACTGCTATGAAAGGATTATATTTTTCGCGGTATCTTGTATGTGTGTTTGTATATTTCTTTATTATAGTAGCTTTTAATAGATAGGTGAGCCTGAGATGGTAAGTGATAACCAAGAAGGGAAATAGCACTCAAGAGCAGCTGCCGGAGTACAACGTAAGGTGCTTAGCAACTAATTTTCTTCTTGAGTGTGGCTAACGCAGTGGGCATTCGCGAAATGCCCTACCATAACACAAAGTGTCGGAGTTCATTCTGCCAAAGCTTAACGACTGCAATTCTAAGACAACAACCGGACCTGACAACGTCGTAATGTGCCTTTTGAAGCTCAGAAGCAGACAGTAGTAAATGCCTCTAGCGGTCACCCATCCAAATGATGACCGCAGTAAGCGTAGTTTTCCCTAGTTGATCGGTTAAGAACGACAAAAGAAGCTCTTTTTTAATGAAATTATGTAGAATAATCGATTTATATGGGATTTTTTATGGTCACATTCAGAGACAAAAGAAATAGTAAAGCGTAAAACTGGTAAACTAAAGGCATATACTCGTATATCAAGGACATGCATGCAAAATTTCAACTAGTTTAACCACTTGGTATATAATACTAGCTGACCCGGCAAACGTTGTTTTGCCATATAAATAATTTAAAAAATAAGGGTTGATCGTAGAAGGGTGAAAATTGAGGATTGTGTGTATTTTCGTATGAAAAAAAAAAATAGAAATTAAAAATTTTGTCTAAAAATTAAAAAATAAAATTTAGGGGTGGACTACCCCTAACATTTAGGACGATGAAAAATAGTTGTTGGCCGATTCTCATATATACCGGATAAGCACAAAAAATTTCATCAAAATCGGTCAAGCCGTTTCGGAGGAGTATGGCAACGAAAACTGTGACACGAGAATTTTATATATAAGATGACAAAACTACGTCTGCATGGAAAGATCTTTCCATGGTGGTAGGGCATTTTGCGAATGCCCGCCTGGCTAGCTATCGCCAATCATCTAACGGTGTGTTCCGCAGCTGTCCTTGAGAGCCAGTAATTCTAGGTTAGCCTGAACAACATCTTCGACCACATAGTCACTTAAAATCAGGCGAGATACATAGTAGTCGAAAGCTAGCATATCAGCAATAAAAAAAACCTTAACAACTAGGCACTCACACTGTTTATCATCCTAGACCGCAAGCCAACTTTATAAAATGTATTATATATCATATTGAAGCAGTGATGGCTCCGTGGCATTGATTATAGACTGCCGCGCAGCGGGTCAATGGTTCGAATCCCGCCGCGGGCTTGAGTTTCTCCGCATGGTGGAAGGACATTTTGCGAATGCCCGCCTGGCTAACGACCACCCTCAAGTAGAAAATCTGTCGCCTAGCACCTAACGGTGTGTTCCGGCAGCAGTCCTTGAGAGCCAGTGAAATTACAGGCACATGAGACTTAACAACTATGTCTCAAGGTGACTGGCGCAGTGCAATTCGTGACGAAATGCAACTGTTATAGGCAGAGGTTAGTCCGCTTAACATCAGGTGGGCCACGAGCTTTTTCCGTCACAGTAACATAAAAAAAAATATAAAATGTGAATATCACAATACCTGCGGCCATTTTTCCTTGGAGGTGGCTCGCTCGATGATTTCCTTGATGGTGTTCTGTCGAGAGTTGGGGTCATCTCGGGACACGTACACCGGCTGCGTGTAGTCGATCAGCTCTGAAAGACATTAAACATAATTTAAATACAAGTGAAATTACAGCCACATGAGACTTCACAACTTTATGTCTCAGTCACTGTGTTAGGGTATGAAGGGAACTGTAGCAAGGGAAATTATTGGTCGACCGAGATATAAGAACTAGCTTCTCGGAATGACGAGCGCAGTGCAGTCTTGAGGTAGGTAATATTGTTTTATTTCTAAACCACCGGTATATTTTTTTCTGGTATATAAGCAAATGACCATAATCTCACCTGATGGTAAGTGATGATGTGATCGAAGGTGTTAAATAGGCTTAGTAAATTGGCATCGTACTGGACCACTATGGCCAATTTATGAATGAGATTCTATTGTTATCACTATCGCCGATGCCAATGGGATAACCTAGAATTACTGGCTCTCAAGGACAGCTGCCGGAACACACCGTTAGGTGCTTGGCGACAGATTTTCTACTTGAGGGTGGTCGCTAGCCAGGCGGACATTCACAAAATGCCCTTTCACCTTGCAGTGAAGCTCAAGCCTGCGATGGGATTCAAACCATGGATATGCTGCGCGGTAGTCCATAGCTAATGCCACTGAGCCATCACTGCTTCAAAGACTTTCAGATTCAGATAGCAGTATCTTGCTAATAGAGCTCCAATTTGCGTTTTGGGTACAGAAAACTTCATATTGCTTGTCTAAATCAGCTTTAAAACTGAATCATATCAATTATATCAGGTTCATTTATTAGGCAAAACTAAAGAAACTAGACAAATTCGGCCACCAAGTACGCCGAATATAAAAAAACAAATAAACGGATAATACTTTAAGCAATGATGACCGAGGGTAATAGCTATGACTTGCCGTGGGGCACGGCACATGGTTCGATCCCTACGGCCGCGCGCCGGCTTGAAGCTCAAAGCATGGTGGAAGGAAATTTTGTGAATGCTCACCGGGCCAGCTACCACCCTGAAGTAGAAAATCTATCTACTAGCACATAACAGTATGTTTCGGCAGCAGTCCTTGAGAGCTAGTAAAATTACAGGCACATGCGCCTTTACAACTGTACGTCTGTAGCTTGTCACTTGTGAGAAAATGCATCTGTTATAGGTAGATTTTACCACTAACCATCAGGTGGGTTTCGTGCTTGTTGTGTGTAAAAAAAACTACACGAAGCTTCAGCGCATGTCTAAACATAACATTTCTCGTACTTAAATAAAATTTGCATGGTGGTAGGGCATTTTGCGAATGCCCGCCTGGCTAGCTACCACCCTTAAGTAGAAAATCTGTCGCGAAGCACCTAACGGTGTGTTCCGGCACTTGGCCTTGAGAGCCAGTACTTCTAGGTTAGCCTGAACAACATCTTCGACCACATCGTCACTTACCATCAGGTGAGATAGTGGTCAAAGGTTAGCCTATAAGATATAACAAAAAAAACCAACATCATTTCTCGTACTTAAATAAAATTGTGAGAAAGCTTTTTGAAGTGACAGGTATGTACAGTCGCCTGCAATAAGAAGTATACTCATTGTAATTTTCAAAATAGTGGCAAAGGGTTCTGTTTTTCTCTATATACTCAGAAGTATCTTAAAATCTCATGTTAATGTTAACTTAGATTATTAATAACTTAGCAACATCACATTATTTTGAAAATTACGAAGTGTATACTTCTTATTGCAGGCGACTGTACGTAGGTACTGTTTTTAAGGTTGAACTGGCCGGTCGGTTTTCCATACAAACGCCGTAGGATGATCACTCCCGTATTTGAGACTTTAGGTCCAGAATTAAGCATAATACAGATTGATCTCGTCATTATCTAGGCTTGTATGATGCCGAAATTTTAAAAAGATAATTAAGTTGAAAGTTATGAGCCTTGAAAATGTTATATGAAAATGTTTCGAAGCTCATAACTCTCAAGTTAATTATCTTATTAAAATTTCGGCATCATACAAGACTAGGTAATGACGAGATCAATCGGTATTATGCTTTGTTTTGGACCTAAATCCGCAAATAAGGCAGTGATCACTCTACGGCGTTTGTATGGAGAACGGCCCGGCCAGTTCACCCTTAAAACCTCATTATATCGTGACACCCACGCTGCGATGTGTCCCTAAGATCCGATCTCATCACGAGCCGTAACAAAAGATTCGTTCCGTTAAATCGGTCCCCATTCATCTTTTATTGTAATAGATCTCAACACCATTAAAAACCGATCTAATCACCAAGTTGCGTGATGTTTAAAATAACTGTTGATTAGCTTTTTCTTTGAATCAAGATGCGCTTGTATATCATTCAAGATTGCTAGTTATTTTTATGCCTGATAGATATGCCTTTGACCACTATCTCACCTGATAGTAAGTGATGGTGTAGTCGAAGATGTTGATCAGGCTAACCTAGAATTTCTGGCTCTCAAGGACAGCTGCTGGATCACTTAGGTGCTTGGCGACAGATTTTGTACTTGAGGGTGGTAGCTAGCCAGGCGGGAATTCGCTAAATGCCCTACCAATGCTATAACGACTGCCATCCGACAACCGGGACCGACGGCTTAACGTGCCCTCCGAAGCACTGAAGCGGTTACTAGGGCTGTCGTTAGCTGTCACCCATACTACTCAAGACCACGGCGGACGTTGTTTAACTTTGCTGATCGGTTAAGAACAGCTAAGCAAACTTCGCTACGAGCACTTCTGAGTGCGTAGAACCATAGTAAAATAAGACAAGTAGTTTGACTTCAAAGACCAAACGCGAATTAGTATATGTGTGCGCGCACATAAGTACCGAAGCATGCACACTATGACAATGATCTAGCGTGTCCAGCGTGCATTGATTTATTTTAAAGAGAATCTAATGATTTACAATCGTATGTGTGTCTGTAGGTAGCTACGCATTGATATGCTATAGTATACCTATACATATTAGATAGACAAAAAACCTTGAGATATTTTTTTTTATGCCTGACAGATTAGCCACTATTTCATCTGATGTTAAGTGATGATGTGGTCGAAGATGTTGTTCAGGATAAGCTGGAATTGGACAACATGCTAATCTAGAGTAGGCGTTTAAAACTCCTACAGGCCACAAGTTAAACTACTTTTTTGGTTTTCTGTGGTGAAACAGAGAGACCCTGCCTCATACCCATCTGTGATCATATCGCATTTTAACAGAACTACAAAAGAGCTACAAACATTCATACACAAATTATAATAAAATTAATTCATATAATTTTTTTTTTTTATCTCCGATGTTTATACGAAGTCATAGGATTCGTGCTAGCCTTAGATGTTGTTAAAAGTAGATTAAAAAAGTATCTAAACTTTGTATTTGTATTTCGTAATATATATTTTATATGTGTATATTAAGTTGTATTTATTTTGTTATTAAGTATGTATTTTGTGCAAGTTTATTGTGTATTCATATCATAATTATAATTTGTATGTTTATATTCTATTATCATTATTATATACAGAATGGTACCTAGATATATCTTAATTTATAAAAGCTAATATTATGTACACAGTGGATTTCAGAACAGTAAAATAAATTACTTATATAATGTACACAATGGAAACCTACTATTAACAGTTCTCTGTACTCTAAGGTTTGCTGGAAGAGAACTCTTTTAGGGTTAAGCTCGCCTTCGTGCACTATTTATACTAAAATTATATATATGTATCTACTGTTTACTGCTTTTGGTTATTAAACTACATGGTTGCTTTATAATAATTAGAAATATTATGTGCTCGTATTATGCATACGAAGGAAAATGTACCCTAAAATCACATACTAATTTCTCAAAGCTCTCAATGAAGAATGCCAGAGATTTTCAAAGCTCTCATTTAAGAAATGAAGTACATTAATTCAACGTCAGCCCTTTTACCGTTCAAAACTTTCACTGCCTTACATATATGTCAGCACTAACACACTTATATGCACTTCTACTCGCGTATGACTATATTTTTAACAATAACTACACACAGGGTCTTAAGGCCCAATTTAACCAATATAGTGTTAAATTAATACTCGGATATCTTTAAACTATAAAAATGTGATACACTTTTGTTATCTTAGAACGTCAAACATAGTAGCAAGTTTAAAATTTGCCAAGCACTTAACGGAGTTGTGGAAAAAATATAACTCCTTGGTTCAACTTTTATGACTTAAGACGGCAACTGTGGACATGGAAATAGTATGTATTATCAGTTGTAGCAAAGTGCAATGGCCATATTTGTTTTCGGTGGAGCTATATAGTACAGCTTACTGACGCGCAAGCTTACTGACGTCACATTTCGTTGAATTTCGCCAAGTTCACGAAATGTGACGCCAGTCAGCTAGCTGTTGCAAAGGGAAAAACTAATCAAATATTTAACATGTAATGTACATATAAACCTTAGATTCGATTTTTCACATTTCGTAAAAGTCAATACCTTGAAGCGCTTGAAGCGTAATTTGCTTAGCCGTTCTTAACCGATCAGCTAAGTTAAGCAACGTCGCGCGCGGTCATGACTTGGATGGGTGACCGCTAGTGATATTACTACTGAGCGCTTACGTGCTTCGAAGAGCACGTTAAGCCGTTGTTCCCGGTTGTTGTCTCAGGATGGCAGACGTTACGGTTTTAGAGCATAAAATGAATGCCCGCCTGGCTAGATACCACCCTTAAGCAGAAAATCTGGCGCCAAACACCTAGCGGTGTATTCTAGCCAGGAATTGTAGGTTAGCCTGAACAACATCTTCGACCACATCATCACTTACCATAAGGTGAGATAGCAGTCAACGGCTAACCTATCAATTACAAACAAATAAAATTCAACGTAAGTTTGTAAAACATGGCCTAAACATCAATTAGGCAAACTCCGCTATGAGCGCAAAAAACTTTCTCTGTTCAAATTTTTGCCTTATCGACTAAATTTCTTACAATAAAGGCAAAATCTTCTAGTATATACGAATACACCAAGCGAACTTATGACTAAGTCTACACTAAGAATACCGCAATGAGGTAACTGTTATAAAATAAAAAAAACACAAACGCCGCATTGCCGTAGTCACAAACCGGCTGTAGTAATGAACCAGAGAAAGCTTAGAACAAGACCTGAGACACGCGAAAATGTGCTTTTTGAGCATAAAGTGAACGTAAGTGAGAGCAAGTCTTACTAACTAGTGCGGCATTAAATCTGATTCAACGAGAAATGCCTCAGTTCTGACTTTTTAATCATTTTGGAACTGATTGTTAAAGGTCAGCGACTTTGACCGATTGAGGAGGCCAACCGATTTTGATGACTCCTTTTTTGTTGCTTTCAGTACTTCTAAGTGGGTTCTATTTAAATTGGTGACTAAGGCCCACCCTACCTCTAACATTAGGTCAGTATCCGAGTTCGGAGATATCCACCACGCAACACAGAAGGCTATAAGGTTTTCACCTAACCGACATGGACATATTGTACAGGTTTTAGCTTTAAATGAAATAAAATTAGATTTATTTGCGTTTAATTTGGTGTTATAAGTAATTGTACAAGTTAAATTACTAAGTGATATCACATATTTAGTCAGAAACATGACTGAAATTCAAAATTAAAATTACCAAATTAATCATGTTGAGCATATAGTAACACATTGTAAAGTTTGTGTAAAGGCACACATTCTTCAAAGTACAATGTCCGGTAGGATATAAAATTAAATTACAATTAAAATAACGCTTTATGGCATCATAACATTATGTAATTATATATTTTAAGATTTCCATGGTTTATTCAATATTTCGGATACATGCACTGAGAAAACCGACTTAAAGGCTTAAATCAAATTTGACCTTTTACCGTTGAATTGTAACTACGTAAGATGAATTCACAACTCTTAAGATGATTTTCACCAATCAATAAAAATGTACCATGTTTTATAATAAACACAACCGTCAAAAACGCCTTCCGTAAAGTATTTTCAGAATTGCAACTTGTTATACGATAATAATTGCAGTATTGACCATAAAATATACCTTACTTTTACGGCGGTTTATATACGGTGACTATAACGTACGACTTAATCAGCCTTATCAAAAGTCAATATTTAAGTAAGACCACAAAATACACCTTAAATGAAGACGAAAAGAAACATTCGCCTTCACTGACCTCGTTTAACGCCTTCTAGTTGGAAGGCATTTTTGTATGTATTTACGTTTGGTCGGTTTTTCGCCTTATACCATATAAATTGGCCGTCATTAGGGCGCTTTTGACTTTAGGTTTTTTTTTTTTTTTTTTTTTTTTTAAGTATTTTTTTTTAATTGTACCAGTGTCAATTGCCGTATGTCTCTGGGTATTTTATTATATATTCTCATTGACATGCTATGACTATTTTTTGTAAACAAGGTAGATTTATTATAGGCATAATAATAAGGGTATCTCTATTTATTTTCCTAGAATTAAGCTTTGTATGTTTAACATTATAACAATATAATTCCAAAACTTTATGAAGTAAATTCACATTTTTAGTTTTAGTTACTTTTGTTTTTAATAAGCTTTCTTTCCTTAATCACTAAAACTGATCGCGGTTTCAACATTGTTCTTCTTCACTCCTACGCAGGCCGATAGTGATAGAATCTCAGCATTAATTGTCATCGCCACGTAACACATAAAGAGCTATGTTCCTGTCGTGCGCCTAATGAGCAACATGCCTGCCCAATACACAGCGACACGAGTAGTTCTAATTGCCATACTCTCGGTGCGTTTTTCATTTGGTTGCCTTTTTCGATCATCCAATCGGAGGAACAGCCAATTCGGGGTCGAGAACTGTATGATAGTAGGTACAACAAGAATATTTACAAAGGGTTCAGTTATACTGAAAGTACTGGGAAAGCAGCAACTTCAACATTGAAGTCAGTTATGAACAAACTTAGGAATGCCTAAATTACACTTGGGCATCCTATGGGTTTATGTTTGCCTGGTACTTTTCAGTTGAAATAATAGAGTTACTTTGATTTATAAGAATAAGTAGCGCTCATACTGCTTTGGTTCTTATAAATATAAATGAAAATAAATTATATTAAAATATTTGAAACATTTCCCAATTACACAACCAATATTTTATGGATAGAAATAATGAATAGAAATATAGGTATAGTCACATAAAATGGTACGATACAACGTTCATAACTACAATTATACGAAAATAGTTCGAAATCAGCAGAACCCATACAAATATCAAGGCCTTCTTTGCACTGAGCCTTGTCGCTCGGGGAAATTGTAACAGTATGGGGTAGGGCGTTTACCACTTGAAGCAAATTTTGTTATTTTCGATAATTTTAATCACATTTCTGTCTATGGTTCATATTAAATGTGGATCCATAGACGCAACATGTGGTCAAAATTATTGAAAATAACGAAATTTGCGTGAAATGGAATACGGCCTTAGTTAGCCCACACTGGTCGTGGCATCGCGTCAAGTCGCCCTTGAGACTGCGCTATAATAGCAGGCTTGGCGAGGAGAAGCCCCAGCGCGACGCGACACGTGACAATTACGAGCTAATTCTATTTGTTTTTAAGCTATACCAGTGTTTGTGAGCCTTTTCAACAAGGCGTTTAAGGTCACATTTATTTATAATGAAATTCTCGGTATTGCGTTTAAGGGAAGTATATTTTTTTTTAGGAAGGTCAAAGATATTGTTTATTTTGCCTCAATACTAGTAAAACTCTACCGGAATTTAAAAACTATGGTCAAAAAAATGTTTTAACGTGATTATGTTGTAGGGAAGATTTTATAGGATGGTAAAAAAATAATAAATAAAAAATTATTAAAAAAATGTAAAAGGTTTGCGTTCGTCGCAAACAAATTGTATTATTTATAAATTTTTTTTTGCATGTTTTTTACAAAAAAATTCTAAGTAGGTATATGTAAAAAAAAGTGCACGTGCTTCGGCACGAGCACGGAAGGAGAGAAACCGGGAGGTTGTTGTCTTAATATGGCAGTCGTTTTAGCATAGTGGTAGGTAATTTTATGAATGCCGGCCTGGGCCTACCACCCTCAAGTTAAAAATCTGACGCCAAGCACCAAACGGTGTGTTCCAGCAGCTGTCCTTAAGAGACAGTAATCTAGGTTACCCTGAACAACATCTTTGACCTCATCATCACTTACCATCAGGTGAGATAGAGGTCACCAGCTTAAATATCAGGTATTATATAATAGTACCTTATGATATAAGTGCGGTAAGTTGAAAATTAAAGCCGAGGCGATATTGCTAGCCCGAGCCGTAGGCGACGGCTACAAAAAAGCAGAGGCTGTAATTACCAAAGCGCACGGATGTCATACGACGTTTTATAACTTATTTGCGAGCAAATATATTTTTACTTGTTCACAAATTAGCGATGCGCACGCCTCAGCGTTTTTTTTTAAGGCAAAGGCACATAATCAGCCGTTATTACTATTAAAGTAAATTAAATTTGTTTAAAAAAAAAATTGTTTTAATATTGTTATGTTTGCAATAAAGCCTGCTTGGCGAATCACATTACAAAATTACAACTTTAATATTTTTGCGTTTTGTTACAGATAAATGGTTTTAATTTATGGTCAAAATTAATTAAATTAAAGAATTAAATCTTTATTTATTATATTTTATCTCCCAAAGTTAATTTTATTCATAAAATTTTTACCAGTTTTCAGACATAAAAACTCTTTGCTAAGATTTAAAAAGATAAACAGTGCGTTTTACCTATTTAAATAGAAACTCGTGCGTTTTACATTACAATAACGCACAAGGACTTAAAGAGATACAATACGATATTGAAATTGGTGAAATAAGAGACCCCTTACGAGCAAATGTGTCATAAAAATTTACATATTAGCTTAATGTTTTCGTACGCCTCGTGCTACGTAATTTTTTTAATCTAACCTTGATCTATTATAGCCGTCGCCCACGGCTTGAGCATAAAATCTACAATAGCGCAGCCTCGGTTGGAATAACAAACTTTCCACACTTGTTTCACAATGTACTTACTATTTTTACCTTATTTAATAAGCTCTAAACGATGATGTTGTCTTAGGTTTTCGCGGTTATTACACATAGTAATTAAACAAATTTAAACGGTTTAAATCGCGTATATTTATCATTATTTTGGTCCCGACGTTTCAAACACTTTCCAGTGATCGTGGTCACAGGGTGACTAATTAGTTTATGTGACAAATAAAACCAATGAGTCACCCCGTGACCACGACCACTGCAAAGTGTTTGAAACGTTGGGACGTCAAGTTTCAATGCTAGGGTGCAAAGAGTTTACCTTCAGCTAACTTCTCATGAAATGGAACCTGATTTATTTTAAATATTTGTGGCTGTGTAGGCTAGCCTTTGAACATTATCCCACCTAATGGTGAGTAGTTGTGTGGTTGTATTTTTTTTTCAGGTTAACCTAGAATTACCAGTTGTCAAGGACAGCTTCCGGAACACACCGTTAAGTACACAGATTTTCTACTTAGGGTGGGCATTTATAAAATGCCGTACCTCCATGCTGTAATACGTGGCATTCTAAGATAACAACCGGGACCATGCCCTACGAAGCGCGGAATGTCAATAGCGGTCACCCATCTAAGTCATGACCGCAACAGACGTTGCTATGAGGGGAGCGACCGACCGGGATGTCCACGGTTGAACAAGGTCTCCCCTTGCGGGGGAATTTTCCATAATCCCCACGATTGGCTGGCGTCCTGGGGATCGTAGTAGATTTTCCCTTAGTCACCTCTTACAACGGAAGAAATGGGGGGGTGACATTCTGTCGCGGCACCGCATGGGTAAACTAATCTACGAGCTCTTAATTTTTGAACAAAGCAGTCAAACATTTCGTAGATACTTGGCTGGTTTACTATTTTCTATTCATGTTGAGTAGTATCACCTGAGTTGCGATTATTTTGGCACTGCAGGTGTTCTAGTCGTATTACAGTCATCAGATGCTGATTCACCATGTTTATCGAAAGCATTCATTATCTGAGACGATCTGAACCATTGGTATCAATGATTGGCACAGCGGTAGCCTCAAGCGATAGTATTGTATTGTATCAATTTTATTTATAATGAAGCCAGATTGACTTTCATATCTGTAGCAGTTTGCTATATGTAGCTCTAACTGGTTTCTGGTAGCCTGGTACCTACTCATCGAACAATATTTAACGAAGCTCATGTATGTATAGTTTAATTATCCTCACAAAAAACTAAACAAGCACTTAAGTATGTATTTACCGATGGTTAATAATAAAATTGTGTGTAAATTAGAATAGTACATTTACATCGAGGGGAGAAATATAACTTTCTCCCGAGTGATACATAGTGATTTTTACCACACCTACGAGGAAAATAAAATCAATATACGTTTTCTCGTACTTATCTCGAGACTTCTCATGCAGTAAGTTGTTTGTGACTTCTTGAGCTGCATTTCTTATTTCTGGTGGCGTTATCATTATATAATCATGATTTTCATTATCAGATGACATTTTGGAGAATTATTTAGAATAATTAAAAGCGTACTGTTAAAATATCAATTTAATATAGAACAAAATTTAAGCAAAAACAAATTGCCGCGCTTTTTTTCTCGTAGTGCAAAAAAAGGTTGCCAAATTCCTTTCATTGAAAATCGAGTTCAAATAAAAATAACACCTCTTTTTACTTTAATAATTAAAAAAATGTTTTAAAGCATTGTTTTGTTAGGACAATAATGTTTTAATTTAACTTTTTAATTTTCTTAAAGAAGTATGTAAATAAAATATGCCAATAAAAGTCTGTATATCATTTCATAATTAGAATATTACCGAATGAGATTATATAAAAAATATTTTTCAACTCGCTCGTAACGGGCCTTTAAATGCACAGTTTTGTGTCATAATATAGTCTATTACGCACTCGTGCTTTTTTTGGTTACTTTACCGCACTAGTGTTTTAAATAAAAAAAAAACAACGTTTCCACACAGCTCACCAAGGAGATTGTGGTTGATTGTTGTTCATTCGTTTTTCATCTAAAAACAAACCAAAGAGTTTTTTACCTACTGAAATAAAACTTTAGAAGATTTAATTATAAATCTTCTTAATTATATTATTATAACTGCTATCAAAAAGATCAAGAAAATATTTTCGTATCGAATTGTTCGTATTAGTTCCTCGTAAGTGTGTTGAAAAACGTCGTATGAAACTCTTGCGTGTTGTTTATTACATTCTCTACTACTGCCTTCGATCTTCGATCTCAGGATTGAATCCCGTCTCGGTAGTAATAAACAACTTCGCGCAGTTGTTGCATAATGTACTATTAAAACATACGAGTATTATATCAATATATCAGAAAAACATAAACTAATGACAATTCCACCCAATATTTATGCTAAGACGAAGATATAATTATGTCTTTAACGCCACGTAGCCTCCTTGTGTCTTATTTGATATGTACCATATTTGATTTTTACCAACTTAGAAGTTCAAACTTAGAAGCTTTCGCGTCTTCAGGTTTCAGGTACTAACGCCAAATAACAACTTTCAGCCTTGCATAACAAATAACTATTCCTATTCTTATTTTTTAAACCGGCGATGCCTTTGTTAACAAAATACTACGAACTATATACAACACTACAGCTACTAGCTACAATTAAAGCATTTAGATACCCATAAGTCATTGAAGACTCACAGGCATAAATGCTCCAGCCCACTACCAGTTGGCAGCGTGCCCAGCATGCTGGCAGAATTGCCCCGTTGAATTGCAATGCTTATTCTTTGAGCTAAATAGGTGCCAGCATTATGATCACGCGTCGCATCGAACAAGCACTCTTGTAAGTTTTGGAAAATACGATGAGCTCCCGGTCCCCATGGACCCAACGTCTCTATACACCTAACAGCTCAAATATGTATCCCATAATATAATATTTCTATTCTTATAATTTTCACAGAATAGCTGCGGCGACTTGGCCGCTTTTTAAATCTTACCTTCGATTGTGTACAAATGTCATTTCCACACAATATTTATGACCATACATTTCTCACTATTATAAAATCACGTTTATGGACGTTAAACAGAATGCCGGTTACAACAAAGTATTTACAAGCGCCGTAAAACCTATTACTTCACAGTTTAACGTTGTGCGCACAGCAACGCACTAATTTTCGACGAATGTGAGAAAACGCAATGGAAAAGTACCCTATTGTTTACTTCGCGTTGTGAAGACATTGTGTTTATATTACGGTATCGTTAGATGGAAAGTACATTTCTTTTTTATGATTGGGCCTCGCCCGATGAGCACCGCGATGGATAGAGCTAGAGAATTTGCAGACAGTTGTCTTTTACATTTATATACATACCTGATAAGAAAAATCTCATACTTTTCCTTACTTTCGAAGCGCTCTTAGCAAGTGCTCTCTTCTGCCTTCGTATTCAGCGTACGTCTACGTACCACTACAAAACGAAATTGACAATGAACTCAAATTCAATCGTGGTACGGACTTCGGCTTAACTCGATTCCGAGAGAAATTGGGAAATCAAAACTAGATTGTTGACTTAAGATGGTAGTTGTTATAAAGTGATGGAAGGGCATGCATAGCAAAACGAGTAGGTGAAGTTACCTTACAAAGTTTACCCGTACAAAAGACAAAAATCATCAAAGCCGATACCTCTAAACTGTTGCCTGTAATAGAATACTTTAAACTACAGCCAAGTCACGTAGATCCCATACAATCGAACAAAAGAAATACATCGGTAACAACAGCAAACCAAGCCTTTTCACAATACCTTCAAATTACAAGCTTGTTTGTGACGAAAAAAAGATTTACAGGGCTATTGTTGAGGACAAATGTCAACGTTTCATTGTGGATTCGCTATGGTCATATTACAAGTACAAGTTGGCCACATTTGAATGCACAGTGCGTGTTGTACAGATTTGAGAAGTTGTGTAACTCTATTCATTCTGGTACTCGTGTCGGGGCTTGATGAATGGAAACTTACTGTGTTGTGGTTTATTGGTGATTAATGAGCTTACGTTTATTTCCTCTGCGGCTACCTCAATAGCAAGTTTCGTATGTTTTATTATCAATGGTATTGTTATATTGTTTGTGTTTTTGAGAAATGTTGTCTTTCAACTTACTTCTGAAACGAGTTCAGTTTTTCTCAACGAATTATTGCCTTTTATTGGTCGGAAAAAAATACATTTTGTTTTTTTTATTTCTTGGTCTTTCTCGCACGCGCCAAAGATATTTAGTTGATAATCAGTGATTTGGAACTTGGAAGATACAACATTAATTTTATTTTCATTATCATTTAATTGCTGAATATAGGTAAAATGGCTCTGTGAGCTAAAGACCCCACAAATATAATTACTTTTTGCGTTCTCAACCGCATATAGTTAAATTGACAAGAACCGAATTCGATTAAACAATTCCAAATAATTGTCTAACATGCTAACAAAATTTCCCGAGAATCGATTCTTCTTCTTCTTCGTGTCGACGATTCCCATTTAGATGGATGACTGCCAGTACTGGGCTGTAGCCACCCCAAGGGCTGAGGCCTCGTACAGGTCACCCAAAGTGCAAGCATTGGGGCACTGAGGGCAGGACAGCAAGTGACGCATGTCCTGCGTAGCGCCACAACTACATTGGGTGTCAGAGTAACCCCATTTGGCCATGTTAAACCGGCAGCGACCCACTTGAGTCCGAAGTTGGTTTAGCGACTTCCAAGCGGGCCACGCCAGATCTTTGCCCTGGGGGAGTTCTTCAGCCGGCTCAATGTAGTTGGGTGGGGGAGGTCACGTGTTCTGCCACAGTTCCAAGCGGGCTTCCTTTGGGTGACCTGTCAAAGCCCTGGTCAGAAAACCAAGAAAACTTTTGCGGCTCTTGAGTCGGCCTGTGGTTAGCTGTGGGTGGTAAAGTGGGTCTACAATCTGTTTCTTGCTTGAGCTTCTCCGTAGAGCAAATTATGTAATGGCGCACTATAGGTGGTGCTATTCCTGCAATGGGGTATAGCATGTTTAGAGGTATGGGTTTAAAGCAGCCAGTTATTTTCCTACATGTTTCATTGAGGGCAACGTCTACTTCTTTGGCATGGGAGGATCGGTGCCACACTGGGCACGCATATTCCCCAGCTGAAAAGCAAAGTGCTATAGGCCAGATGTCCGCAGAACTTCGGCTGATGCAATGTTAAACGGGAGATTAGGTTGTGAGAATCGATTGAAAAATGCTACCTGAAGAGGGAAACAACCGGTAATTCGCCGGACAGACATAAGAATGTATTATTAATAAGTATAATCGTAGACGCTTCGCGCTCGCTCGTTCAATTTGAGTTATACATTCAAATTAATCTCACTATATTTAATAAGGTTTTAATTGGTACAATTTTAAAGTGATTTCAATTCGCGCGGAACGAGTTTTTAGGTATTAGAGTCATATTATAGAAATCCCTACCAAACGCTTCTATAACCGAGTGAAAACCAGTTTTCATGTGAATTAGAAACACTGTACTGATTTATTTTCTATCTTCATGTCACAAAAAAAACGTGGCAGTAAAATTTATAATATTTCAATATTAAAACTTGTAATTGACCTTCAGAAAAGCGTCGTAAACGCCTATATTGAATAAATTGTTTTTTACTTTGAACTTTAACCACGAATACTCGACGCTTCAAAATTTTACTGAAATAAAATTTACAGAAACATTTCAAATGATTGTATATCAGGCAGAAACCTTTACCAAAATATTTTCAATACAGCAAGATGACAAGAGAAGGAAGAAGAAGCACAATAACCACAACCAAGTACTGAAGACAAGGTGTAAGTAAACTTCAAGCTTGAATTTGCAGAAAATGAGTTTTGTAGCGATTTTTATTGCACATGATATTTATTTCATCTAGTCATGTTTTCCTTTCACGAAATACTACATTACAAAGTCATAAAATATATACCCAAAGCCCATAACTAAAGTTTTGATGGAGTACGGAGCATGATACCGGTACAACAAAAAAAACTGCTCCTATCATACTGTCTCTCATGCTCTACAGGTTTGCCATACTATTGAAAGGGACAACATGATAGGCAAGCAAGGCTTTTTTGGCTTCACTATTATCGTGCGCAGTCCAAATAGATTTTTCCTGATTTTTTAGTTACGGAGGTACATAAAGACTTGAGGCACATGCAATATAAAAATATGGCTCGTCTATTCTAAGGACATGTCCTTGGTGACAAAGAAACATGTTTAATTCACCCCAAAATCTAGAAACAAAGGATCATAAAAACCACCACCGTATTTTCAGAAAGGCATGCGATTAAGGCACATTGGAAGATTAGCTCTTTATCTGTACCATCACCAATAGGTAATCAACAAACCTACTTCCGACATAATTGTCCATGCTTTCATTCCTGACGATGACTGATGCCATCTTGGTAGCATACACTATGCAGCTATCAAGGAAGGATGAGTGGGGAGCGACCACCAGGATCGGCGCGTCCTCACGTCTGGCTTGACGGCCACGGATGGTGATAGCCATACCTCCAGCTAGGTAGGACATCTTGCCGACGAAACTTATCACTGGCCTCAGAGCCCTAGAAATAATAGATACATAGATTGTAAATTACATTTAAAACTTTAATATGGGTCTTTTTTTGCCGTCGCTCGATTTAATATTGAAGGGAGAGATTTTTTGTATAATGAACTAGGAAGTCGAGAAAATAGTAGGTAGCACTACTGCCCCCGCTTGTAAAAAGATTCCATCCAAATCCAAATTATCAAAATATAGTATTTTAATCCTTAGCGTCAATTCACACAGATGTAATATATATAGGTGGCTGGAAGTTTTATCGTTAAACCATTTTCGACTTTTTCTCTATTACATTTATGTATAGTATGAATATTATATATAATGTAAGTATATGTATAGTATAAGATGAAAGAATTGACCGTTCATAAATAACTTTTTTTTTTATTTACGCACCATTGGTATGGTATATTTGAACCTATTTATTAATTTACCACCAGCTGTGCTGTATACATTTTAGTAAAAGAAAATTTGAAAAAGCTCCGCTACAACAAAGGTATCATAATAAAATCAGTGTCACATTGGTGGCACATTAACACACTGTCCGGGATTTGATACAAGTAAACATAATACTCAAACGTAGATCATTCCGCTCATTAGGAGCCAACGGCCACAGATTACGTAAAAGCTACAGCTGTCATGAATAAAAACGAAGTTTGTAGGTAAGTACCGGTACAGTTATCTAAACGTATGTCGAAATGCAGACATGTGGAGGTATTGCCATAGATTAAGTGTCAGTTACAACGTGGTAATGCGGCTATCTAAGCAAACCTAACGGGATCATCAGTTTGCCGGAATGAGGACAATGTGAAGATATGTGTACGTTGTGAGCAGTTCTGCATATTTCAATCCGATGCACCTGGTTTAGATTCTGCTTAGTTTATACAATCTTCAAAAAAAGGAGAAGTTTCTCTTTTCGACTGAACATCGATGGTGAACAGTATTTTAGGCACGAGACAAGTGTTTTTATAAGCACGAATTAATGCATTACAAAACAAAATTACAAATATACGAGAGGAGAAATTTAAGTCATGTCATGGGGCGGGATTTTTAATTAGTTGTAATGTTATCCGCATAGCAGGCGTTATTGCAAACATAACAATATTAAAACGAACTAACGCATCTCTAAAATTAATGATTTAAACAAATAAAGGAACCGACTTCCAACAATGAACAATATAAAATAACTTGTGGAAGTCGGTGAGGTCAGTGTTTTGAATCACCATAGTACCGACTTCAACAAGCTATTTCAGACTTGGAAGTAGGTGCTATTTTTGCCCGGCTGTCAAGGAACGATTATGTTTTTCGCGTGTAAGTTGTTTCTTCCAAACGGCTAGATGGATTTCGACAGTTAAAGTAGCGTTATATTCTTCTTAAATTTTAAAGTGTCCTTATATAGGTGTTTGAAAAAAAAAACAAAATGGCGGATTTTTGGCGCGCTATAGTATAAAATATGAAACCTATTGAGTAGGGTATCAAAAAAAAGGAAATGAAAAGGGAATAAATTTATATATAAAAGTTGTTCGTTTTAATTTAATTGTACACATAAAAGTCTAAAATAAATTAATAACCAGGCTGCACTAAAAATACCGAAAAATTATTGAGAATCCCGCATTAAATTTAGTTGCAGGTGGGACGCAATTGCACATTATATAAGCTAAAAGAAAATTAATGGGTTTCTTTTGCAACTTCTTAATTATGTTTTGGTATTTTTAGTGCAGTCGGATTTTTAATCTTTAATTTTTTTTTCAATGAGGGCGTTTGGTTTTGTGCCATTTTTATGTGATGACGCGATAAGACGAACAAGGAGGTTAGGTTGCTATGGCAGACTATTTTTGAAGCAGTGATGGCTCAGTGGCCTTGGCTATGGACTGCCGCGCAGCAAGTCCATGGTTCCAATCCCGCCGCGGGCTTGAGCTTCACCGCATGGTGGAAGGGCATTTTGCGATTGGCCGCCTGGCTAACAACCACCCTCAACTAGAAAATCTGTCCCCAAGCACCTAACGGTGTGTTCCGGCAGCTGTCCTTGAGAGCCAGTAATTCTATGTTAAGCCTGTTAACATCTTCGACCACATCATCACTTGCTATCAGGTGAGATTGTGGTCAAGGGCATTATGAACCCTATTTTATAAAATACAAAATCCTTACCTTGTCATGTATATACATCTTTGAAATATGCAAATTTGTACGGAATAATCCAATTTTTTATAAAAAACGTGAAGATTTAAATATAAACTACACACTTCGTCATGGAAACCGCTTATTGTTACCTGTGACGCGACTGGAAATGCACTCATCTAGCACATTACCTATGTCTGTAAAAATATATAACAAATTACCGAGAGATCTTCTGCGTGAAGAAAATAACAATATTTTTATTAAAAAAATTAAACAGCTTCTTATTAAAAAAGCATATTACTCAATTGACGAATTCTTATGTGAAAAATGACTAATTAGATCTACTTATTTCTGACATTTATTATATACAATACATAAATTTGAATTTAAAATTAATATACCGTCCTCCTCTCTTCTATGTTGCTGTGCCCGACGGGGTCCATAATATGACTTTGTACTCTTTATTGTAACAACTTGTATGTACTACTTATGGAAGCAATAAATGATCTGAATCTGAATCTGAATCTGAACAATGAAAAAAAAATATAAGACCATAACGTACCTACCCATTCTATTAAAAAAATATCTGAGCAAAGACAGTAATTGAATTGAATTATTATTACGGAAGTTAGTGAGTGTTTGAGGATATGAGTGTATATGTTTATTGATCCTTCACGCTGAGATAGCTGCACCGATTTTGATGGAATTTTAATAATATATATTTAAGGTCCTGGATTAACACATAGGATACTTTCATTTTTAATTTAAAATTTCCATAACATATATTTATTTAATAAATTTACACACCACAGACTCCAGGCTCCGTGACTTTTTTTAACTATTACCATTTTTTATATTAAACAAGAAATAAGATAAATAGGAAACATGCAACATTGCAAGGGGGGAATAGAGTTAAAAGAAAGGTTTTTTTTCGTTAAATTCATTAGCACTAGCATCCAGAGCCGACCGGTGTCCTCTAGCAGCACCCGTTCACGAGTTGACGAATGTGCCAGCCATCAACATTACATATTAAAAAGCTTTTGATACGAAAATGTCAAAATAACTGTAATAAAGATTTATTATTTAAGAACTCGAGTCTTACTTTTACTAATTATGCTTTAACGACGACGTTGTCATTTTTATAACTCATACTTAAGTTACCGTTGCAAAGGTTATAAGGATTTAACTTCAACTTTTCATTTTAATGGCCTCTGCAGCGTTATAAGGATTTATGAATGTGCTTTAAGAAATATTTTGCATAGGTCATAATATATTACCGTCATGTAAGGCATTCAATATACTCGTCGGGAAAAGTTGTGGACTTTCAAATTGTGGTTCTTATGTGAACTCAGATCACGGGTTGTAAAAAAAATGGCCCTAATTGGAGGGTTTTTATGTATGATATAGATAAGCACTTGACCTCGATCTCACTTAGCTGATAGGGCTGTCTCGGTCGTAGATATGAGCTTTTGAAACCATAATAATATATATTATGTATGTATGTTAATTTTTATTATATAAAAATATAATAAATTATCACAAATATACGATAGGAAAAATTTAAGTCATGTGCGGGATTCGAACCATTGTCCATCCACCCCTTGAGCCGGGGTATGCTCTAACCAATTGAGCTAACATGACATGACAAACCTAACAATATTAAAAATATAATTCATTATATTTGAATTATTAATGTATATATAATTCATTTTATGTACACAGTGGAAACCTACAAAGAACATTTCTCTCTACTCTAAGCTTTGCTGGAAGAGAACTCCTTTAGGGTTAAGCTTGCCTGTGTAAATATTTTATACTAAAATTATTCTCTGTCTCTACTATTTGTGTGCAGTAAAGAATCTAAGATAATCATATGTATTTGCCAAAATAAGAATTAACAAAATATCCTTAAGAAATTTTATTACTAATTAAAATAATTGACTATCTTAAGAAAAGCCCGTCCAAAGTTACTTGTTGAAACAAGATAAAAATATTGATTGCAATTTAATCAACGTAATGTTGATGCATCATGTTGCATAAAGCGCATGGTATCAAAGTAAATTAAGTATTTCATATTATTAAAATGTAAGTCGGTCGTATTCTTACTTAACTATATAACTTTTTGCAATATCTACTTAGCAATAGATAATGTAGCATGATACATACATAAAATCACGCCTCTTTCCCGTAGGGGTAGGCAGAGACCACGGATTTCCACTTACTACGATCCTTACATATCTCTTTCGCTTCATCTACACTCATAAATCCTTTCATACATAAGCGTCAGTTTAGGGTACTCTTGACCTGGCCTTTTTTCAGAACGTCTTCAATCTGATTTCGGAACGTTCGCCTAGGTCTTCCCCTTCCAACACTTCCGTTTACTTGTCCAGCATGATATAATTATATAATAATTTATTGTATAATATTTATTAAAGGTTATTTACGTAATTGTTTCAAAACCTGTTAATTGAATAGGAACGAGTACCTAACTATTTATTTTAAAGAGACCTTTAAATCTTCAAGCAAATTTACTTTGGTAAAATAAATAATACCTAAAATAATTTTTCACGTTTCACGAGGTTGTGGTGGGCGTGAATTACAACTTTTTTTTTTAGTTATTGTGTTGGAACAAGCGCGTGGCCCACCTGATGTTAAGCGGTATCCTCTGCCTATAACAGATGCATTTCATCACATGTGACGAACTGCACTGCGCCCATCACCTTGAGACATAGCTAGCATAGTCTCATTTTGCCTGTTATTTCACTGGCTCTCAAGGACTGCTGCCGGAACACACCGTTAGGTGCTTGGCGACAGATTTTCTACTTGAGGGTGGTCGCTAGCCAGACGGGCATTCGCAAAATGCCCTTCCACCATGCGGTGAAGCTCAAGCTCTGGGCGGGATTCGAACCATGGACCTGCCATATGCCACTGAGCCATCACTGCTTCATAATTCGAAGATGATTAGTAATCAAATAAAAAACTGCATCATGTCCATTGACCCATATAATATACAAGACGCGACATCTCAAATGAGGATAAGTCGACCAGTGCAAGTAAGTCGGCCGGCAAACTCTTCCCCACACGCAGCGGGGCGGGGCGTTGAGATTAAGCGCGGTTTACGTTCGAAAATTGTGTATTATCAATTGTATATTTTGAATACACAATGTTCGAACGTAAAGCGCGTGTAATCTCTACGAGTGCCCAGCTGCGTGTGGGGGAGAGTATGCCGGCCAGCATACCTGCACTGGCCGACTATCCTCTTTTAACTTTAGTGATTAGTGATGAGAAAAAAAAATATAATAACATTCAGAAGCTAGAATCACCCAGAACAAAAACGGGCTCGAGTTACTCCATGTATTTTTTTGTCTTGAAGTAAAATCACGGACGTGTCATTGCTGCTGAATGTGACAGGAGATGAAACATGGATATTATTTTGTTATATGCCAGAAAGAAAGCAACAGTCCTTTGGATGGTTGTTGGAAGGCGACAGCGAATCTACAAAATTCTGATAAGAAGCTAAGGCAAAATAATCACTACCTATTTTTCCTATTGTATGCACGATCCTACTTGAAGAAAAAAACAGTAAAAAAATTGGCCAAGTGCGAGTGGGACTCGCGCACGAAGGGTTCCGAACCATTAACTCGTTTTCATTCTTATTATTTTTAGCAAATAAACGGCGAAACCTCTTTTGTTGTATGGGAGCCCCCTAAATTATTTATTTGATTTTATTTTAATTAATTATATTTAAAGAGAACAGAAAACTAAATATTCTGTGAAAAGTTGAAGCTTCTACCTGTCACCGTTATCAGTATCGAACAAGAAACGGTAAAAAAATCAAGTTTGTTGTATGGGAGCCCCCCTTAAATATTCATTTTATTTTATTATTAGTATTTGTTGCTATAGCGGCAATAGAAATACATCATCTGTGAAAATTTCAACTGTCAAGCTATCACCGTGAGATACAGCCTGGTGACAGACGGACGGACGGACAGCGAAGTCTCAGTAATAGGGTCCCGTTTTTACCCTTTGGGTACGGAACCCTAAAAACCCATTTATTTACTCAGTGTCTCAAAAGATTGGGATAAGCGACCACGAAGTGACATCCTGTCGCACCATGGCAATCTTTCGGCGCACACTGCGGACAAGACAAAGTAATGGCTTCTAAAAAGGTAGAGCATGTGACCCATCCCGCACATAGTCCAGACAAATGCCATTTCTCTATTTTCCCAAAATCACACCGGGTTATGCTTTTTTTCTACTTGAGAGTGGTAGCCCGACTGGCCTGATTGTTTCCTTTCACTATGCGGTAAAGCTCTAGCCCACGTTGGAATTTAACTACGGACCTGCAACACGGCAGTCCACTGGGATAACACTGCTTTAGATACCGATTCAATTTCTGGTATAGCAGAGGAGGTGACGGCACTTAGATTGGCAATTGGATATCATTTGACCTTAATACGTCAGCAGGGTCATCGCAGATCTAAACCCTGGCCCAAATATCAACAGGAAATAACGTCGACTACTTGATTTTAGAGGTGAACATCTTATTACCTAAAATACGGAACCTTATAAATAAAACACCGCTGTCTGTCATTCTGTCTGTTTCTCGGGTCTCTATCTGAGTCTAAACGGAGTTGATAACTAACATTGGAAATCACAAATATACGATAGGAAAAATTTAAGTCAAGTTAATACAAAAAAAATCATATATAGTATATTTGTGATTTTGTAATGTAATCCGCATATCAGGCGTTATTGCAAACCTAACAATATTAAAACTAACATTGGGTTAGGGACTCAATTTCAATATTTTTTTCAAAATGGTTCAATACATGAGAAAGACTAACATTTTTGGTTAGCCTTTCTATTTAGGGTGTCGATGTCTAGAGCTGATCGAGTGAAATATACAAATAGTTTTATCAATAAGAAAGAAAGTACAATTTTAGACTAAACTAGTTAGAAACTTGAAATTTTAGTAAATTAATAATGATATTCTTAAGCACAATTTGTAATCAAAACCAACAAACACTTTTTTGACTTTTTTCTTTGACTTCTTAACCTACTTAAGAGAAAACTTAATACTCAACATAAGAGAGAAAAAAATATTGTCCGTATGGATTGAGGACCCACTTCAGATTTTAAGAGGAAACTCACACTCTTATTTAGTACCAAAGCTAAAAAATTTGTTGGACAAATTCTAGAATTTGTAGTATGATGCATCAAAAGTTATATCAATTTAAAAGGCTCTTTAATGGCTCCTCAATCTAAACATCTGAACTAAGGAGCCACCATGTGCAGGATGTAATTTTTAGGACTAGATTTTTTTCTTTACATTTTTTTGTTATTGTAATGTTATCCGCGGAGCATGCGTTATTGCAATAATAAAAATATTCAAAATTAATTATTAATAATTAATATAAAAAAAAATTATAAATAATATAAAAAAAAAAAAAAAAAAATACTGCTTTAAACAAACTTGCCATACCGACCCGACATACTTGGATCAAGGGTAGGAAGGTAATGATGACAAGCTGTTTAGAAGTTATCTATTTCAAAAGTCACCATCCTGTGTCTATGTTTTTCGTATAAATACAATAAATGGTTGTTACGACCTTCGAAGCGCAAAAACTGCAAGATTGGTTCCGTTGTCAAGTTGCCAGCAATTTTTTTGTCTAAAGACGTGACTTGGTCATAGTTTTTTTTATTAGCAGACGTATTATGTAGTGTTCAGATGTTTGTATTTAGAATGTGGGTCAAAAACTCTCGTATATGAATACTACATTTTGCATGGTGGTAGGGCAATTTGCGAATGCCCGTCTGGCTAGCTACCCACCCTGAAGTAGAAAACCTGTCGCCAAACACCTAATGGTGTGTTCCGGCAGCAGTCCTTGAGAGCCAGTAATTCTGGGTTTACCTGAACAACATCTTCGACCACATCATCACTCACATCAGGTGAGATAGTGATCAATGGCTAACCTATCAGGCATAAAAAGAAAAAAAAAAAGAAAAAAATGACTATACAAATGAATAAGTAAGTAAATGTTTAAGGAAGTGACCTCTACCGGGCAACCTTAGGACGGAGTTTTAAACAAGCTAATAAATAAAAAGCGGATGTAGCTATGGTATAGAAGAATTTAAACGCATTTTTTTTTAAATATGTATATTATTACATTATATTCTATATTATTATTACAAATATTACTAACAATAATTAATAATTATATATGTATAGGTATATAACACTATTCATTTCAGTATATATATATATATATCTATACTTAAAACTGTAACAGACCAATTTCTGAACATGGCAGATATTTAGAAAATCATATTTGAGAGCACTATGTAGCTGATACTGATGCCAAAACTGTATTTTTTTTATTTTTGTCTGTCTGTCTGTCTGTATCCCGGCCGCGCATCACTCCAAAACTACTGAATGGAATTCAATGAAACTCAGCATGATTAGAGTCATACTACGAGGTAGGATACTTTATACTTTTAATGCCGAAATTCAGCACGGTTCCCTTGGGATGAAAGTCAAAATGTGCACTTAGTTGTAATTTATTAAAGCGTGGTCTGATTTCTATATCATTTTTTTGTTAGAATAGTGACGAGTGACTACACGGACAGCCCAGCACCCCACGGGCAGCCTGGCACCCCACGAGCAACCAGGCACCTCACGGTCAGCCCGGCTTCTAAAAAAGCTCTTACCTGAGCTATGCTTTACTAAGAATGCTTCATCGTGCTGAAATGTGAATAATTAGTCTGCTTGTATGGCAATCGCGAACGAAGTCGCAGGTACAGCAAGTTTATAATATAATTCATATAAACACATACTAATATGTAAGTACATCAATAGATTATAAACGAATAGGTAGGTACAGGTACATATTAACCATATAATTTTAAGTACCTTATAATAATTATGTCTACTTAACACATCAAAAAAAACATAATCCAAATATAATGAAGTAGTATACTGGTAGATATTACATGCACAGAAAAAAATTGATCATTAAATATATTCAAGGACTGTAAACGTCTAATTGATACCGGTATAGAATTCCACAGTCAGGAGCTTGTATTGTGTACTATCTGCTATAGATTGAACTTGTATGTGGGTAAATTTTGAGCGTGAGATTATCTGATGACCGCAATGTATATAAAGAATATTGAAGGAAGTCAAAACCACTTATGCGCTCGAAGAGGAGAAAGTCCTACGCGTCGTCATACGCGGTGTCCCGAAGGAAGTCCGTACAGACGCTGTACTTGACGACCTTAAAAGACAGGACTTCCCTGTCCTTGCCGTACACCGCATGTACAGTGGCAAAGACAAAAGCCCATACGACCTAGTACTCGTAGTACTAGACCGATCCCCGGAGGGCAAGACCATCTTCAACCTGAAGACGGTCTGCGGCCTCTCCGGACTAGATGTTCAGCCCCCATTCAGGAATGGCTCTCCTTCACAGTGCCATAACTGCCAACTATACGGGCACGCTGCCCGCTACTGCTTCGCTCGTCCTAGGTGCGTTAAGTGCCTAGGCGATCATGCCACAGAGAATTGTTCTCGCACGAGGGACTCACCCGACCCACCCAGCTGCGTTCTGTGCGGCACCCAGGGGCACACCGCCAACTACCGCGGTTGCCCGAGGGCGCCACGCACAAACCGCAGGGTGGCAACGGAAAGGAGACCTCCGCCACCTCCTCGTCCCACCTATGATAGATACCAGCGGGTCAGCCCTAAGCTGACAGTAGCACCTGCCTCACAGGTGACTCCCGCTCCTCTCCCAGCTAGGAACGCGTGGTCAAAGCCACCGAGCATGGTTAAAACCATCGCTCCCACCCGCGCCCCGGCCCGCGCACCCGTCCCCGCCCGTACTGCGGCCCCTGCCCGCGCACCGCCCCCGGTCCGCGCGGCACCCCCGGCACCTCCTGCCCTCATTCCACGCGCCGCACCTCGCGTCGCCCGGCCCGTGGCCCCACCTCCTATGCCACTGATGGACTCCTCTCTTCAAGAGGATATAGCGCTAGTCAGCGACTTTGCTATGTCCATCAATATAGATGAGGTCCGTGCTCTAGCACGCAAGATGCACTCCGCACAATCACCTGCGGAAGTCATCCAATATACGCTGGAACATGCCAGCCTCCTTAGCGCTCTAAAGCGCTTCGCCCCCCAAACTCCCCCTCAGTACACCCACTATGGGTAGTACAACCTTAAGGAATAAACCGCGCTCAGTTTCGTTAGCGTCCTTCAACGCTAACGGCCTCTTCAGACAACGTGACCTTGTACACGACTTTTGTAATACCCACCTGATCGACATTATATGCGTGCAGGAAACCCTACTAAAACCGGGGAAGGCGAACCCCAGGTTTGCCAATTTCAGAACGGTACGTAATGATAGAGTGACCGGTCGTGGAGGAGGCACTCTTATCTATTACAAAAGGTCCCTGCACTGCATCCCCATACCTACCCCGACTCTCACTACTATGGAAGCATCTTGTTGCATGCTAGCCATGACGGGTCATCAACCCCTAGTCATAGTTTCCTGTTACCTACCTTGTAAAAAGCGTGTCGCCCGCGCTGACTTAGTAGCACTTTTCTCACTAGGAAGCGCCGTCCTTCTGATCGGTGACTTCAACAGCAAACACGTCCTGTGGAATTGTAATGTCAACAATTCCAACGGTGTTGACCTTGAACGCCTAGTCGCTGACTTAAACTTTGACATAATAGCTCCACTCGAGCCCACTCACTACCCCTACTTCGACCACGGCCGTCCCGACTTACTCGATATGGCACTTTTCAAAGGCGTAACACTTCAGTTACGCTCTATGGAGGTGTGTCACGAATTACATTCTGACCACCGCCCCATAATACTGCGACTAGGCCCCGACCCAACATCTGACGTACCCTGCCCGACCAAGACGATAGTGAACTGGAAGCTCTTAGGTGAATCCCTAAAGGCTATCAGCTCACCCGACCTTGACAAAATCCCTGACGACATTGTGACTAAAGATGACGTATCCCTCGCTATCGACTCTTTCACTAATCACCTCTCCACCGTAGTAGGTGCATCCGCAAAGGAAGTCATAGTGCCGGACGACCGGCGCCTTGTCATTCCAGCGGATGTGAGACGATTAGTGACTAAGAGTAAAGCAGTGACCCGACATTACGACTCCTACCCAAGCAAAGTAAACAAAACTCGGAAACGCCACTTTGAACGCATGGTTGAAAGTCGCATGTCCGAGTTGCGTGATCAGAGCTGGGGCGACAAACTTTCAAACCTCGTGCCGAGCCACCAGGCTTACTGGCATCTCGCTCGAGGTATGAAAGGTGTCGGACAAAGCGACATGCCCCCCCTATACAGACCTGTCCCCCTCGTCCCAGCGTTCTTTGACGAAGACAAAGCTGAGTGCCTAGCCGACAGCCTAGAGGCTCAATGCTCCCCCAATGTCGATCACGTAGACCAAGCTCACCTCGATACGGTGGACGCTGAAGTCGAACGTAAAAGCTCTGTGGTCATCTCTGAACTCCCCCCACGCACCCCAGTATCCTTCGCTGAGGTGACGAGACTGATCAAGGACCTCAAACAACGTAAAGCCCCCGGTGCCGACGGCATCTCTAACAAGGTTCTTAAAACCCTCTCCCCCCCTCTCATTCATCTCCTAGTCAGCATCTTCAATGCGGCTATGAACCATTGTGTGTTCCCTGACACCTGGAAATGTGCAAATGTCATTGGCATTCACAAACCAGGCAAAAACTCCTCTGATCCCACCAGCTACCGTCCCATCAGCCTCCTCAGCGCCCTGGGGAAGCTCTACGAACGGATCCTAGCGAACCGTCTTCAATCCCATGCCCGGGAACACCACCTTATTCCCGATGAGCAGTTTGGCTTTAGACCCAAACACTCATGCGTCCAACAGGTGCACCGCCTCACGGAGCACATCCTAGAGGGTTTCAATAAGAAACCCAAACCCCAATCGACGGTAGCAGTCTTCCTCGACGTAGCGAAAGCTTTTGACAAAGTCTGGCACAATGGCTTGATTTACAAGCTATACCACTTTGGCGTGCCAGAGCGTCTTGTGCTCACCTTACAAGACTTCCTAAGGGACAGAAGCTTTCGCTACCGCGTGGAAGGCACCCTTTCCACTCCTCATCCAGTCAGAGCCGGAGTCCCTCAGGGCTCCGTGCTATCACCCATCCTTTTCGCACTGTATACCAGTGACATCCCTCGCGCCCAACCCAAAGTTTTTATAGCCCAATACGCGGACGATACCGCCATTTATTCCACTGGCTGGCATGTAAATAGACAGACATATTTCGTCATTCAACGGGCCATCACCGAGATCGGTGACTGGTTCCGAAAATGGCGCATAGCGGTTAATCCAGTTAAAAGCACAGCTATGTGCTTTACTGAGAAAACCCGCCCCCGCTATCCGAAGCCACTAATTCTGTTCGATGAACCCATTCCCTGGGTGAGAACAACCAAATATCTTGGAGTAACCCTTGATCGGAATCTCACCTTCAAAGATCACATTAATACGGTCCGTAACAGGGCGGCCTTTGTCATGGGTCGCCTAAGTCCCCTAATCTGTAAAGAAAGTAAAATGTCTCTTAGTAACAAGAAGACACTTTACACTGCTTGTATCCGCCCCATCATGACGTACGCATCCGTAGTGTTCAGTCATGCTAGTGAGGCCCACCTACATAAGCTTCAAGCCCTCCAAAACCGGTTTCTTCGCAGGGCAACCGGCGCTCCCTGGTACGTCCGGAGCGCCGAGTTGCACTGCGACCTAAACCTTCCTTCTTTAGCGCAGTTCAATAAGGGCTGCGTCCGCCGACACTTTGATCGAGCCCCCCACCACCCGAACCCTCTGGTTGTCCAGGCAGCGAACTATTCGACTGCCTCATCCGACCCATACTTCAAACCCCCCCGTCGCCGACCACGGCAGGTATTGGACGACCCGGATGACCCCATCGCAGCCATTACGTTGGCAGCTTTAGCGTTGTCCGCAAGTCGTCCTGGTAACATCCCCAGGTGTGCGGTAATCAGAGGTTACACAATCAAACACCGAGCTCGCCGGCGAGCTCGAGGCAAAAATAAAAACCCGATTAGTGTCTCTCCAAATAGTCACAGAGCAATATTCAATAGGGCCCATTCTCAACGGTACAACACTGCAGTTGTACCGGGGCATTTAGTTCCGATTCCCCCTTTGTCTCTCGGCAGCGAGACAAGCCGAGGTCCGAACCACAGTGGTGCCCTTGAGCTCGCTGTCACCCCTCCCGATAGTAGCGTGGCGTTTTCGGCGCCCGCAGGAGACGGAGGTATAAGGCGCTTTTCGCCTTATACGCCCGTCTCAGAAGAAGTGCCCTCAGCGCTTCTTCCTCCTGGGCTATAAGAGGGCCTCCCCTCGCCCAAAGTCCGGTGGAGCTGTACGTCCGTATAGCGGTAGACAGCATCTATGTCCTCCCTAAAAAAAAAAAAAAAAAAAAAAAAAGTCAAAACGTAAGAGAAGGTTTTTTTTTCACAGAATTGACGTGATTTTACAAGTCTTTTAGGTAAGAGTCTGCCCGACTACAGCACCTCTTCAAAACAGGCTGGGTATTTGGGAACCATGAAGATTTCGACAGTCTTTTCAGTGAGAGCAAAGTTTCCATTGCACACGTTTATTTTTATAATGCTCATAATTATCATCAGCTGAAAGATATCTACACAATATCCTTCCTGATAGAACACCAAAATAATCGACTATTAGCCACCTGTAATTGGCATTGGCTACCCGTGACTCTTACGATGCCGTCAGTCCATCTAGTGGGTCGCCTACTAACTCTACGTCTTCCGAGGTAATGTGGTAACCACTCAAGAACCTTTCTACCTCATCGGTTATCAGTTCGTCGAGTAATATAGCCTACCTATACTGCTATTACATAACATTATTTAAACTATCAAGTTCTGAGTGATATGTCAGTGATATTAGTTATTGGCGAAATACCAAGTTCGGATTTTATCTCAAAAAGAATTTTAAGCTCATCTCCTATATCACATAGAAATATGAGGCAAGCCTATTGCCATGTGCGAGACACAGTTCCAGGCTCCTATATACTGAAAATTTCTTTGTCAGGAAAACTGATGACCCTAGAATCGAACGCAATACCTATTGATCAATACGCACCGCAGTTTTAACTGTACTGTATCAGCCGGATTGTTCACTTTTGAACACTGCCTCTCCCATTAAGGAAGGGTTTCCCTTAATCCCCACGCATGGCAGGCGTCTTGGGGATCGCGGCTTAAGATATCAGTTCCTCAGAAAGCGCTGCTGCCCACCTTCCGGTATTTTACCCTTAGTCGCCTCTTACGAAACCCAGATGTAGCAATGGGGGGATGAAATTCAAGCCCGGCACCCCACGGGGAACACATGGCTCCACATTGTGGCAGTGCGAGGTAGAATGCCATGTGAATTGCACGGTTGTGGACTTCTAGACGTCGACATGACATTTATGCAACATCCGGTTTTGTCGGGACGTCTGATAGCGAAATGCTGCTGCAGGTAATAAACCAAACAGTTTCTCGGAACACACTCCATAACAGAGGCGGTAGCAGAGTGATAAAAAAAATTCTACGCAGTGCAGGTTGTATCGCATTATCTCGGTAACTATTGTAAAATGAGGATAAAAAGTATCCTATGTGGTATACCATAACTTTCAGTGGCAGTCGTAGGAGGCGACGAAAGGAAACGTTCCAAAAGGTGGGCAGTAGCGCCTTCTGAACTGTAGGCCTTTGTTCAATGGCGGATGTCTTCCCGCTGCGCTGTTGATGTGGTCTTAGGGTGCGTACCATTTGAGTGAGATTCGCTAAAAACTCTAAAAACGATCACACTCCCAAAAAGTTTTCCACATGGGTCTTGGCGTTATTTTCGCCTTAAACGCTACATCTAATGTCAAAAGTGACAGAAGTGGCAAGTTTTAGTGGCATTCTTAGCGTTCTTATCCAAAAATGGAACGGGGATGACAGTTACAAACGACCACGTGATCACACCAGAGACGCAGAATGTGATCAAAATTATCGAAAATAACGTTTTTAGCGACTAATGGAACATACCCTTACAGAATATGTAGGTATAACAAATTTTATCCAAATCCATTGAACGTTGCGTTGTGAAAAAATTAAAACAGACGTACACACTTTCGAATGTAAATATACGTCTAGTATACATTATATATTCCCCGTGGGGTGCCGGGTTAGAATTGCACCTCCCCTTATCATCCCGTGGGTGTCGTAAGAGGCGGCTAAGGGAAAAATACTGGAAGATGGGCAGCAGCGCCTTCTAAAGAACTGCCATCTTACACTGCGATCCCCAAGCCGCCTGTCAACCGTGGGGATTATGGCAAATACCCCCTTAATAGGGGAGGCTGTGTTTAGCAGTGGACGGTCCGGCTGATACAGTATACGTTATAACATGGTTAAGCTTTTTTAATGCTATTTGTATGTTAAGTAGGTCAGCATCTACTTCCTCTTAAAGACAGGTTTGGTAATAATCGCCAACCAGCTAAACAAGTTTTATATAGATGCAGCTCCAAAATATTGATCTAAAACGTTTATTTTTCCTGTATTTACCAATCAAATATTTTGTTTATAAGCGTAGGTACTTATTTGTCCATCTAAACTCAAGGCAAGGTTTTATGCCAATAAAGGTATATACAAGATAGGTACAAATAACGAGAAAGTTGTTGAGTTATATCATGAAAGGACGAAGAATGAGTCAGTGACTTTTTTTTTATCTTCTCTTAGCTTCATTTTTAAATTGATATGCCAGTTCGATCACTTTGGTTGAGCTGTAGTCTAGACATTAAATCGCGTAACTAATGACGCCGGACTGCAACAAAACAACCATTCGACCATTTTGGCCATTATACTTTGCCTGTTTCAACCGGAATGTGCACTGCTGAACACAGCCTCCCCTATTAAGGAGGGGGGGTTTTCCATCATTCCCAGGCTTGGCAGGCTGATTTTAGAGGGACCGCAGTTTAAGATATCAGTAACTCAAAAGGCACTGCTGCCCACCTTCCGGTATTTTACCATTAGTCGCCTCTTACGACACCCACCGGTGACATTCTAGCCGAGCACCCCACAGGCCCTTATTATGGAGGGCACTATTACTATGTCTAATTTTATATAAATACTTATACTTCAACAGATTTCTATTTAAGGATGGTAGTCTAGTATGAGTGCATGCAGAGTGTCCTACCACCATGTTATAAAAATATCTTAAGTTTATGGTGTAAATGGTCCAAGGCTGTGTGAACCGCCATACATGACTTTGGATCAAGGAGAAGTCAAGCCAAGTCAAGTCTAAGTCTTTCTTCATCAACTCCCATCCTACTAGCGGTGAACCCTCGTAAGTTGACCGATTGATTGATCAGGGTTCACCACGTCACAATGGTGGCAATAGTACTTAGTAGGTTTACTAAGTCGAGTGGTGGGGCAATAGTAGTTGGTTTACTACATCGAGTGGTGGGGCAATAGTAGTAGGTTTACTACGTCGAGATTGTGGTTAACTTTGCAGGTGCAAGTCGACAAACAGATGGGCGATAGTGGTCCGGACACGTAATCACTACATCGTGATGTCGGGCACCGGCAGGAGGGCACTTAAGACTCTGCGGTGTAGAAGACCAGGGGAAACCACTGACTGTTTTTCCAAGAAACCGAGCAAGAGATCCGGATGCTACCCGGTCGAGTCCAGGTTATATGTTGGGAACTCTAAGGGTGGGAAGTATGCTACTGGCTTTACTGAGGTGAGTCGCCATGCCCAATGTAGACCTAATGCTTTGATGACAACAATGCAGAAGTCGATCACGTGCGATTTTGGAATAGCAGATAATGCTGGGTATATATACGGAATGTCAAAGGTATGATCTTGTCTGGTCTGGCTTTCTTGGCCTAATCTATGATTAGACCAAGAAAGCCAGAGATCATTGGGAAGGAATAAGAGCTTCGCAAAGTGGTAGAATGTCATAGAAAATAGAGTTATTTTTAACTACAGGTTAAACATTCCAGGTTAAATATTAAAGGTTAAAATATACCCTAACATCTTTATATATCTTCAAACAAAATCAATATTTATCGCATTTTTTGACTATAATTTCTAAATTATGATAAGCACTATCGCGTACTAAGCTAAAATCATTCATTTCCAAATTAATTTTAGTTAGAACTTTATGCTCCAATTGTCCAGAACAATTCAAATTTAACCGTCATAGATGTTGCGCGGTCATCAACCAGACTACTAGACTACAAGTAATGTTGTCGTGTAATGACTAGTAGGTACTAGTTGTGTGAATTGTTTGATTATAACTTAAGAAACAATAAACCAATCCTGGGGCATATATCTTTTTGTACTTTTTTTTTATATATGATAGTTTAGCCTTTGACCACTATCTCACCTGATGGTAAGTGATGATGTGGTCGAAGATGTTGTTCAGGCTAACCTAGAAGCACTGGCTCTCAAGGACAGCTGACGGAACACACTGTTAGGTGCTTGCCGACAGATTTTCTACTTGAGGGTGGCAAAATGCCCTACCAGCATGCTATAACGACTGCCATCCTAAGACAACAACTGGGACCGACGGCTTAACGTGCCCTCCGAAGCACGGAAACGCTCAGTAGTAATGTCAATAGCGATCACACATCAAACTAATGACCACGGCGGACGTTGCTTAACTTTGCTGATCGGTTGAGAACAGCTAAGTAAACTTCGCTACGAGCGCTTCAAAATATCTATATAGGAATTTCATTTTAGAGAATTGGGATTCCTTAGAAGCCTGACTGGCTATACAGTATACATTCTAAATCTCTGATCCAGAAAATGCGAGAATGAACAAGTCTGTATTATGTGAGTGTTCCAGCTGCAGGTCCTTGAGAGCCAATAATTCTTGTTTAAGCCAGTTGATCATCCTCGTCCAGGTCATCACATAACAATAGGTGATAAAAGGCTAACTTATCAGATGTAAAAAAAATTAAGTAAAGTAACACCATACCGTGCCAATAAACGTGTAATTTTACGAATGCTTTTAATGTCGTCGATTAAATCGCAATACTACTACTGTATATACTACTGTAATAATGTTGACACGAATATAAGAGTTTTTTTTAATCGTAGTTAGCTGAGCTGACCTATCTGCGAGCCCGTGTTGAATCAGTAAATACTTATCGTATACAATTTGATTACATCTCGTAAAAATAAGTTTTAACGCGTAGAATTTGGTTATAGCCTGTAAAACTTGATTACATAAAACTAGTAAGTATAAGTGTAAATAAAACAATAATGAGTAAAAATATTTTAAAAATATGAAGACAACATTAAGATAAAAAATATATCTAGTGGAAATTTTGGTTAATTTTCCTTTTAAGCCGACGCGACGTGACGTCATCGACACCACGTAGCCAAACCGGACGAGTTTTCGAATGGTGAAGGAAGAAGGAAGAATTAATCGAAAAGCCGGTTTACCTACTTTGCGTTTATGACTTTAAGTCGGCTCAACAGGAAAATTAGGCGGAATTGTCAGTATATATTTCTATACTTTTAAAGTGCTTTTCTAAAATATTAATTTGATGTTTTCTTAAATTATATATTAAAAATATTTGTAATCATTAGACAATACAGAAGTAATGCCTGAATTTCTAATTGTAAATTATACTATATAGCGCAAAATGTTGATATTAAGTTGGCGACGAAGCTCGGAACCTTCACCGTATGGTGGTAGGGCATTTAGCGAATGCCCGCCTGGCTAGCCACTACCCTCAAGTAGAAAATCTGTCGCTAGGCACCTGGTGTATTCCGGCAGCTGTCCTTGAGAGCTAGTAATTCTAGGTTCAGCCTGTTATCACCTTCGATCACATCATCATTTACCATCAGGTGAGATTGTGGTTAAAGGCTTACCTATCAGCAAAAAAAACGCGCAGTAATATATGCCACTAGCGATCACCCATCCAAACAATGACCGCAGTGGCCCGAGACGACTACGCAAGCTCTGTTACGACCACTTCAAATACCATATTCAATTTACGGAAATTTTATTTTAACTTCTATAAGCATTTGACCACTATGTCACTGGATTGCGTTTGTTGATGGCTCAATCCAGAGATCTTTCTAATACTTATTCATCTTTGGGTCAAGCACAAAGACTTCTTATGACTGGTAGAAATTAAAAATAACACTAGAATGACTCTCGAAAAGATAAGAATATGGTTGCCATAAAAAACTGGTTGTTATGTCATCAAAAACACGGAAATCATATTGTTGTTTTGTGTTGTCCGTTGATATTGCAACATACAAATACATACAAGTTTACACGTTATGGAATGGTGACCGATCTCTTAGGCATGTGACCCGCGTATGCCGAAGAAGCTTACGGGATTTTTTAAGAATATTTATGGATCTTAAAGTTAGACAAGAGCCATATATAAAATGGATCCTAGGGATCCTCCGAGGGATCTTTTTAAAGAAATTGATATTTTAACTTTACCAAGACTGTATATATTTGAAAATATTATGTATGTCCGTAAAAATTTGAGTAAATTTAAATTAAACAGTGACAATCACGATTACAACACTAAGAATAAAGATAAAATAGCGGTGCCAGTTTTTAGATTAGCAAAGACAAATAAAAGGTCCTTCTTAGGTAATTGTGTACGGTTTTATAATAAAGTTCCCAAACATATTACAACGGTCACAGAAGGGAAATTCAAGTTGCACGTGAAAAACATATTTATTAAGAAAGCCTACTACACAGTTTGTGATTACATATACAACATAAATGCCTGGACAATCCGCCTCTGCCAAGCTATCGCCTGCCACTTACATAATTTAAACAAATATTATATTAACTTTATTAGATAGTAAGTACGTAACACATTGTTAAAAATCGTTTAACAGAATGGCCCCGAGTTTCTTGCCCGTTCTTCTCGCAGTGGCTCTATATTTTTTTTTTTGCTGAACGTGGCAGTACAAAGTAGAATATTTCAATAGATACTAAAATTTGTAATTGACCTTCATAAGAGCGTCGTAGACGCCTAAATTGAATAAATGATTTTAACTTTGACAATGAAACGAAACCATTGATTTTTAACGAAATGTTACATGGTGGTTGTACAGTTTGCAGATGCCCACTAATACCCGTCTAGTAAAACATAATAATTATGTCGTTAAACTTTGAAAATTTGACGGCACGTTATGAGCACGTTATCTGCATGTTTCGAATTGTCAAAATAACGCGGTTCAATAACAACTACTTTTTTGGTATGGCCTCAGAGTTAATGGAAGAGGAAAGATACAAAGTATGTACCTCTTTACGATGAAGTGAACCTTCACTTAATTATATTGAGGTACCTACTTTTTTTACTTTATAGACTTTTAATTATACACCGTAGTATCCACATTGTATCGCTAGATTTTGGTAAGGCTAGCCTAGAATAACTGGCTCTCAAGGACAGCTGCCGGAACACACCGTTAGGTGCTTGGCGACAGATTTTCTACTTGAGGGTGGTAGCTAGCCAGGCGGACATTCGCAAAATGCCCTACCACCATGCTGTAACGACTGCCATCGTAAGACAACAACCGGGACCGACGGCTTAATGTGCCCTCCGAAGCACGGAAGCGCTCAGTGGTAATGTCACTAGCGGTCACCCATCCAACTCCTGACCGCGGCGGACATTGCTTACCTTAGCTGATCGAATAAAAACGACTAATCAAACTTCGCTACGAACGCTTCGGAGGAGCATTCGAGGTTAAGCTTGCCTTACGTCCAACCATTTCATTACAAACCAGCAAATGTGATTCTGGTCAAAGGCTAGCCTACAGTTTCAGTTGGACTATGGTCACATATACACTATGGTACAATGTTGGTAAAAGCTCGGAAGTCCAATCTCCTATCGTTTAACTGATAAAAGACCGTACATTATACTATCCCCGTCTCAACCGCCGATTCGAGGGCATCACGCTCTGATAACCAAGTAGTGTTTAATCTTAATACGTCTCTAATTGTACACCATACTACAAATCTACTCGAAGTAATATTCTAGATGAATTTTGGAGAATATCTTTGAAACGGCATGGCAGCTTAAAGGTGTATATTTAGTCGGTTTGAAGTGTTTTACTGCTACTATTAGTACTATTTAATATCAATCTTCGTGTGAAAATTGAAACATAACGAATGGCTTTATTGCACGTTATAGCTTTATTGGGTTGGATATAATAACAATTAGATGTTAACGTTCTTTTTTTAATCATACGGCGCCTTTGAGGTTTATATGTCTTAATATTTCTTCCTGGTTCATCTATTCGTTTGACTTTAAATCAACTTTGTTTTTTTATTTTTATTTTTTAGCACTCATTATGATACGGCGCCTTTGAGGTTTATATGTCTTAATATTTCTTCCTAGTTCATCAATTTGTTTGACTTTAAATCAACTTTGCTTTTTTATTTTTATTTTTTAGCACTTTTTATTATAACCTCTGTAGTGGTTACATATTGGAGCCGTTTGGTACAGAGACGCTCATCGTATTTTCCAAAATTTATCAGAGCGCTTATTGTGATCAGAATGCTGGCACTATTTTGGCTCAACGAATAAGCATTGCAATTCAACGGGGAAATGCTGTCAGCATGCTGGGCGTACGCTGCTAACTGGTAGTCGGCTGGAGCATTTGGACTGCCTGTCAGTGACAGTGGCAATGACTTAAGTATAGGTTGTATAAATGCTTTTATTGTAGTAGCTGTAGTGTTGTATATAGTTCGTAGTATTTTGTTAATAAAAGCATACTGCCTGTATTGTAAATAGGCTTTGTTTTTTATTGCGAATATGTCAACCTTTGGCCAAAAACTCACCTTATGGTAAGATATGCTGTGGTCGTGGGTATGCTAAAGCTAGAATTTCTGGCTCTCAAAGACAGATGCCGGAAAACACCGTTAGGAGCGTTGCAATCGATTTTCTACTTGACAGTGCTGCGAGCTGAAAAATGCTCTACCACCTGGTGAAGCTCAAGCCTGTGTTGGGATGCGAACCACGGACCTTCTATGTGGCAGTCCATAGCTGTTGCAACTGGGCCATCATTGCCTCACTGTAATGTGTTAATATTTTAAAATTTATATTTTTATCCTGTCCTAGTTCCTGCGTGTTATAAGGATATAATAGCTACCATCAAATTCTTAACCTTGATTTATTTTAAATCAGTTTATGGCAGAAAACAAAATTAAATTTTATTAGTTATTAAGTAGGTGTGGGTGTCGTAAATGGCCACTAAGACAGATCATGAACCAATAAAGCAACGTGTCACTACACTAACGTGGACTTGAGTAGGGTGTTGCTGTACATTGGATGCACAATATGGCTCTTAAAATCGGGATTACCAGGAAGGTAGCAACGTTACGGAGGCGTCTCATGACGTTAGATAGACGGTCGGCCACAAAGCCGAAGCAAAAACTTTCTCCAATATACGTTCGTGCAACGTATCCTAGCAACATGTACAGCATATTTGATCAAACCCGGGGTGGGTACCTACGTTAAATAATGATAGAGCTATGATGATGACAAATAAAAGAACCTTGCAAATCAAAGAGAGTACCTATGTAGTTTTCCATTGAGAAGACGCGGTGGTCTCATCTCATAGATGTAAACATACATACATACATACACAAAATCGCGCCTCTTTTCCGGCGTGGTAGGCATAGACTAAAGATTTCCACTTCCGAACGCTTACAAATCTCTTTCGCTTCATCTACACTCAATCCTTTCATACATAACATAAGTCATCATAGGTGTAAAGTTCCATTTTAACCTAACTTAGCTCGTATTATTAAAGGCATCTCAAGTATGCAGTTTAATGTATAACCAATCTGTCAAAACTGCATGTTAAAATCGATCTCAAATTTGAGTAGCATTGATGAATACGACCCTTATATACATAACTTCATTAAAATTAGCCCTCTACTTAAGTACTTAAGGAAGCTATAAAATTGTCACTAAGTACAAAAGATAGCAGCAGTATAGAATGAATTACATCAGTATCATCGTAGAATACAATCTATACATTATAAAAAAAAACATGCAAGATAAATTGTGAGAAGGCTGGCGTCCAAAAATAGGCTCTGATGTGAAGAACAATTATAAAGAATCACAACTAGCAGAATTCACAAATTTACAAAGAAAGGAAAAAAATGCACTACGAGCCGGATTCAAACCGTCTCTCTGGCCGAGACATGGTATGCCAGTTGACCTATCGTGGTAAGTAATTTATTGGTGAAATGTATCCTTTCGTTCCTATTGTTTAACAGTCTTAAAGAGAAGGACGTTTAAAATTGATTCATTTTTATGGAAAAGATCTTATATAATAGCTAAAAGTGGCATAAAGGCAACCCAATAATAACACAAGGGCTGACCGTCACTATAGATAAGAGACATAAACAAAATATTTTTAATAATATAAAAAAAGGATTATTTCAAATATTCTAAAAAATACTTTAGTCAATATTTTAGAAAAACACTTAATATTATACAAATATATCCCGTGATCCGCCAAACTTTCTTGCTAAGCCAACGTGGCGTCATAAACGGCACGTAGCACAACCAGACGAAATTTCGACGTATTTCGCTTCTACACGAAGCATCATCAGGAGGTTTTAACTCTTCGAGTGTACAATCGAGAAGTATCGAAAAGTCAAGACCTCCGTTGATCAAAAGATGTCAATTTTGTGTCTCTCTTTTTGCATTCAAGACTCCATAATTAGCAGTGCCCCTGTTTCGCTGGCTTGGTGCATACTCTTGAGCCTAATTATGTAATTTGTTACTATCAAATTCTGATTGAAATAAAAAAATTCAATTTAGTCATTACATATTCACTTTTGTTACTAATTTAAGCGTTTAATGACTAATGGGCTTCAGTAAATAACAGCTTTGATTTGTAACAAATGAAAATACGTAATCGCAAAAGCACCATTTTCCTGTGTTTTCTATACGATTTTATTGGTAACAAATTGCATAATTGGGCAACCCTAATTATTTAATTTGTTACTAACAAAATCTGATTTTAAACAGAGAAGAATTGCAGTTTTGCGATAACGTATTCACACTTGTTACTAACTCATATGAACTAATATAATGCAATAAATAACAGCTTCAGTTAGTAACAAATGTAAATATGTAATCGAAAAACCAACAGTTTCTATGTTTTAATCATATTTTGTTGTTAGTAACAATTGAATAATTTAGCCACTGCTTAATCTGTGTGACCTTTACTAGAGATTTTATATATCATCATAATAAGTTTCGTTTATACTATAATGACCGCCTTGAAGCCTATGATGGCATTGAGGATGCTCACGAAGATCACTGAAGCATTAAGAAGACTTATTCAAATGGCAAGTTAATACAGTATAATTACGTAGTCACAATTATTTACTGGCTTTTATATAGACATTTTCTTGAATTGGACATACTGTGAGGCTGTGAGTTCTAGAGTGGCCTACCTTTATATTTTTATTGCTAACAGGCTGGCTTTTGACCACTACTGTATCAGCCGGATCGTCCACTGCTGAACACACCCTCCCCCATCATGGGCGGATTGGCAATACGCTTGACAGCCGTCTCGGGGTCGCAGTGTGAGATTCTTCAGAGAGCGCTGCTTCTCACCTGCTGGTGTGTTACCCTTAGTCGTCTCTTACGACAACCACGGGTAGAGATGGGGTTGACATTCTAGCCCGGTATATGGTATATGGCGCTCGCGGCCTCATAAAATGAGCTCGCCACACAAGAGATCGCAGAAGCTACCGCTGAGCACTCGACCTGATATATGCATGCTTGAAATCAAAATCGACGTATTATATCCTGCTGCTTTTAATAGTTTAATTTAAGATATCTATATCAACCTTTATTTTGACAAATTTTTAGGACATTGCTATTTAGGAGGTTTGTCGGCTCTTTTAAAAAAATCTTACGCAGTTTTTTTTTTCAGGTTATCTTTTAAACAATGTAGGTCTTTGACCCCGTCTTTATATCTTTAATTTTGACAATAATAATTGAACTAAGTATATTTATAAGTGATAATAACAGGCTTCGATAATTGCCTGATTTGTAGCGTCCTTCAATAAACAGTACCATGCACATCGGTCGACAAAGTGGCAAGTAAACACCGTACACCAGATGACCTTCGCTGGATATAAATGGTCCCAGGTACCCAAACTCAACTAGTTCCTTCGAGCCGGATCATGCTAAATATTAAGGTACCTCTGAATGTCGGACAGCCCAGGTCAACTCACTCTACAAATTTTGTAGGCTTCCAAATATTTCATTATTTCTGTAAACATACTCGTAACTTGAGCCGATTATCCCCGCAGGCACGTCAGACTCCATTTAAAATTGGTCGTCTAAGCCCCGACAAGCTACCACGAGAACCTACTATTCTTTAGTCAACTGAAAAAGTCTTAGTAATGCAATGATGAATGACTTACTTCTATCACACCAAAGTATCAAAATAGCGTAAACTGAGCATGCATAAAATTGAGGTGTAGGGCCACCACAACTCAACTTGAGGCTCATACATTTCAAAATCAAGCTAATTAACATCAAATAAAAAGCTTAATAAGAAAACAACAAAAGTATCGAGCAAAACAAAAGTACTACGTTAGATCTAGCAGAAATCTTCAAAAACATGCATCTAGCATTCTACCACAACAATGAACGTACGTCCAATAAATGGGAGCTTCGCCGTGTCTGATTTGGCCACCACACTGGGCGCCCCCAGCACGACGATGGCGATGGCATCGAAGAATGAGGAGTGTGGAGCAATGACGAGCACTGGGGCATCACGGGGGTCGGAAGCCACGTGCTCCTTGCCGAGGACCTTGACCCGGTGGAAGCCTGCCACGTAGACCACCAGTCTCATGTGGGACAGGATGGAAAACCGGAGCTTACTGTGGAAACAGCGAGCTGGGTTAGTCCTACATTATTAAGAGTTAATTTATTCATACGATGAAATATATGACAGAGGTCTAGAACTCCTAATTGACAGGTATGGCAAATTAAAGCTTTACTAAACTATAAAACTGATAGCAATATCACTACATAGTATACAACAAAGTCGCTTTCCGCTGTCTGTCCCTATGTATGCGTATAGATCTTTAAAACTATACGCAACGGATTTAGATGCATTTTTTTTATTAGAGAGTAATTCAAGAGGAAGGTTTATATGTATAATACATTCATAATATACTAAAGAAACAATGATAAATTTAGAGGTGTCTAATTTTATGTCATGAGTAACCTCTAAAGAAAACATGTTTATAATGTCTAATGACAAAAAAGCTGTCAACATTGTATGTAAAGATATTTTTTTGTATATTTAGTATCTGTGCGAAGCCGGGGCGGGTAGCTAGTTACAATATATTCTATGAAATAGGGCTATTTTTTTATTATTTGGCTACGAGTGAAGGGTGTTCCTACTGCGGCTCGTTCATAAATTGCTATCGTCTCTTCCAGCATTGTAGTTCTGACAGTGTTTTGGATGCACATACTTGTACCATGGGCTGAAAGAGGCGGGTCATTTGACGTAACGGTTTCTATCTACTATAACTTTTAATCAAATTACTTCAAATTCATTTACAAGTATAAAACCAATTGCAAAATTGGTCTTGTTTGTAGTACAACGCAAGTGGTACTATAGATGTCGCTCCATCCCAATACGACGAATAAAGAACGATAGGAAAGATTTGAGTTATGACGTCATGTCATGTTAGCTCAATTGGTTAGAGCATACCCCGGCTCAAGGGGTGGATGGACGCGGGTTCGAATCCCGCACATGACTTAAATTTTTCCTATCGTATATTTGTGATTTTGTAATGTAATCCGCATAGCAGGCGTTATTGCAAACTAACAATATTAAAATCAAATTACTTATTGTATATTTGTTTTTTTATCTCTGCTTTGTGCTAAATTAGGCTACGTCGGCCTGCAAGAGTCCGATATCTGTTTCTTGTTAATCGGTCATATTATCAGTCATGAAGAATATTCAAGGATATTCACGCATTCAATTGATACTCAGTGTCTTCACTCGAGCACAGAATGCTGAAATTTGATCTGGATTAATGTAATCATTATAATCATAAACTATTATGAATGAAGACATAACTTCGTTTCCAAATTTAGACACAGTCACAGATGACACAATCCTAAATGTCATGTTAATTAATTTTGCTGGTACGTGGCTCTGTCACGGTAGATATCTATACTTCTATACTAATATTATAAAAAGGAAAGTTTTTTTTTTATGTTATTGTTACGGAACAAGCACGAGGCCCACCTGTTGTTAAGTGAACTTACCTCTGCCTATAACAGACGCATTTCGTCAACGACGAATTGCACTGTGCCCGTCACACTGAGACGTACAGTTGTTAGGTCTCATGTTCCTGTAATTTTTCTGGCTCTCAAGGACTGCTGCCGGAATACACTGTTAAGTGCTTGGCGACAGATTTTCTACTTGAGGGTGGTCGCTAGCCAGGCGGGCATTCGCAAAAAGCCCTTCCACCATGCGGTGAAGCTCAAGCCCGCGGCGGGATTCGAACCATGGACCTGCTGGACGGTAGTCCATAGCCAATGCCACTGAGCCATCACTATTTCAAATTAATAATTTTGTATGTAACGAATAAACTTGAAAACTACAGGACCGATTTAAAAAAAATCACTATTAGAATCCTACACTATCATAAGCTATAGAGTATTCAAAAACTTAAGAATCCATTTGAAAACTTCGATAATGTAACCCAACGTTAGAAATACCGAAGAAATCGTTATATCGCGTACGCTGCGGAAATTGTTGACAATAGAGCAAAGTAATGTACTACAATATCTACAAAAAAGTCCTCAATACCTTTATTACAGTTCTAACTTTAACACAATAAGTACTTTTTATATGTTTCAATTTAATATTTTTTCTTTAATACCCATGCATAGCCGGATCGGACCGCTAGTATAGAAATAAAGTCAATTTGTGTAACTTCTGTTGAAGCTCATTGGTACAATAATACTATAATATATTTTAATAATACCTAAAATAACATTCCAATGATCCAAGTCCAAATGATAGATGGGTGGAAATAAATTGCACAGATAAAAAATTACGAGTAATCGAATCCATAATATAATTATAATCAATTAAATTTATGTCTTATAATGAGGCACTGTTGTTAGGTTATGAACTCTCTCAATTCAATCAAGAATACAAATCTAGCAACCGTTATTACTGTAGTTACATTTCAAGTTATATGATTTATCATCGAATAAATGTTCTTTTAAAAGAAAGTCCTTTACTTTCTCTTTGTCTAGAGTGTTTTATCATTAATCAATATTAATAACTATAATTTTGCAATCTGATTGCTAACTTCGCAATAAACTAATTTGGTACCCAAATTTATATACACGAAATGGTTTGCAAATATATTATTATAATTAAATATATGAATTGATGCTTGCGTACACTTTTTTATGGTATTGTGTCGGAACACGGACGAGGCCCGCCTGATATTAAGCGAACTAACTTCTGCCCATAACGAATGCATTTTGACACAAGTGACGAATTACACTGTACCAGTACAGTTTTTACGTCTCATGTGCCCGTTATTTTACCGGCTATCAATTTGGCGACAAATACTTGATGGTGGTAGCTAGCCAGGGGGCATTCGTAAATTGCCCTTCCACCGTGCGGTGAAGCTCAAGCCGGCAGTGGAGTTCAAACCATGGACCCGCGGCAAGCTATCGGCCTTAGCTATTACCGCTTGATCATCATGCCTTCAAAAACGAATGCACTTCAAATGCATTTGAAAAATAAGGCGGTGGCCTTAATAAACAGCATGGGCTGTGGAAGAATATACCTATAATCCTTTTTTTTGTTTCTTCTATACTAAAAATGATATGTAATTAATTTAAACGTGCTGTCAAGTGCTGATAATATGCGCTCTTTAATCTACCGACTTCAAAAAAGGAGGAGGTACTCAATTCGTCTGTATTTTTTTTTTTTTTTTTATGTTTGTTACCTCATATCTTCTGACTAGGTGAACTGATTTTAATAATTCTTTTTTTATTTGATAGCTGATGCGTGCCGTGTGGTCCCATTTAAATTTCATCAAAATCGGTCAAGCCGTTTTTGAGTTACACCCCAATAACTGAAAAGTATTTTCCTATCTTGATGAATTCTCATCGAAGCTCAAATTTGGTGGTAAAACAGTATTATTTCCTCCACGGTATAAGATAGAAATAAAATTTTTGGATAGGAAGATAAAACGTGCATTATGCTGCAAACTAAAAAAAAACTAGTCTTATTTTAATTTTGTTAGGTTTGCAATAACGCCTGCTATGCGGATTACATTACTAAATCACAAATATACAACGAAAAATTTAAGTCACGTGCGAGATTCGAATCCGCGTCCATCCACCCCTTGAGCCGGGGTATGGTCTAACCAATTAAGCTAACATGACATGACGTCATAACTCAAATCTTTCCTATTGTTCTTTAACCATCGTATTGGGATGGAGCGACAACTATAGTAACACTTGCGTTATACTACAAACAAGACAAATTTTGCAATTGGTTTTATACTTTGTAAATGATGACGCAACCGTATAATTTTAATTTTGTTAGGTTTGCAATAACGCCAGCTATGCGGATTACATTACAAAATCACAAATATACGATAGGAAAAATTTCAGTCATGTGCGGGATTCGAACCCGCGTCCATCCACCCCTTGAGCCGGGGTACGTTCTAACCAATTGAGCTAACATGACATGATGTCATAACTCAAATCTTTCCTATCGTTCTTAAACCGTAAATGTCATTAATAGTAAATGACAAATGATCCCATAAGGAGGGGACTAAATATAATGATCACCATAAAATGCTTGGATACCCTTAGTTCTTTTACCAAAAATTGTAATCAAACACCAAATGTTGTAGATGATCACTAAATCTCAAAGCCATGTTTAGGTGCGACGACGAGCGAAGCGAGGAGGAGCGTTAGGTTACTTGCGACCACAACAACGCGCGAGCCGAGCGAGCATAGCGAGCGTGCCGCGGCAGCGGCCGGCGATGCGCTAGGAGAATTACAGCCAGTTTAATTTTGATGATAATTTACTACTTTTGGCGATTGTTAAATATTTAAGGGATCCTGTTGTATTCGCTTTAAATGAAAGTCTTCAATAACTGACTTGATATTTGTATTGTCCTTTGAACATAGTTTGGGTTACACAGCACTTAAAAAACTATTTTTATTAATTTATTTTGTAGGAACACATATGGCATGTTGGTTGATGTGAGACGAGAGTGAGACAGCTTTACTTATTTAATATGGCAATAAACAGTGATCAACGCTGAAGATCGACGATGGCAGAATCATCTCATCAAAACTGGAGATTCTGAGAGAACTTGAGAGGTTTTATGGACAGCTATACACCTCGACATGAGAACCCGTTGTCAGTACAGCTCAGGACACGAGAGCTAAACTGACCCGACACTACACCGAATACATCCCGGACATCAGCCTATACGAGATTAGAATGGCTCTCAAACAGCTTAAGAACAACAAGGCGCCAGGTGATGACGGAATCACGACAGAACTTCTGAGAGCGGGTGGAAAACCAGTACTCTCAGTCCTCCAGAAGTTATTTAATTTCGTAATCCTTGAAGGTAAAACGCCAGAAGCGTGGAGCAGAAGTGTAGTGGTACTGTTCTTCAAAAAAGGTGACAAGACCTTGTTGAAGAACTACAGGCGCATTTCACTTCTGAGCCATGTTTATAAGCTGTTCTAGAGAGTCATTACGAATCGTCTTGCTCGTAGGTTTGATGACTTCCAGTCTCACGAACAAGCCGGGTTCTGAAAAGGCTTTAGCACCATAGACCACATTCATACGCTCCGCCAGATTATACAGAAGACTGAGGAGTATAATCGGCCATTATGTTTAGCGTTTGTGGACTATGAAAAAGCCTTCGATTCAATCGAAACCTGGGCCGTACTGCAGCCTCTTCAGCGATGCCAAATTGACTATAGGTACATCGAAGCGCTGAAGTGTTTGTATAGAAACGCCACCATGTCGATTTGACTACAGGACAAGAGCACAGAACCAATCCAACTGAGGCGTGAGACAGGGAGACGTTATCTCTCCGAAACTGTTCACAAATGCGTTGGAGGACGTTTTTAAGCTCTTGAAGAAATAATTCGGCATCAACATCTATGGCAAATACATCACTCACCTTCGTTTCGCCGAGGACATAGTCATAATGGCAGAGTCACTTGAGAAACTCAGTATAATGCTCAGCGACCTCAGTAGAGTCTCCCAGCAGGTGGGTCTTAAAATGAACATGGACAAGACGAAAATTATGTCTAATGTCCATGTTGCACCCGCACCAGCAGTTGTTGGGAACGATACGCTCGAAGTTGTTGACCATTACATATACCTGGGACAGACTGTCCAGTTAGGTAGGTCCAACTTTGACAAAGAGGTCGCCCGAAGAATCCAACTCGGATGGGCAGCGTTCGGGAAGTTACGCGACATCTTCTCGTCGAAGATCCCGCAGAGCCTGAAGACCAGTCTTCAACCAGTGTGTGTTGCCAGTGATGACTTATGGCACTGAGACGTGGTCCCTAACTGTGGCCCTTATGGACAAGCTCAAAGTTACTCAACGAGCTATGGAGAGAGCTATGCTCGGAGTTTCTTTGCGCGATAAAATCCGGAACGTGGATATTCGGCAAAGAACCAAAGTCACCGACATAGCTCTCAGAATTTGCAAGTTGAAGTGGCAATGGGCGGGCCACATTGCTCGACGAACTGATAACCGATGGGGAAGAAAGGTTCTCGAGTGGTTACCACACTACACCGGAAGACGTAGAGTTGGTAGGCCCCCCACTAGGTGGACTGACGACATCGTGAAAGTCGCGGGTAGCCAATGGTTACAAGCGGCTAATAGTCGTTCTTTGTGGCGCTCTATGGGGGAGGCCTTTGTTCAACAGTGGACATCTTCCGGCTGATGATGATGATGATGATGATGAAACAGTGATCATTTACTACTACTTTTTGAGAGCCAGTACTTCTAGGTTAGCCTGAACAACATCTTCGACCACATCACCACGTACCATCAGGTGAGATAGTGGTCAAAGGCTAACCTAACAGGCATAAAAAAAAAACTTTTGGGTTAACAATACTAAGAGTACTTAATTTTGCTTAAATAGGATAGCGAGATGTTAAAACTTTGATTCTAAGTTTACATTAAATGGAGGTTAATTTTAGTCTGTTTTAAGTTACTATATCTGGTGGTAAGTTAAACATAAGCCTATAAGTAGCAAGGTTCACTAAAAAGGGCGAAATAAAAATTATTACCAAAAAAATAGAACCGACTTCAACACTCAAATGTGTGAAGTAACTTGTCGAAGTCGGTACCATGACGGTTCAAAAGTACCTATCATCACAATATTGTGCGCATGGTACCGACTTCGACAAGTTATTTCACACATTTGAGTGTTGAAGTCGGTTCTATTTTTTTGGTAATAATTTTTTTTCATACCGTATACATTATTTATTTAATTATTTCTTGACAATTATATATTACCTAACGGCTTATGATCGTGTATCCAGACTTCATCTTGAGTTACTTTTCATTACCTTGTTTCTATAAGTGTTTTATATTGGTTTTTATTACACCAAAAATCGTATAATGTTTTATTTTTCATCTACACATTTTTAAGACTTAGGTACGGTGTCCGGCTTTACAATTCGTCTGTCCCATACACACCTGATCGAGTTTCGTAAAATGGGTAGATAATAAAGTGGGTTAGTTAATCGAAACAAAAAAATATTCCACAGAGCAATCATTTTTATCAAATATTTCAAAGAACTTTTCACCCCTGTTTATGTTAAGTTTCATGGGTGTTCAGAATCAGACCCAATTACCAAAACACTTTTTTCTATGCGCCCCAGTCACCTCCTCCACAGCATGCTTGAACGCAGCTAGCGCATCTTAGGGCGATAAAAATCATTATGATTTTATTTTAGGGAATAAAAATGTCACTTGTTGCTAAATCAAAGCAATAAGGATGATTACCCCTTTCACGATTCCTTCCTCAAGTTGGCCGACCTCCTTTGAAGTAGCTGAACCATCGGAACACAATAAGAGCCTTTTCCAAAATTGAAAACTATCAAAAGATTCTTTTGGTTTTAGGCGACATTTAAAATCGTAAAATATCGTTACGCGGTAATGTTCTCGAGAGTTCCATTTTCCCTTGAGTAATTTGCTGTGCATTTTCCAGTGAGACATTATAATTATATTTAGTTCATACGAAAATGTGGAGGGCGATTTGAGTTTAAAACTTTTGTATTTTATCTCGTCTCACTTTATTTTAAAATAATAGTTTAAGCGGCCAGTGCATAAAAACTCTTTTCTAGAATTTTCTGAGTGGCCTGGTACTAAGGGATGAATGGGCCTAAAGAGCATCATTAAACCTCTAGCCTCAAAAGCATAAGTTTTGTCACCCACAACAGACTTGTTATTAGCTGACTAATTTTCATAATTTAATCTTGCCAGGTTCGTCCGAGGAGAACAGTCAACAGAGCCATCAACTCGGAGAGTTCTCGCAGTTCGTCCCAATTTTTTTTTTTTATGTTATTGTGACGGACAAGCTCGAGGCACACCTGATGTTAAGCGTACCTCTGCCTATAGCAAATGCATTTCATCACAAATCATGGATTGCACTGCGCCCGTCACTTTGAGACATAGTTGTTAACTCTGTGCCTGTAATTTCGCTGGCTCTCGAGGACAGCTGCCGGAACACATCGTTAGGTGCTTTGTGGCAGATTTTCTACTTAAGGGTGGTCGCTAGCCAGGCGGGCATTCGCAAAATGCCCTTGCACCATGTGGTGAAGCTCAAGCCTGCGGCGGGATTCGAACCATGGACCTGCTGCGCGGCAGTCCATAGCCAATGCCACTGCGCCATTACTGCTTCAAAAAAATTTGCTGACTGTTATCGCCACACTTTCCTTTTCCTACTGCCACGAGCCCGTTTGGGAACAGCAACGGGCACCGGCATCGTTATCATCATTATTATGACAACAGACCACTATCTGATATCATCTCCTATACATCTCAGCGATAGTGCATGTATCTAATCATGCTTAGAAATATATTTTAACAATGTCATCCAAAATTATTACAATATTTGTAACGTAATGACAGGTAGCTTAGCAGAGACGGATTCGTCCAAGCATTTTTGTAGCTATAATGACAAACAGTGGTATGTTTTCTAAATTGAAATTTTAAAATGAATGTCGTAACTGCCGTGTTAAAGGTTTATAGTGCGTTTCGATTGACGGTATGAACCTTATGTCAATTGCAGTTTGTTCGAGTTTCAGACTTGGCGTTTTTTATATATGTATATAGAAGGGTAAACGTGCAGACAGCTTATCTGGTGGTAAGTGATCACCGGCATCCACAGACATCCATAATACCATAGTTCTCGAAGATTTGTTGCCGGCTATTATATAAAGAGATATAGTCTCTTCTTGAAGACTCCTAAGTGAACGAATTTCTAATATATACATTAAAATTATTTCTTCTGCATGGTGGCAGCTTAGGCATGGTGGAAAAACTACAGGGGGGACCAAAAGTTCGGTGACATTTCAAATAGTCATAAAATAAATACAAAAGTAGACATGAGATAATAATTGTTTATTTATTATCAAAGTACACAAATCGGGGATTTATTTTTTGAAAATAACGTCGTCCAAATGTGGTCCTTGATTATTTTGGCACACCTATAACCTAGAGCGGAAATTCTCCATCACCGCCCGACAAGTGTTTGGAGAAATTTTATGAATTTCCTCGCGTATATTTTCATTTAATTCTTCAATAGACAATCGGTGGGTTGTTATTAAAAGCTGTACTTCTAAGGTAGCCCCAAAGGAAAAAGTACATTGGTGACAAATCCGGGCTGCGGGGTAGCCAGTTAATGTCACCTCTTTGACATTAACTGGCTACCCCGCAGCCCGGATATAAAACATACCTCTTTTGGATATGACTTTTGAAACATATTTGTCTCGATCTGGTATGGGAATATTCCGCCCATTAATAATCGTGTTATTCTACCGTTTACTTTACCCTGTACGGTTTCAAGGACAGCTGCTGAATATTGTTTTTACTTACCTTCAATAAAACTACTGCTTGAGGGTTCAGTAAGAGGACATGGAATTTGTAAGAGTGCTATTGTTGTCGGCAGGTGTGAACTCTATTTGCTATGTAACAACAGTCAAATTCCTCCAAAACTGGCAACCACGCAGCGCAAAGCTTACTTCGTAACTCATGAGGAGTTTCTCAAGGTAACCGTTTATTTAGGTACACAACAAATGGATTCCGATTTCTTATCGACTTCATCGCTTCATGATAGTTAAAGAGTTTATGTTTTATAGACACGCAATGTCGTAAATGCTAGTAATCCTAAATCCTAGGATTGCTTAGTAATTAGGATTACTGTCAAATATACATTCAAGTGCGCATAAAGTCGCATGGAGCATGGCATGGAGGAGGGTTCATAGCATTATAGGGACCTATATTTTTTTTTTGTAATAAGGTTAGCATACCTTGGCTTAAAGGGTGGATGGATGAAGTTTCGAATACCGCACATGACTTTAAAAAATTTCCTCTCGTATATTTGTAATTTTGTAATGTAATCCGCATAGCAGATGTTATTGCAAACATAAAAATACTAAAATTATAAGGGTGCGTCATCATTTACAAGTATAAAACAAATTGCAAAATTGATCTTGTTTGTAGTACAACGCAAGTGGTACTATAGATATCGCTCCATCCCAATACGATTGTTAAAGAACGATAGGAAAAATGTGAGTTTCATTATGACTTATTGTCATGTTAGCTCAATTGGTTAGAGCATACGGCTAAAGGGGTGGATGGACGCGAGTTCGAATCCCGCCATGACTTTAATTTTTCCTCTCGTATATTTGTAATTTTGTAATGTAATCTGCATAGCAGGCGTTATTGCAAACATAACAATATAAAAAAAATATCTTTCTATTGATTTGAATTATATTTTCAAAAGCTTTTATTCTATTTTAATATCATGCTTTTTTATAGCAATGCGGGCGGGTGCTTTACAATATGGTGACAGTTATCTCGCGCGACATGCTACCGGCTACCCTGACTGTTGTCTATGAATAGCAATCTGTTTTTTAGTGCTAGGTATATGTTATATTAACCACCACTACTCATGGTAGCTAGCTCTACTCCAATATGTGCACAGAATATCTAAACAGTAGTACTTCAATATATGCTTCAATTATAAAAGCTTCAATGCACAGTTATCAAACAAAACTGTCGTTGTTTTCGACCTTTTACTGACGCAACTGTCAAGTTCAGAATTGCTCCTCATGCTATGGAGAGAGCTGTGCTCGGAGTTTCCTTTCAATGTACTTTATGTCTAGAGTGAGGAAGTTCGCCGAAGGCAAACGCGGGCCTTTATAACTATCTATAACAGTCCGTGTTCCAAATTTTAGCGTTGTAATATCAGGCCAATATTGCTCCTCATGAAAAGTAACACAACCTTTGGTGCAATACTAATCAACCATACAATCCATCGGTATCTAAAACATAATTTTAAATATATAAAAAGTGAAAAAGAAGCGAAGAGATTTTCAAATTGAATCGTGACGACACACCCGGTTCGTTAGCGTTGATATGCATACTAATGGTTGATACTTCAAAAACTGTTTACAGTACCTGTAACCTACTTTTTTTTTCTTCCTCCATGGCCCGAATACGCCTGTGTTGAATAGCTATAGGACCAAAATAACACCTACAGTAAACAAACACTGACCACGGCCATAGCAGAAATATGACGCGGTTTCTGACGTCACTCAAAGCCCACGAAAAACAGTGGCATTCATAACAGTGCAAATTTATATTAAATGAATTTAGACATTTCCAGCAGTATGTGATTTCTAAGCTATAATGTTCAAAAACGATTTGCATAGTGAATTAAAAACCTGAACTCTCTAACGCCGCCATTTGGAGCTCTTAGATATATTTAAAGACATTATATCATCGATTTCGTCATGAATGATAATGTTTCCTTGTAGGTATAGTTACTTAATAATTGCAAATGTAAACGTAACGACACCCGGATACAATGTGCATCTCGTGATGTTCCATTACGCACTTTATTTTACTCTTTTATACATTCACTATAATAGCTTAAAGTCCACCTTTCATTATTCGAGCCCCACACCGCACTCGATCTCGCACAAATCCTTCAACCATTCCGTCGTCACCCCCAAACTACACTAGACGAGCCCTCAGTCGCTTGTGAACCTTGGTGCGCCTTGCACGTATAACTTCAGACGTTACTTTGCGAAAATCCATAAATAGTAACAATAAATATTTTAACAAAAAGCAACCGACTCCAATCTTAAAACGCATTATTATGGGTAACTCAAATACATACTACTGGTAAGATCTCACTCAAATTTAAATGGGACCACATGACAAGCTTTCAAATATAAAAAAACATCAAAATCGGTACAGCCTGTAAAGAGTTATAAGGTAACACATACAAAAAAAATACACTTGATATGAGAACCTCCTCCTATTTTGAAGTCGGCTAAATAAATATATTGTGGCTATTCCGCCAAAATTATTACTTTAGTATTTTCATTACATTTGAAGCAGTGATGGCTCAATGGCACTGGGTATGGGCTGCCGCGCAGCAGGTCCATGGTTGGAATCCCGCCACGAGCTTGAGCTTCACTGCATGGTGGAAGGGCATTTTGCGAATGCCCACCTGGCTAGCGACCTCCCTCAAGTAGAAAATCTGTCGCCAAGCACCTAACGGTGTGTTTCGGCAGCAGTCCTTGAGAGCCAGTGAAATTACACGCACATGAGACTAACAACTATGTCTCAAGGCGACGGGCGCAGTGCAATTCGTGGATTGTGACGAAATGCATCTGTTATAGGCAGAGGTTAGTCCACTTAACATCGGGTGGGCCTCGAGCTTGTTCCGTCACAATAACATTAAAAAAAAACATTTTTATCACTGAAAAGAAATGGTTAGTTCGCCAGTTCATTTGTCGCCAGGGTCCTTTCCTTTATTTATCTATAACTGAGCTATCCTTTGACGACTGTCTCAACTGATGGCAAGTGATGATGACGTCGAAGATGTTGTTAGGTTTATTTTATGGAATAGGGACGGAACATGCTCGAGCCCCATCTGAGGGTAACCTCTCCCTGTAACAAATGCATTTCGTTATAAGTGACGAACTGCACTACGTCCATTGCCCTAAGACATACAGTTGGTAAGTCTCTTCTGCCTGTAATTACTTACTTGGTCTCAAGGACTGCTGCCAGAACACACTGTTAGGTGCTTAGCAACAGATTTAGCGAGCCAGGCGAGAATATATGAAATGCGATTTTTTACTTTATGATGGTAGCTAGCCAGGCGGCTTTTCGCAGAATGCATTACCATCATGCTTTATACCGACAACCAGAAACAGGGAAGCACTCAGTAGTAATGCCACTAGCGGTCACCCATCCAAGTCATTAACGCGGTGGATGTAACAAATGCAATTCGTTATAAGTGACGAACACCACTACGCCTATCGACCTAAGACATACAGTTGGTAAAACACCACAGTTTTGGTACCTGTGCATTGAATCACATATTGGAGTACACTATTGTAATTTGTAGTACACTATTGCCTAATCAGTGCACATATTGCATTTATTACGCTAGTAAGGTTAGATACCATAAGGATAATGTATTAGAGATCTTTCAATCTCAAAATGCACGCTGCTCCAATGTGTTGACGCTTACTTGACAAATAATGTATAGACGCAATACACGCTGCCTCGACAGTGTTTATATTCGTCAGTCATCCTGGTGTGTGTGCTGAGTGCAAGGACGTGTCCGAATTCAAAATAAAATCACTGCAAGTATACACATTTAAATAATCATGTTTATTGAGGCGTGCATTTTTAGGAATCGAAAAACCTCTAACTACATAGTTGAGGAAGTAGTAAATTTGTCCCATATGAAAAATGAGTTAGCATTAGAACCATTACCATAGGTCTTGGTTTGACCGGGACGGTACCGGTTTTAATCCCTGTCCCGGCGTCCCGGCCGGTTTGCATCAACGTCAGGTCAAAATAGAAGCGAGAGCGCCGCACGTTTTATAACAAAATTAAGCATGATATACAAATCCACTAAACGTTCGGGCCCACCCAGTACTTTAAATTTTTTATTTTAAATTAAACATATGTATATTCTATTTATTTTTGTATATATGATTTTTGTATGTTGGCCTTGTTCTTCGTAATTTTGCTTATAGACTCAATAAAAATGCAAAATAATGATGCGACAAGCAAAACAGGCCAAAATGAGCCTTTTGCTGTTCTGTGTCCCGGTTTGGCTCTTCATAATAATTATTGTAAGCCAAGCCATAATCTCTGAAACTATTGAGTCTTAAATGTTGTGTACAGAATTTATAGTTCTTTCTTGTATCAGTAAATTAAAATGAAACAGACTTAAAAAAATGTATATTGCTATAGACTCTCCACCATGCTGTTTATCGCGCACTTGATTGTTTTTGGCACTAATCATAATTAACTAAGCACTCATATATCCTAATTACAAGCATTTATGACATCGCGTGCCCAAAAACATAAACCAGTTAACTATAAGAAAACGCAATGCATTTTATTGTATACCTGAATAAACGGCTACCCTGAAGAACTCTTCACGATTTAGGTACATAGTTGGCTTTGCACCGTACGGTCATTCGGTTTAGAGGTTTTTTTGTTGTTTTTTTATGATGAACGGGAAGAAAAGCTCCTATAGAAAAATAGGTATTTTAACAAAGTGATGCTGTCTCGCCGCCAAACGCCCGAACCGTTTAGTGCGATAAGGACCATTGCAGCTTCTTCAAGTTTTGACTTTCTGGGAGAAAACTTTTCCCTATAGCAAACATTTATCAAATCTAAAAATTATGGTCTTATTTTATGACACACAGAATAAACTAGGTTTATAGGTTTCCTTTTTCTTTATTTATCATTATTTTTCCTATAAATAATTCACAAACTAAAGATACAAGTTTTGAGAAAATATCGGTACTTAAATACCCATTAATTCAAATTCCTTTAATTAAATAATAAACATCGAAACTTACAAACCTGGATATTGATAACATCTATAACATTTCCAAAAATCATCATAATCGGTGATTGTTTAGGGGGTAGAAACGTTTTCTCTTTTTGTATGAAAATTCGAGACTTCCCTCCAGTCTTAACAGATTTGACTGTAAATTGTGCTTCTGAACTAGTAAATAGCCCGTGGGGTGTCGTAAAAGGCGACTAAGGGTAAAACACCGGTAGGTGGGCAGCAGCGCCTTCTGAGGAACTGTTATCTTACACTACGTACTTATCTTAAGAGCGTGGAGATTATGGCAAATGGGGATGTTGTTTTCAGCAGTGGACCATCCGGCTGACACAGTAAGTACCCAGTATATAGTGTTTACACCTACCTACCTCGCGATCAAACGATCGCGATCTTACGAATTTCGTGTTTTCTTTATGCAGCCTTTCTAAAGCAGCTGTTGTTTTATTGATGATATAAACAATACACAGCAGCTCTTTTTGAAACCGTGTGTACAGCGTACAGGGTAGGGTAAGTGGTAGAGTAACACTATTGGTAACGGATAGTTTTTACTATACAAGAATATTCGCAGAAATACCCGACGTTGCTGAAAACGTAAACAAACATTTTTGTTCTGCTTATTTATCTTGAATTTTAAGATCGACTAGCTATTAAGCATCTCTGATCGAAAGGATACTATGTCACAGTAAACGTCTACCTATATACTACTACTACCTACTCTATACACATTTATCTGTACTAGTCATCGATTTCATTTCTTTCGTGATGTCTTACGGCGCGTACATAAACAAAGATTATGGCTTTTCGAAACACGAATCACGTGACGTACATTTGTCTATAACTCAGAATATAAAAGTATAGGACCGATAAAATGCATTTTTTTACCGCTACTTCTAGAAATATCTTGCCAATTTTATCAATATTTTGAGCGAAAGCTAGTTAATTATAGGTTTAACTGAACATGTTTCAAGCGCTTAAACTTCTTAATTTCTTGGCATTTGAGATAGTTTGTAAAAATAGTTAACTTGTAGTTCCCTGAAATATAATTTAATCGAATTTCTAGGCCAATATATCATCTTTGGGTCAACTATTGGCACAAAATATCTAAACTTCCGGTTTTGAACTCTTTCTGTTTACTTGCTAGAGACTCGCGACAAACTAGGTCGGACAAACAGACAGACAACGGAGTCGCTCATTAAGGGGGCGATACCCTGATTCAAGGTCCCTTCGAAGGTGAACTCCTCTCCAGAAGATATTTATTTGAATTCAGGAAAAATATTTGTTATGTGCGGTCGGTTTAGCAACAAATCTCTGCTGAAGCGTTAGAACCTGCTTCAATATTGGTAAATGCAGCTGTATATACATAAATTATTGAAACTCATCAACGACAATTATTTTTTACCTATAACTTTCGCTAAAATGTGACCAATGACAATACCGGTCTTTACATCGGCAACATGTAAGTGTTTATTTAACGCGAATAGCCCGTCGTCATCTTAGTATAATTTTCAAAATCTGACAATCGCCATGTGAAAGGTATTACATATTTTCTCTAATTTTCGCACATTTCGGACTAACCAGAAGGTCGTAGCCGCCACGTGCAACGCGCATTGAAATTGAACTTAATTTATTCACATTTTGTTTTATTTTCCGTCTCAAGCTCCTAACTGATCGGTATCGCTGCATTAATATGTCCGTATGACCTTTCTTTTGGTACAGAGTCCTCAAAATCAATTCAAATCAGACTGCAAGCAATCCAACAAAGATAGATAGACGCTAGGATCAAAGAAAAGATGGATAGTGGTGCATATCATCATACAAGCTACATCTTAAAGAGTACTGTTCTGAGCAAGGACTGGTCTCGGTGAATGGCAATGGGTCTGCACTTTAACGTGAGTCCTAAACACGACAATAAAATTTATTTAACCAAGAACAACCGACTTCTAACATAAAATACACCTTATTAAGGATAACTTAAGTACTACTAGTCAGATATTACTCAAATTTAAATAGGACCACATGGCAAGCCCTAGCTTTCATGTTTATATTATTATTGTTTTTATAAAAATCATGCAAATCTGTACACCCAGTAAAGAGTTGCGAGACTTATGAGTTATGAGGTAAAATACACAAAAAAATACAGTGAAAGTGAGAACCTTCCCCTTTTTTGACCGAGCGAGAACTTAGTTCGAGCGAAGCGTCTCTGCTTCAACTTAGACAAAAATGCTTTGGTATGTCCGGTTGTTCTCCTCTACAGGTCGCATTTCTCAACCGATTCTCACGAAATTTTGTGAGCAGGTTTGATAAGTTCATATAATTTTTTTGTCGATTCAGTTTTTGGAAATTTTTCAAAATGACGGAGATATACATGATAAGATGTTCAAAGTATGGACGCCTGTGCTTAATTTAATGGCAATGTCCTGATACACACGTCATCGACAGTTGCCTATATAGTGATAGGCTCTCTCTCTCTTCAATTGTAAGCTATGCAAGGGTAGACTCGCGAGGTCTACAGCTCGGAGAGCCACTAGCTTAAGTTGGTTAAAAGTAAGACATTCAATAAAAAATGTTGGTGACACCGAGTATGTATGTACTAAGATCGACCAAAGACTAAATCGCTGCTCCATTCGTTCCGGCCTCGTAGGATTTGACATCTACCTTCAAGCATCACTGCGTCTGTATAACGACCTAGACTTACTTATCTGTAGTTAGCTATGCCTAAGTATTTACAGATTTTAAATGTTCATATCGTCAGTTAATTTGATCGAGCGAAATGACGACGCCATTGTCGCAAGTGGGATATTTCCGCGTTTGTAAGTACAACGTTGGTAGAGTATAATATATTTATACTAGCTGACCCGGCAAACGTTGTTTTGCCATATAAATAATTTAAAAAATAAGGGTTGATCGTAGAAGGGTGAAAATTGAGGATTGTATGTATTTTTGTATGTTGTATCATAAAAAAATAGAATTTAATTTCTATTTTTAATTTTGTCTAAAAAGTAAAAAAAAAAAATTTAAGGGTGGACTACCCCTAACATTTAGGGGGATTAAAAATAGATGTTGGCCGATTCTCATAGATACCGGATAAGCACAAAAAATTTCATCAAAATCGGTCAATCCGTTTCGGAGGAGTATGGCAACGAAAACTGTGACACGAGAAATTTATATATTAGATTTTTATCATATTAGAATATTGGACTGTCTGTGAGTCTGCAATGACGTATAGGTTGTCTAAATGTTTTTATTGTAGTAGCTGTAGTGATAGTTCGTAGTATTTTGTTAATAAACCGGCATACAGCCGGTAAAAAAAATATATTTTAATATAATTATACCTACTCCTAGTGGCCAGAGCCCGTGGAGATCGATCCGGGTGTTACAGTACAGCTCTTAGTGGGGCGCAGGGATAGAATTGCAATATAAATCTTACTGTGGTATTCGTAAAAAAGCCGAAAGGAATTTTTTTTACAAAAAGATCCAACCTTAAATATAAAATACGCATTATTATTAGGGATAACTCAAATACTACTTCGTTAGATCTCACTCAAATCTAAATGGGGTTACATGACAAACACCAGCTTTCGAATGTAAAAAACATCATCAAAATCAGTACATCCTGTATAAAGTTTTGAGGTAACATACAAAAATAGACAGTCGAATTGAGAACCTCATCCTGTTTTGCAGTCGGTTAAGAATACCAGCGCCTTCTGGACAAATGCGATCCCTAAAACGTCTGTACAGCGTGGGGATTATGGAAAAACCCCCTCTAGTGGAGAGTGTCATGGCTGTAATAGTATTATAATATTTCTCAACATTTCATTATTTTTATTACTATTTTTTTCCTATAGCTATTATCTTAGTATTCTATTATTATATATTAGGTACAAAACTTATCAGAGCACTTTGTCGTTGCAACACGTGATCAAAATGCTGGCACTTATATGGCTCAACGTATGGTTATTACCATTGCAATCCAACGGGGCAATGCTGCCAGCATGCTGGGCACGCTGCCAAATGGTACTGGGCAGGAGCATTTGGACTGCATATAGGCATGCAATGACCTTTACGTTGCCGTAGTGCTTTCGTTGTAGTGGCTGTAGTATTTAGTGTGTAGTGTGGTGATCATAAAGGCATTAAAAATATATTTAAAATTATGTAACTATAACTTTGAATGGTATATGAAAGGCCATGAAATTAAAGGATTTCAAAATAAAATAATACTCCTATTATCACGTTTATGGTAAGATTAATTATTTAATCGCAGCAGTATTGAACTCTGTGAGCAATGAATGTTATTACGACAAAGTACAAAACATTATTGTTCGGTGGATCGTTACGCTAACGCAAAAGGTGCGATGTAAATGTATGTCAAATCGTTTCCATCGTTAGTGCCCGCTTCGTATTACTTTCCACTAACTTTCTAGCTAACCTACCACAATGCTCCGGTGGCTTAGGTACAGGTTTGATAAAGTTTAAATTATCTAAACTAATATAATATAGGGGCAAGATTTGATTGTTTGTTTGTTAGTATGTTTGTTTGCATATACAATAGACTCTGAAACTACTGGACCGATTAGGATGAAATTTGTTATGGAAATAGTTTGAAACACGGGGAAGGACATAGGATAGTTTTTATCCAACGGCGCAAAAAGAGGTTAATGGTTTTGGGCGATAACCGATATACCCGCGGGCGGAGCCGCGGCAGAAAAGTTAGTCAAATATATAATGAATAGATTCAGGCGTTACTTTGCAGAAATCAATATTTAATAATAACAAATATTATAAACATATTTCAAGAAATCATTAAATTAATATTTTAGTAAAACGCTTAAAAATATATTTAGTGACAATTCCGCCTAATTTGTTTCTCGATCGAGCATGCGCTCGAAGAATCAACTCGACACCCACAGAAGGATGCTTTGTGTAGAAGCGAATGCGTCGAAAACTCTTCCGGTTTGTATGACGTCACGTCGGCTAAACAGTAAAATTAGGCGGAATTGTCACTAGATATCTAATTCTAAAATAATAATATATTTTTAACTTAAAATATGTTTGAAGTATTTCTTATTATTTGATATTTATGTTTATTACGTAACACACTTATAAAGGGATATATGTATTAGCTTTTGAATCTATAGATGGCTTTATTAGTTTTGTTAGTTACCACTTACATACGTGTTATGAACCACGGATCAGAATTCGTTACAAAATTATCGAGTGAAATGAAAAAAATATTGTAGAAATTAGATGAAATATCGTGTGACACGTCGTTATTATTTTTATGGCATGACACTCAAATATATCGTGGATCTATGATAATTATCGCATGTCGGGCAACACTGCCGACACCGTTCTCCATTGGTCATAAACTTATAGACTGTTGCCAGAAAAACCGAAGATAAAAAATTATTTTCACGTGCCATTTAGAGATGGTAAAGTGATCAATCGTCGTATCAAATAAATCGATATCAATGAGTTTATCATAAATCGAGTCGTCATTCCATCATTGCATCATCAGCCTAGTAAGGCATATTGTAAATTCCCGCCTAGCTATAATCCTCAAATTCAATCATGTTGACCACTAGACTTTAGTTAACAACTTTGACCACACATTTTATTTACATTCAAGAAACGTTCCTCTTATTACCTTTTATTTGAAACGATAACCATAAACTATGAAATAAAAAAAAAGCTTGATTTTTCTACCCTACCAGCATTTTTATACAACTTAAAAGGGCATAATATAATACATACATATTATAGAAGATATTTCAAGCGGACATACGTATACCTACCTATTCAGTTAGTTAAAAATTATTCCAAAAGGAAAATTACCATCATAGCCTGCAAAAATGTTGAATTGGTTAACCTTTCCAGTAATAAGAGGAATAAATCAATGGCAAAAGGCTAACACTAACATGGTAACATGAGAATTGAAAATAGTCAATTTTATTATTAGTGTTTCAAGTTTGACTTCTCTTTTCGTTTTCGAGAAGGAAATACAATATGCTAGCAATAGCTTGAAATATCAACAAAAAACTGTAACCATAAAAAAAACAATAATAAGGTTTTCTTGCATTTGTGGGGTATATTTTGAAAAATAATCACTTTAAAATTATCTCAGGGATTTCAAGTCGTTTTAAATTTAGTTTTAAACATGCACAGTTTGTTAAGTACTGAAAACAAAAAGCAAAACATGAACAAATAATATGTCAAACCAATTGCATTTAAATGTATAACCACAAAACGTTATGGCATCTCCATATTATATTCTGATCTCATTGATTTCCGTACATGCAAAATTAATATATGCTATTATTTATAACCTAATATATTATAAATGATTACATAGATATTGATACATTAAAAAATTATAATCTCGATAAAATCAATTGAAAATAAATAACTAATTAGTCTTCGAGTTTAGATAGTGATAAAAACTTTAAAGCCTGTCATTACCGCAATTAATTTACCAGTTCCGTAGCGTACCGTCATTGACACAAATTCTAGTAAACTCATTACTGCAGAAGTATTTTTACAACAGTAATTTTGGCAACTGACACTCACTTTTATTATGCCATGCAATTAACAAAATCATGATTAAATTTTTTTATTTGATTTTGGCTATGGCTAGCATTAAAAAGAAAAGATGCCACTAGCCTTAGAGATCATTTCAGATATTAAAAGTAGAGCGTTTAGTCAACTACTTTACTATCAAAATTAATCTATATAGGTGACCGCAGAAACTGCTTTTTCTGCTTTCATTAGATTAAGTTACCTGATTTAATAACCTTTAAAAACTTTCTCAATTGCAAAGTTTAATGACTTTCTTTATATAAAGATACCCCAAAAAAATAAATATATTTGTACTCTCCTCAAAGAGCTCTAGACGCACATTAATCATTAGTGTTTTTTCTCGGCTTTCTTTTCATTTGGTAGATGGGGATTGGGGGAGCGCAAACCAAAAATATTTGATTGAATTTGTAATTGCAGTTCTCAGTTGGTTTCGGTTCATTTCAACATGTTACAGCAAATAGAAAATTGCCCACAAATCCTTTTTATATATCCTATATATAGGTAAATATCCTATGCACAAATGCAAATCATTGGCTACTATGTTTGTGATACAAATCGTTTAAGATCGTGACTTCCGAGGCATACTCCATTTTACACTTTAAGTTAAGAATCTAAAAAAACTATTTGATATTATCCTAATAAAATAAGCGAGGCTATCTAAGCTATTGCACTTATCGTGACCAATTACTTATCATGATAAATGTACGCTTAGATAGCTGCAGCATTGCTTATTATTAGTATTACGGGTACACAACGAATCATTACATGACCTTGTTATTGACCCTGAACTTTACTTAATATATTTATAAAAAAAACTACGTACAATGTAACAAAAGTTATTGTTATATGACATTGGATTCACTTAAAAAGGCTCTTTCAACAGAATGATTTGGCAACGATCTAATTCTGAATTCTACAAAAGAGTTATTTTGACTGCATTTGTAATAGTTTCCTTGACTTATATTTTGAAATTCATAAAAACTAGAAGTAAATTTGAGTTTATGAATAAAATGATGTTTATTTAGTATGAAATGTGTAATGTTTTATAACTGAAACATGCACATATATTATTATATACGCTTGGTTACGTTGGTGATTACGTTACATTTATTACATTTTGCAATATCTGCACAAGAAATTTAGTTGAACATAACTTACAAAACCATAGTTCATGAGAGAAATAAGTATAATATGGAATGATGTATAAATAAATGAACATCATAGTAATAAAATTAACCCACCTTCTCCATCCAGTCATAGGCTTCCGCCGCAAATCGTCTTTGCTGAGTCCATAGAGACCAATGCAGGCAAGAAACCATGCGGTAACGATCAGGTAACAAATGACAATCACACGAAATGGTAACAGTATTACTGTGAAAACTGCCGTCTGGAACAATGAAAAAAAAAAACATTAAATTAAATTGTTTTTTTTTAGAGACATACCTGTTAAGTCTCATTTTGCCTGTTATTTCACTGGCTCTCAAGGACTGCTGGCGGAACACACCGTTAGGTGCTTGGCGACAGATTTTCTACTTGAGGGTGGTCGCTGGCCAGGCGGGCATTCGCAAAATGCCCTTCCACCATGCGGTGAAGCTCAAGCTCTGGGCAGGATTCGAACCATGGACCTGCTGCGCGGCAGTCCATAGACAATGCCACTGAGCCATCACTGCTTGAGTTTGGTTTAGGTGATAATTTTTTTTTTAATATTTTAATTTATTGACAAGGTCATTACTATGTTAGAAGACTTGATGATTGCATGATTGCATAATAACCAACAGAGAATACCTTAAATGTGCTCAATGTAAAGTAATCTACGACTTGATTTGCGGAAACGTATCAGATGCCCGATTTCTAAGGATGACACCAGAGCACAAACTTGCATGGCGATGTACACCGTGTATTACAAAAAAGCCAAAGAGTGATAATACAAATACTCCAGTGGGTGTCCACTATCACAGCGATGCCGATAATATTACTTTACGAAAACCACGAGGAAAAGTCATAACTAACATAAAAAAAATATCATCCTTTAGTGACTCCATGGAGAACAGCAGCTGCCTATTAAACGATACTTTACGCGGCAATGATACCACTATATTGAATAAAACTGAAAATGAGCACAATTATTCTTTAAAACTTGAATGTGAACTCAAAGAGATGACTAATCATCTAGCGAAAGCCAAAGCAGAAATAAATATTTTACTGCGTGAAAATACTGAACTTAAGCAAACAATTGATTCACTAACAAATAAAACTACTGAAAACTGTGAAACAATCCTAACTGATATAAACCTACGCAATAACAGTTTCTATGAACTCAGTGTAACTTCTACTCCCATATTGGCAAAAACAACAGAAAATTTTATAGAGGTAACGAAAAGAAAAAGAAAACAAAATAAAAACAAGTCCGCAACCACTAGCGCAAATGTATCAAACTTAAATAAAAACATCATAAAAAATACGTTACCAGCCAAGGTTCGATTTGAAATTAACCAAAAATGCAAGACAAATGGACGCTGGATGCAAGATACTCAGTCAACAATCAAAGAACGAAAGGAAAATAATCAAAAAGTGCATATCACACCTAGCATCACTATTATTGGAGATCAAAGTTGCACTGACTTATCTTCTATGCTTATTCAACTGCGTGATAAACACCGTAATACTAAGAATTATCGAGTTATCACATACAGCTACCCCAAAGCACCTGTAGATTACATATTTAAAAATGTTAATATAGACGATCAGCAGTTACACGAAGATGATTGGATAATTCTGTCTCTGGGAGCAAATGATACCAACCCTACTAAACTTCTGATCGAGATATCATCATTTTTAAAAAGATTTAGCAAACAAAACGTAATTTTAACAAATGTAGCAAAAAATTCACACTTAAATGAGGATAAACTAAATCAAAATCTTAAAATGATTTCGAGTAACTTTAAAAAGTGCCACTATTTGCACATGTATATATCACAAAATAATAAAATACCTTATCTAAGCAAAACATTTAGCAAACTTCTTAATGATTTGATTAATACCCACGACTATAAAACAAGTTTCCTGGGAAAAAACATTACTAAAACAATTAAGAAACAAGGTAGCTCATGTTTGAAGCGTGGAACGATACCATACTATTTTAAGAAAATAAACGAAAAAATAGTATTACAGAATACTAGTACTAAGTGTGAAAATGATACCAAATATAAACGGGGTACAATACCATTTTATTTCAATAAGGTTAATGCTGTGAACTCGTCATCATGCAAGCAACTTTTTCGTGACTGACGCAATAAATCCTACCCAAAACCTAAACAGCCCCTTAATCCATAAATCCAAAAACTTATTTAGCATTTTGCATTTGAATGTTCGAAGCCTTAAATCTAAAATAGACAAACTAGAAATTTTAAATGACGAACATACATTCGATATTTGCTGCTTTTCTGAAACACACTTGCGAGATATACAAGCAGATGTTATACAACTTGATGGTTTCAAAAAAGCTGCTCACTATTCAAGAAAACTTAAAAAACAGGGTGGTGTTAGCATATATATTAACCCCAACATTCACTTTACAAAATTAGATTGGGTATCTGATATGGCCTTGGAAAGTCACTTTGAAAGCTGCGGTATAATAATACCTGAACTAAATTTTATTATCATATGCATATATCGAGCACCCAAAAGCAACTTTTCACTTTTTATTAACACCCTTGAAACCTTATTAATTAAATTAATGCGGAAAAGATATAACACAAAAAAAATATTTTTACTTGGTGATTTTAATATAAATATTTTAGACAAAAATAGGCGGTCTGAAGAATTTCTAACCACTTTAAAATCTTTTAAACTGCATCCTACCTTTACTGATCCCACAAGATATACTTCACATAGTCAAACCTGTTTAGATAATATTTTAACGAACGTAAAACAATATAAAGCAGAAATATTAAATGTTGGTATATCTGATCATACTGCTCTAAAACTACAAATTCAAACAAGTATAAGCTTTAATGAAAAATACTGGTATGTTGTCAAAAGGAGAGTTGACAGATACTTAGATATATTTTTTAAATATCTGTATCAAATTAGTTTTTCAGAAGTGTATGATAAAAATAACATAAACGAGGCTTTTAATAAGTTTATGGAGATACTTACTTTAATATTTGAATTATGTGTTCCCAAAGAAAAAATTAAAATTAGTCACTTTAAAAAACCAAATTGGAAAACCAAAGGTATTATATTATGCAGTAAAAAGAAGAGACAAATGTATCTTAATTCCATTATGACTAACAATGAGAAATATATATATACTTACAAAAGATACTCCAAACGATTAAAAAAAATAATAAATCTGTCAAGAAAGATAGCAAACATAAGATATATAAATAAAAGCACAAATAAAACGAAAGCAACTTGGGGACTTATAAAACAATACACAACTTCAACAAATACAATACGAACGACCGTAAATTGTTTAAAAGTAAACAACGAAGAAATAGTGGATCCTACTCGCATAACAAATTTATTGTTAAATCATTTCACAAATTCAAGTAGTCAGCAATGCGTAAATAATGCCAACAAGAATATCAATCAGCAACATCATAAATCAATTTTTTTAACTCCTGTTGACCACTCTGAAATTATAAAGATTGTTCATAGCTTACATAATAAAAAGACTACTGGCCATGATATGATATCAACGCAAGTAATTAAACAATGCCTACATATTATCCTTGACCCCCTTATTTATTTAATAAATCTGTCACTATCGACCGCTTGCTTTCCGGAACATCTCAAAATAGCTCTCATCAAGCCAATTTATAAAAAAGGCCCTAAATGTGATATAAATAACTACAGACCAATAGCGCTTCTGTCCTGCTTTTCAAAAATCTTTGAAAAAGTTATCTACAATAGACTCTCATCATTTTTTAGCTCAAACAATACAATCAACATTAATCAATACGGCTTTCAAAAGCAAAAAAATACTTCCTCCGCTATTTTTAAAATGCTTAGGCGAATAAGTGAGGATATAAATTTAAAAACACCCGGCGTTGCAGTTTTCATTGATTTATCAAAGGCTTTTGATTGCGTAGTACATAGTATACTATTAAGTAAGCTCGAACATGTTGGAATTAGAGGAGAGGCCTTTAAGCTCATCGAATCATATCTACAAAATAGACATCAAGCTGTAATCTTGGATGTTTATAATAAATCTACAAAAACTATCGAACAAGTACTTTCAAAATCTGAAGTTATGTCTATAGGTGTGCCTCAAGGTAGTATTCTTGGGCCATTATTATTCCTCATATATATAAACGAACTACCTCAAATAACTGACCATTTATGTATAATGTTTGCCGATGATGCCACTATATATATCCCAAAAAACAATAAAAATAGACAAGAATTCGAAATGGAAATTAATAAAACATTAAATAACATAGGTACTTGGTTACGGAACATAAATCTTAAACTTAACGTAGAGAAAACTAAAGCTATTCAATTTAGAAATTATAAACAACACCCATTACAACTGGACATTTTCTATAATGGCAGTAAAGTTAACATTGTAGAAGAAGCTAACTTTCTGGGTGTTAGTATAGATAATAATTTAAACTGGAAATCACACATTAAGAAAGTAAATAATAAACTATCACAGTACTGTTACGTGTTATCGATACTTAGCAACATTTCATCTAAAAAAATAGCAATGAACGCCTATTACGGTTATGTTTATCCTCAATTAAGTTATGGAGTAATATTCTGGGGAAATTCAGTCGATATTGAATCATCATTTATTTTACAAAAGAGATGTTTAAGAATTATTTTCAGACTTGAACATACGGACAGTTTACGTGAGGTTTTTAAAAATAATGATATCCTCACTATTACCTGTATTTATATATATGAAATCTGTATGTTTGTTAAGCGTAATGAAAATAATTTCTTTGAGACTAAGTCAAGCCGTTCCGATATATTAAGATCCAAACATAAACATAATATATGTATGCCACAAATTAATAATAGCATGTTTCGCAATAGCCCATATGTAATGGCTCTATATGTGTATAATAAACTACCTACTGAAATAAAAATATTAAAAAACAACACATTTAAGTATAAATTAAAAGCATGGCTTATATCAAAGGTGTATTATGATATGAAAGAATATTTCAACGATTACTCCCGGTGCAACTGTAAATCGTGCAATTCTAGTTAAGTAATTAATACATTTATCTATATTGTTATTTTATTGTACACTAGATTTTTATCTCCTAGTTAAGTTTTACTAAATGTAGTAGTGATACTATAATTATTGAACGCTCGCAATGGGCAGACTGTTGATACTAAATTATGACATAACCATCTCTATGTACCTACACAGTTATTCAATAAAAAATTCTGATTTCTGATTTCTGATTTCTGATTTCAAAAATCTAAGGCAATAATGTACAGATAAATGTAATTAATTGTTGTTTTTTGCATCAGGCTCAAACCTGTTATCGTGACCTTTCGATAACATCTCAGTTGTAACATAATCATTTTTTTTCTATACTTATATTATAATTAGACATAAAGTTTTCAATTTACATGTTTGATGAGGGTAATCTCCGAAGTCACGGATAGGATTTACAAAAAAAACTTATAAAGCTACCCTATCTCTGAGTAACATAGACTATGTTATTTTAAACGATTATTAAGGAATGTGGAAGAAAATTCGCTTTTAACATACTTAATTGGCGTGCGCTCACTATATGGTTTAAGATAAGATCGTAAATAATGTAGAAAATATAGGTCTCTAGTATGTGTGTACAAAAACTGCCGCTGCGGTATTTATCTAACTTTCGTGTGTAAGCCACAATAACGGTTCAATATTCAGCAAAATTCAACTGTAGTATTAAACCAAACAGTTACTTTAAACTCTCCCCCTGTTAGATGCAGAAGATGGCCGAGTGATCTGGTACTTGAGAAGAACCCAGTGGAGAGCGCAGTACTCCATGTGAGGCCGAACTTAAAAACCGTCTCACCATTCCGAGCATACCAAGTGTCTTAGAGGATAATTTCGCCTTCCCTTCCAAGAGCAGTTCTGAAGTGCTCTTAGCGGACCTTGCTGTTCTTAACCGATCCATCAAGTTAAGCAACGTCCGCTGTGATTTTGATGGGTAACCGGCATAATACCGACATAATGGCATTACTACTGAGCGCTACCGTGCTTCGGAGAAGACGTTAATCCGTCGATCCCAGTTGTTGTCTTAGGATTAGGATTTAGGTTACAGCATGGTAGTAGGGCATTTTGAGCTTTGCTAGCCCTCAAGTAGTAAATCTATTGCCAAACATATAACGGTGTGTTCCGGCAGTTATCCTTGGTGACCAAATCTAGCTTAACCTGAACAACACCTTCAACCACATCATCACTTACTATCAGGTGAGATAGTGGTCAAAGTAGCTCATTAGCTACTTACCAGCTTCATATAAAAAAACTAGTATTTCGAGCAGTATCTGTAAACGCAGTCGCCGGTTGACCTCCACCTACATCATCATGGAGATGTTCGCGTCCCCATCTAAATTCTCCAAACCACGAATACACAGAACTGCGACATGAGCCTTCATCACCAAATGCCAATTGAAGTCTCTGCTAACTATCATGTTAACTGAAGCCATAGTGATCAATCGTAAAAGTATCATGGAGCGATAATTTTCACGAGTTAAATTCATTGTGATAGCGACATAGGAAAGGATGCCACAATGAGAAAACAAATGACAGTCTCACAAATAAAAAATTAACATGTTTCTAGAAAGTTCCATTTTCAAATTCCATAACTGCTTTTATAGTTTCGAAAAAGGAGGATGTTCTCAGTTCAACTGTATTTTTTTTGTGAGTGTCACCTCGTGACTCTTTACAGGGTGTACCGATTTTGATGTTTGTTTTTACATTGTAAAGCTATAGTCTGGTTTTTAATTCGAGATCAAAAATGTAAACAAAGAAATGTCAATATATGTCATTGTCAAACTGAGAGGTCAGGGTATTCAATAGTTTTTCTTCAAAAATATTCTCACAAGTGTGGCTATTAAAAACAAAAAAATCTTACAATATTTTTTTCAGGCTTGAATATATGCGTAAATATGTACGCGCATATAAAAGTGTTTTATTGTTTCATAATAATGCAATAAATTATAGCATTAAATATATTTTTTACATTAAATGCTCCACCCGTTCCCAAAATTAGAAAAAATACCAAGTACTTGTAATTTTTTTGCACGGTTAACACCTTTGTTTACATTTTTGATCTCGAATTAAAAACCAGAGTATAGTGCTTTTCATGAGGTCCTATTTAAATTTGAGTGAGATCTGACGAGTAGTATTTGAGTTATCCCTATTTATGCGTATTTTATGTTTAAAAAGGTTTTTTGTTAAAATTTTTAAATTGTTATTGTGATTGGCTAGTTCCTGAAAAAAATTGTATGCCCCACGTACTTGTATAATGCCAAAGTGTTCACTTAGCAGGTCTTATTTTTGAGGTATTTACAAGTTTTATCAAAAATACTTTATATATATTTATATAATATATATTAGCTATATTTTACTGTAGAAATACATATCGCGTGAAAGTTTTATTTTTTAGCCTTTCATAGTTATATTGGTCTTTTAGTTTTTTAGAAACCTTTTCCTAATTAATGGAATATTTTTGCTAGACGAGGAATTATTTTTTAATGCAATAATTGTAGGTCGTGTATATAAAACTATGAATCTAGGCCATCACACCAAGTGGTCTGCGCATTAGCAAATATCAATTTACTATAGTATACTGCGAACACATAAAGGTTTGCAAGAGTTCTAAATCGTGTTTTTGGCTTATTTTGGTATTAAATTCCTTAAAACCTTTTTAAAACCTTTTGTACTTCTTGCCTCACCGTTTGATGATACATAAATTAAGTAACAAAACAAGTTTCAATTTCAATTTAATTATTTTATATGAACCTGTAACTACTGGTTTAAATTAAAAAGAATTATAACTAGTCAAAATTTATTAAATTTGTCCCTCACTAACTGACTTACCGATCATCAAAACTCTAATGCAGAATGCTAATAGCAGACATAGCAGCTTAAAATTTTGAGTATAATTAGTGTTTAGTGTATAAATCAAGGAAATACTAAAATATTTTGTAATTTCGGGCCAATTTTCTAGATACACCAACTGCATAAAATAACTTTGTAATCCCATATAAATATTTAGCATTACAAAGTTATATGTATAACTACAAAAAGAAATGAGATGCCATCAAAAACAAAACTTGTAAAAAAATAACATTTCTCGCAACTCAGTTTTTCTTGCGTAAAAAGTTGTGAGATCCATGTAATACCAAGTCGGTTAATATATTCAGTCCCTACTCAAAAGGGACTTTTTGTCTTAAGTTATTACATAATTAGCTAACCTAACAACAGCTTATAGTGACCATATCAATATTAAAAATCTTTTATGTTTTAAATAAAATAGATTGACTTGGCAATCGCATTAAACAATCTTATTTAATATAAAATGTATTACTTGTTATTGAATTAGAATTGTTTATTAGCCTTATAACATACGCTATACTAAGCAAGTCAATTTACAAATAAAAATATATTAACATAATAATAGAATATAATTTGTTTTTTAATTTCATACTTTGAGTGCAGTTAGGACACAGGCATAATTTAATTGAATTAAATATAATTTCAGTGCACATTTTTAGAGTTAATATTACTTATTATTATATTTTATACAAAATGAAATGATCAACAGATTGGAGTAGTAAACGTATATTTATTAATAATAAATATTTTAACTACTACTCAAAATATGAAAAACTACATTTTTTTTAGATTTTTCCTCACCTTCTCACCACGTTGTGGCTGATCTTCGGGTGAGAAAGTGGTCAATACCTATATAAAGTATCAATAAAAACGAACATTGATATTCATATTTATTCTGACCGAACCTTTTTCATCAAAAGTAATAGCTATGACCAATTTGCTCTCAATAATTTTATATTAACGTGGCATTAATATAAAATTTCTGCTGTGACCTTTTGCACTTGTTTCTGTTTGTGACCAAATTTCACTGTGACCGGAATACCCTAACGCAATTGACTATCGTAAAATGTACATTGCACACAGATAAAATAGCACATCTACGTTCTCCCTAGCAAATAATTTTAGTAAGGTACTTTCGTAAGATGAGTCCGATAACTACGAAATAATGATAGATAAGTCACCTATATATACCTGAAGTGGTGGATACCTTCTCTTACAAAACAGATATCCGTATTTTATTGTATTTTGAAGTAACAACATTCGGCGAGACTATAAAACCTATAATTTTTGAGTTTTCTTAGTTTTTATGATATTTTTAACAGTCTTAATTCTGTACAAAATTTAAAATATCTGAAGTAGGTAGGTACGTCTACACGTCAGTGATAATAGTTGAATAATATAAAAAATCCATTTAATAATACATACCTACCTAATAAAAATAAATGTTTTCTGTGATGAATAATATTTGACATATTATTAAACATAAACACGAAAATATAATAGAAAAATCAAATAAGTATTCTCATTTCGTGTAATTATTTACATTACTGGGAAGAGCTGAGATAGAACGAATTCCTTGAACATAATTTGTGTACTAGCTACTCGTATATTATAAATAATTGTATTTCAGTTCACTGGAGCTCACATTCTAAAATTCATGTTACCTACTAGATATTAAGTCATCAATAATTATTATTAATATGTAGGCTGCTCAGTGCTGCGGAACCATTGTTTCAATACAAGAAGAGTAATTATGAATATTAATTATAGTATTGACGATACGACAATTACGTCGTTAAATAAATTATACAGAGAATGATATTGTATCAAGCATTGTTATTCAATCAAAATTAGGATGTTGCTGTGGTTATGGATCCTAAATTCAGATGCTATATGTGCAATCACAAAAATGAGTAAAGCATTCTCTTTACATTAAAACATAATAGTGAGTCTGCGCAAAGCTTCCCATTCCATCGAATCTTTAAATTATTTACGGCGTCAATTTATTAACTTTCTCTTTTCCAGTTATGCAACGAGTAACACTGCTCTGTAGAATTATTTTCCGTACCTTTATCTTGTCGTATGGGTTGTCTAGCTCCAATTTATGAACGAAAGGGTTCAATATTTTTGCGCGCATGTCGTCTGATGAGAAAGCGCCGGTTTCACTATGTAGTTTGCCATTCATTTTCACGGAAGCCAAACACTTGTAATTACTCTAAACACTAAAGCTAATTATTTTACACCGTTCACACTCATCATTCATCATTCAAAGTGAAAGATAATGTATTACTGCAGTTTTTATTCCATTTACGACGTATTTTTAACGAAGAACACGCGACGGCGATGAACGTGCTCTCATCGTCTCAGACAAAATTAGACTGTTTTTTGTTGCTTACGCTCTGAACCGGCTGTTATTGGTCTGCCCAATGGTGACAGCTGTTCCAAGCAATCGACCTGTTTTGTAGAGTTGAAACCAAAACGATCTTCGCCTTTTTAACATTTATGCAATTACAAGTATTATTTTATGGAATGTGAATATTTGAACTGAAAAAGAAATGTTTTCTGTGTCTCCACTTTTTTATGTATACTTATTCATTATCTTTACCGGTTTTATTAAGTACATACAAGTTGCGGTCGTCTCTAATCACAACCGCAAGTCTATAAGGTATCATCGTCTGTACCAAATAATGTGTTAAAGCGTAGGTATAAGTAAAAATTAATCTTGTTTGTAGTTCAATTCAGTTTGGATGCAGATGTCGATCCAACGCCTATGAAGATCTAGTATACAGGATGTTTGGTGCATGGACCGACAAGATTTTTGGGGGTTTGGGGGGAGGGGTGGGAGGGGGTAATCCCCAGATCTTACACCTCTGGAAGTCTACATCTGGTGCGTGTGACGTGCAAAAGAATTAGTTTATGCAATGGAGGTGCCTAGAAAATAAATTGTAATGGAATGAAACAACGCAGCATTTGTAAAAATGTAAAATGAAATGCGGCTTCTTACCACAACTACAGAAATTAGAAAAAGGAGTCGTGCATGTATAAGGTGTAGAAGCCCGCAATTTGAGCAAACGTTGTAATTTAAATTCAATAAAAGCATAATCAACATGAAAAAAAAAGTATTTTCTTAATATTGACCCTAGCAACCAGGTATATTTTATGTCGACCCCTGATGAATGATTTCAGTCTTGTAGCATATCGTTGGAAAGGGTAATAACTAAAGTACTCCTTAAAAGAAAGCTAAATTCAATTTGGCTTTTAGTTTTTTGTAATGAATTTAAGAGTTGTCACTTTAGCTTAAACTTTAGTTAACTCATAGCATTGACACAGATTTTCCACTTTGAAAGCTCAGAAGTTTTTTCTGTTATATTAATTGTATCAACCAATATTTTATTCAGAATAAAAGATAGATACATTGCAGAATATAAGCATAAGTTATTTTGTGGTATTACACCACATTCAAGAAAGTTATGATCGTTTAAAGGCAAGCTTCCGGGTGAAATAATAAAAAAAAAAAAATAACATATCTTAACTACCGTGACACTTAGGACATAGAATCTATCAGGGAAAACTAACGCATTACCCCCTCCAACCCCCAAAAATCCTGTCGTTTCATGCACCAAACATCCTGTATAAATGATATAGGCTCGAAATGATAAATTTGAGCTATGACTCTCTCACCTCACCACGAAAGATCAATTTGGCAGATCATGTCCCGGCTCTAGGACAGATGGTAGCAGGTTCCAACTTGTAATTTTGTAAGCAAATTCGCTTAACAGGCATTAATGCAAAAATTACAATGTTAGAAGTATAATGCGAGACCTGAAGAAAAAATATTATTTACGATTATCTCAACAGCTACTGTCACAATATTATAATGTTAGAAGTTAATGCGATTTTTCAAGAAAAAATATTATTTAAGATTATCTCATGATTTTTTATATTTCTACGACGGGAGTTCAAAATAATTAAAATCTGTTACTAGGTTTGACGTTCTGTCACAATAAAGGCCTACCACATTTTATGGTTCCTAAAATGTATTAATTTAGTCCTATAGTGGTGAAATTATTTGGGAAATAATAATAATAATAATAATAATAATTTATTCAGAAAATATACATACAAATGTGCAACTAAATACAAATATCAACAAATCCTATTAGCTAATATGGCATTCATTAAGAATCATAGATAGTCACAGTGTTGTCTTGCAGAACCTACACTAAGAAAATTCTTGTGTCGTAGATTTTGCCCCTTCATATGTACAGTGAGTAAGAGGTAAGTCTATGTAGCTGTCACGTTCATAAACAAACAAAATATCAAAGATGTTCTTATGGATTTGATATATATGACATTACAATTCTTTATATATAAATATATCATATACATATATAATTATGCATAAGTACATACAGTATATTCATAAATGATGGAGATAAATATATATATATAAATATATATATATATGTATATATGTGTGAGTGAGTGTGTGTGTGTGTGTGTGTGTGATGTAGGTTTGTAAAGGGGGAGGGAATGAAGTTTTATGGCAAAGTATCATATTATTCGATTACTTTGAGAAGATTCTCAGTTTCATCATACTTTAATTTTGTTAACCAACTAAATAGCGCCGCTTTTGCTTCTCTGTTGTTCAATGTAACAAAATCTTTTATTATTTTGTTAACATTGTTGTACAAGAATGGCCCCAAGAAACATGCGTGATGTTTGGCTAATTTTGTGTTGAATTTTGTACTCCGAAAAATTTTATCCTTACGCCTTTTTTTTCAACATTTTCCATCAAACTCGTTTGACTGTGACAACCCATCACAATATTTTTTATAAATAATTGCCGAACCGTCAATACTCCACAATCCTCGTATAGATCAGACGTAGGAAATATACGTGTTCTAAAAGTTGCAGTTTTTAGAAGCGCTCTTTGAGCGCGTTCTAGCAATAACATGTATGTTATACCTGCACCGCCCCAAGAGGTGTTGCAGTAGGTAAGGATCGACCTGCACAGTGCGTTATACACATTTATGATTAATGTTCGGTCGGCGACATCACGGAGATTTTTAAAAACGAATATTAATTTTCTTACCCTATTGCTGAGAGTCTCTATGTGAGTTTTCCAGGTCATTCTGCGATCGAGCGTTACTCCTAAATACTTGATGTGAGGGACGTCTTGCAATACCGGACAGCTGCAATTATTCGGGTTACAATTAAAGTGAATTTTTATATTTATATCAGGTGTCCTTCCACGGTCACACGTAAACGCAACAAGTTTAGTTTTATCCACGTTTAATGAAAGCCGGTTTTCTTGCAGCCATTGTGTGACAATCCCTAATCCTGCCTCAGCTCGAACGCGGGCCTCTTCCCAGTCTTTTCCTATAAAAATAAGCGCTGTATCATCTGCGTATGCAAACGTTTTTCCACCATTCAATTTAAGCCTGCACAGGTCATTGACGTAAATGAGAAATAAAGTAGGGCCCAGAACGCTGCCCTGTGGTACTCCAAACGTTACTTTATCTCCATTACTGATTACGTCACCCACCCTAGTCCTCTGGGTCCTCTCCTTCAAATAGTCCTCCATAAGGTGCAATGCATTGTCTCTAATTCCAACATGTTCGAGTTTTTGAACAAGTATAGGTACAGAGACAGTGTCAAAGGCTTTAGCTAGGTCTAAAAATATTGCAATGACTTTATTTTTCCTGTCTAATTCCGTGACGATAGAATTTGTTAGGTTTGACACTGCGTGTTCAGCTGAAAGACCGGCTCGAAAACCGAACTGATTTGACGAGAGAATCTGAAATTTTTCTAAATATGACGTAAGGCGTTTGTTAATAATTTTTTCCAAGATTTTGGAAAGAGAAGGTAATATAGAAATTGGTCTGTAGTTTTCAACACTGTCTCTAGTACCACTTTTATGGATAGGAGTGACGACGGAGGTTTTAAATTTTGCAGGAAATATCCCAGAGGACATGGACAGGTTACAGATATGGGTTATTATGGGGACCAGTATCTGCGAGGACTGCTTTAAAATCTTATTTGAAATGCCGTCAAAGCCAACCGCGCTGTCATTTTTTAATCTATTTATTATATTATGGATTTCGTTTTCATCAGTATCTAATAAAACGATGGAGTTAACTTGAGACGGTGGTGGAGAAGTAGATTTTTGAGGATATTGAGTGTTCATCTTAATTTTACTAGCTAGCCCTTTACCTACATTCGAAAAATAATTATTGATAAAATTGACTGAGTCAAGAGGGTTACTCTTTAATTTTAATAAATTTCCGTTGGTACTAAATTTCTTATTAGTGTATGTAATGTCCTTGACTGCCTGCCATGTTTTTTTAATATTATTTTTACTGTTTTCTAGTTGTTCTCTATGGTAGTTGGTCTTTAATTTTTTGAGTAAGCTTGTACAATAGTTCCTATATCTAGAATACGTTAGTTTGAGCGTTTCATTTTCGGGCGTTTCTTTCAAGCGAATATGCATTATATCTCTTGTACGGATACACCGAAGAACTCCAGGAGTAATCCAGGGTTTGATTATACGTTGCGTGTGTGGGACTTTAAATGTTCGTGTGTTCCTTTTTGTGATTTCTATCAAATTATTCATAAGAAAATCGGTTGCCGCATTGACATCTAAAGAATGCAATATTTCATTGAAATTTACGGATCTTATTTGTTCTGCAATTGTAGTTAAGTCTATTTTTATCAATGTTTTTTTGGGGGGAGGTAAGTTCACTGCTTTGATTTGAATACTCAGTAGATTAGGGTAATGGTCAGTGACTGCAGTTTTTACCACAAGTGTAGTACATTTAAATTTACTTTTAAGCATTACATGGTCAATGCAGCGGTGACCTCTAGTAAACATATTGTGACTAGGTAGGATACCATGACTAGCGAGTAATTCTAAGTAACCAGCCGAGTGTTTATCCAAACTGTCTGGGTGAATTCCGATGTTTATATCACCAATCACTGTGATCGTTGGGTACTTTTTGTGAGATGTTAAAATACAGTCTAAAGAATTAAGAAAAGTATCAGTGTTAGTAAAAGAAGGTGAACGATACAAGGCTACTATTGCTATCTTATGTCCCACCTTGATAATAATACAGTTAGAGTCAGCAAAATCTGGTTCTTCTATCTGAAGACTCAAACAAGCTTTGAAAAAGACTATGATACCACCGTTTTGATTTATACAGTTCTTGGTGTATGCAGAGTTGTAGTTGGTCAAAGCAGGAAATTGTTTGTTGTTTTTAATCCAACATTCTGTCAATACTATGATATCACAATCGAAATCAAGTCTCAACAACAGTAATTCCAGGCCGTTAAAATTCTTGTTGACGCTTCTAATGTTTAGAGTAAGTATATTAATTGTATCTTTATTTGTATGGATCAGGTTTTTGCATGATTCTGGTTCGCAAAACTTTGCTTTGGCGACAGAAAGGTCATCTATCATATGGCACAAATCGATTTTTGGGCTTCTATCCATTATCATTGTAAATAAATGAAAGAACACTTGTAATGACTGGTAATCTGTTAGATAGATTATAGTTTTTACAGTTTTGTCTTGCCCAATAAGAGGTGATGTGAGTCATGTATGAGTGTGAGATACGAGTAAATCGGCGTATATGTAGAGTGTTTGTGTGTATGCTGGTGCTTCGACCTATGAGATTATGCGTAAGTGTGGGAGTATGTTTGAGTGAGTGATGAACATAGTAATAAAGTATTAATTTTAAATTAATATATAGAGCTATACTTACATAAACATATATAGTACTTAGAGTTACGTCATAGAGTTGAGTGTCACTACGTAAATTAGTCAGTTTTTTTGCTTCAGAATATCTAATTGCTCTTCACTTGTGACGATGATTGGTGGCTGGCCCTCAGCTTTCCTCATAAAAATTCTTCCATTTGCAGACCAACAGAAGTGATACCCACTGGATTTTGAAACTTCGCGTGCTAGAAAATAAAGCCGCTTTGCTCTTGGCGTTAGAAATTCAGATACAAATACTGAGTTCTTGGGTCCTTCAAAACCCAATGTATTTGTACTTAATCTTTCTGTGATGTTTGCAGAATTATATTTCTTAACTGCCATCAGTGTTCTTGATTTTTGAAGACATGTTGCAAAGTCGACTATAATTGGTCGCTCTCCAGTTTTTTTACCTTTTATGCGATGTATATCTTTTATTGAGTTTGGATTCACTTCAACTCGGATTTTTGAATGCAACTTCTCAATAATATTTGCCAGGTCCTGCTTTGTCTCCCCGGGTCTAGTTGGGACTCCTCTAATTTCTAAACACGTGCTTCTTGCATTCCTTTCCAACTCCTCAATCCTATCTTCAAGTCTCAAAATCTGCGTGGTCTGCGTCGTCTTTTCACCTTCAAGGACAGAAACTCGAGCATTTAACTCGTCAAAGTTTTTCATATAAAATTCTAAAGATATTTTTAACTCTGAGTTGGTTTTTTGCATCTCCGCATTTGTTTTGCGGACTTCCTTAACTTCAGATAGAACTTTTGTTAACAATGCCATTATTTCTTCTTGTTTATCTAAGTTCACAGCCGGTGGTGACGAAGGGGAATTATTTGGTCGTTGGCGTTTGTTACGCGACACAGGTGAACTTGCCGCTGAACCTTGCATTGGCGATTGTTTGGTTGGAGTACGATGCATAATGGCCAAAAGTACCCAGAAAACAGAATCAATGCGAAGGTAATTAAATTTTCCGTAAAATTGATATCAGAAGGCAAGTTTAAGCTCGATATGAACAGTTTGCAGGCAAGTGAAGTACCAGGCACTCATAAAGTATACAGAAGCTTAAATGACTGACCGGCGTATGATTGGTCAGCAGCGCAGTCTGTGTTATTGGCCAATTTTATGTAAGGCGGCGTATGCGCAGATCTAAAATCCAAATCTATGGTCTAGCTAGTAGACGTGGGGTTTATTCCTCGGATGAAGTTGATATATTATATTAAATAATCAATTGGTATCAAACAGCTTGGCGAAGAATCGATTACTTGTTTCACATCACTTACAAGTGCAACCAACCAAACAAACCAAACCAACCAATTCGAAAGAAAAATAAATTGATTGTGGGAGGGCGTGCATATTTTGCTTGTGTTCAAGTTCAATACAAAGTTTTTCGTAGCACGGAGCACCTCATAATGGACTTCCTTTCATATAATGGAAACAAAGATTCAAAATCAAGTTATTGACTATTTCTCATCTTTTGAGGAGTTCTACAACACTTCAAGAACTTGCTTGAAAGACTGCCAGAATTGCGCAGCGGCTATTAATAAGTTGATAAAACGCTGCAGGAACATAAAAGAGTAAGTACTAAGTACATACCTACCATAATATTTTGCTGTCAGTGCTTGTTTGCATATAATACAATACTTTTTGTATAAGGTAGCCATTTCTAGCAACAGGCATTGTCCATTGTGTACATAATTTCGCGATTGGAGTCTACATAGAATTGTGATAATTTCAGAGCAGAGATTATCTCTACGCCTTTGGAAAAATTTGAGGGACTGCAGAATAAACTTTGTTCAAACATACATAACCTCATATCTGAAGAAATTCAAGATATACGAAGCAAATTGTAAGTATTGTAACAACGTTTTTGTAAAAGATACACAAAATAAATTTTGTTGTATTTTTTGTATGTCTGATAATGTTAGCCTTTGACCACTATCTCACCTGAGGGTAAGTGACCATGTAGTTGAAGATGTTGTTCTAACCTGCAATTACTGTCTCCCAAGGACAGCTGCTGGAACACACTGGTAGGTGCTTGGCTACAGATTTTCTTTTGGTGTACTTGGGTATCAAGCCAGGCAGGTATTCGCAAAATGCCCTACCACCATGCTATAAAGACACCATCCTAACACAGCAACCGGAACCAACGACTTATGTTAAGCCCTCCGAGGCACAGAAGCGCTCAGTAGCAATGTCACTATTGGTCACCATCCAATTCATGACAGTGGCGGACGCTGCCTTGCTTTGCTGATTGTTTAAGATCGGCTGAGGCCGTATTCCACTTGATATCTAGTTCGTTATTTTCGATAATTTTGACCACATTTTGCATGTATGGTTCCACTTTTAATATGCACCATAGACACAAAATGTGATCGAAAATAACAAAATCGTCAAGTGGAAAACACTCTAACCAAACATCCCGATGAGGGCTTCAAATTTATGCCATATTAAACATTATGTAGTTGTGTAAAGTCAGTGTTCATTGTGGGAATTGAGACGTAGTAGAGTTAGAGCTACTTTTTAGATATTTGGTAGTAGATTTAGGTAGTATTCTGTTATGGTATAGAAGAGATAGAGTGAGCAGGAGACAAATGGCATTATTCGTAGATTGTTGTGGAATTTTAAGAGCACTTTTATTTGGACTGGCTTACCTACAATAAGCTTATTTAATTTACATGGATTTAAACGAGATAATTTTGTGTAACCTCTATCCTAAAAAATATAATATGTCTGTCTTATTTGCTTGTGGCCTGAGTTAAATTCCCGCGTGCGTTGAAAATTTACAAGTGCACTAGTGTTCTTTTCAGTTTTACTTTGGATTTACTTGCAAAATCTTGGTATTCAGCCAAATAGTAAAAAGTGGCTGAATATTTATTGCAACTACAATGTTATAAGAATCATACAGCCCCAAATACAGACATTTATGAATGAATTTCTATGCTGTATAAGGATTAAGATCGCAATGAGAGTTGTACCATCATAGCATTAAATTTTTTTACCTCTATGATTAACTTTAGAACCAGTAGTGGTAGGGTTTGATCATAAAATCCATAGGATTATAATTTAGCTATGAACATCTTAAGATTTAATTAAATGCATAGGAGAAATCAAACAGGATAAGAGCACTGTATAGTCGTTAGTCCAAAGCAGTCAATAGGTCTATAAGTGCAGTGCCTAGCCCATATGGTCATGGTCAATTCCAACTGGCATTGATGTATTCAAATTTCCGAAGATGTGTATATCTCCAGTTAACCTTTAAATCATATGTCAAACAAGGTAGATTTGGATACTGTGCTACTTTATCTATGTTATATAATGTGGAATGAAATGTTTATATACTATATATGTATAAAATACTAAGACATTTTTCATTTACTTACGATGGCGACTTAGTTTAGCTGAATAAACAAGCCATGGATCGTTTAATTCCAAAGCTTTTTATCAACATAGTCCAGAACTTTTCATATTACAGGGAAACACTGAAAAGCCAGGCCTGAGGTATTTGTGTTTGGTTCTACTTTGATTTTGGTATGGGCGTAACTTATTTAAGTACATAAATCTGTTTAGGTAAACCTAACCAGATGGTGAACCATTGCAATTATGACTGTGAAGGTTCAACCTTATAAATAATAATATTTATACATCCCAAAAACTTAGACTAAGCTATAAATAAATTACATAGTTTTTGTGCAGCAAAAGAAGGAGAAATATTCTCTGAACCTCACACTAGAGTGGCCTGTGTTGTGAGATTCAGTCTCTTCCATACATTATGTCTGTATTTTATATAATATATGTTTTATAAATAAAAAACTACAGTAGGTAATAACTACACACTTACTAACTACAGTAGGCTTTGTGTGGATAGTGATTTTTTATTGAAATTGAAGTTTTAGTCAAAAAAGCTGTGGTGCATTTTTTATTACCTACTGAAAACGGATTATATTATTATCAAAGTTGAGATAGATCTTAAGATGTTGTTTTTGACAGATTTTCCATACATTAAAAGACAAAACTGCATCTTATGATCAATCTCAATTTAAGATGCATTTATTAATAAAAGCCCCATAGTCTAGCCCCATAGCCTTTGCTGAACTGATGTTTGGAAAAGGCTTATTCATTGCTGCAGTTTGTATGAACAAAGCTTTAGTTAATTTTTCCGGTTTTGTTTCCAGTTTACCCCCGGGAAGCATCCAAAAATATTGTGAATGGAAATACTTATCTATCTATATATCTTATTAGATTTAAAGATTTTTTCTTTAAAAATTACAGATGACATTGATGTAGAATTAACATTCAAACTAGGGGTGGGCCGAATATTTGTTTTATATTCGTTTTAAATCCCGTATGTGCCTGGCAGTATATATTGTAGTATAGCCAGGCACTTATAAGAGTATCTTTCCGAATAATCTGACAAATTATCCAATTCATTTAGGTATTTTAACCACCCTAAAAAAAAAGGTGGAGGTTCTCAATTTGTCTGTATTTTTTTTTTGTTTGTCACCTCAGAACTGTCGACTGGATGAAACGATTTTTTTTTTAAATCTGATGATTTTCTTGTAGTCCCATTTAAATTTCATCAAAAGTCAACGCGGTCAAGCTGTTTTTGAGTTACTTAAATAACTTTTTTTTTTTTATGTTATTGTGACGGAACAAGCTCGAGGCCCACCTGATGTTAAGCGGACTAACCTCTGCCTACAACATATGCATTTTGTCTCAAGTCACGAATTGCACTGCGCTCTTTCTTTCACCTTGAGACATGGTTGTTAAGTCTCATGGGCCTGTAATTTCACTGGCTCTCAAGGACTGCTGCCGGAACACACCGTTAGGTGCTTGGCGGGCATTCGCAAAATGCCCTTCCACCATGCGGTGAAGCTCAAGCCCGTGGCGGGATTTGAACCATGGACCTGCTGCACGCAGCAGGTCCGTGGTTTACCGCAGACTGCTTTCTTCTGGTAATACAACCAAATCCACCTGCTATATCAGAAAATATATGAGTCCTCTAATAAAGCCTTCAATACATTATTATACACCCGCACACACCGTGGTAAAGTCAGGCCTGGCTCATTCCTAACTTTACATACAAAGCTACAGGTGTATCCGTCCAGAGATCACAGCTATGCGATAAAAGAGATACGCCTTGTAGGTGAATATAAATATTAGGTACTGCGAGCTTTGCAAGCTGGATTACACTTTATTCCATCGCAGCTAGAGTCGCTTATATATTGCAATGACTTTGTGGAGTGATCCTTCTAGTCCTTTTTATTCTGTGGTAAGTCTTACCAATCTGTGTTGATTGTCTGTGGTGATTAACAATGCAGCTGCATTGTGAATCGACTTTCGTTTTCCCCTAACATATTTCAGAATAGGTTAAAGAAATTATATATATATATTATACTCATAACGAGTACCTCAACCATAAACTATTGATAACACAATAAATTTTAAATTACGTTATTGTCATAATTATACATATAAATGTGATATAAATTATTTTTTTTAATTAAATTGAATTTGACATTTGAATTACTGTTTTAACCAATAAAGTGTCTTGTTATAAAAACTAACGTCACTCATTCACGTCTCGAGTGCTAAGCGAGACAATGAAGCAACTCATAGTTTTCTTTAAAAATAAAATGTCTATGTTTATTTTAAATAACTAGATTTAGTCATAAAGCTAATGGCTCGCAAAGCTTAAACATTTATAAAATGACCGCAAGCATGCACGTTCTCCTCGTATCCCGTACTTACCAAAAAGGCATGTAATTCACACGTTAGTGTACAGGGCATCCAACCAACATTTTAATTATATTGGGGGGAGAAATCTTGTATTTTTAATTTTTGGCCATGGAATGAATACTTAGAATTTATTATAAAATCACTCAAAACACGAAAATCGGAAGTTTATGCTATATATGACATACAACAGCCTTGTTATGTATGAGCCACTGACATTAATTATCTGTAAGGCTGCTTCGTTAGTATGTGTGTGTGTTAAAGTGCTGCATTGGAAGCTCGAGGTTTTGGGTTCGATCCCCGTGTCAATCAAATTATTGAGGTTCTCTAACAAATAATTTATCAGACATAGTCCGGAATCAGAAAATGTGCCCGGTAATATGGCAATAGGCTCGCGCCCTATTAAATGGGACCATAACATTGGACACACCTTTGGGAAAAACAGCTGCGAAAATAGTATTCTGTTTTTTATGTAATATTTGTTTTTGTCTGTTTCAGAGCAACAGTTGAAGATTTATTCGAAAAACTTTGCAATAAGAATAATTTACTCCACGAGAGCTGCAAAGAAGTCAGTTTGCAAGGAGAGACTCCCCTCATCAGAGGTACTCCACTCCAGCCACCATTGAAACAACTCTTAGAATTTGCTGAAGATACCATAACATTTGCTAGTCAAGTGTGCGCCCAGATAGAAACATCGTTGAATGTGCTCAATTACAAGGGATTGGATACAGATTCATTAGTTGAAAACTTCCGTATAGCACCGAATTGGCAACATCGCATTCCTGAAATCATAGCATATACCTCATTCTGTTCTGAAAACCAAATATAACCATGGATTTTCTTGATAATATATTGAACTCTATGCAGGGCCCACCATCTACTAGTGAAGCACAGAAAACTGCTGCAAAAATGCAAAAACGGGCTGAGGCAAACAGACAGCGGAGAGAAAAGGAAATGATTACAAATTTCCGTAAAAAAGTAGAAGGCCAAATTAATGAATTCATCAAAGAGCAAAAAAGGACTTTTGTGCAATTTGTACCAATGGAACAAATGTCCAGATCTGTTTTAAGAGAGGTAGCTGAAACTGCTGGATTACAAGTATTTTCATTCGGGATGGAAGGATATGATCGTCATTGTGTTATATATCTTAAAGATCATGGACCTTCCGAAGATGAACTTGCTGTACGTAGAGCAGGAGAGGAATGGAATTCGGATAAAGCTGCAGAAATGGCATTGCAACATAAAGAAAAACAAAGACAAGATATGTTAGACTCCGAGGCAGAGAAAAATAGGAAACGTAAGCATGGGCAAGAAGAATTAAGTGGAACGTTTTATAAACAGAAGTATGCACATTTGATTGGTGAAAATGCAGCGCTAGATGCTGCACAAAAGACTAACATGAACAAGAATTATGGTGAAGTTCCGAGCGAAAACAAAACGGATTTACGTTCAATCGAACAAACAATGGCTGATATAAAGGCAAAGAAGATTAAAAAGGCTGAATCAGATTTAACAGATTCCACTTTACCTGATTCAGTTGAACCTAATTCAGTTTTATGTGATGCAGCTTTAGTGACTTTAGGTACTGACAATGTTTAAATTTCATACTTAATTAACTTTATGTAGCTAGAATATACTTTAGTTCTCTTGTTTAGCTAGTTTGCTATGCAATGGTATAGTCGAAATTGATCATGGTTCTGCCCAAGCAATATTAGACTTAACAAAGGTGTGCCATTACATGACGCCAGAAAGTACACAATTCACATCGATTTATTATAATAGGAGACAAAGAAAAGATATATAACTTAACGTACCTTGATAACACAACGAAAAGAAATATAACTTACTATACCGTGATAAATAACAAAGAAACCAAGTATTTTAATCATGAAAATGAAGCGTCCAAATCTGTTATTGATTCTTCACGTAGGCTGGACCATATGCTCATCCATTTTAAGCTACCGTGGCAATGAGTCACAGTTTGAATTTGTCCTTTATTTATACTTCTTATAGTTATAGAAACTATTGTGAAAGGAAAAATAAAGATTATTATTATACTATTCAGTAATATATTTCGTTCGAAGTCGAACTGACAGCTGTCAAGAAAAAGTATTTAATAAATGAAATAAAAATCAGGCTGAGCTTCAGTGGAACTTGGGAGCACGTATGCCCATTTATATTTATACCCATTTTGGATCCGCCTTTTGCATTTTTGACAGATGACATTTGACAGCTCTCTGGATTCCCTATGACATTTTGTCAAACACCCAAGTACTAATCTCATGCTCCGATCGCTCTAGCCAGGCCTTAATTTGAACATAGTGTTAGGCCTTTATATAAATTAAAACAAATTACGGATTCACGACACACTCGTCAAAACTGCGTTCTCGTCAAGCCTTATATGTACTTATATTGTACAATGTATTACTGTTTATTAAGTGTATATATTCTGAGAATTCCAGAACATATAAATTTAATAATAAGGGCATTGAAACAGCTCACACATATGCAAAAACAGCTTCTCAAAGTGGTTATCTTGAGCATTATAAAATATATTCTCATGGCCTTTGTCTCCTCCCTAAATGACACCTTCAAATTTTTTGGCCAAAATATTGGGAGAAATCCAAAAAGCTCAAATGGCACATTATGGAGACAACCTCAAATTCCTATAAGACGCTAGATTTTTTAATTCCGCAATGCAGATAAAGCTGACACTACCTCAATTTATCTTCATCGATTATGTTCACTTAGCCAAACAACGCATCAGGGATCACTCAAGGTATGAGTGTGGTCCAGACGAGGGAAATGTGGCCAGCATATTTTTAATAACCGGAAACTACATTGTTCTCTATGATATCCTCCCATCTTATATACCCCGTCCAACTTACCTTAAATGTCTTATATCCTTAACTTTTTCTAAACAAATTATACCTATATAAAGTACATTTATAAAAATAAGTTAAAATTATAAATATATACCTAATATTAACATAATATTATGCTGATATAAGTATATATGTGCATTGTAATTTTGATGTGTTCTACTAACAATGTAATTGCCTCAGTTGTGGCTTATTTTGTTTAAGATTAAAAAATCATCATGGTTGGAAAGCATTTGATGGATTCTTTGTTGTAAACACCAACTATTCTCATAATATTAAGCACTCTCCACATGATTATTGACACTAGCATGTACGGACATTGCATAAAAAATAACACAGTAGAACAGAAAATTCCGTTCCGAACGGGCTAGCGATATTAGACTACACGTTAAACGGGATCCACAGTCGGGCTGTCACGGCCGGCATTGTGTTCGCATTACAAAATTACAAATATACGATAGTAAAAATTGAATCTACTACTTACTCAAATCTTTTCTATCGTTCTTTATCCATCGTATTGGGATGGAGCGACATCTATAGTAAAACTTACGTTCTACTACAAACAAGACCAATTTTGCAATTGGTTTTATACTTGTAAATGATGACGCAACCCTATAATTTTAATATTGTTATGTTTGCAATAACGCCTACTATGCGGATTACATTACAAAATTACAAATATACGATACGTAAAATTTATCCCGCACATGACTTAAATTTTTCCTATCGTATATGTATTTGTAATGTAATCCGCATAGCAGGCGTTATTGCAAACATAACAATATTAAAAGTGTGTTCGCAGTTAGAATTTAAGAACAAATCGAGTTCGATTTCTCGTAGGGAACCCAGTATGTAAGTTAAACCTCCGTGGAAGTTAGGACGGCCCTTAGTGTGGGACGCTTCATGCTTAGACACTTTAGCGCCGTCACACCTTTCTAAAACCAACGTGAGGGCGCCGCGGCTACTTCGGCGGAGCAACCCAAGCGGCGCAAGTATGCTAACCTCGGTAGTGGTTACGTATTTGAGTCGTTTGGTGTAGAGACGCTGGGTCCGTGGGGACCGGGAGCTCATTGTTTTTTCCAAAACTTATCAGAGCGCTTGGTCGATTCGACGCGTTATTAAAATGCTGGCACCTATTTGGCTCGACGAAAAAGCATTGCAATTCAATGGGGCAATGCTGCCAGCATGTTGAGCACGCTGCCAACTGGTAGTGGGCTAGAGCAATTAGACTGCCTGTAAGTCTGCAACGACGTGCAAGTTTTCTAAATGATTTTTGTAGTAGCTGTAGTATTGTCTATAGTTCGTAGTATTTTGTTAGTAAAACCTTAAACACTTAATAAGCAGTAGGTAATACATTGTATTATTTTAAGGCTGGACGAGTGTCGTGAATCTTAATTCTGTAATGAATAACAATATCCGTTAAAAGGTTGGTTACTTATTGAACTTGGTCAAACTAAAGCAATTTGGTCTTAAACGTTCAAAGAAATTGGTGAAGTATGAAGCTCTAATTAAATTGATGTCTTCGTATGTTTTAAATAGTTTTAATTACCTATACCATAATGGTATATTAGAATGTTGAATTGATATGTTATGGTGACTGCTAATATAAGGGTTTAAAATATTAACTTATATTAGATAAAAGCTATACTTTGAATTAAATTAATAGGCTAGCTTATTACTAACAGCTAAATTAGAAAGCTGTTAGTAACAGTCTAGCTAATAGGATATTACTAAAGTAATACGGTCTTGTCCATTTGAAAATAAACCTATTAAAAAAATCTCATCTACAGAACCTTATACTGAGTAATACTTAGTCAGGGTTCTATAGATGTTGCGACCAAAGAAAAGTAATGCTCTTAGCGTAGTTTTCTTAGCGGTTCTTAACCGATCAGCTAAGTTAAGCAACACCCGCCGCGGCCATGATGTGGATGGGTGACCGCTAGTGACATTACTACTGAGCGCTTCCGTGCTTCGGAGTGCACGTTAAACCCTCGGTCCCAGTACCATCTTAGGATGGCAGTCCGTTATAGCATGGTGGTAAGGCATTGTGCGAATGCTCGCCTGGCTAGCTGCCATCCTAAAGTAGAAAATCTGTCGCCAACCACCTAAGGGTGTGTTCCGCCGACTGTCCTTGAGTGCCAGCAGTTCTAGGTTAGCCTGAACAACATCTTAGATCACAGATCAGGTGAGATAGTGAACAAAGGCTTTTCAGTCATAAGAAAAATGCGTTTTCTCGTATAAATGACATCAGCCAGCTGCGTTGAAAAATTTGACAGTCGTGATTATTTAAGTTAATTTAAGTTTGTGTGCCAGTGTATAATTTTATTTTCCTTTATTTGTTTTATTTAAGAGCATGCCTTCTGGGCTGCCTGTGAAGCTTAATTTGCGTTCTTGTTGATTTTTTGGGAAATATGTCTGGCACAATATAAAACCAAAAATTGTCACATATTATTAATACAAATTAGGGTATAAAATGTCTCACCTGCAGTGGGAATCGAGGCAAACAGTGCGTAAAATCGGGGGAGTGGGTTCGATTCCCAATCGAGGTGAGAAATATGGTTTTCTACAGATTTGTATATGTGGTTTTCGTTTAGCACGCGATTGTGCTTGTAGTCATATTGAGAATAAAAAAATAAAAATGTTCTTATCGTCTGCCTTATTATTTCGAATACCCTTTTGAACTAATGCATGTTGATGGGAAATATATTTATTTTTCCCTCTTTTGTGTAGGGGAGCTAAGTATAACCCAAAAATATCTTAGAATGTTTGTTTAGCGATGTAGCGAATAACATACGTTGCGCTGCGTTTTGGATCATATGTTTAAATGAGGGTAGATATTATAATATATTGTTACTATTTTGTTCTGTATATATTTATAGGCATATCTTAGACATTTGATTTGTTCTAAAATGGTATTGATGATTGAATACATTCCAAACATCAATGTAGGCTTATCTAGATAAGAGTAGTCTAGGGATGTCTACTTTGTGAGTGAGGAGTGAGAATTTGAATTGTATTTTGTTTTTTTTAAATCTTTTTTGTATATAAATAATGTATATAATATAACTGTTATATATATATTATCAAGTAACTATTTGATTTCATGTACACTGTGCAATCCGGTATTTAAATTTTACTTTGTTTTTAATGTGTTTCTCTGTAAGTGAATATTGTTATTCTTAAGAGAAATAAAATTCTTAAACCACAACATTTTTGATTTGAATTGATTTGATTAAATGTTTTACTAATGTAATAATAATATCTATTGTTTTTTTTAATTATTTAATATGTAGGCTATTAATACATGTTTTGTAATCCTGAAAACATACTATAATAGTGATCATTCAATTTAAAAATGCATGGCCTCCCAATGTCTACCCCTACATGCAAAATAGTATATACTTCATAGTAACTAACACAATACACGTGACCTCACCAATATCACATGAATTATTTATTCATGTGCCAATATTATTGGTCTTTTAGTCATCGTTGTTTGTGTGGCGTTACAACTTGCCCCTAATACGGGGCAAATTGTAACAGCCGATTTGTTAGGTGATCGGTTAAGAACGGCTAAGCAAAATTCGCTAAGAGCGCGTCGCTTTTCTGTTGGTCCAGTTCTCAATTGGCCTGTTTTTTGCAACTCGTCTGGTGTGTTGTTTTTGTTTAATGATTCGTCTGATATTTAATATAAACTTTAATTTAATTAAGAACAAGACCATTCACTTACGAATATTTAGTACATTATTCGTTTGCATTTATGACTTAAGTGCTACTTTTTGTTCGCAATCCGTCTGACAAATGTGAAGTAGAAACAAATACCAGAAGGCTCTGCTAGCCATATTGCAGTCCTACTATCGGAGAGGCGTTTGTTCAACGGCGGAAGTTCTGACTGTTATTGAAGATGATAATGGTATCTTAGTCATGAGTCCACCCAAAGAGGTTTATCTCGATTTGTTCAGCTAAACAAACTGCTAGCTTATCCTTCACAGTTAGGCAGTCAGACAAACTGCTAACTTTTACTTTGCATTTGGTCTGCCAGACAAACTGATAATACACCTGACGAATTAAGAAAATAATTTTTAGTACGCACGCCAGTTAAACTGAGAACCGGACAAGCAGAGATGCAGCCCCATGCTCAAAGTAGCAGGGAAAACTGTTAGACTGAAGTTATTTCCTTCTGAGCTTATGAATAAGTTTGACGACATACATTTACTGTCTTAGCTATTGACCATTATCTTAACTGTTGGTTAAGATAGGGGGGTAAGGTGGCGCCTCCCCCGCCGTCGCGCGTCTTGTTCGGGGTTGGCGGGTTGTGGAAGAGGTGGAGACGCTATCTGATCATCTATATGTTCGATTTGACGTTTTCCCCTCTGCGGTCGACCCGGTCGTTTGTCGCCCTTAAAAGTCCCCCCGATGGGTGCTAAAGTCGTTGGACAGAGAAGCGGTTGTAGAGGCTTCAATAGTCCAAGCCTGGCAGTCCCTTCCGAACATGCCAGTAGAGGTTGAGGAGGAATCTGAATGGTTCCGGGATGCCATGTCACAAATTTGTAATGCTGGCATGTCCAGAGCCAAACACCGACCTCCAAGGCGCGAAGTGTACTGGTGGTCTCAAACCATCGCAAATCTTCGCGTCAGCTGTATTGAAGCACGACGCCGGTACACAAGATACCGCAGACGTCGCCACCGTGACGAAGAGGAAGAGGGACAGCTCTATGAGACCTACAGGGCCGCGGTTAAATCTCTACAGCTGTCCATCAGTAACGCCAAGGCCGCAGCAAAGGCCGAGCTTTTAGAAAGTCTCAATCGCGACCCATGGGGTCGGCCTTATAAGCTGGTTCGGGGGAAAATCCGGCCATGGGCGCCACCGCTGACTGAGAGTCTGTCGCCCAATTTGCTGAATGGTGTGGTTTCGGCACTATTCCCAAGCGTGCCTGAATTTTTGGCTCCAGCAATGGCACCGCTACATTCAACGGAGGAGGAAGAGGTTGCCGAAGTGCCACCTGTATCCCAGGGAGAGCTTGGTGCGGCTATTCTTCGGCTGAAGGCCAAAAACAAGGCTCCGGGACCAGATGGAGTACCTGGTAAAGCGTTGGTTTTGGCGTTGGAGGCGTTAGAGAACCGTTTCCGCGGGCTATTGAATGCCTGTTTGGAGTCGGGACGGTTCCCTTCACTGTGGAAGACAGGCAGATTAGTTTTACTGAGGAAGGACGGGCGACCAGTGGATTCTCCTTCTGCCTACCGTCCTATAGTAATGCTAGATGAGGCGGACAAACTGTTCGAGCGTATTATCGCGGCTCGCCTCAATAGACATCTTGGAGGGGTGGGTCCGGTTCTATCTGGTCACCAAATTGGCTTCTGAGAAGGTCGGTCAACTATCGATGCCATTAGGCGTGTCAGGGCGTACTCGGACGGGACAGTCGCGCAGGGAGGAGTGATGCTCGCTGTGTCTATAGACATAGCGAATGCATTCAACACTATGACCTGGGCCTGTATTAAGGAGGCGTTGCGGTTTCACCGCGTTCCTTCCTACCTCAGCCGAATTGTTGGTGCTTACCTCTCGGAAAGGTACATAGCATACCCCGTGAAGGATGGCAGTATTCGAAGGACTGCTATGTCGTGCGGTATTCCACAGGGGTCAGTGCTTGGTCCACTCCTGTGGAACATAGGGTACGACTGGGTGTTGCGGGCGGATCTCGATCCGGGCGCCGGTGTTATCTGCTATGCAGATGATACTCTCGTAACGGCCCGGGGAGAAACATTTGAGGAGGCTGCCCATCTAGCCACTGTGACAGTCACGTCAGTAGTCGGAAGGATTGGCGCATTGGGACTCCGCGTGGCGTTTGGTAAGTCACAGGCCGTGTGTTTTCACGGTCCTAGACGAGCCCCACCGCTGGGATCCCACATTGTTGTCGGCGACACCCGCATTGGCGTTGGATCCGAGATGACTTATCTCGGACTCACTTTGGATGCTAGATGGAACTTTTTGCCGCACTTCAGGCGCATGACTCCTCGGCTGGTGAGTGCGGCAACCGCTTTAAAACGGCTGCTGCCTAACCTCGGAGGCCCCAACACTAGTAGCCGCCTCTTGTATCTTGGAGTGGTGCGGTCAATGGCATTGTATGGTGCTCCTATCTGGGAGGATGCCCTAACGGAGAAATCTATTGCCCTCTTGAGAAGTTCTCAAAGGATAATGGCCATCGGGGTGATTCGTGGCTACCGCACCATTTCCTTTGAAGCGGCGTGCTAGCTTGCGGGATCCCCTCCGTGGGGTCTAGAGGCGGAGTACCACGCGTCAATGTACCTACTATTGGCGCGTGGGGCTTCGTCTCCGAGGTGAGCATCCCCCGCCTAGGGTGGTGGAGGTATGGAAGTTCCAAGCTCGACAGTTCATGCTAGGGAAATGGAGGGAGCGGCTGGCCCAACCTAGGGCTGGTAGCTGGACTGTAGAGGCGGTTCGCCCGGTACTGACTGGGTAGACCGGGCACACGGGTCGCTTACCTTCCGGATGGTGCAGGTACTGTCGGGGCATGGCTGCTTCGGCAAGTATCTATGCAAAATAGCCGGAAGGGAACCGACGACCGAGTGCCATCATTGTGAGTGCGAGGAAGACACAGCCCAACACACGCTAGAAATCTGCCCAGCGTGGGATGCACAGCGACGTGATCTTACCGCAGTAATGGGGTATGACGTGTCGCTTGCGGCTTTGGTGAGAGCCATGCTGGAACGCGAGACGACGTGGAACGCGAGCATCACCTTTTGTGAAGAGGTGATGGCGTTGAAGGAGGTGGCAGAAAGGGAGCGGGAGATTACTTCAAACCTCCCAATCCGTCAACGGAGACCAGGGCGACGGAGGAGACTCTACGCCCTCCTTCATCCCCCATAACCAAGGTCTCGCGGTGGTCTAAGGGGCGACCGCCGCCACCACAATGACCTCGAGGTGGCGCGCGCGGTGTTTCCGCGTACCCCTCATGTACGATGAGACGAAGTAGAACAGCTTCGCCTCAATTCGGGAATAGGAGCCCAAGGAATGGGCCAACGCCGTGTGGGTTATGGTAGAGTGCTCAAGCGTCCCCGTAGCCCAGGCATTAAGGCGTCTCGTAGAAACACCGTGTGGTTTTTAGCTGGTAGGGGCACTTACTACTTCCTCAGCAGTAGGTGCTGAGCCCAGCATACCCCGCCCACCTCCCCTTTGGGGGGCGAAAAGCGTAAAAGCATTTTCCACACGATAAAAAAAAAAGGGGAGGTTAGGTGGAGCTTACCAAATTGACCTAGGCACAACTAGTGGTGCCACCATGAAGAGTTGTTTCTCGTGGTATCACTGTATTGTTCAGGCTAAAGCATACCAATAACTAGGTATATAGTAACTTACTAACATACTTCTCAAGTAGGTACTGATGCTAGAACACAGTAGGTGCTTCCTGACAGATCTTTTACTTGAGCTAGCACCCAGATAGCTAGTTTCCAGTCGTTAAATAGGTAGGTATGTATTCTAAAATACAATGAAACTCAAAACCGTGATTTTTGAACGTTTATTTTCCATCAACACTTACTGAGGCGTTAAACTTACACAGAGACAACAAGTAACGTGATTTTCACGATATGGCTAAGTATATAGGATATAAGAAACACTTCGTCTATGTTACGGTAAATACCCGAACTTACGTCTTGTACAATTCCAGATCAGAACAAGGTAGACGAGCAGCAAAAAATCATACTTAACTCAATAACATAACTGTACTTACGCCCCGCCCTTGGTACACTATCACATACCTAGTTGTATCTCCACCAAAAAAGTTAGTAAATTCAATAATCTCTACCAAACAAATACTTTTGTCACTAATAAGTATTCAAAACAATAATTGTCAATTTTGACACCAACGTGTGTTAAGTTTCAAGCTGTAAAGAAACTTTGTCGTAACTTTTGGTGATGGAACCAGCTTGTGTGGGGAAATAGCGGCCTTCTACTTAGCAAAATGGTGAATCCCGTTTGCCAACAGTATTATTAGTTAAGTACACATAATAATAAGTACTGTTATTTAATAAACTTATGACTTCAAATCGATCTCTTTATATTTATAGGTACTTCATGAAGTCAGAAAAACACACATTGGTGGCAAATGGGAGTGCCTACTCCCATTTTAATTAATAGGCCACCAAATTACTATGTTATATATAAAAATACCAGGTTTTTAGATTAAACATTACGTATTGTGTTGCAAGTGCATACTTGCTCTCTAAAACAAATCTTTCGGGCATTTACTGTAACTTCTGTAATATATACTAGTTTACTTATTCAAGCTATTTTTTTAATGATATATCTACATGAAAAAACATACATTGTTCAAGGAATAAATAGCTAGCTATAAAAAATATTTTTCCAGAACGTGTTTACAAAATGTTATTTCTATTATTGTCTTCATTTATGCCGAGGTCAGTCATAAATTATTGATGCGCCAAAATAATATTGGTATCGGTATACTATACGGTACATGGTCGCGTCGTGCTGTTCCTAGGGACATTAGTACATGTGGACACCATACATTTTGCTGAAACCGGCCATTATAAAATTAGAATCTGAATTCAAGTACAAAGCTTTGCCTTTACTTGACAGTTTTGTAGTACAAAATTTGTACCAAAGGAGAAACAAATTGATGTACCTGTGGACTAACCGTAAGCATATAAACATGTTAAGGTTAAATTTAATTTATATAATATTTTTATTTATTTTATATTACATTTCAGTGTTTCTTAGCAAAAGTGGTAAGTACCTACGCTGTACTATATGAAAACAATGCGAAATAAGTTTACAGGTTAAGTACCTAAGTTTTATGAGTATTATTTGTAATGTGTACTTTAGTATGGAATGTTTAAATCAACAGGTAGGTACAATCGCTAGGTTAACCTTAATACTATAACTGCAGCACTAGCTTAATAAATCTAAATTGCTGTACTATATACCTATAGCTTAATCTAATCATACGGTTAAAGTAACACGTAGCTAATATGAAACAAAGACGGATTTACAACAAAATGGTCACCCACCTTTTCGTTGTGCGCTTTTACATTTTGTATCAATGAAGAGTTTTAATATTTATATGTTAGTACATTACTTATATAAATTTAAAGTTATTTTTTTGGTTATAGATTATTCAAGTGATTTATATTTTAAATATCTCCGTTAGGTTATTAAGTATATATATCTAATATTATTATTAATAATTTAAATTAGTAGTATTGAATCCCGTTCGTGTTTAATTTTTTTCCTTTCGTTGTAATTTTGTAAATGTTGGCAAACTTGATGACAAAAGTTTCTGTAAAACTGGATCCCCTGGAGGAAAAGTTGGCAACTTTTCTTTGGTGGAGACGCGGCTTTATGTACCTACCTACATCCTTTTCCACAAACAACTGTAAATTCTCCACTCTTTTAATAAAGTTAAAAGTAGAATTTACAGTACATTTAAATAATTAAGTATCGACTAAAAGCACTGTTTTTAATAGATACTTAATTATTTAAATTTATGGGAAACACAGATATCGATAATTCTAATATCAGGTTCTTTCTTCATGCTATTATTATATCAAATATGTATAATTGACCATCGACAACTATAAAACAGGTAATGTCTAGGCGTGTATTATATATAAGTTGTAAATACTATTAGATTAGGCTATTTTGGAACAACTTGCAGTAACATCTTAAAACCGTGGCTATTTCACAGAATTACAGTTAAATATTTACTACACACACATCTAATTCTGAGTATACACACATATATTTCTTTCGTTATGTAAATGAATAAAATTTCGTTAACTTTACAAAAATATCCAATTGAATATGTAATAGAATCCAATCGCTGCCAGCCGCAAAGCGGACACTACATTTGTGCCCTAAACTTGCCCCAATTATCAGGTGTATTCCCGATGTCCCCATTGACCATATCCCCATTAATAGGGATAGCGGGAATTGACTAAAACAAATGAAAAACATTCCCGCTGTCCCCATCGTCCTTATTCCCATCAATAGGGACACCGGGAATAGACCCAAAAAGTTAAAAATAATGCCCACCGGCCTCATCGCCTTATCGTCACTAATAATAAAATGTAGTAAACACCATAATATCATGAACCTATAAATATATGTAGGTCATCATACATTATGAAACACAAGACTATTTGTAAGTACAAATTGTATACATTGGTGATTTATTTTCATCAGGCACTCTATCTTCTTCGTGTTTATATATATATTAGAAATGCAAGATGGAAGTAAATTACGTAGGTAGTACGTACCTTCCTTATTTTTAAAGGAAGCACAGACTTCCCCAGTTTCATAAGTATACAGCACATATATATTTTGTTATCGGTTATCACTATCAGTTTGTCTGTTCTGCAGCTTGTCTTTTGGAGAAATCTATACCTACCTGTAGATCGCTGTGTATCTTTTATTATAAGCTTCAGCGTCCTGTTTAAAAAATCAATAAACATAGTTCTGTATAACAGCAACAATTTCGATTACCACTATTACTAGTATAATTATTTACAATATATCATTAAACATACGAGAATTTCATATTATCAATTAATATTATTGTAGAACTATAAACTTTTACAAGAACATCTAGGATATATTATTGTCATTTAATTATAAAAACGTTTATTAGCGTTATAATTATGTAATTAAGAATTATTTCACTATTTTTGTAGGTTAAAGGCACAGACCACAAAAGTCCATGTATATAGGCTTTCAAAACCTACTTGCAAGTGACGTCAGTGGCTGTGTTACTACCAGCCTTACTGATAGTAGTATCACGGCTATTCTTATTTGCCTGTGTTACTTCTAATGGCTGCATGATATAAACATCTCAAATCCACTAAAAGATGATAAAAAATTCCGACTATTTAGTACTAGGTATGTAAAAAAGTTTGAACTGAAGAAGATAATAACCAAAAACTATTAAAAAATATTTTTATATTAAAAAAAACATTATTATATTATTATGACAAGGCCAAGAAGGTAAGCCTTATGAAAATACTTTAAGTACAGAGTTCCGAATAAGTACCTTTATCTAGATACAAGAAGTTATTATATAAAAAAAATAACAACCTGTACACTAACAGCGATTGCTATATTTGCAATAAGTAGTATATAATGCAATATTAAAATTGAACAGCTATTTACAGTAACTAAATCATATCACGCCAACAGATATATCTAATGTAAATACAAGGCCATCTATCTATACTTAGTATTCTCAATTTCATTCAGCAATAAGAACACAAAAACACATATGCTTTTGATTGAATTGAATGACATAAATGTCACCAAAACTTGAGAACTCTGTCGAAAATTATAGTGATACCCACCTAGGCGAAACACTAAAATGACCTTATTTATTGAATGAAATTGAGTTTCATTAAATTATTCTGTAAAAACATACGCGTATAAGTACTCAGCTGAAACAGTATTAATAAAATAAAAATAAAAACAGTAAACAGTATTATAAATTGTTAAATATTATTACTTCATATTTTAAATTATTACATTATTTTCGCACATCTTATGGTGAGGTAGTTTTGACAAAATATTAAAAAACAAACAAGTTACGGATGGTTGATCCAAAAAGGAAATTGTCTGATCAGTAAAATGATATGTAGATAGCTATCCAAATAACTTGGCCGCAATATGAAATCTAATCTATCATATCCCATTATCAGCTATTTTTTTAGTAACCTCTAACCTCTGCAATAAATCCTATATAATTATTTGCATCTACTAAAATTCATATAACTATATGTATAGATATGCATGAATTATACAGTATCATATAAAATAACAGTTTAAAAATAGCATTTCATTATAGGGTCGGTAAATATTTAGAAAATGTAATAAAATATAAACCAACAACAATCGATAAGTATTATCACATCAAATTTACATTACAACATCTAACTATTATATGTAGGTACATTTTTATGTAAGTAAATTTTTCGGAGTCAATAACTAAATTATTGTCATTGTTTTCCCGCAAGTTCTTACTAAAATGATACCTTTTATTGTCATATTTTTAGTTAATTATCAACAATAAAAAACAACCATAAGTATTATGTGGCCACATTTTTAATTACCTATGTTGGACGTTTGAAAAAAGTTATACAGGTTTAGTTACAATTGTAAGATTCCGATTTACGATGGTAAAATTCTTAATTAACAAACGGAACTTATTCATCTGGTGCCGTTGCCGCACCTCTGCACCACTACGAGTATTCTACTTTTGCGACGGATGTTGTGCGCTCGTACGAACAAAAACGCACTCCCAGTGCGACGCGGCACTTGGACCGGCCAGTACGTCCAAGGACACTGTGGTATCAATATTACACTAATTTTATTTATCTAAACTATTTTTATTTATATTGTCATGAGATTTTCGTAAGAAGACATTGATAATTACATGTCTAATAAATATTTTCAACAACATACTTCAATAAAAGTTCTATGTTTATTCATAAAATGGCGTTAACTGAATGTTATTGTCATAAAAAGTGCTTTCTTAAATTACATTATTGTCATAAAAGCATTCGAGAGAATTATTCGAACATACCGCTAGAATCAACTGACCTGAAAAATCCTCCCTCTAAAACCCATTTCACTTTTGATATACTAGAGCATTCACAGATACTCACTGTTCCTTTGGAACACCTTAAAGGGTTCACGCATATTTATTTTCCCTTGTACATCTCCTGGTGCAACGTGCGTGATATGTAATATATAGGTACCGTTTACAGTAAAGGATACTAAGTATTCCTTATGTACCTACCGAAAAGTATTACAAGTTTGATATTATACAATAACTAATATAACCTTCATTTCTGATCTGAGACCTGAAGAATTATTTTATTAAAATTCAGATATGTTTAAAATTTCATCATATGTTATGTTACGTTTTATAAGGGCAATGTATATATTGAAATTTTATCTAGATGATAAATGAACATAAAAAAAAAACATATTACATGTTTATTATTGAAATCTATGTACGCACCGTCGCATGCATAGATTTTTTATGTGTAAATAGCGTGTTTGTATGTAATACTTAACTCATTAGGGATTTACGACTTGTTAACTTTGGGATATGTAGTTATCTACCCTCAAAAGGTTTATTTCAATTTTAATAATCTAAATCTAAAATAAATAAAATCTCTAACTCATTAATCTTTTGTAAAATATAGAACCAAACTCTTCTATGTTCTCTTCTTTTTATACTTTCCACCAGATCTAAAGAGAACTCTACTCATCATCATCAGTTTCGCAGCAGCCAGGCCAGCAGCACCGCTCGCTGCCGTCAGGTCTGGTGCAGAACAGTATAGTTTCCACTGAGGACACTGGACGGGGCTCGATGCCGTGGAAATCACGAAGGTCTTCTGCGGGAAACCAGGCACGTTCTTCGTCGTCTATTATTGGGATGCCGAAATATCTGTAAACATTACAGAAGATTGTAGAACTCCTTTTTAAATTTGCATGTTGGATAATATTCAACAAGATATTTTCAGACTAAGACATAGCTCAGATGCCATAATTAAAAAATTAAATTTTTTTTTTATTCCCGATAGTTTAGCCTTTGACCACTATCTCACCTGATGGTAAGTGATGATGTGGTCGAAGATGTTGTTTAGGCTAACCTAGAAGTACTGGCTCTGAAGGACAGCTGCCGGAACACACCGTTAGGTGCTTGGCGACAGATTTTCTAATTGAGGGTGGTAGTTAGCCAGCCGGGCATTCGCAAAATACCCTACCACCATGCTATAACGACTGCCATCTTTAGACAACACCCGATACCCGCTCTTTCCAATTCTCGTTGTGATTGTTTATAATTTTTATATTACAAACAAAGGTATAGACAATCTCACTAGTGGTAAATGTGGCATAAAATATAGTCTAATGTTTTTCTATTACACTTGACCGTTAGTTACCAAGTTTTTTACATAAGTACATAAAAGGATACACCCTGCATGTAAATATTAATTCTATGATACTTTGGTACAGTACTTCCAGAGGCTGGTTTCGTTTTATATAGAGCAAAATTATCAGAATTCTGAACATTCCCGAGGCAGAGAATTGCGAGTACGAATATACATATACTTCCAATCGACAATCTTGCTGAATATAAAAATGTCACCTCACAAGTTCGGAAAGGTGGTGTGTGTCATTTGAAATATGCGTGAAAAAGAGCTTGTTATCCGCTAGCGTTGAATATGTTTTTGAATTCTGAACCTCTATAAAAGTTCCAGAAAAAATATTTTCTTTTTAATATAACCAATTTGAGTAATTTTGACTATAAAGTAACTCAAATTTACTACATTACTTAAGCTGTTTTCTAGCACCTAGAAGAGAACCACCCGCTTTGCTCGTGGTTCCATCCTGGAATCCTTCGCTTCTTCAATAAAATTAATCGAGCCAAATAACTTTGTAGCCTTGCCTAACAAATAACTATTACCTGAAAATGGCTAACGCTGGGATCCAAAGCACCGAAGCCAAGATAAGCACAAGCACTAGCGCTACAGCCCACATGGGCCAGGGCTTCCTCTCCGTGTCACCTATCGCCTTGATCCAGGCGTCATAGCCCGACCCGCCCACTGCCAGCTCCACGAACGAGGAGATCAGGATGAGCAGCATGGCCAGGGGAGAGAGGTACTTCCAGCAAATAAGCCAGTAGATACCTGGTCGTGTGCCGGTCATCAGCTCGATATCGTCAGCGAATCTAAAACAATTAACTGAGGTTACTTCAATCCCGTTTACTAAAATTTATGCCCCGTGGGGTGTGAGCTAGAATGTCACCCCTCCAATGCTACCTGTGGTTGTTGTAAGAGGCGACTAAGGGTAAAATACCTGAAGGTAGGTAGCCGCGCTTTCTGAGGCACTGATATATTAAATTGCGATCCCCAAGACGCCTGCCAAGCGTGGGGATTATGGAAAAAAAACCTGATATGTTCAGCAGTGGACAATGCGGCGGATACAGTACTTCAATCAAATGAGATGTAACAACCCTTTATAACAGGGGTGGCCAAGACGTCGACCTGTCGACTGGTCGACCGCGGAGGCATTTTCGGTAGCCCGTGAGAAGCGGCATATCGAAACATTGCAGGAACAAATTAATCGCAAATGTCAACTCAATTACAAGCAACAACAATTTACACTTGTTTTTTTTATTTTTGGTGTTTTCCTGTATGCGAAGGCATGAATATTGACATGTAATCTATTAAAATTGTTGAATTCATAGGTGCTGAAAATAGGTGAATTCATCGCTGCTGAATCAGTTTTGGTGAAGGAAAAAATTCAGCAAAATTAGGTGAGAATTCTTATTGAGCATTTGAAAATATAGACATGGAACTGATACATCAAAAACTAAAATGCAACGCGTCCGAAAACTTAACTATTTATCTTTGACGGTATTTTTATTAGATCCTCGGATTTTTGATCTTTGAGAATGAATATTTTCAACTATGAATGCGATTTAAACGACACATCAGTCAGACGTGCATTTGACTTCCTGCTTGCGTATAGCAGTTAGTTCATACACAGTGCAGCATTATAAACTTGTGGAAACTGTGCAGCGCCAAAAATCTAGCCTAGGATATTGTTGTTCAATATGTTCAAAAGTGAATTATAAAAATTATAAGTGAAGTATGTACATTTTGATTAATAAGAAAACTTTGGAACAAACTTCGTTACCTTATATTGTATAGAATATAAACAAACAGTTTTGCCCTTTTTTATCCATTGCTGGAGGCCCGTGGAGATATTTTAAATTATAATGTAGACCGCATGGTTTAAAAGTTTGGCCACCCCTGCTTTATAACCTTAACATAGATTATATGTACTTAATCGTGCCCTATCGTATCAGTAATTATGCCCTTGACAAGAATGATTGAAAATTGAAGTGAAGGGATAAAAATAATGTGAAATACCTACGCGTATTAGTAATTAATATACAAAATAACCTAAAAGGGTTTAGTTATATATAGTATCTTAGTACCTTTATTAGACGTTTACGCACGTACAAGGTTATACCATAGGTTCTCCGACTCTGGTATAACCTTGTACGTGAGTAAACGTCATATTTTTATAAAATAATGCATACATAATGTAAAAAAAACGCTCGTTCAAGTTTTCCCAGGAGCTATCATCGAGAACATAAAGAAATGGAATTAGTATAAGTATTGTATTAATATCAGAACTAAAAATTTAATTAACAAGTTTCATAATGATAAAACAATTAGGTATTGGAGTCGGTGAAATCCAAACACAAGTCTGAAATAAGTCAATCCAACCAATGATACTTCCCCTCCTTTTATATATAACTATTATAACTATACAATCAATCGGTCGACCTAATAACAATTAACGTCGTACCGGAATACCTACACCCCAAAAAGTAGACAAAGCTGCGGACAGACATTTCGATAGAAAGAAATATCTTCTCTCTTAGATCCAATACGTCCGATTTCACAAAACATTAACCCCTGATCTTTCTCTGACCCTTTTATTTAAAAGGGTCATCAGGTACTTGAGTGCTCTTGTAAAGATCCTCAAATTTATACGTAGGTACCTACTTACTCAAGCACATCTACATTCACTCGTATCATAGCAACGTTATATTATAAAAATTCTAACGTACTAAAAAGAAGGACTCAATGGTATGTATATTTTCCTGTTCTATATATGTAATAGATTTATTTTGTAGTGCATATTTGAGCAAATAAATATTAATATTATATTCGAGGGATACGAAACAAAGGAAATCGCAAGTAACATTGTTAGTAACAATATTGGTTTGTTCGTATAATAAATATTATGTATATTATTCGTAGGTAAGTAACCTTTATTTGGTTTTTATTCTGTCGTCAAGCATCTAACATTGTAACCCGGCAGCTGTCCTTGAGAGTCAGTTTCCATTCTATATTAAGCCTGTATACCAACTTCGACCACATCATCACTTACCATCAGATGATATTTCTGTCGAAAGTTGGCTAACCTCAGCAGGTAAAGATTCTTAGCAAATTTTAATTGAAATAACGAACAGCGAAAGCAAAATAAAGTTTCATAATTGAATTCTTTACAAGTTAAATTAAGCGGAATTTCATAAATAATTAATGTTTTTGGGGTGAACGCTTTGTTGTTTTCATTCCTTTTAGCATTGGCTAGATTTGAAAAATACTACACACAGACACTTGCATGGAACATTTTATGTTGTTATATAGTAGAGTTCCCTAGACGTGTAACGTTTCCCTAGTTATATTTTGTTTTTTTACCCTTGTAATGCGTCTCTATCTACTTATTGTTCTCTTAGCCGTGTTACCTATGGGTATATATATAATTACAATTTGTTTTTAGATGTGTAATTACTTTAACTTGTTTCTTTTCTTTTATCTATGATTAAAACGGTGATGCAAATATAAAAAAATACAGTGGACACTTTAAAGTAAAATAATAAATCATATAAACCGGCCAAATCTTGTCGGTCAAATATGCATGAAAAATTACGTTTTGTAAATACATTACTATTACTATAAGAAACGTATTTTTTCTATGTTCAATTCTTTATACTTCAGTAAGTGAGTCCTACTCAGTTGGTAAGTTAATTTCTTTGAAAATATTTAGTGCAAATCGACATAAATTAAATTAAATTTACAAGTAATGTTATATATAAAACACATTCAAATAGGTTCTTATAACATCAGATTAACAGCCTACTCCAGTGGGCAGCAGCACCTTCTGAGGATCTGCTGTCTTACACTGCGATACCCAAGCCTCCTGCCGAGCGTCTAAAACAATACGGCCCCTCCTCAAGGGCCTGTGTCCAACAGTGGACAATTCGGCTGATACAGTACAATCCATACCTAATCACAAAATGTACATACGTAATAACGGGGTTTACATACATAATCAAGTGTACATACCTCTTTACTCCATAGACATAGGAAATGCCGACGCACTCGCAAAAGGCTATAATCAACAGCGGGAAGTTTCCGCTGTACATATCGAACAGCAGAAATATGTAGCTTCCAGCACCGTGCGCGAAACCCATGGATAGCATGCAGCATATCAGGCACAAACCACCTGGAAAATGAAAATGTGTCTACTATCTACGAGGCACTAGCACATGAAATATACGGTTCTTTATTCATGTGCTACGAGTATCTACTAGGTTCCAAAATGAGTTTTTATTTACCTATCGATGAAGGTTACAATTTTCCTTCACACATTTACCAGCAGAAAGCTGAACAAATTAAAAATAAGAAAGCAAACTTTTACGATAAGTCATCTATGAAGATTCGTTCTAAGGGAAAGTTCGTTGCTCAAAAATACTCTTTCATCGAAGAGAAATCTAGTAAGTAAGACATATTTGATAAACAGAATATGTTGCATACATATTAAATTTATGAAATAATAGTAATAAAGTACCTAATTTATGGAAGTTAACGCGCTTAGGTATAGATATATAAAAAAAAATGCAAAATGTAATATTCCTACCGAAGGTGAATGAAGAGTTGGCCCTGTCTTTATTCACCTTCGGTAGGAATATTACATTTTGTATATATGTGTATATACATATCTTATATTATATAACGCCTGCTTGGCGAATTACATTACAACATTACAAATTTACGAGGGAAAAATATATAGTCATGTGCGGGATTCAAACCCGCATCCATCCCCCTCCTTCCCCCCCCCCCCCTTTAGCCGGGTTATGCTCTAACCAATTGAGCTAACATGACACAATGACTCATAACTATGATGTTTGCTCTCGTTCTTCAACCATCGTATCGGGATGGAGCGTTGTACTACAAACCAGACCAATTTTTCAATTGGTTTTAAACTTGTAAATGATGACGCAACCTTATAATTTTAATATTGTTATGTAATTCGCCAAGCAGGCGTTATTGCAAACATAACAATATTAAAACATATCTTATTACTTCATAGTATTATCGAGGTTCTACTCTAGGTATGTCTCTTAGACAAAACAAAGCAAATTGTAAACTGGCCCGTCGCCTTCCTAACTACCACTCTTTAACCTACATTAACAAAAATCACCTCATCCCTTCTTCAGAAAATCCATCAACTTTTAGGAACATCGAATTCCAAAAACATTAACTTGGTTGATAGATGGTTGATTCTACGGTGCTCAAAATGTCTACGTCAAATTTTTACAGTTGCTCACCGTGGACATTCTAGAAGGTTGAATTCCCAATACATTTCATTCTTATAGCCAAGAACATGTTTCAAACCTTACCTGTCAAATATTCCTTTCTTAGATTGGGGAATAGTTTCATATCCACAATGGAAGTGACGACTCCTTCCAAGGTCCCAAACTGGGAGTCGATGCCCAGGGTGAACAGCATCAGAAAGAACAGGACGGACCAGAACTGTGCCCCTGGGAACTGGTTGATGGCCTCCGTGAAGATGATGAAAGCGAGCCCTGTGCCTGATGCAGTCTGAAAGGAATTATGGTGAAATTAGCAGTTACAAAAATATGTTTTTGACTTTGTATGTAATGAATAGATTCAGGCGTTACTTTGCGGAAATCCTTATGTAATAATAAAACATATTTTAAAAGTATTCTAAGGAAACAATTAATCAATATTTAAATGAAATACTTAAAAAATATAAAAATCATATGCTTGATTGAGCTAACAAGGCACAATGACTCAAAACTCTAATTTTTGCTTTCGTTCTTCAACCATCGTCGAGTTATGAGTCATTGTGTCCTGTTAGCTCAATTGGTTAGAGCATACCCCAGCTAAAGGGGTGGATGGACGCGGGTTCGAATCCCCCACATGACTATAATATTTTCTCAATTTGTAAATATGTTTAACCCTATACTGCATCCGATCGTGCTTCTAATATGTTATAGAACATTGCAAAATTAAGCATTTCAAACTTAAATAGCTAATCTCATTGTGAGTGAATTACAGTAGGTAATTCACTCACAATGAGAACACACCCGCCATTCTGATATCAGGCTGACTGCTCACTTACTTTTTATTATAACTTTGATTTATTAAAGTACATTGCTTCAAATTGTATGCATATTCGGCACATTGCTTACACATTGCTCCAGTTTATTAAGTATTACCGTTTGTTGACCTCTCTATATACACTCGCCATCGCGATCCCGATACACACGTAAAATGTTATTTTGTTCGTCGTTAGTTTTTTATACCTGATAGGTTAGCCTTTGACCACTATCTCACCTAATGGTAAGAGATGATGTGGTAGATGTTGTTCAATTACTGGCTCTCAAGGACAGCTGCCGGAACACATCGTTAGGTTCTTAGTGACAGATCGTCTACTTGAGGGTGTTAGCGTTTATAAGTTGGCCTCAACGCATTCTTGGAGTCGTTTCTTAGTTTTTATAGGTTATCTCTGTTTTGCATGCAACCATAGAGAAAGTCCTTTCCTTATGATGCAAAGCAGTAGAGCTTAAGTAATCCATGGCTTGATTATTATTTTTCGTTTTGGGGTTTTAAGAACTTTAGTATTTTTAACAGCAGTCAAGCTATTTACAAGAATCATTTAAGGTTTCATGGTGGTAGACCATTTATGCTTTCCTCATGAGCGTGGTACTTAATCAGAAGAGGATCTTTCTCTTATGTTATACAAGATTCAAAACTTGAGCCTCTACTCGGCAATCTAAAGCTCGGAGCACGTCAAAAAGAAAATCTTCTTTACTTTTCTAAGCAAAGCGTCGATTCCATCAAGATTACCATCACTTCACTCCGACGAGGTATCAAAGTCGTCCAATCCACTTCGGAGTGAGTTTATTTGCAATTCATTACAAGCTTTGTAAGCCTTATCGATTCGCAAACAACATTTAAAATGTTAATCGAGGATTAACCTCTTTGTCTTAAGTTAAAAAGTCGATTTTTGCTTGCTTCATGTCTTAAAGTTCAGTAATAAAGTAGTGGCATTTAGGATTGTTGGAAGGCCTACTTGAAATTAATGGAACATTAATATTGTTGATTTAGTGATTTCTAGTCAGGCTGCTTGATGTTTTAAAGTGTCGCAACTACGACTTCAAAACATTAGCGCATCAATACTTGGATGGGTGACCGTTAGTTGCATTTACTGCTGACTAGTTATTGTCTAGGGGGTGTTTGAACAAATGTCATAGGGAATCGCGAGTGTAGTAGAATGATATCTTTCAAAATGGCGGATTACAAGGTGGCCGCCATACAAAGCAATCCGACCATACTGAAGTGAAGGTGGCAGTCATTAACCCTTACATACTCGTATAGATATCTAATTCATAAGAATAGAAGTTTCTAAATACTTATGATTACAAGCACTATCGCGTGCTCGGGCGGGAGTCAAACACTATCCTCCGATTTTGCAAGAAACAAGGTCACATAGTATAAGTAAAGGTAAAAAAATATGAATGTATTTATCGCACTAGGGGGTGAAAGTTCATAACTGTTTTTATGTTATTTATTTCTACAATTAAAGAGGGCGCTGTGTACTGCTTATTTTTATTTTTAGTTTTTTGGGATCTTTTTGATTTCTTTATTTTCATTGCCAGAATGCTTTTTACTATAACTTAATTCTTAAAGATCGTAAAACTTTTCGTGCCTTTCAGAAAGCAATCTTTCATAGGCCTAGGACAGGCAAGGTATCACGCCTGCCCCTGATAAAATGGTTAAATAATTTATCATTGAATAGAACACTTACATTATCCAGCTCCTTCTGCAGATCGCAAACTGGCAATTCAGGCATCATCACGGTTAAGTTTCCAGTCAACGTCACCAACTTTCCCGCTGCAGGCAACGCCATTGAGCTGAACCCCGGCCCGAACAGCTCCAACAAAGTTTCATTTCTTTCACTCAAGCACTTTTCATACACCATCGTGGCTTTGAAACCTATGATGGAGAACACTACAATACCCGCAAACATTGACGTCAGACAATTAGTCATCGACACCATTATGGCGTCTCTATAGCAGTTATTATCAACGGGATTGTATGACGAGAATGCTATTAATCCCCCGAATGCCAGGCCAAGGGAAAAGAATATCTGTGTGCCAGCTTCCAGCCAGACTACAGGGTCTAGAATCGTGTGCCACTTTGGCGTGAAGAGATGTATAAGGCCATCGCCCATGCCCTTCAATGTGATACCTCGAAAGAAGAATATCACAAGGACGATGTATGGGAATGTCGCCGTAACGTATACTACTTTTCCTGAAGAAGCAATGCCTTTGATCATGCACATGTAGACAAGGATCCAGGCGATTACTAGAGCTAGAGCGATTTTGTAGTTGAAGGTTTCGGGGTAGTTTATGTCTTCGGAGATTTGAAGCGTGTTGCGGTACCAGAAGTACTGTGTTGGGCTGCTTACCTGTAATAAACAAAACATCATTTGTAAGAGTTGAAATAGGTATTATTAGTTTAAGGTTCTTACAGTCCCCAAGTTAATGTCATAAATAAGTCAGATGCTGTTAAATTGGTAGAGGTTTAGTCACTGACTACATCAATACCACTTTATTACAAATATACGCTAGAAAAAATTTAAGTCATGTGCGGGAAAAAAATATTTCTATCGTATATTTGTGATTTTGTAATGCAATCCGCATAGCAGGCGTTATTGCAAACCTAACAATAAAAAAAAACATTTTATTCCTTTACTTATAAATAGATAGATATAGTTACAATATTAAATAACTTTTATGTTGATGTTATTGGAAGGAGTTGGAATTAGAATTAATAGAATTAGCAGAAAAGGGAACCCAGGTCGATATACTGTGCTTTAGTGAGACTTTTGTCAAACAAGGTACGGAGGAAAATATAATTTTTAATAACTACAATTTAGCTTCGACATTTTGTCGTAATAAATGTAGGGGAGGGTCGTGCATTTTAGTCAAAAGTACATTGCATGCCAAGTCATTGAAGCTTCCATCATATTTGATAACTTCATTTTCTTTCGAATGCTGTGGTACAGAACTAAATGGTTTAAACTTAATAGTTATTAACATTTATAGAACCTCAACACAAAACAAAAAATGGCAATTAAATTTATTTCTCTACAAATTTGACAAGTTGCTTGATTATTTAACGGAAGTGTTTAAGCGAAAAATGATTGTTATTTGTGGAGACTGGAACATAGATATTTTAAAAATTAATTCTATTTCTAAAGAATTGCAAACTATTCTGGCAAATTATAACTTTCAGCTTCATATACAGTCTCCTACTCGGCTTAACTCATGCATAGACCAAATTGCTAGTAACGTCAAACACGTCTGTTCTATGATACATGTTATTGGGTTATCAGATCATGAAACTGCACAATCAATAACAATAAAGTTAAAAAAGCCGCGCCAAGTGTTCACTAGCTGGTTTGAATTTATACGCGATTATAGTAAAGATAATATTAGGAAATTTCGCGAATGTATATCTTCCCTCACTTTCTCTGAGGTTTCAGAGTTCTAATACAACTCTACTACAAAGTCATTAAAACATTGTGCCTTTTGGATATGTCATCCGCTTGCCCACATAATTAACCTATCCTTTGAAGAAGGCATATTTCCGGAAAAACTTAAACGATCGATTGTGATACCACTTTTTAAAAAAGGTGACAAGTCAGACCCTAATAGTTATAGGCCTATAACTATAGTTCCAATTATTTCCAAAATATTAGAAAAGGCTATGCTGCGTAGATTGAATAGTTTTTTAACAAAGCACAATATATTACAAAAAGAACAATTTGGTTTTCGGAAGGGCAGCTCTACTACGCTTGCCTGTTTTAATCTAGTAAAAGATATAACAGAAAGCATCAATAATGGAACATCAGTTATATCCATCTTCTTAGATATGAGCAAGGCATTCGATTTTGTGCATCACCAAACGCTCTTAAATAAATTGAAATTCTACGGAATCAGAGGCAAAGCAGTTGAATGGATCGCTAGTTATTTAAAAGACAGAGAACAATGTACACAAATAACAAAAACAGTTAAAGTCACGCCAGGAGTACTTTTAAGAAATAAGTTTACATCTTCCCCACTGACATACAATACTGGTGTTCCTCAAGGAAGTATTCTTGGTCCACTTTTATTTTTGTTATATATTAACGATCTCCCTGAGGCTATCCCTCATAAATGTTTATTATTTGCGGATGATACTACAATTGTTGTAAAGTGTGACAAGAAGGAAGACGCTCAAACAATTGTGAACAAAGCTCTTTCAGATACTGTTAAATGGATGGAAAATAATAAATTAAAAATTAATACTAATAAAACTAAAATAGTACAATTTAATTCATATAACACAATTCCAATAAAACTTGACATTAAATATAAATTTGACAAAATCGAAGAAGTTGACATTATAATTTTTTTGGGAATTATAACTGACAAAAACTTAAATTGGAAAATGCATGTAGACCATCTTTGTACCAAACTTGAGCGTTACGTTTTCTCATTGAAAAAAATTAGACAAACTGTCTCCAAAGAAGCTGCACTAACAGCTTACCATGGTTATGTGTCCTCTTTAATAAGCTATGGTCTAATACTGTGGGGAAACTCAGTAGATATGGAAAGAGTTTTCAAAATTCAAAAGCGCTGCGTACGCGTGATTAATGGAGCCTGGTTCTTAGACAGTTGTAGACCTTTATTTAAGAAGTGCAATATCCTTCCTCTGCCCGTATGTACATTAGAGATGTTTGTGTTTTTATCAAATTCCATCCGGAGTATTTTAAGAAGCGCAGTGAAGTAATGACTAGACAGAAAGAAAAGTTTGTGAACCTGATGTATCAACCTCGCTGTAGGAAAGATATTTATAAAAGAAACGCGTATAATATGTGTATATATTTGTATAACAAGCTTCCAAGAGAGTTTTTATTATTAGAAGGACATAAATTTAAGAAATGCATAAGTGACTGGCTCATGCATAATTGTTTTTATGACATTAAGGAATTTGTAGTTTATTGTGACAAACATGTATAAATATTTGCACGTCTGCATGCAGACTGATTACAATGACTGATGTACTCTGTAAGACCATTCCACGAATATTTGTACTACTGTGTAATGTAATCTTGCAAATAAATTTTTCTTATTCTTATTCTTATTTTTATAAACGTACGTTAAAAAACCACGAAACTATTATATCGTTCTTAGGGCCATAAACCGAACTAGAACACCCTCGTGCATAATAATATTATACACTAGTGCGTAATAGAATTATCCCTACAAAGTTAAGTTAGCACCTAACTGCAAATTATATGCGAGTAAACAGAGCATTTTCAATTTAACCGGGTAATACAGGTTTGTAACATCAAAGAGTTCCACCACCATACTTTGCCGCGTGAAAAAAAAAACTTGCGTGCTATTTTGCATAATTTTCGTATGTTGTTTGTATCGCATTTGTGCAATATATATATTTTTTTCCTCGCATGAGTGGTGAAAAAGTGCGTATGAAACTCGTCAGCAACTTGCTCATTATACACTCGGCTGATTTACGCCCTCGCCTGTGGCTCGGGCTGCATCACACTGCCTCGTGTATAATGAGCAACTTAGCTCACTTGTATCATAATCTACTAATAGCTAAAGCAGTATTAATGCTGGTACATAACTGAATCAGACAAACTCGACTTCAAGGGTATTTGTCTAACTTAGGTTAATAGTCTTATCCAATATATTAGTCTTAGTCAGACAAATACCTTCTTCTTCGAGTTAGGTCTTCGAGAAATTATCTCAAAGAGAAACAATTTTATTTGGATTGTCCGAAATAAATACTGCAAATCTTTCCCTTATCAAAAGAAAAAGGAAAAAAGGCTAAGCCACCACTTGGTTTATAGTTATAGCTAATGAGACGTAATTCATGTGCAAATTTAATCGAGTATCGATATTTTGATGAAATACTTGAAATTAACGAAGTAATATAACATAAAATATTTTAAGCGTTAAGTCAAAATTTAACTTGGCTGTAAGTAGGTAGCCAATAGAAACTATTTCTATGTGTAAAATTGTGTTACCTTGGTAAGCATTTAATGTATCAGCCGGATTGACCACTGCTGAACACAGCCTCCCCCATTAAGGGGGGATTTGCCATAACGCTTGGCAGGCGTCTTGGAGATCGCAGTTTAAGACATCAGTCCCTCAGAAGGCGCTGCAGCCCACCTTCCGGTATTTTACCTTTAGTCGCCTCTAACGACACCCACATGTAGTAATGGGGAGGTGACATTCTAGCCCGGCACCCCACGGGCATTAACATAAGCATTTACCAAAGGTATACTTTACCTTATGCTAATTACAACATCAAAATAAGTTTTTTATCACGGGCTGGGATGGGTAATGTTTTGCAAATTCTGTGTAATACTCTCGATTTTTTTATGAGTACTTCCATAATATTACCATTTCATTTTTATAGACTAACAGTAATTTTAGTTATAATTATTGTGATTCACCTTTATTATTTAAATCAGTGCAATTTTAGTTCAGACGCCACATAATGTATGTTAATATTATAGTTTGTACCCCTAGAATAAGTTATAGTTGTAAGAAAGAATAAAATAGAGAAAATTAAATAACCGTAAAATATTATAATATTAGTTAGAAATTAGGCAAGAAATAAAGGAGACAATGATTTAAAGAACTAAAATTAGGTAAATATGATGCAATGATTCCTTAAGTAACCCAAGACATAGTAATAAAACACGACATAGTACTTTAAACGGTTTAAAGTTGTTTAATTACTGTAATAATCGCGATAACCTAAGACAATTTTAACCCACGACATCCAATACGTTTTATATATAAAATATGAAAAACTTAGGAAAAGTGCATCAAACCCGAAACTGCGTCTGAATTTTGGTTCCTTGGTTATAATTATAAGGTAAGACAAAGTATATGTTGGAATTGTAATTAAGAATCTGACGCTTCAAGTATATCTTTTCCACATTTTTATACCTTCTGTGAAATGTAGATCGCTTTTAAGTCAGGTCTGATTCTAATTTAGGACTGTAAGGGCTTTTACATAATTACTAAACGGATGAAAGATCAAAACAACGTGTTTCGAACCAAATTGCCTTTTTAGATCTCCGTACCTAAAGGGCGCCAAAAAAAGCCTTATCTGTTTGTCTACCCGTCGATCCGTATGTAATGGTTCTCTAGCCAGTAAAGGGAATGAGCCGCACAGATATGTTAATATTTTATAAAATGTACCGTTGGAGATAAAACTATTACAATTTGAACGAGGTATACGATATAGAAGCTCTTAAACACTTTTTTAAACTATCACAGTTTACTAGATACTAACTAATATTAATTTCACTTATAATTTTATAATTAATATTAATTTTCTTCAATGCATGAAATTTAAATATTATGAAAATGTTACAGTCTCAAGAGAGTATAATACAATTGGATTAATCTAAGCTTATATTTATTTTGTCTATATTGCATATTTAGTTTCGAAGCAAATATGTACAGTTGTTCGCAATAAAATAATTATAATTATTTATAATTGTAATTCTAGGTAACTCGTGAAATAGAGGCTATGCCTAGTTAGCCCAAGATACAGGCTATGCCTAGTTTGGGGCACATTGTAAACGTTACATAGGTTTAGATATAATTTTAAGAACATGAAATTGATATTGTGAACTCAATTCAAGTTTAAACAAAAAAAAAAAACAAAAAAAAAAAAAAAAAATATTACTTACGGGATTTGTACCCGCGATCATGATGCATGCAACTGCGTCGAAATATCGGGAGCTCAAAAATATAAATCACCACGGTACAAATCCCGTAAGTAATAATATTAGTTATATAGAAGCTCTTATCTTCAGCATATCAAGTTCCTTACATGGTAGAACTCTTTTAATAAATATCGTGACACCACCTCTTCTCCGACTATTTTTTTATAAATAATTTTGATGTTCCACAGACCATTGAACACACTGTTAGGTGCTTGGCGACAGATTTTCTACTTGAGAGTGGTAGCCACCCAGGCTGCAATCGCAACATGCCCTTCCACCATGCGGTGCGGTGCATGTTTTAGAGTAGATTAATGTACACAAGTTAGTTGGAAAACTCCTGCTTGGAAATATTATGCCAAAATGGTTTTCATATAAATAGAAGTGGAAATGTTTTTAGGGTTCCGTACCCAAAGGGTAGAAACGGGACCCTTTTACTGAGACTTCGCTGTCCGTCCGTCCGTCCGTCTGTCACCAGGCTGTATCTCAAGAACGGGAATAGCTAGAGAGTTGAAATTTTCACTGATGATGTATTTCTATTGCCGCTATTACAGCATATACTAAAAATAAAATAAAATAAATATTTATGGGGGGTCCCATACAATAAACTTGATTTTTTTATATAACATTTATATAATCAATATAATAGATATATATGTATTACATTATCTTTTATAATGGCAACCAAAAAGTATTGGTGTAATGATCATTACCTATACATATAAGAACAATTTTGTAAATGTAATGACGGGAAACATTAACTTTATTATTTCGGATGGAAAAAGATAACTTCCAGCGGCACTTGAACCCGCAATCCCCAGATTACTGTCATGGTGCATTACCAATTATGCTATGGAAGCGGGTGCTGGACATTCGATGGAGAAGATTCGTAATGCACCAGCACTTGGAAGTTATCTTTGTCCATCCGAAATAATTTCTATGTTGTCGCTTAGCATGCGTCAATGGTCTTATAAAATAATATTAACTTATTCATGTAACTTATCATGTATCCTAGTTTGAGCAGCCACAATAATTAACATTTATTGTCATTATTAAGTTATTCTAACGGAACGTCGCGTCGTGCCGGGAGCTGTGTATATGTTCTGTGCTGGAAGTGCGTTAAAGCAAATTTATGTGTGTGGCAAAAGCACAGCGTCCCTGGCGACTCAAGCATTTTGCAATATAAATCACGTTTAAGCACTCGCGGCGTGTCATAACAAAACTTCACTGATCATTTCTTCACATATACATCACACAAACTATTAGGTACTTAAGTTATTTTATCCCGTTAATATATTTTAACATTTATTTCATTACTTTTAAAAGTATATAATATATCTGTCAGTACTTATATCTTTCCGGTAAAATTTATATTGTAATCAATAATATTGTAATGCAGTAAGTAATATTTTTAAAACAGAACTAATACATGTAATTACTTAAGATTTTGTAGTCAAATAGTTTTATCATTATTTACATATTTTAGATTGTTATTCAATTTTGCTTACCCAGATCGTTTGATCCTCGGTCAGTACTTTTGTCATCTATAACAATTTTATTGTAAGTACCGTATAACTCAGTTTTTGATATTATTTTTCAAATGCTTTTTTATTGTTAAACTTTGATATTATTATTATATGGGAGAGACTGCCTTTTGCAACACAGTTTTTAGGAACGCAAAAGACAGAGTTTCAACAATTTCTGTGCTATGTAAGTTTATCAATAAAGATATTGTTATTATTATTTAAAAAAGACTTCCTACTGCAGTTTCCCTGTACCATCATGGTATAAATAATTTATTGAATAATTCTATAAATAAAACGCAAAAATATATGCGTATAGCTTCCTTTTTTGGAAGTCATTAAATCAAAAAGGGAAATAATTAATGGAATCTATTTCTAGACAACTATTAAGTTTCTGGGAAAACTATCACCTTTGAAGTGACCGAAACTTTGAGATGGTAATGAATGCTTGCAATTGTAATGAGAGCTTGTCGGCATATTAACATTTAATTAAAAAGCCTTTTTAATTAAATGTAAAACACTCAAAAGATAAATCGAAATAAAAAATATCCTTTTGCTCTACATTAAGGACTGTTTCTTGGAATAATCTGGAGCCAGCTGTGAGTCGTTATTAATATGATAAGGGATGGAATTTTACATTTTGTACGAAAAAAACTGTGTTGAATCTAAATTGGAAGAACCACGATTTATTTTAAACATAAAGTGTATAAGGATATTTTTGTACACCACAGACGACTAGGTTAATTTTATTTGTCTCACACCGTGATATACTCTTTAGTTAAATCTTTCTACTGTTAATATATAAATGTAAAACTGTAATCATAAATAAATAATGTATATACATTTGTATGTATATATACATATGTGTGATATAGTATATATATTTATTCTGTACTGTGTGCATGCCGGTACGTGAATTCACCAAACGGCTCCAACGGAAGATCAGCGCTGGCGAACAGCTAGTATTATGCTGAGTTGGAGCCAATTTGTGATAATTACATTTATTGTGTTTTTTTGTAGTTATGAATGTTTTTATTTCTTCCTGTATTGTAATGTCGCAAATAAAACAAAATTCTATTCTATTCTAATCGTGTGTTTATGGTTTTGAAACCATGTAAACGATTTTATCTTGAATGCGTTTAAATAGGAATTGATTCCCCTTATCCCACAAAGGATGCTCTTAAATAAATAAGTTTAAAAATAATCTTGCAGCATAGCCACAAATTATGGCTTAACCAACAAATCGGTACTTAGACATATAAAGAATGTGTTAGTTGAAACAAAAATTTAAATCGTTCACGTCTAGGGTAACAAACATATTTTAACGGTGTAAATAATTACATAAAATACCTATAGAGGAACTACTGAGAAAAAATAGTTTCACGAGTTCCATTTCCAAGCTTCATGGGACAAGTGAGAAAAAATCTCACTAGCTCCATCATGGATTCGCGGTATGTTTTTCCTTTGACGAATCGGAAATATAGCGCATCAGCTATGCTATTAATAGCAACTTAGTCAAAGAGAAAACTTACGAAATAACGGAAATATCCCATCTCAACAGGAGTCAACAACACCTGCTACAGGAAATCCAACAACCACCGACAAAACAACACAAACTTTTCCCGAATAATATTTCCAAATATTTCATAACCGTCAAAATTTATTCCGCAATTTTAGCACTCACAAGTAACCAGTCCAGTCAGCTGAAGAAGAAATACATTCTTTAAAAAGTAATTTATCTTTGGGCCCTTGAGACTTTCAAAGGGCGCTAAGCTTATTTGAGTCGACAGTCTAAAGGTTAGATAAAGTCGTTTTTTTCGGAGACACGATTTAATTTAGGCGTTTTGAAGCTTTTAGGGATTTAAATTCACCTACCGTACCAGCTTTGCCAGTTTGTAAAATACGTAAGCTGTTCCGAAAATTGGTAAAGTAATGAATAATAGTTGAAATATCATTGAACTTAAAAAAACAGATGAAGCGTCACCCGTACCTCGAACATGATAATGTCAAATCAGGCAAATCAATTAGTACAAAACTATAAAACATGTTATTATTATGGAAGACGTACCAGGGAATATCTAGTGCCTAGGTTGGTAAACGATCTGCCGAAGGATTTCGAAACTAAGCATAGAACTAAGTACATGTATAAAAAGTCTCTTAAGGAAATGTATTTGCAACAATTAAATAGTACAGTAGAAACTATATATATAACTTAAAACAACTAACGTAACTAGAATTTGTTTTTTTTTAGTCACGTAGACTATTGCAGTTATGACATTGATCATCTAGAATAGTAGCTGAGAAGCTATGTAATTACACATGATTAAAAGTAAGCATAATCACTTACATTTAATATCAAATAGTATGTAAGCTGTTATCAACATAATAAGATGTAATTATGTATAAGAAAATGAGAGTAACATTTCGACAAACTGTTTAACAGTTTGGCAGAAAATAATTTAAGGAATTGTAATTATGCCTTGTATTCAAATATAAATAAAAAAAAAGAGGCAGCGGCTCCTGATTGAGTCTCAGTGGTATATGAGCGTCTACTGCATGCTTGTCTTCTTGTCTTTATCATTTATTAAAACGTATCATATATAATGAAAGTGTAGCTATGTGCATTATATGCTTGTGTGCAATTTTCGCCACATTATATTTTCGAGACATCAAAGCGTACCCTAATTTCCTTTTTTGTTTGAATTTATGTGAAAAATGCAAAAGGTTTATTTACCACTTTTCAAAATATTCCCCTGCAGCCCCAATGCACTTAGCTTTCGAAACGTCTATAAAACGTATTGCAGAAGGTCGAAAAATAACCGCCGAAGTTCTTCTTATAATCCCTCTGCTGTGTTAAATTTTCGCCCATGAGGCATGTTATTTACCGTGGGAAATAAAAAATATCGCATGGAGATAAATCTGGGTACGTAAGCTGGGGTAACATTTGAACCGAAGTATTCAAATATTCCGTGGTTCTAGCAACTGTTTTAGCGGGTGCGTTATCTTGGTGAAAAAGAAACGTAATACCATTCACTTATAACTGGTCTACGGTCGTTTAGCGGAATTACTGCTACTGGTCCACTGCATCGAAAAAAATATCGTATTTATTGTGTGGCTAACAATTTTCCTAACAAACTAGTTAAACACGACATGTCTTTGAAAGGGTGTAACGTATTTTTATAAAAGACACATACAGTCACATTTATTCAGTATCTTGACATTACTATGTTAAGACCTGCAAATATCGCAGTCTTAGATCAAAATTTAAATAATATGAAACTCATAAAACCCTCATCAATCTCACAATACCTTTAACAATATCCTACTAATGTGAAATCGATTCAATAGGTATAGTTTTGAAGCTGTGATGGCTCAGCGGCATTGGCTATGGACTGTTGCGCAACAAGTCCGTGGTTTGAATCCCGCCGCGGGGTTGAGGTTCATCCTATGGTGGTAGTAGGCATTTTTGCGAATAGTGGCCACCCTCCGGTAGAAAATCTGTCACCAAGCACCTAACCGTGTGTTCCGGCAGCTATCCTAGAGAGCCAGTAACCCTAGGTAAAGCCTGTTATTACCTTCAACCGCATCATCACTTACCATCAGATGAGATTGTGGTCAAAGGCTTACCTAATAAAAAAAAACGTTTCTAACCACGCAAATGAAAACACAAGAACATATTTAATATATAAACTAATAAACGGTAACAACACGTAGAACACAAATACATAAATGCAAAAGGGTAATATGGGACTTGTGCTCCAGCTGCGGGTACAATTTGGAGAGTGTACCTTCCCTTGGAATTATGAAATTTAATTCCTACTTCTACGTTCCTTCTATGAATTACGAAACAAACAGCTGTGCGTCATCGTTACATAGCGAATATACATATAGTACCACCAACTTAACTGTGCAGTTTTCGAGGGCGCTACTGGTCAAGAAAATCAACTACAAACTGTCACAATTTGAAGGAATGTTGTAGTTCCTTTTTCTGCCACCTGAACAGATAAGTTGGTGGGACTGTACTGTAGTCGGATTTTTAATCAGACGGAGTAAAATGACATTACGGGTGTGCTACTTTTTGACCATTCAAAAATAGTACTGTGGTAAAATGATTTAGTTCTTTCACTTCGTTACTTCAGTAAGCAGTATAATTTTTTCATAACTTTTATAAAAGTCATAATTATTGTAATAAGAGTGATTTTACTATACAAGCGATTTATATTACCTACTATAAGATAGGTTGTTTATGAGTTTGCAGCACAGAAATAAATTCTACAATTTAGGGATGACAATTATTATATGTCCAACACACTCATAGGTCCGCTCATAAAAACTGAACTAGAAACATCACTATGATTAGTGGTTTGGAACTTTATTTTGAAATGTGACATTACGATCTGTCAGTTTACTCCGTCTGATTAAAAATTCGACTATAGTAATAATCATTTATTCATGTTGAACTTACAATTGGCGACACTTATGTGACTAAAAAGTTAAACGAAAATTGTGCATCTCTTACCGAAGAAGGTTCATCGCCTGTGTTTCAGCGTATTGCGCTCTTCCGATGGCTTCTATTACTTTAATAGGCTCATACTTATTTTACTGTACTGTACTGATTACTGTAACAGCCTACTCGTCCACTGCTGAACACAGCCTCCCCTACTAAGGGGGTATTTGCCATAATCCCCACGCTTGGCAGGCGTCTTCGGGATCGCAGTGTAAGATCGCAGTTCTTTAGAAGGTGCTGCTACCCACCTTCCAGTATTATTCCCTTAGTCGCCTCTTACGACACCCACGGGATGGTATGGGGAGGTGCAATACTCCCGGCACCCCACGGGCACATGCTTATTTATACTAGTACAATTATATAATGCTTCTGTTTCTTTTTTACTTATATTATGGAACGGTATTTTTTTTCCTAGTACAAACATGGTCACGACCTATACTCGAATACACTTGAGGAGTTATAAAGGGATGTCGAAATGCCAACATTTTGCAACATACGTGTAAGTGTCATGGAATAGGGGGCGAGCCTGTTTCGGTTCTCGGGTACAGTTCCAGATTCAGGTTCGCTAAGGTATTTGAAGCGCTAGTAGCGTAGTATGCTGTGCTGTTTTTAACCGATCACGTCCACTGTTGTCATGAGTTGGATGGGTGACCGCTAGAGGCATTATGCTTCCGTGCTTCGGAGGGCACGTTAAGCCGTCGGTCCCGGTTGTTGTCTTACATGGTTAAGCGTGGTGGTAGGGCATTTTGCGAACCCCGCCTGGCTAGCTACCACCGTCAAGTAGAAAATCTGTCGGTAAGCACTTAACGGTGGTACCAAAATGCCACCTGCAACTTCAACTAAAAACTTGAGAAGGATTCTTGCCTCGTACATCCAAAATATCCCGTGAAGACCAACTAAAAGGGATGATTCCTGGGTTCCGCTCACCGGAAGCGGCGAGGCAACCGGAAATCATCCTCAATAAAACTAACGACGCCCGTATCTGTTCCCTGTTTCCGTTTCTCCTTTGTGAGACTACTCGACTGACTAAGCGGGTCGAATAATTTTGGATTAATTAGTTCGGTGGACATTTTGTTGTTTAAAGTTGTTGGACAAATAGACATTGTTGAATTTGTTAACAAAACGTTGGGAAAAATAAATTAAAACAGGAACAATTTTCCAAGTCCCTACACTTAAATACTTTTATATACAAAACATGCCAGTGGATCTCGCTTGTAGTCAATTTACATTAACAGAATAGAAAGATTTGTATTTTTGTATGCAACGGATAAATTTAAAAACGACTGGACCGATTTGGATGAAATTTGGTATGGAAATAGTTTGAGACCCGTGGAAGGACATTGGATAGTTCTTAAGCAACTGCGCAAAAAGAGGTTAATGGTTTAGTGTTATAACAGAAATACGCGCGTACGTATTATATTACAAAATTACAACGAGAGGAGAAATTATAGTAATGTGCGGGATTCGAACCCGCGCCATCCACCCCTATAACAATGGTATGCTCTAACCGCTAAGCCAACAATAACAACATGGCACTAATCTGTCCTCTCTTTCGTAACCATCATATAGGGACGAAGAATGCATCATTGTCAAAATAAGAATATTGAAATTATAGGGTTGCGATATCTTTAACAAATTCAAAGCTGATTGCAAAAAGAATAGTTGTGTTTATGGTACTATAAACAAAACTATTGCGTGCTAAAAGTAAGTTGAACTAAGTTTGAATGTCGCTCCATCCCTATACGATGGATAAGAACGAGAGTACAAATTAAAGTCGTGAGTCTTATGTCACGTTGGATTAGCGGTTAGAGCATACCCCGGCTATAGGGGTGGATGGCGCGAGTTTGGATCCCTCACATACTATAACTTTTCCTATTACTAAATTACAGTCATTTATTTTCTCTTTAAAAAAAAATTGTTTTTAACTTTTAAAACGCTCGTAATGTTACGCAGTTTTCCTATAACGACTAGAATGACTTCTTCCCAACCCATCAACTAGGCTAGTTTTAAGTTTGACTTAACTTTTATTAATTATGGTTGTCGTATGAAATAAAATTGACTTCACCCATCAACTAGGTGAAAAGTTCTCTGGGGTCACAACTTGGATGGGAGACCGCTATAGTCAAAATTGCTACCTAAGCGTCCTAAGACATAATAATCCTACCTCTGACGACACTGTAACCAGCCGTAGGTGCATTGGGCATAGATCAGGGAGACTCCAGCTTTTTGTAGGGACATTGATCACAAGGAACAAAAGAAACAATTAAAGTACATGTGCTGACGGTGTTTTAACTGTGGTGTGTATAATTTGTTTATTGTATTGACACTTATATATTTTATGCAATTTTTTACATTCTTTTAACAGAGATTAACGGTAAATAGGTAATGCATGCTATTTTTAACCGACTTCAAAAAAAGGAGGAGGTTCTCAATTCACTGTATATTTTTTTGTGTGTTGCCTCATAACTCTTTACAGGTACTGAGATTGATGATTTTTTAAAAGCTGGTGCTTGTCTTGAAATTCCATTTAAATTTGAGTGAGATCTGACGAGTAGTATTTCAGTTCTTTTCTTTAAACTTTCGTGAAGTAAGCTCATGTTTCTAAATCCTAAACGGGTCTTTTCACGCGCGAATAAACATCAAAATAAAATAGTCAAAATATAATTATTTTGATGTTTATTCGTGCGTGAAAAGACCCGTTTAGGATTTAGAAACATAGTATTTCAGTTATTCTTAATAATGTTTGAAGTCAAAAGTTCTTTTTTTTTAATTTACTTCCTATCTATATTGTTTAATTACCTTACCATCTATACTATATGTAAACAGATTATTAATACCTACATAGAAAACTACCTACTAATAACTTAAACTAGCAAAATGGTATCACACCATGTACCTATGCGGGTAAAAGAGATCAAATGAGGTCACCGTCCAAGCCAAGACGTCCAAGAAAAGACTTATACTGCGAAGAGGGTCTTTGAAGTCGCCGACTTTACGTTTGATGAGAAATGTAATTGGATTCGTAGAACAAACGTTATAATAGTATCTGTATGTTGTATGTTTATAGCTTGAAAGGGTTACTGGAAGTGTAAAGTATATAACTACTAGGAGGATAAGTTTTGACAAATGATAAGAATGTTAAGAATTACACTTATGTTATTTGGGCCCTATGTGGATTTCTTCTTGTTATATATATACATGCATGGTCTTAGGACAAGTGCAAACGGGATAACTGTAAATTATTGAACTATATTAAGTGTAAAAATATTACGATTATACAATTTTAATCAATTATTTACATAGACCTAATTAGAATTTGAAATATTTAAGTAGTATAAATATGTGTAAATGTACTTTGGACTTGCCTGGATAAAAAATACTAAAGGGCTGATAAAACTTCTTTATATCATGCTATGAGTGAAATTCTTTATATCATTATATCATGAAATGAGTAGCGTGAGCACTACTCACGTCAAATTGAGCAGTGTGCTGCTGCACGTTAGGTGCACCACCTGGCTTCCACGTCTATACCGTGTATACAAACAACGAGAGGATTTCTAAGGGGAGTCAACATGAGACAGGTGACTGAACATAAAACTCAAAAACCGAAATCAAATACGGTGAATGAATTATTTGACTTAAAGAATAAACATGGCAAACTGCCAACTGTTAGTGGGCTTGCTTAGATTGTATGTAGGCTAGTAATTGCTCTTAGGTTGCCTAAATGCTTTTATGTTGTAGCTGCAGATTTTTATATAGTTCGTCATTTAAATTATTACAATTTGTTCTTGTATCGTCCTTAGAAATTGGAGGTACTGAAACATTAATTGGATATTGTTATAAAGATATAAAGATTATTATAAGAAGAACAAATACATTTTGTATTTCGGTAATACATAGATCGATAACTCTTTATTGTACACCAAAATAACAATCATTATAAACAATATCATAAACTTAAGTAATGTTGTACAATTGGCAGTCTTATCGCTAAAAAGCGATCTCTTCCAGACAATCTTTTTACCTACCAACACGAAAGAGAAACCTATTAGATGAACAAATACATTTTGTTTTATGCCTTAGGTGGCAAACAAGTAAACGGACGAATTGCGACGGAACAAGCCCGAGGCCCACCTAATGTTAAGCGGACTAACCTCTGCCTATAACAGATGCATTTCGTCACAAGTTACGAATTGCACTGCGCCCGTCACCTTGAGGCATAGTTGTTAAGTCACATGTGCCTGTAATTTCACTGGCTCTCAAGGACTGCTGCCGGAACACACCGTTAGGTGCTTGGCGACAGATTTTCGACTTGGGGCCGCTTGGCCAGGCGGGCATTCGCAAAATGCCCTTCCACCATGCGGTGAAGCTCAAGCCCGCGGAGGGATTCGAACCATGGACCTGCTGCGCGGCAGTCCATAGCCAATACCACTGAGCCATCACTGCTTCATTCTGCAGGTATAAGGCTGAAAAGATAGCGTGAATCGCACAGTATGTGATCTCCACGCGTCTATAATATGTGGAAGAGCTTTCTGGCGATGGCAGTTAGTGCGGTCATAAAACCGCGACCGGCACGATGTTGAATAACTCTTCAGATCAAGTGATACGCATATCTATACCCTGTCATATATACCCTAGAAATTCCTACCCACGCAGATATTAAAAAAGGTAGTTGGCCTATTTGTGGATTGGAACTTGAAACAAAACTAGGGACTAGAACTGGCTTTCAAGAAGGTACAGCTGCTGGAACATACGAATAAGACCTTTTTAATTTCAGTTTCTGAGGAAAATAGCTGTTGAAAGAAAGTTTTTTAAATTATGACTCGATTTGGTTGGATAACATTTTTTCATTATACCTGACTTTATTTTCAACATCTCGCATTCCTGAATGCTCAGTGAAATACAAATGGAAATAAATAGAGTATTTCATAAAAAATAATTGTTACTACGCTGGCACGTTCCAAATTAGCACCTAATTAGCACAAAATTCAACCAAAATCTATTGTAATAAAGTTCATATCAGCTCGCGCTGCTTCTGCAATCATTGTTCCAAGGCGAATTATATTTTATTTTATATTGTTTTTATACCTCACCGTATTGTATAGTACCGATGGCAGCAATTTGGTTGGGAACTAAACAGTATCACATCACCCATTAAAACCGGAAAATAGCGGTTTGGGCTTCGGTTTGAATCCGTGAAAGAAAACTGTATGCAGTTACTGAAAACTCCGCTATTTCTCCAGCTCCAGTATTTGTTTTTTAAATATATATTGCATATTGTACAGAAATTTCAGACAACTAAATAGTTTTTTATTGTCGTCTTCCATGTACATAATATGCATTTTAAGATGAATGCTTGAACAAATGTCACACGGAATTGGGAGAGCAGTCGAATTACACCTGTCAAAATACAATATGGAGGAATTCAAGAGGCATCATTGAGGAATTATTGGTATGCGCCGCCAAAAAAACTTTAAATAAAAGTGTAAATTTTGATCATATTTTTACAGACACATATGATATATTTTTATTCAATCCGAACTCTAGATGATAACATCCCAAACTCTAAAAAATACGGTATTTTATTTAAGCTTTTGGTTAAAATAAATTATATAATGGTACATTTCTAGATATTATTACAAGCACTATCACGAGCTAAACGAATATCACATTCAAAAATGTACATGTGAAGAATTTCGTACTCTACATTTTGCAATATTTCATTATTTATCTTCCTTTATTATACTACTGCCACGTTCAGCAAACAGCCACCGAGAAAAATAATATCAGGCTCTTGGCACTAAAATAAGGTTCCGTTATTGAGTCTTATGACCACTTCTTCTATAACTCTCAGTGCTTTCATCTCGCACTCCCGTACAATACCAATGAGTATAAAAAATTAGATTCGACTGAAAATGAGATCGAGGGGCTACCTCGGAATTTGCAGAGTTGGAACTCATTCCTGTCATCTTGCAAGATTACAATTAGTTTTTTTTTTAGAGCAAGTACTTCTAGGTTAAGCCTGTCAACACCTTCGACCTTATCATCACTTACATTAGGGGAGATTGTTGTCAAACGCTTATTGCAATAAAAATAAAAGTTACATATTTTGTCCGTTTCTTTCTTATAAGTCATACAAAGGCTACGGTTGAATTCATGCCCTTCAGTAAGTATTATCTTAACTGTGGCGTACGAGTAGAAATTTCTAGAATTATTTATCCACGACACCATCCAGTCCTTTGATCCCTCGCATCGCATATATATAATCACAATCACGTATAAGACCACTATTAATTTTTTGGGAGAAAAAGAGTGTTTAAATAATATTATATTAATGTTCAGGTTTACAAATTATTAGCTAATAATTTCTTTTACAATTACACAGTTTTGTGCTGTAATAATTTGTAAATTCTTTTCTATATATCTTATTTTTATAAACTTTCGATTCGCGGTACTGCTTGTACCTATATCGTATTTAGAAATATTTCTGCTCAGACCTGGAAAAACTAGTTATGACTGGATTATAATGGAAGGGCGAGAGGCTGAACCGAGTACTTCCGAAGTAATTTGAAAAGGTCGAGGCACCAGCCGTGTTCCTTTTATCTCTACGAAGCCTTTGTTATTTCGGCCAAGATTAGTATCATATAACTATGTACTGTGCTTGCATAGTGCTCTTGTTCTATTTCCGGGGCAAAAACCACTCCACAATGAAGGCGAGAAGGCTAGAATGAAAACTAGATACTTTTCAATTATAGAGCCGTCTCGACGAACCTCGGTGTTTATTATTTTTTGTTACTTTTGTATGCTATTAAATGAAATGCGCTTTTGGTCTTGAAACTTACAAATATCGTATCTTCTGATAAATCAATGAGTTTTTTGTTTGCTTTTGTTGACTTTTGAGTAGGTCATCTTGAAGAGTGTACAAAATTCAATTCTTCGACTTTTTCATATCTTCCCTGAAGTATATGGACATTACAAGAAGTACCCAGTATTAAGAAATTACAGGAACTACTAGTACTAAGTACATATATTTGTCTGCACTTGGTTTTTTATTATAAAAGTTTCAGGAGGCTCTTCCAGAACATAAGTTTTTCATGAACGCTCAAATTCTACCACGAACTGCAAAAATGTCGGATCCGTTTGAAAATACAAATTCAATTTTTTTAAATCTAATATTCGTTGGCGACCCACCCAAAATAAATATGGGTTGCAACCATACTTTGGAAACTTTTTTTAGGAAACAACCAGTAAAATTTTATGATGATTCTGCCAAAACTTCAAAATTACTCGTAGGTACGTATATTTTAAAGTATGATGATAATGATGATGATGATGCTTATTATGTGTAGAGTATAACGAATGGAATACTGTTCTATTAGATACGTAGTATTTTTGACATTACAGGGGGCATCACCAAATATTTTTGAAACCGATAATTGAGAATGTAAGCTGTAGTGAATGTAATGTTGAGTTCAGTTTTTGCGCAAGACATTACTTGTTCAAATGAAAACGGTAAACAGGCTCTACCTTGTTTGGGAACCACTGATATTATTATTCATTTCAATGTGAAATTCTCATATGCTTTTATTAACAAAATTCTACGAACTATACACAACACTACAGCTACTACAATAAAAGCATTTAGACAACCTATAAGTCATTGCCAACTGACAGGCAGTCCAAATGCTCCAGCCCTCTACTGGTTGACAGCGTGCCCAGCATGCTCATTGTCCCGTTGAATTGCAATTCTTATTCATTTCTTATGTTAATTAGTTAGTAATGTATAAATCTTTTTAAAAATAATTAATATTATTATAAACTTTTAGTTATTAATTTTGATTTCCTCAGTCATGTTCCACAGTAACGTCTAAATATAATATTTGTATAAATCCATTTAAATTGAAATACAACAATATACACCAAGCGTTCTTAAATTCTAAAAAAAAAACAGCCAAGTGCGAGTGGGACTCGCGCACAAAGGGTTTCCGTAACTTTATATTTTGTGAATAGTTGAAGCGTCTACCTACATCGTCACCGTTATAAGTATCGAGCAAGAAACGGTAAAAAATCAAGTTTGTTGTATGGGAGCCCCTTTAAGTATTTGTTTTATTTTATTATTAGTATTTGTTGTTATTGCGGCAATAGAAATACATCATCTGTGAAAATTTCAACTGTCTAGCTATCACCATTCTTCAGATACAGCATGGTGACAGACGGACGGACGGACAGTGAAGTCTCAGTAATAGGGTCCCGTTTTTACCCTTTGGGTACGGAACTCTAAAAACTAGCGGCCCGCCCCAGCTTAGCGCGGGCAATTAACAAAAAATATAAATTGAAACACATAAAAAGTAGTTATTGTGACCTTACTGTAATAGTTAAACATATTGTATTGGGGGCTTTTTTTGTACGAGTAGATATTGATTTCCTTTATAAAAATGTAGTACATCACTTCGCTCTATTGTCAAAAATTTCCACAGCATACGTGATATATAACTATTTTTTTTGTATTTTTTTCACACGTTGGGTCACATTATCGAAGTTTTCATACGAATCCATAAGTTTTTGTAAATATTCTATAGCATATGTTCATCAGGAATAGTGTAGGATTCTAATGGTGAATTTTTCAAATCGGTCCAGTAGTTTTTTAGTGTATTCGTTACATACAAAAATACAAATCTTTCCTCTTTATAATATTATATATTATGTTTATTGATTAAGTTGTATGTAATTATGTATGTTTATTATATATATAATATTTTATATGCTTATGTATTTATTATTATTAATGTGTATACTTAAATGTATATATGTTGTATACGTGTATATATTAGATATATTTATATACCTGTATATATTATTTTATCTATTTTAATGTGTGTAGTATTTTAGAAATTATGTGTCATTGTGAGTACTATTTTATAATCTAGATAAACGCCATCCCTTGGTTCTCTTCAGTTATGTCTCTTCCTCAAATGGTTGTCTGGAAGAGATCGCTTTCAGCGATAAGACCGCCAATTGTTACCTTATTTTGCATTGTGTTTCTGTTTTAACTATTTTTTATATTTAAGGTGTTTCAATAAAGTGTTTCTATCTATCTATCTATTAGTATAGATAAGTGTTACTTCATCGTTAACGTCTGTACAACATAAAGCTACAAGTAATAATGATGAAGGAAGACTAATGGACGCTGTATAGTGAGTGTACGTGAGTTACATTCATAATTTTATGTGGGCGTCGCGCTCGCTTTTGTTAACTCAAATCGATGATGGAAGGCATTGAAAGGGAGTGTACACGTTTGCCAATGTTATAAGTTTAGGCAAACTATGTTTCGTTAACTTGTTTTGTTTGTGATGCTGATGAGATGTCTAGTTTGTGCACGTTGGCAAAAGGCCAGCATTATTTCAATTTAGATATTAAAATAATACAACACAATTAGTTATTACTCAGACTCTTATTCTTGCCTATGACTCGACTGTGTGCACGTTCACGAAACCTAAACGGATATAAATAGATTAAAGATGATCACATTTTCTATTTACTAACCAAAACCCATATTTTACAAATAACTCGTAACTCCTTCTCACCATAACGAGATGAAACAAATAATCAATAAAATAATTAAAACATCATGCCTTTACATCTCAAAAGAGTTTCTTTAAACAGTTCAAGATTCACACCATAAATAAAAATAAACACATATTATTATTTGTTAAGTAGTATCCACAAGAAGAAAGAAAAACGTTAAATGATTATGTTTAAAAACTACTGGATCGAAAATCTTAAAAAAAAAAGTACTGAACCTATTATATTTAAAAATATAACAAAAATATGCTACCGCAATCATAGCATATTGAAACTTAATATAAATTTTATTACCGTAGCAGTGATCGCGTAGGCGTCTACGGTCTAACGGCTACGACCAACACCTACGTAGCGGGCGAGGCGTAGCGAAATTTTGCGACAGCGTTGCGGTCGTGGAAGGTCAGAGCAAAAGATCATAGCTTGTATTTTCTTTGTTTTCATGACACCGCATATTGGGTTCTTTAAGTTTACACTTAGGCACATAAGTGCTAATTAATTTGAATAAGCTTTGGAAAACAGGTTACTTAATGTAATTTTAAGATTTTGTACGAAATAATTCGCAGGAAAGGTTTGCATTAAATCGTTTGGATTAAATCATTTTGAAGCAGTGATAGCTCAGTGGCATTGGCTAAAGACAATTATTATTATTATTATTTTTTTTTTTATGTTATTGTGACGGTACAAGCTCGAGGCCCACCTGATGTTAAGTGGACTAACCTCTGCCTATAACAGTTGCAATTCATGACAACTCACGAATTGCACTGCGCCCATCACATTGAGACATAGTTGTTAAGTCTCATTGCGTTTGTAATTTCACTGGCTCTCAAGGACTACTGCCGGAACACACCTTTCGGTGCTTGGCGACAGACTTTCTACTTGAGGGTGGTCGCTAGCCAGGCGGGCATTCGCAAAATGCCCTTCCACCATGCGGTGAAGCTCAAGCTCTGGGCAGGATTCGAACCATGGACCTGCTGCGAGGCAGTCCATAGCCAATGCCACTGAGCCATCACTGCTTCAATGCAAATTTTCTTTTCAATGCAAATTCAATGCATATTTAGATATATTGATTATTTTTTTTTTACTGGCGGTATACCTTTTTTAACTAAATACTACAATCTATATACAATACTACAGCTACTACAATAAAAGCATTTACACCCCTATAAGTCTTATCTCCAAAAAATGCTCCAGCCCACTACCAGTTGGAAACAAGAATTGATAAATATTGATTATTGGTCTTAGAAGTCTTTATTTCTTTTTTGTGCGGTTAATTATGTATATCAGTTCAGAAGCGCGTATCTCGTGAAAACTACGAAATGAATTTCGAATAAATCTTTGGCATTAAAGGTCTCTATCACTCAACGAAAAATATATAAGGATACTTTCTTTCCTGTAATTACTAACTTATTAAGTAGTTACCGATGTAACCAGATAGTAACAAATATATTCTAAGTATATAACTAGATAGGACGATAAATAATCTACGCGCTCCGCGTAAGTTTCTCGTTTATTTAGCACTTCAGTTTTTCCTGCTTCCCTCGATCGAAAACGTAACAGCTTGGCGAGAGCTGCGCTACAAACTTTTTAGGTCGTTTATTTTAAGAGTAAATGCACGGAGCGCTATCCATACAAACGTGGTTTTATCGTTTTTTTTAATATTGTTATGTTTGCAATAACGCCTGCTTGGTGACAGATTTTCTACTTGAGGGTGGTCGCTAGCCAGGCGGGCATTCGTAAAAAGCCGTTCTACCATGCCATGAAGCTAATGCCCGCGGCGGGCGGGATTCGAACCATGGACCTGCTGCACGGCAGTCCATAGCCAATGCCACTGAGCCATCACTGCTTCAAAACTCCACTCAAATGCTTGTCTATTCGAAATAAAATGCATCTGTTATAGGCAGAGGATACCGCTTAACATCAGGTGGGCCTTGCGCTAGTTCCTTCACAATAACATAAAATATATATATATATATATGGAACATAAATTTAACCACCTTATGTTTCAGGTGGGTTCCAATACATGAGAAGGTAACCGATACTTAACTTTTCACATCTCACGCTCTTAAATTCTTGTTTATGTCAGGTGTAAGTGGACTGAAAAGGCTTTTTATGCTCTAGTGCACCCAAAAAAAAACTTCTTATTTTTTTTTCATATTGTTAGGTTTGCAATTTATTTATTTATTTATTTAAAGATCACCAACACAGTGTACACCAATACATTGAAATCATAACAAACATTGTAGAATTGAGCTAAGCGTCACAGTAATTATAGGTGAAGACAGCATGCAAAATATGTAACTAGAAAATGTGAGTAAGTAATCTTAAAAATTAACCTTTTTATAAAAATACACTCAAATATGAACATTCTACTAATATAAAGATAAATTGTGTTTTATGGAGATATAATGGATTATTCGATTGCTAAACTTAAATTATTTAAAACATGTCTTTATAATAATAAAAATCATAATCAGAATAAAACTGTAAATAATTAAACTTCAGAGTGAGATTTACGAAAATTCTAATAAAAATTATTTACGCATTCTTAAAATCAGGATGTCAGAGACTTTTTGAAGACAAGGATGTTATTGGTGAATATGTCAACCGATGTAGTGCTTGATACGTTATTGTACTGTCGAACCAATCTTTTCATGGGTGCATTGAAACCAAGGTTAGATTTAGATACAGCAACCGAAAATGAGTTGTTACAACGCCTGCTATGCGGATTACATTACTAAATCACAAATATACTATAGGAAAAATTTAAGTCATGTGCATTTATTATTATTATTACGTTATTACAAACCTAACAATATTAAAATTATAAGGTTGCGTCATCATGTACAAGTATAAAACCAAATGCAAAATTGGTCTTGTTTGTACTACAAACAAGACCAATTTTGCATTTGGTTTTATATGGTTTTAACGCAAGTGGTACTATAGATGTCGCTCCATCCCAATACGATGGTTTAAGAACGATAGGAAAGATTGAGTTATGACGTCATGTCATGTTAGCTCAATTGGTTAGAGCATACCCCGGCTCAAGGGGTGGATGGACGCGGGTTCGAATCCCGCGCATGACTTAAATTTTTCCTATTGTATATTTGTGATTTTGTAACTTCTTATTTGTTGAAAGAGGTTTAGTTTGTAAAACATTTGATGTAAGGTGTTTATCGAGCTTTACTAATACTCATAGTTCAGAGGTTCTACTAAATACCCATATATGTTTTTCGAAACAAAGAGACTCGGAATAGAACATTGTTCAAATATTAGTTTCGATTTCAAGTAAAGATATAATTATGTAATCCATAGAAAATATAAGTTCCAATTTCAGTAAATAACCAAAACAAATAACCTATTTTGTGAGCATTCGATTAAGATCTATAAATTAACCTCAATTTGGTCCTGGAACTTTAAACGTGACTATGTACCTGTAAACAGTTCCTTGATTAATAGGCATAATGTTTATTTCTCATATATAGTATACAATTTGTTAACTAAATTGGGCACTTTTCGCTACATTAACTAATTCTTACAAAAAAGGCAATGCTATTATAAGATTACTTAGTCTGTTTTCTCGCAGAACCTACACTAAGAAAGTGATTTTTTGTGTTCTAGTTCTAGTGGTTCTTTTTTTTGTGCCTGATAGTTTAGCCTTTGACTAACTATCTCACCTGATGGTAAGTGATGATGTGGTCGAAGATGTTGTTCAGGCTAACCTATTAGTCTGCAAACCCTTCAAGTGTACCTTAAAAAGTTACGTGTGTTACATGACTATGTCTAAGTATTAATTACATTATACAGATAAAAAATAATAAATATGAATATATATTCTTGCAGTTTCAGAAATGGTAAGTACAATTTTTCTTTTTTAGTTTTTGCATTATTGAAATAAGTATTTACTTTTAGTAGTTGTATGTATGTGAGTATTGTGAAAATTTATAAGGAACATAGTGGGCGTATGTGTGTGTATTTGTCTGTGAGTGAGGTGTGTTATGTGTATTAGTGATGGCGATGTAAGGTGTAAGTAGTTAAGTGTTGACTTCAAACTATATCTGTATCGTGTCTCAGTGAGAGTGTATATATGTGTATTAGAGATAATAGAGAGGTTGACAATGTAGGTAAGTATTTAAGATTACGTACTTCTACCTACCATTAGTAATGTCTCAGTTTCCTGTTAATTGAGGTTTCTTAGCCAATAAGAAATAGCAAATTTGGCATCTTTCCTGTTATATGTAACGAGGCTTTTTATTAAAAATGTAATGAATGATCCATAGCTTCCAGTTATATGTCTTGCAAAAAATAAGAGAATAAACGCGCGAATGAGCAGCATACCACTGCTCACGACGATGTGAGTGGGATGTAGCCGCACAACAGGGCCCTTAGTTACCCGAAGGTTAGTAAGGATGGCGATACGAGATACTAAACAGAGCAGTCTCAAGGGGGGTGTTGTTGTTGTTGTTGGTATCATACAACATGTTCTTGTGTTGCTGTCTTTTGGCAGACTTCCAAAAAAAGATGATGGTTTCTAAATAGCACTATCGCATGCTAAGCGAAAATATATTTAACAAATTATTGGAGTACAAAATTGTATGCCCAAGGCGGGATTCCAATCCGCGTCCTCCGATTCGCGTGGGATGCCTAAACCTCTTTCGCCACCTGGACTCGGCATTTCTAGCCGAAATTTTGTGCTCCAATTGTAATTACTTTAACCGTCATATGATGGTTGATGGTTTACAAGTCGTCGCATATAACTTTTTACCATTATTATATTTTCTCTTATATAATGAATAGATTCAGGCGTTACTTTGCGGATATCCATATTTAATAATAACAAATATTTTTAAAATATTTTACGAAAACATCAAATTAATATTTTAATAAAACACTTAAAAAATATAAAAATATATATAAATATATCAACATCGAGTCTGGTAACATAGGATAAGTAGTTTTCAAGTAATATGTTAAAACTGAAAAAAGTATTTGCCAATATTTTTAATATTCTTAGGTTTGCAATAACGCCTGCTATGCGGATTACATCACAAAATCACCAATATACGATAGGAAAAATTTAAGTCATGTGCGGGATTGCCAATATGCCTATACTTCGATGACATGGTAATTGCAACTCCTTAGGATATTGACTGAAAACCGATCTTGTAAGCATTATGTATCAACACGGAAAAGGGTGAAAAACTTATTAAAAAGGGAATCGACTTCCAAGAATGAAATATATTAAATAATGTAATATGTTTTTACCTGCGACTTCATTTTTCTTCTGTGAGCATTCATAAGTGATTATAATTGGTATTATCCATAGACATAGGATTTTTTCGCGTACATTCTAAGCCTATGGTATTATCACTATTTCATTTAAATTTACTCAAGTTTACATCAATCAATTTACTTGTCATTCCATTGATTCACCGGTGCCGGGTCCACAGCGTTGCAGAGGAAGAGGCTCCAGTCAAGGTGCCTGGGGCTTGCAACCCAGTGAGTAAGGTTAAGGGGTCCCTTTATGATGCATCAATGCTCCCTTTCACCGCTCGAGCTTCCTCCCCTTTCCAACCAAATTTGGTAAGATCCTACTAATGCCGCCTTGGATACACGGCTAGGATGGAAGTTACGGTTGTTCTTGACAGGCCAAGGTCTTTTAGTAGGTTGTATAGGGATTTTGCTGGTATACCCCTTGCTCCGACTTCTACAGCATATAAATTAACCACATAACCGTTTTTATTATATATTCGTAATTATTATCTCAAAAAGTATAGACCAAAAAGTTTATTTATTCAATGTCGGGCCTTCCCTACATAAAGAGAGAAAAGTACATGAAGCTGCTGAGATACCTATGTACGATATCAGTTTCTGCTCGCTACTTCACCCGCGGGAAATATTCGGTTCAATCGCGGTCCCTCAGAAAATAATAAAGAAATCGGGATAAAATGTATCCAATGGCACCCTCAGTCCTTTCGAGTATCTCGGTGCCAAAAATAATTACGTCGATCTGGTGTTCGCAGGATATAAGAACAACCCAGCTTGAACCCTTTGTAATTTATATGTACCTACCTATATGTTTGTGATTGTTGCAATTTGAAGTTGTACTCAGTTTGTTTTACAATTTATTCAACCAAAAATAGAATATTATGCTAGCGATGTTTTGAGCGCGGTGCTTTGAAACTACAGAAAATAAGTTAAAAACATTAAAGAAATTATTCTCAGCTTACTTGATAACCTAGTCTTAACATTTGGGAGTATTTTTAAGGAATAGTCTATTCTGAGACCGGTATTTTGTCATAGGAAGTCTAGTGCTGTTTCATATTCATATTAATATATTATTTTTGGACTATTTGAAGCAGTAATAGCTCAGTAGCAATGGCTATATGGACGCACCGCAGAAAGTCAGGCGCCAAAAAGTTTCTAATTCCTCTGCGGCCCTGAAATTCACCAAATGAAGATAGGACCGCTTTTGCAAAGACCGCTAGACTTGCTACCGCCCTCAAATAGAAGATCTGTCGCTAAGCAAAGTTGTGGCAGCTGTCCTTGGAAATTAGTTCCTTATATGACATTAACACTTGACTACTTATATTGTGGACAAAGCCTATCAATATTAAAAAAAAGGGTGAATAAAATAGAAAAATGACACTAGCAAGTTGGTCTAGAAATATCGGGGAAATCAGTGTTAATAAATTGAGAAATCTTTTTTTATTTATCACGACGTAAACCCTAGAATATAATCAAAATACTACATAATATAAAACATAATATAGAATATAATAAACTTGCTGATAGCTATTTAAAATGTTAAGACGCAAACGTAATTACATGACGTCATCACCCAAATAAATTGAAGGCTTTGAAGGGAATTACTTAAGGGGCCGATTCAATTAGCAGCTCGTAACGAGGTACAAGAACAATACAATACACCATTGAAACCTTATAGGTTCAATAATAATACATATTTCAAAAGTACTCTAAGAAAAAACTAAATTAATATTTTAATAAAACACTTAAAAAATATATCTAGTGACAATTCCGCCTAAATTTCCTGTTAAGCCAATGTGACGTCACAAACGCCACGCAGTCAAACCGGAAGAATTTTCAACGCGGTTCGATTCTACACGAAGCATCCTCAGGAGGTCTAGATACTACGAGCGCATGATCGAGATATTCAGTCTCGATCGTGCGCTCGTCGTTTCGTATACGGAATTGTCACTAGATTTTATATTTTTTAAGTGTTTTATTAAAATATTGATTTAGTTTTTTCTTAGAATACTTTTAAAATATTTATTATTAATAAATATTGATTTCCGCAAAGTAACGCCTGAATCTATCCATTATCTTATAGGTTCATATCTTACATTACGGCTATATACGCCAAAAGCTTTGTACGAAATGGGATAAATGTTTTTTTTTCAATGGTTGATAAGTGGCCTTTAACGACTATCTCACCTGATGGTAAGTGATGATTCGATGAAGTCGAAGATGTTGTTCAGACTAACCTAGAATTACTGGCTTTCAAGAACAGGTTCCGGAACACACCGTTAGGTGCTTGGCGACAGATATTCTACTTGAGGGTGGAAGCTAGCCAGGCGGGCATTCGCAAAATGCCCTACCTCCATGCTATAACGACTGCCATCTTAAGACGACAACTCGGACCGACGGCTTAACGCGCCACCGGAACACGGAAGCGCTCAGTAGTAACATTACTAGCGGTCACCCATCCAACTCATGACCGCGGCAGACGTTGCTTAACTTTGATGATCGGTTGAGAACAGCTAAGCAAATTTCGCTACGAGCGCTTCTTAACACGCGAAATTCAATGGCATTACTTGATAAATAAAAAAGTTGTCTATACTTATCACACGGGTGTGATTGTACAATTTCTAAATCTTTGATACAATTGTCAAAGATTTAGTTAAATACCATTATTATTATGTCTCGTTGAGTTAGTGTTCCAAATAATTATTTTAAAATACCTTCACTGCAGGTTTATGAACAAAATATAAGTTAAATAAAAACTTATAACACAGATCTCTTGCTCAAATGTCCACTAGTCTGTAAAATAGGTAGCTATCCATTGAGGAGTCCCTCTCCAAAGGGACCAAAAGTGAGGCGAACATGGCCTTAACTTAAAGCAACAAAGACTCAAGTTTCAAAACGGTTGCAAATGATGTTTACGACTGCGGAGTAAGATAAAACAGGAACAAGTTATCCTAACTGGCTTCATCCACTTGCTGTTTGAGATGAAATTGGGTCGTTTAAATTCTGTTTCGTAACACGCAGCTTCTCGTCGACATAAAACGTTTTCGTTATTGTTTTGGCAAGTCGGGAGAAATGAAAAGACTTTGCTAATTATAATTACTAGGTATTTCAGTTGTTAACAATTTAATTTACCTACACTAGGAGAAGGGTGCTGTAAGATTGTTATTATTGTACAGTTATGTTGCTCACAGAAAGAACATTCAAGTTACACTTGAAAACATTACCTACTAAACAGTTTGTAAATTACGACAAAAATGCTTGGACAATTCCACCTCTACCCAGCAACTCTAATTCACTATATTTTTTACGTTTTACTACTATCACCTACGTAATTTAAACATATACATTATGTGTACTAAATATCGGGAATTTGTCAATAAAACAAAAAATACAAATTATTCATCTAAATTTATTTTATCGCCTTCAAAGTAGGCCCCATCGCTTGCAATACAACATCTCCAACGCTTCACCCAGTGTTCCATACATTTTTCATAGGCTATTTGCGGTATGGCCTTTAGCTCATTCAGTGAATTTTCTTTTATGGCTTCTATCGACTCAAAACGTTTTCCTCGAAGTGGTAATTTTAACTTGGGAAATAAAAAAAAGTCAGACGGAGCCATATCAGGTGAATACGGTGCTTGGTCGAGAACTTTTGTTGAATTTTTCGCTAAAAACTCTTTCACTATAATGGCTGTGTGTGATGGTGCATTATCATGGTGCAGCATCCATGAGTTGTGTTGCCACAAATCTGGACGTTTTCGGCGGATACTCTCACGCAAACGCTTCATGACGCCTAAATAATATTCTTTATTCACTGTTTCTCCCTCTGGAAGGAATTCGGAGTGAACCACACCACGGTAGTCAAAAAAAACTGTCAGCATCACCTTGATTTTGGAGCGACTTTGCCGCGGTTTTTTGGGTTTCGGCTCGTGTTCGAGACGCCATTCTGAAGACTGTTGGCTTGTTTGCATGTCGTACTCATAAACCCATGTCTCGTCGCCAGTTATTATACGTTTCATAAAGGTCGGATCCGTAGAAGCTCGGGAAACCATGTCTTCAGCGACATGCTTTCGCTGCGCTTTTTGAACAAAATTGAGCTCTTTTGGAACTAGTCGAGCGGGGACGCGTTTCATGCCTAAAATGTCAATGAGAATGTTGTGGATGGACTTAAAAGATATGTTCACCTCACTAGCCAACTCTCTCAGACTCATACGTCGATTTTCGACCACTAGCTTCTTGATTCTGTCGATGTTTCCTTTGGTCGTAGCGGTTGAAGGTCTACCAGGACGAGGCAAGTCTACAACTACTTCTCGGCCTTCTTTAAAAGCCTTATACCATTCATAAGCCCTTGTTTTCGATATACACGATTCGCCGTAGGTATTTCGCAACATTTTTAGTGATTCACCACATGAAATATCATCCGAAACACAAAATTTAAGGCACACTCTTTGTTCAACAATATTTTCCATTGTAAAAATCGCCGAGAACTCAAAACTATGACCAACAAAAAGTGTAGTTTAAAACAAATTAAATGACAGATCCCGCTAAAACTTTGCGCGCTAAATCAGTACAGTGCTACTAACATGCAGTAAAAAAATTAGTACGACCTCTTTTACACGGGTCTTTTTATTGACATATTCCCGATACTTTTTACACAGAGTAGTATACTGTAATATGATAATAATATATTTGTCATCCCCCATCTCGGAAAGGGTATTTTTGCTATTTGTTATCTGAGTGGAAAGCATTGACCTATATATATTAGACGCGACATCTCAAACGAGGATTGTCGACCAGTGCAGGTATGCCGGCCGGCATACTCTCCCCCTCGAGCACTCGTAGAGATTACACGCGCTTTACGTTCGAAAATTGTGTATTCAAAATACACAATTGATAATACACAATATTCGAACATAAAGCGCGTGTAATCTCTACGAGTGCCCAGCTGCGTGTGGGGGAGAGTATGCCGGCCGGCATACTTGCACTGGTCGACTATCTTCGTTTGAGATGTCGCGTCTAGTATATATAGATCAATGGTGGAAAGGCCTTTTTAATCCGCTACCTGGAGTATAAACTTAATTGAATATAGAACATCGTGTGCACTATAGTAAGTTTGTGATTTTGTTTACTTGTATCATGGTGCCGAATTTGTCATGAAAAACCTTTTTAATTTGTTGAAACTCAGACTCAGAACCTTCTTGGTGTACTTTTTCTTTTAATTTATTTGCGCGCATTTTCTTTTCACGTCATATTGTTAAAACCTTAGATTGAAAACAAGTGAAAAACCTAAAATGAGTGATCCTAGCGCCGGGCAAGTTTATTTGTTTCGCCAACAGAATTGACTGAAAAACTGTTAATACTGTGCAAATGAGCTTTACCTAAACTGAAATAGAAGTATCTTGTGAATCTAAGGCCCTGTTTCAGAATGTTCCAGTAAGTTCCAGTTATACTAGCCAGAACAAATCAGTTATTTTATGTTCTGGGTAGTTTTTTTTTTTTTTTTATGCTTGATAGGTTAGCCTTTGACCACTATCTCACCTGATAGTAAGTGATGATGTGGTCGAAGATGTTGTTCTGGCTTACCTAGAAGTACTGGCTCTCAAGGACAGCTGACGGAACACACCGTTAGGTGCTTGGCGACAGGTTTTCTACTTGAGGGTGGTAGCTAGCCAGGCGGACATTCGCAAAATGCCCTACCACCATGCTATAACGACTGCCATCCTAAGACGACAACCGGGACCGACGGCTTAACGTGCCCTCCGAAGCACGGAAATGCTCAGTAGTAATGTCACTAGCGGTCACCCATCCAACTCATGACCGCGGGCGACGTTGCTTAACTTTGCTGATCGATTGAGAACAGCTAAGTAAACTTCGCTACGAGCGCTTCAAAAAGTATAACCGGAACTTACTCGAACATTCTGAAACAGGCTCTAAATGTTTGTATTGCATTGTGTCATTTCCTCGATGAGGTGGGGTGAAAAGTTATATGAAGTCAGCCCGTCAGAAGGCGCTGCTCCCACCTTCTAGTAATTTTCCCTTATTCGCGTCTTACGATACGACACCCATTGGAAGAAATGGGGGGTGATATTCTAACCCGTAAACAGTTTAAAAATATAAGAGTGATTATTACAATAAACATGTCACTATTTGTACATTTTCACGAATTCAAAACTGCGACATTATTTGAATATTATGGAATGTATAGAAGCGGCTGTAAGGCTGCGTTTAGTTTATTTGCAAGATGAACATAAGAAAAGTAATGGTTCTTTCGTTTTATAATTTGCAATTAGGTCCCGCCCGATACTAAAATTGATGCAAGTATTTAACCAACGAATACATATGTAAAGAAATATAACTCAAAAACAGCAGAACGCAAACCTAACCGCGGCGGGAAAGTGTACCGTGCGGCGCAACAGCAATATATGAAGCCTTGAAGCATAACTTATTAACAGACATACATAAATACAAGATACAAGCTAAAAACATAACCCGTCCTTGGCAAAAAAGGTAAAAACGTACTTAAACAAACCATCAATATAGTAGAAGCTTTGACCAGTCACAAGATAAAGAGCGCGTCTCCACTATAGCCCAGAATAGCGTTTCAGATAATACATTGTTTAAGATGGTTTCAAGTTCTAATCTTTCACATACCTTGCTGTCAACCCCTATCTCCTTATAGATATTATCTTAGATTATTGATGGGTCTCCGCGCGCGCTCCGACTAGATACCGCCGGTGTCTTTGTAAAATGCGGCAACTAATACTACGCCGAAGTCGGCGTACCCGAGCCAGTTTCGCATTTCATTAACCTTTATCTTTCAAACAATGTACGCTAAAACCTACATATAATTATAATTATTTTTAATCATATTATTTAAATATTAGTTAAGAGATGTAAATAATAAAATAACTGTTAAAAATGAGGCCTTCAACTAATTAAAATCTTATTTAATTGCCTTCGAGTTGCCGCATTTACGGATCTATTGTTTTCAGGTAGCGCGGTATCTAGTCGGAGCGCGAGCGGAGACCCATCAATAATCTAAGGATATTATGTAACCATAGTAACCGCCACTGAAGGGAGCCAAACCATAATCCTCGTTACCTCCCAAAGGAAGCTCCATTTTCAATCAAATAATTTGGACCACTGTTATCTAAATTACCATGGAAACAGGTTGGCAACTTAATTTACTAAAGGGAAAAACGGGGTCCTGTTAATGTCGCTCTATTGTCTGTGGTTAGACCGTATGTCACGGGGCTTGTAAACGGAATAATGTACAAACCAGAAATAAGCATATTTTGTGTCATAGCCCAAAATCAAATAAATTATTGCATGAAAATTTCATTTAAACTATATGGCGTAGGAGAGGTGCAATATATGAAATAAATATTTGTGTTTTAATGCCTACTCCGAGCTAAGAGCGCCCGCCGTGGCAAAACTGGACCGCACCGTGGTTCCTTTGAATAGAGTTTTGAATATTTATATCGAGCAAAGTAATAAAAAATATGAAATAATACATTACAGGCACAAGAGACTTTTGATATCAGGTGGTCCTCTTGCTTATTCACAGGGCTACATATATTGAATTTACCAACACTGAATTTACCAAAAATCTATATTTTTTGGAAACTTAGCGGAAGTCCGAACTGCACTTGGCTGGTTTTTAGTGTTTTTTGTTGTATATTAGATATTGGACTTCGTTGGGAGGATATGTGCTCCCGAACCATACCAAGTTTAACGCGTATATGTACTCGTATTACAGTTTCACTATAGAGTAAAAAGAAATAATCGTAAAAAGGATTTCTTTTGTATAGGCTACCGTAATGATCGCACGAGGCCAACCTGGTGTTAACTTCTGCTGATAACAACCGCAGGCAGTTCGCCACTGCACTGCACTGCACCCATCACCCTGTGGCATAAAGTTACTAAATCTCATCTGCTTTTAATTTCACCTGCAGTCATATCCTTCAAACCGGAATAAATGCTTGGCGGTAGAAATAGGTATGGAGGGAGTACTTCACCGGACGAATTCACACAAAGATTGCTTCTACTGCTAATAAAACTTTAATTTTAAATAGAGTGGGCAACATATGTATATAGCTCTGTTATACCACAATTAATAATTTCATCAAGATTGTTCATAAATAATACAGAAACTGTTCTATTCTGCCAGGTTAATTTTTAAAGGTTATTTTCATGATATTTTCTTATAGACAAAATTGTACGAGAATTATTAGTAGTAGAGAAGTATTAGTATTTTGAATACAATGGCCCACCGAGAAATATGTTTTTTTTTCGGCATGTGAATGTGTACATTTTGCTATAAAACTGTTTTGTTGAACCGGGTTCATGAAACCCCTTTGACCTTAAAATGAAAAATGACATGAACATGTCTAAACACGGCCAATTTCTATATTCTATATTCTTACAAACACTATATCATTTACCAAAACTTATACTGGAATCGGAAAGTCTCTTTATTTAATTTTCTACTAAAGAAACAATATTATGAAGAATATATTTTTTTTAGAAGTCAAATTGCTTGTAATATGACTTATTAAATCCTGACGACTGTTAAATTTATACCCATTATTAATAATTGGAAATTAAGTGGAATTGTATTAATATTAATGCGTTTTTGACATAAAAAAAATTGTTATTATTAAATCTTAGTTAGTTAGGTACTAATATTATTATATGTTCGATATGTTGAACCAAACTATTGTGTTTTTATAATAATGTGTAAGATCTTTAATGTAACACAGTTTTACAATAAATTTATCTGAATCTATATCTATACGCCAGAAAGTGTACGTTTACTTGTTACATATTTTCTTATAGCTGATTGGCTGTTAAAGCCTTTCGATAAATATGACAAAGCTATAATCCTAATGGCTCCAGCATGACAGCTTACAGGGTCCCTTTCAAGGGTTGTGATATATTGGGGGAGGATCTTATTATAGCTACGCTGTGTAATATTGGGCTCGTTTATCTATTGTACCAACTTCTTCATACATGTGATTATTTTTACTTTCGTTCGATATCAAATTAGACGTAGGAATTTGATTTTTTCTAAGAATTGGGATGCTTTGTTTGAAATATTTATTTTAGACCTGTTCAGTCAAGAAGCCGCGGCCAATGAATTATTGAAGCGTATTTGATCAGTAAACAAAAAACAATTCTAATGTCCATGTTGCACCCGTACCAGTAGTTATTGGGAACGATACGCTCGAAGTTGTTGACCATTATATTTACCTGGGACAGACTGTCCAGTTAGGTAGGTCCAACTTTGACAAAGCGGTAGCCCGAATAATCCAACTCGGATAGGCAGCGTTCGGGAAGCTACGGGGCATGTTCTTATCCAACATCCAGCAGAGCTTGAAGACCAAAGTCTTCAACCAGCGTGTTGCCAGTGATGACTTATGGCACTGAGACGTGGTCCATAACTGTGGCCCTTATAGACAAGCTTAGAGTCGCTCAACGAGCTATGGAGAGAGCAATGCACGGAGTTACTTTGCACGATAAAATCCAGGACGTGGATATTCGCCAAAGAACCAAAGTCACCGACATAGCTCTCCGAATCAGCAAGTTGAAGTGGCAATGGGCGGGCCACATTGCTCGGCGAACTGATAACCGATGGGGGAGAAATGTTCTCGAGTGGTTACCACATTACACCGGAATACGTAGAGTTGGTAGGCCCCCCACCAGGTGGACTGACGACATCGTGAAAGTCGCGGGTAGCCAGTGGTTACAAATGGCTAATAGCTGTTCTTTGTGGCGTTCTATGGGGGAGGTCTTTGTTCAACAGTGGACGTCTTCCAGCCGATGATGATGATTTGTACATGTAGCCCTCGTTTGTACACTACGTCTTAGTGTGGGTGTAAATGGTGAAAAAATGTGAAATATAATCGTTTGACCATGCATGACATCCTCTCGCTTCCTTTTCGCTGTAGGAGAATAAGTCGCAGGCGACTGGCGTACGCTCGTCGCATGCCGACATGATGAGATCTCGAAAGGAGGATCAAGAGATCCTTCCGCCGATTGAACAAGCCCCGATTCGAATGGTATTTTGAGTACACCGGAACGTCAGCGAATAGAGAGAGTAAAACCCGAAACTTATCCCTAACGCGCTGAGAGGTCAAGAATGCGCGCCGAGCGATATCGCAACCCCTTTGCAACTGAGCAGTAAAGAAAACCGCAGAGTTTTAGTGGGTATGCTGCCCTTCTGGTGGTGAGTCTCACGTTCCCCCGGGGCCGTTTGTATCCGCAAAGGATACTTCTGCGTCAAAAAATAAATAAGGAAGCAATAGTTACAACTACAGTCAAAACATATGGAGAAGCGGTACATAGGAGTACTATCTAGGAACAGTAGTACGAGTAAGTCCTTAATAAATAGGCTACCACAAGATATGTGCGCTAAGGTAGTGTGTGGTGTCCTTCCAATTTGATTTGTCAAGGTGTTGTCAAGGTTTTGATTTGTGGATACCACATGCATCTTGTCTACGCATCTGTGCAAAATGCTATACCACCAACATATTATGTCCGCCAAGCTAGCCGCCACCCAGAAGTGGAAAATCTGTTGCCAAGCACCTAACGGTGAGCCTAACGAGATAAAAATTGACCGATATAAATCTGAAAATGTCTTTTTAGAAATTTAATATATTAATCAAAACTTCATTCAATTTACATTCTACATTCAATCTGCGTGAAACCTTGAATTCCCTTTTTAACGATGCCCCACCTGACAGATTTTTATTTTTCATCCCCACCGTTAATATTGGTCAGCTACCCAAAAAAGAAATTCAATATGTCAAAATCTATTGAGTGTCCATGTGAATAAATTGACTGTGACGTACAGACGCACACAGTTTTGTTACGCAATCCTAAAAAACTGGTCAAGTACGAAGTACATAACTCAGAGGAACTTGCGTGGAGGAGGGTTTAGTGATATAAATCATTGTATTGCGTACTAATGTCTCATATATATAAACAGCTTGTGCAACTACCTATTCAGTGACATTCAATTAGAATGTATCTAGGTAATATGTATTTTAATTTATCCTCTAAGGACCTTCCCTTGTTAATTGAGTATGAGTAAGGAACATAATATTTCACATGACTTACGAAATCAGTTAATGGTTTAGGAAGATACTCGTAGTTTAGGATGACTTAAGAACATTATACCTAATAAGGTAAAAAATAGAACAATATACCTATTTTTTATTAAAAGGCAGTTTCAATAATAAGGGAAAGGGGCTATGCTCTATTTTCTATATATTTTATACAATATCTTAAGCCAGTACCTAGTATAAAAACAAAAAATTGTTTTTGTAACATACCTACTCATTCATTTGATGAGACTCTTGGCAAAAAAAAACTTTTAATATCAAATTATCCCCAAATAAATGAAGTATTTTGAGTTGGTTATCTAATTGTATATTATATACCGTTCAAAATTTTCAGTCCAGCAGATTCGTGACATACGGTAGAACCGCTTTTTATATAAGTGTTCCGCTTTTTCATCGGGTAGGTATTCTGCACCCTAAAAAGTTCTTACATACAAGCCACAAAGAAACATCAAAGTCTTAAAGCATCACAATTCACAATCATATACTCACAGCACACTCCGGCTCAGTGATGTACGATCCGTTGCTGAAGTACTTCTTGGGACATTCGGACCATGGAAGCTCTGCTTGGAAGCTTTGTGCGAAGTAGAACAGACACCACGCAATGATAGAGTTATAGTACAACGCCACATTGAAGGAAACCACTGCTGAACTGATGCCGATACCTCCCAAATAAGGAGAGACCTGGTGCCACACACCAATAGCGCCTTTTCTCAAACGTTGACCGATCGCCAGCTCCAAATAAAATATTGGGATCCCTTCAATAGCTAACATCACGAAGTATGGAATGAGAAACGCTCCGCCACCGTTCTTCTGCGCCAAGTATGGGAACCTCCACACGTTGCCCAAACCTACTGCATATCCTACAGTAGCAAGGAGGAATGTCAGCTTGCTGTCCCATGATTCTCTTTGCACGCCACCCTCTTCGGGTTTTATTGCACGTTCTTCGATCGAGCTTTCCTTGCTCGGTGTATCAGAACGTCTGTTCGGACTAGTGTCTTCGAAAGCCTCGTTTGTGGCTCCGTACATAACGTGGGTTCTGTTAGCCGAATGTCCATTCTCCATGGTGACAAGGCGTCCACGAAGCTCCTTCATTTCCATCCGATCTACAGACCTTTGGGCGTAGAGGTCCCGAGAACTCTGCCTTCGCATCAAATGCGCCGTGTTCGCCATTTTCGAAAATTCCTCTCACAAATTTAATTATTGTCAATTTAAAACGTTTTAAAACGACTCCCGTTCCTCGTCGTGGCACATAATGGACAGCAATAAATAAAACGTGAATGTTATCACACCTTTTATTATGTCAGACCTTAACTTTAATGGGAGTACTATCGATTTATCTCCGGTCATTTTTCGAAGGATGATTCGATTCACTGGACGTTTATAGACCCCAATATGGTAAATTGATCACTGGATTATTGAAATAGTATCACTGACTGGATATTGTCTTTTTTTACATATTTGGCGATGAATGGTGGCGGAGCGAGGGTCAGTCCATAACTGGCGGGAAGTCTTGCAGAATGGGGGTTGGGGAGGCTCCATACTTTTAACGCATGCGCTGAGGATTCTGTGCACGAAACATACTTCCGAATGGAGACTTTTCAATGACGAAGGATTAGAATATGCCTATGGATATCGAGCTTTCTCATATTGAACCTGCTGTCGGAGGAATTTCGTAGCTACGTAGGTCGATTAGGTAGGACAAAGCAAGTCGCTTATGATCTAATTGTCTGCCGCTGGAGTGAACTGATTAGTGTGGAATTAATTAGATTATCGTAATTGGAGAACAAAGAGCTTGTGAATATTTGAATGAGATATTTATGCATCTATAAAACTCGTTGTGGTTTAAACGATTTCATTGTTTCATTGATATGCGTTAAACGTGGGGTCAGTATGTTTACGTCAATAAAGCAGTTCTTCATGGTCAACAGACAAGCTTTAATAAAAAGGGTTTGATTTCTAGATTTTGGTCGCTTTGAAGATGAACTCCTCCGCAGAAGACCATTGATAAGATACAAAGATCTAATATATTTTTTAAATTGTACTTCCCTACCTGTTTAACATAATAATAATTTCACACTTCACTTTATAATTACAAAGTTAATAACATTGTAATTATAAAGTGCTGACCAGATGACCTGCACTATTTCATGACCCTTCCAAATAAACATGATGGTTAAAAATAGCTAATTTGTACGTACTATGTACTCTAAAAAACCTTCGTTCTTATAAAAATTCCTTTGTCTAAGTATTATTACAACGATCGTTCCTTATTGTCCATCAAGCATCAAAGTTAGGTCTGTACTAAAGTGTGTACGATAAATGGATAAAGCTATTTCATTATTCGTATCGTAACCTAGGGTTAATGGAAAAATTTGATCATTTATAGTACGTAGGCGGCCGGCGGGACGGCGACATTGATTTATAGTTATAACTGGAACAGGGAGGGCCTAAGAAGGAGTTATTTGGGGCACTGTAGACCATAAAGATAATCACCGTTATAGTGTGCACGTAGCGCATTCCATAGAAACTAAGTTTCATTGTATTATTATTGATTATTAACTAATTGGCCCCATCGGCCGGGCTAGAATGTCATCTTCCCATTGCTACCTGTGGGTGTCGTAAGAGGCGGCTAAAAGTAAAATACCGGAAGGTGGGCAGCAGCGTCTTCTGAAGAATCTGAGGAACTGATATCTGAAGCTGCGCTCTCCAAGACGCCTGCCAAGCGTGGGGATTATGGCTAATACAGTAACCAATTAAAAGAATAAAATGAGTACCTAAGGTCAAGTTGAGCATTTATTTAAAGTATGGATCATATAGGTATAATTATGATTGTTTTTTATTGTTTGCTATTGTATATCTCCAGGTTGGTCCAATTTAAATTTCATCAACATCGGTTGAGTAGTTTTTATGTTATAATCAACTGAAAAAAGTATTTACCAATAAGCCTATATCTGGATGATATGGTAAATGCACCTCTTCTTATATAATATGACAATCAATCTTGTTTGTTGCGGTATGGATCACAAAAAAAAGGGAGAAATAAAAAACAAAATACTGACTTTCAACACTGAATACCTAATATGAAAAATATGAGCATGGAGTGTTTTGAATCAGCATGGTATCGACTCGTTTTCAGTATTGGAAGTTGACTCCGTTTTTTTATACTGATATTTTTTTAATAGGTACTTTTCAATAAATATCTCACACTGCGATCTATAAGACGCCCGCCAAGCGTGGGGATTATGTGTGATTATGGGACAAATCTCCAAAGGCTGTGTTCAGCAGTGGACGATCCGGCTGATACAATATACTACAGTACAGCCCTGGACTCGAGCAACGGAACATAATGGTGGGTATTAAAAGCAATGTCGGGGCTTTTTATTTGAATAGATGTTTCCAGAGCAATGACTATTTGCCTGACTTAATAGGCTGTATTTGCAGTACCTACATTAAACGAAAATAATGTGGTGTTTGCGTGTTTATGGACATTCAGTTTTACGACACAAAAGTTGGTAAAGCCCTTTAAAAAGCTCTTAAATGCTTATAATGGTGATTGGACACATTTTTTCCAATAGTACTTATATATCTACTTACTAAAAGTAAAGCTTTTGAGAAATATATGTAAAATTTAACGATTTTTGGTAACCATATAGTACGTTGGTACGCAACCCACGGTATGCGAGTCCAACGCGCACTTAGCCGGTTTTTTAAAGAGTAAGTAGTTCTTGAGAGGTAGGTAAGCGTCGACTGAAACTCATTAACTCAGGAGAGTCATTTGAGTCGTAAATGCCTTTGCCATTTTATTATGATTCAAAATCATTTAATGCATGAACATAGGTACCTACATAAAATGGTTAAGATGTAAATAAACCTAAATTGCTCACTACATTCAACCCTATTAGGGTGTGCAAAATAAATTGTATCACATATTTCATTATGATGATTCTGTAATCTCTTTTGACATATTTTATGTATATTCTTAATTTCTGTATCCACTCTTGATCTGTATCAATGTTTCATATCGGGGAGCCTTAGTTATCATGCTTAGATCTTTGGACTGGAACCGCTATGGTATGCTTGGATTTGATTTAGATCACACAAGTTTTAGGATAGTTTTGTAGATAAAAAAGACGTGTGGCACTCGGAGACTGTCGCGGTAAAGCTATTGCATAGCATTTTTTATCAAATTATGCAATTATAATTATTTATGCCACCAAGAAGCGAGTTGCTAAACTAAAGAGCCATGCGTGATATTTTAAAAAGTCATTAAAAGTTCTGCTTTTCATCGATAGACGGCAAAACTAAAAAGTATCACCGCTGTGCCGGTCGGAGTGGGGGGTGTTAGGTTATTTTCGTTACGGAATTTCTGGATTCGGTCTCCACGCTCAAGGCCCGCGATAGAAGCTATGCAATAGCTTAAAAAACACCTTATTTTCGAGGTTTAGGTTAAAGTTTTGTTATGGTTAGGTCCGCAGGAAATAAAATTAGAGGTAACTGGTATCTGTTCAATATTGGACTTAATACTCTGCCCTGTGGGACTTCCGACATAATCTTTCATACATTTGTAATTTCTTCTTTTTACTTTATTTATTTTATATATTATATATTTATTTTTTACTTTTACATAATATGTCTGTCTTTTAAATAGCATTTGATAATAGTGAAGTAATTGGACGGTAACTTCGATTAAATTGCCTTCTTAAATGATTTGTACTTTGACTTTGGCTGCATCTGTCTGGTCTTGCATTTTGCATTTTACTTGACCGGGAGGGTTACACAGTAGGCATATATTTCAAAACGTTAACACGAAAACATACGGCTTTAGTCTAGGGCAACGCAAAATGTATGTTTTCATATTCTGTGACTTGCGGAAAGCATCTAATTATTAACCCCCCGCGCGGGTAAATAGAGCAGGGGTCGAAAAGGTTCCAAGAGTACCGGTACGGAACCGGTATTTAGCGGTTCCGATCCAGAACCGGAACCGAAACCGACGCCGAATTAGCGGTTCCGATCCAGAACCGGAACCGGAACCGAAACCTCTATAAGACATCCCTTTCGTTCACATCGCATACCGATAAAATAAAGGTTCTTAAAGGTAAGAACCTTTAAGAGTTCTTAAAGGTAAGAACCTTTAAGAACCTTTATTTTATCGGTATGCGATGTGAACGAAAGGGATGTCTTATAGAGGTTTCGGTTCCGGTTCCGGTTCTGGATCGGAATCGCTGAACGAAAGGGATGTAAAACACGTTTGAACTTTTTTGGTTGGATTCGTTCGGCACTATTGCAACGGTACGATAGCGGTGCTGTACGGGCATCCAAAGGAGGGTAAGATACATCATACATAATCGAATTGAATTGAATCCCCCGTGGGGTGCCGGGTAAGAATTGCACCTCCCCATATCATCCCGTGGGTATCGTAAGAGGCGACTAAGGGAAAAATACCAGAAGGTGGGCAGCAGCGCCATCTGAGTAACTGTTATCTTATTACTGCGATCCCCAAGACGCCTGCCAAGCGTAGGGATTATGGCAAAAACCCCCCAATGACAAGCACAATAATAACTCGGCCCCCAGTCCCCGGCAGCTCTGTTATTCCTGGCCCCGGTAGCAGGCCAGGTAACGGTGGAGCAGGGGGTGCGAAGAATCCCCGGCAGATGCACGGCTACCGCACTCAGAAACGACGACCCTTGGCCCTGGCAACACACAACGTCCGTACGCTCAGGGAGGACCATAAGATTGTCTAGTTGGAAGAAGAACTGAGCAAGTTACGCTGGGATATCATGGGATTATCGGAAGTCCGAAGACAGGGACAGGACACCGTTATCCTTGACTCCGGTAACTTGTTCTTCTACCCGGAAGGTCACCAAAAATCTCAAGGTGGTGTTGGGTTTCTCGTCCGGAGGTCCCTTGTTAACAACGTTGTAAAAGTCGAAAGTGTGTCGAGCAGGGTAGCGTACCTTATTCTCAGAATCACCAAACTGTATTCGCTGAAGGTCATACAGGTTTACGCACCGACCTCGGCACGCTCAGACGAAAAGATGAAGTAGAGGCTATGTATGAGGAGATATCAGAAGCCATACATTCCTCCGAAACATACTTCACCGTTGTTATGGGTGCTAAGCCGCTAAGTTGGGCACACGGAATGGCGATGAGTTGAGAGTGGGGCCATTTGGATATGGGCAGCGGAACCAGAGGGGCCAGCGGCTGGTCGACTTCACGGAGAAGGAGGGACTCTTTGCGATGAACTCCTTCTACAAGAAGCGACCATCCAGGAAGTGGACGTGGATAAGCCCCGATGGTTCAACAAAAAATGAGATTGAGTTTATCATGACAACCAAGAAGCATATATTCGATGATGTCTCTGTGATCCATAAGGTGAAAACCGGTAGTGATCACCGTATCGTCAGAGGCTCATTGAATATCAATGTTAAGCTGGAAAGGTCGCGTCTGATAAACTCCACGCTTCGACCTAGCGCTGCCCAAATCCAAAACCCCGAAAGCTTTCAACTCGAACTACATAACCGCTTCCAGTGTCTAGCTGAATGCGAATCAGTGGACGAGATTAACAACGGGTTTGTGGAAGCTGTCCACGCGGTGGGGTCTCAGTTCTTTAAGACCCCCCGCCGAAACAAACCAAAGAAACTCTCAGAAGTAACCATCAAGCTGATGGAAGACCGGAATGAAATGAGACTGCAATCTTCATTTATGTCGAACTACGGCAAGCTCAATAGACGAATTTCCAAGGCACTGCGACACGACTTGCGCGCCTTTATTTTCTTTTGCCCTTCGCCTTCTTTTGCGAGTAATGCTAAAAATGTAACAGCAAATGTTCATTTATTGGGACTTTCAGACCACGAAACAGCGCAGACACTAACTATAAAAGCTAAAAAACAGAGAGCATTTAGCACATGGTTTGAAAAGAGACGAGACTACAGCACAGATAATATCCGCAAATTTAGAGACAGTATATCTTCTCTTTCATTTGAGGAAGTTTACGGATCTAACTCACTACAGGCAGCTTTTGAAAATTTCTAAGAAATATTTTGCCTGTTTTACAATTTGTGCTTCCGTGAAATTGCAGTTAAAATGAACAATAAACCGGTCAAATTAAATTGGATTACTAAGGGAATAAAAAAATCAAGCAGGACTAAGCGTAAATTATTTCTGACATACAGTAAAATTAATATGAATAAAATGGAAAATTATAGGAAATATAGTACATACAACAAAGCTTTCAGAAGAATTGTAATGAAAGCTCAACGTATTGTTAATGCTAGGCGCATTAAAAGTGGTAAAAATAAAGGTAAAGCGATATGGAATGCTATATCATCATGCACTTCCAATAATTTAGCGCTAAACGATATAGAATTGATAAAACTTAATAATATGACATATACAAATTCTACTGACATTTCTAATATATTCAATAAATATTTTATAAAATCGACATCAAATAATAAAAATAATGAATATATAAAATTGAATAATAATGATAAAAACAATAACACAATTTTTTTGACGCTTGTAGATGCCAGTGAAATGTGGTCTTTGTGTGACCTTAGATTACCTAGGTTATATTTTTGTCGCAAAATGCCGTATCACCATGCAGAAATACTGGTTGTCAAGGATTCATTTATAAGGCGCACACAGCGTTAAGTGCTTGGCGACAGATTTTCTACTTGATGGAGGTAGCTACCCAGGCGGGTATTCGCAAAATGCCGTACCACCAAGCAAAACTACTAATTCTCACGGACACATAGCGGCACATACCGTTAAGTGCTTGGCAACAGATTCTCTACTTGAGGGTGGTAGCAAGCCAGGCGGGTAATCGCAAAATGCCCTATCACCATGCAAAATTACTGATTCTGGAGGACTCATAGCGGCACATATCGTTAAGTGCTTGGCGACAGATTCTCTACTTGAGGGTGGTAGCATGCCAGGCGGGTATTCGCAAAATGCCCTACCACCATGCAAAACTTCTGGTTCTCAAGGACACATAGCGGCACACACCGTTTAGTGCTTGGCGACATTTTTTTTTACTTGAGGGAGGTAGCTAGCCAGGCGGGTATTCGCAAAATGCCATACCACCATGCCAAATTACTGATTCTAGAGGACTCATAGCGGCACATACCGTTAAGTGCTTGGCGACAGATTCTCTACTTGAGAGTGGTAGCATGCCAGGCGGGTATTCGCAAAATGCCCTACCACCATGCAACATTTCTGGTTCTCAAGGACACATAGCGGCTTACGTCGTTAAGTGCTTGGCGACAGTTATTGTACTTGAGGGCGGTAGCTAGCCAGGCGGGCATTCGCAAAATGCCCTACCTCCATGCAAAACTACTGGTTCTCAAGGATACATAGCGGCACATACCGTTAAGTGCTTGGCGACAATATTTTACTTGAGGGAGGTAGCTAGCCAGGCGGGTATTCGCAAAATGCCATACCACCATGCCAAATTACTGGTTCTAGAGGACTCATAGCGGCACACACCGTTAAGTGCTTGGCGACAGATTTTCTACTTGAGGGTGGTAGCTAGCCAGGCGGGTATTCGCAAAATGCCCTACCACCATGCTAATTTACTGGTTCGCAAGGACTCATAGCGGCTTACGCCGTTAAGTGCTTGGCGGCAGATTTTCTAGTCATTAATTAAAATCAATATAATCATATAACTTTAAAATCACTTAGCCGCGATGTTGATAAGTAAATGGGACTTTCATAGAATATCTTACTATCTTTCTATAAAACAAAAAAGATATAAACATGGTCATACAAAAAAAAACTATTCGACTGGAAGTAAGAAGTACAAATACTCCAAGCGCTTACACTCTCATCTGTCCTTTAAAACAATATAAAATAATAAAAATCCATTCTAGTCAGCAGCGCAAGCTATAAAGGCATCCCTTCCATCCATTTGGAACCTCTTAAATAGCTATGGAACCGCTTCTTTGGAACCGTACCGACATATGGAACCTTTATAGGAACCTAAATGAAGAACCGTACCGAAATATTGAACCTTTATAGGAACCTAAATGAAGAACCGTACCGAAATTTGGAACCGGTTTTCAACCCCTGAAATAGAGACGTATGAATTTGGCATTTGACCCAATAAATGAGCAAGATACATTAAGTGAACCAAAGAAATGTACTTTGCGCGTTTCTAATACAAGACTCCTAAGAAAACATCAAAATCTTTTTATCCTTAATCCAAACCCTGGGTATCAAAATCAACTCCTAGCACCTGAACCAAAATTAGAACTAGTTAAAAAAAGGACCTCAGTATGCAATAACAAAAAAATGTATTTACTACACCCTAACAGGGTATGTTGGTACTGGTTTTGTTATGTATGTACATAATGCAATAATAAAAAAATAAATGTTTGTTAACAAAATAAGTAAAAATAAACGGTCAAACCCGTGTCGGGCCACGCGCAATGTAGGGTTCCGTAGTAGTCCGCATAATATAGAACGATTCTGTTGTTCTTTTTTACGTTTTCCATTTTCTTCCAGCTGAAATAAGAGTACGACGCCTATAAAATGGGCTATCATGCTGTTTATATGTTGGTTAACAGTAATAAGTACATATTATTTGGCTTCCAGTCTTAGTATTTATACGAGTAGTAGGGTTGTGTTGATTTACAAGGTACAACAAGGAGGATCATCCCAAATGATCATTTACGCTACCTTCGAGCAGATTCAACAAAGACCTCCTAAAATAACTCACCTGCTTGTGAAATGTCTATACAATTGAAGCGAGTATTATAGAATTCTGTCATACGACACAGTGGTTATCGATGACCAGCCTTGTACGGCGAGGATGAGGTCTAAAAAGTACCAAAGAGAAGCAGTGATGGCTCAGTGGCATTGGCTATGGACTGCCGTGCAGCAGGTCCATGGTTCGAATCCCGCCCAGAGCTTGAGCTTCACCGCATGGTGGAAGGGCATTTTGCGAAAGCCCGCCTGGCTAGCGACCACCCTCAAGTAGAAAAACTGTCGCCAAGCACCTAACAGTGTGTTCCGGCAGCAGTCCTTGAGAGCCAGAAAAATTACAGGCTAATAAGACCTAAGAACTGGACGTCTCGGTGTGACGGGCACAGTGCAATTCGTCGCTGACGAAATGCGTCTGTTATAGGCAGAGGTTAGTCCACTTAACATCAGGTGAGCCTCGGGCTTGTTCCGTCACAATAACATAAAAAAAAAAAAAAAAACCTTATACCGAAGCTCATCGATCAACTCTGTTCAGTCATATCTATTATGACAAACAGCAGCATAACATCTAATTGTTGCCTCCTGGAGTTTAATTCCATTAAATTGTATTTGCTTAGTTCAATAAAAAGTTAGTTTAATTTTATGAAAAAAAAACTGTAATACATACACCGTAAAAATAAGCTGATAATCTGTCAAAATCCTGTTGCAAATTTAAGTGGTCTTGATTAGTATTTATAGAATGATATATTTTCAGGTCATTGGCATATTATAGCAATTTACAAAACTTAAACACTTTTCAATATCATTGATGTATAAGATAATAAGTAACGGGCCTAATATTGACCCTTAAGGGAGCCCAGAACTAATTGGAGCCACATCTGATTCAAAGCCATTGATCACCACTTTCTTTCATGGTTCGTGATATATCATTTGAACCAGCGCAGTGCCATAAATGACAAATCCGTGTTGCTGGGGAATAATAATGTTATGTAAGCTAGGATAAATATAATTGTGTATAAGCATCTCGAAAAGGTTCGATAAGGCGGGCAAAATTGAGATTGGGCGACAGTTTGCTACGTCTTTCTGTAATCCTTCTTTATGTACTATGTGGGCAATTTTACAAACACGAACACCTTCTTGAAGGCATAAGTTGAATATATGGTGGACAGGAAAACAAATGGTGTAAGCGGTGTATTTGAGGAATAATAATTATGATAATGATGATTAACTCCAGCGCCCTTAGTTGGATCGAGCCTACGTAGTTCCGATTTGATATTAGCTATAATAAAACGAACATCTCTGATAATTAGATCTGCAGAAATATAAAATGTATTATTTGCATTATATCCATTATTAACAATTGAGAGATCAAATACTGATTGGAAGTTATTAAAGTAAAGGTTAAGAATATCTACTGGGTAAATCACTTATTCTGTTTCTATTTGTCATGTAAGACCAAAAATATTTAAGCTGAATTAATTTTAAGTCTGTCCCTATTTAATGCAAAAGTCTGAAAATTTTATTTGTTACCATATTTTTTCCATTCCATCCATGCTTTCCTCTTATTGTTAAATATGTGCCTTAGGGATGAATTGCACCAAATAGGAAAACTGCAATTTGTTATTATTTTTCATTGTACATTCTTTGATATGATATTGTAGCTCGTTTCATAAAGTTTATTAACAGCACACTCAGTTGCATATGAATACAGTAACGTTTAGTAGGTACTCTTACATCCATCTATTCGCCCTAACGGCACTGGAGCTGGTACCACATCACATTTGGCTATATTAGGAATAAATAACTAAAATAAATAACACTGCAAATATTGTAATAATATAACATTATATAATGTATGTATATCTGATGTTTTATGTATGGATAGTTATACATATATAAAACATCATATGTAAAACATTATATGTAAAATATAAAAAAAATTATTTATTATATTTTACATTTTTATTTATTATTTTTTTAAGGTAGTTTGGTTTGTTAAATAATAACTTATAGATATAGTGTAATTTCCGTTTTAAGTAATTTATTTATTGTCCGATTCTTGTGTTGGAAATTCTTGTTAAATTTGTAATTTTTATTATTTACAGTATTGTTATAGTTAGACCTCCGTCCATATCTATTTATAAATATCCCTTTGTATAGGGTTGTCTGGAATAGATCGCTCTCAGCGATAAGACCGCCCATTGTCACACATACTCTTAGTTATTGTTTTAAGTTATAAATTTGAAAATTTTAATGTGTCAATAAAGTGTTATCTATCTATCCATTCTTGATTCGAATGTGATTTAAGTGATAACTGTTAGTTTATCTCAGAAAGTTGATTAAAATAATAGCAATCAATAATTTTATCGGGAAGGCAATGCAACTCTTTACCTATTATAAACAAGTAACTACTTCATCTTAGTCACCTTAAAGGATTAATTGTAAGGATTTTGTATTTGGTACAAAATTATCCAACACCCAAGTTCAACGACTATTACTGCGAAACCAATAAAGTTATCTTAACCGCTATAATTTTTCTTTAAAGTTCATCAACTGTACTATCATCATATTTTTTCCAGATTTTTCAAGCCAGCAGTTTAGTTTTTAGAGGGGGAGGACGCCTTACTGGAACAAAAATTTGCTCTCTCTCTCTCTTTAAAGTATAATATTTCGTAAATGGAGCATTAAATCGAAAAATAGTATTAGCAACCACTAAGTCATTTTAAAAGACCTATTCAACGATACTCCACAAGATGAAATAGACGTAAAAAAAATATTCGCATGTATAAGAGCTAGGTACTATAAAAAAATATACATATTTTAAAACATTTTACTGTACCACTTTGTCGGCATGATTAATTTACATGCTTCTACAAAATTACAGCTTTCTAGCTCTAATGGTCTCTTAGGAAAACCTCGGACAGAGGGTCAGACAGACGGATATAACGAAACTATAAGAGTTCCTTCTCAGGACTACGGAACCCTAAAAGTAATTTTGTATATGCGGACGATGCGTAAATAAGCTGTGCAAGTTATTGGATCTCCTGCCAATTATTTCGAAAAAAAATTGGCAGGAGATCCACTAACGCCCTGAACGAAGCCCTGGTAATCATGGAAGTAATAAGTACTACGTACAACGTACGAACGTAGTACGTAGTACTTATTACTTCCATGCTGGTAATCTATTTGATCTACGACTGTGCCCTGGTTTTCGGAACCTTCATTGGGTATAATCCATTTGTCGCTAATAACGTTATTTTCGATAATTTTGATCACATCTGCGTCTATGGTTGTGATCACTGTGATCGTTTGTAACTGTTCTCCCCTGTTCCATTTAGGATAAGAACGCTAAGAACACCACTAAACTTTGCCACTTCTGTCACTTTTGACATTAGATGTAGAGTTTATGGCGAAAATAACGCCAAGACCCATGTGGAACAACTTTTTGGGAGTGTGATCGTTTTTAGCGAATCTAATTTCAAATGGTAAGCACCCATTTACAGTGTCATGGAGAAGTCATCAGTAACAGGCTACGTTCAGAGCCTTAGAGTGTATGTAGTTGTTTGGTGGTTTTCAACTTACTCGTTGGTACATATGTTGTACGGAATGACTCGGTGTTGTTTTTTAACCTCCAAATATCGACATTGATATTAAAATAGTTATCTTTGTTGTGTTTTCTTTTTGTGCGGGGAAATACAAAAAATGAGAAACGATTGAGCTGTCAACAACCAAACGCTCTAAGGTTGTGAACGATGTTAGTGTGAAAAGTTACACTCCGAGTGCGCACCTAAGGTTCTGAACGTTACCTGTATTTGTTGCCAAAATCTGTCCGTCCGTCAGGCGTCAACAAATGTCAAAAAATCTAAATCGCAATTGCATCAACACTTTACACTTTGATTTTAATTATATTCAAATGAAATAGCTATGACGATACCGTTGACATAATGTCGCGTCTGATGCATATATTCATACTTCGATAACCTACCGATTGTGTTCCGTTCTACGTGTGTTCCTGGCGAAATGTATTGTTTACAATGGCTTATCCCTGTTCTGCTGATACCGAAGCCAGTGAACCCGGCATTAGTGAACACACATGTAATGTTTATGGTGTTGTACCTGATAGGTTTCTTCCTGGAGAGGAAGCCGTGCACAGTATGCAGCGTCGTATTTCTCGCTGCTGTCATACTTATCTGCTACAGCGGCATCGGAAACTGTTTGTTCTGGGGCACTCAGTGCGAAGCAGAGAAATATGATACTTAGCCGTGAATACTAAGCTTCCAGAGTTACCTTCCTACCTGCTCAAAGTGCGACCTGCGATCCCGCCTTCGAGAATGGCCCGGTGAAAGTGGCTGCGTAATTCTCCATCATTGCCTAAGTGATACATTAAAAATTAAGCAAAAAAAAAGTTGTTTTGTACATATTTGTAAATAGAATGTATTTTCTAATTTACTAATGTTTTAATAGAGTAAGAAACTGAGTGTAAATGGAAGGAATGTGCCGATCTGTACTTACGCATCTCAATCATTGTGTTGATAATATTGTGATCATTTATCTGTGTACAGTTATTGTTATTTTATAATTATTATTATTGGAATATCATGTAATACAACATGGAAATATAATATGTTTGATTTTAATAATAAACTATAAATAGACACAGTATAGAAAAATAACTGAGAAAGGAACCATTATTATAATCTGATGAACATATATGTTCATGTAGGTAAGCACTGTGCTAGTGTTCTATAGTTATAACTATCTAGATGATATTCAAAGTAATTGCATTGTACTATAATATGCACAAGTGTGTCATGGTCAATCGATTTAAAATGAAATATCTAATGAAATAGCTACTTTTCTACGGTTACTGCTATTGTCATCAGACAATATTATATGGTCAGTGCCATATGTGATATGAGTGGTTGGGAACCCACTGTGCTTACGATCCTTGTGGACAGTGCCGGCCTTAGCTCATAATCAGGGTAGATTGTGATTGTCATTCAGCACCCTTCTTTCCCAATCTGTTCAGAATATGTTCATTAAAATCTTCCCCTTTTAAATGATCCTCACATTCACTGGATATACTTACTTGGCTTGTCATTTCCTTTTCACCCAATATCTCTACATGTTCAAACAATCTCAGAAACGATCAACTAATGTTAGTATAACCTCGTTCACTCCACACTGCTTTCTTACCTACTCTTGTACTTCTCTACTCTTATCTTAACTGCATTAATTAGAGTTTTATCCTTCAAGATTTCTGAGCTAGTATGAGGTTGCTTCTAACTTCATACCTTGACAGTTTTCACCATAGTTAATTCCTTAAAAACTGTCTTGCTTCACTAGCTACAAATAACGTAAGTGTGCCTTGCAAAGCCTGCTACACCACCTCCAAGATTGCTCCAAATAATTAATCAACCTGTGACTATGAAACTTAAAATTCATTCAAATGTTGAGTACATTTGATCCAGAAACATCACTAGCATGTAGTTTAGCACTGCGCCCGTCACCTTGAGACATAGTTGTTATCTCATGTGCCTGTAATTTAACTTGCTCTTAAGGACTGCTGCCGGAACACGCCGTTATGTGCTTGGCGACAGATTTCCTACTTGAAAGTGGTCACTAGCCAGGCGGGCATTCGCAAAATGCCCTTCCACCATGCGAAGCTCAAGCCCGTGGCGGGATTCGAACCAGGGACCTAGTGCGCGGCAGTCCATAGCCAATCCCACTGAGCCATCACTGCTTCATACTACCCCAATTTACCGACAACAAGACTGCACTATATGGGGTTTACCTCTTCCCTGTAGAAATAACCACATTTTTACACAACTATCCAAAAAAAAGAGTGTTACGTTTTCAGGGTCCATGTATTATGTATGGTTGAGTTTCTTCATTCCATCATAACTTCTAAATTGCTCAACCAATTTTGATGTATAATATATCATTAGATTTGTCTTGATAGTGCAGGTGACACTAGGTACATTTAAAAAGTAAATAACCTAACTGGCGGATTTTGGACGCCATATTGTAAGAAAAAAATAGTTTTGTATTCCCAAACCCATCGAGTGGGGTATAAAAATGAAGGGCTTTAAGAAACGATTCTATAAATACATATATATAATTTGCAGTTTTAACTTCAATGGAACGATAAATGCTTAACGAAAATAAATAATTTACAGTTGAGTTTTTTTTATTATTAATTAATTTATACTTGTTTTCTTGTTAGTTGTATTGTGTGAACAATGCAATAGCTTTGAATTTATATCAATGTTTTAGAAAACTCTGCCTTCATTTCCTGCTAATACGAAGTTTTTTACTTGCTTCACTTTTACATTGTTTTCAGGAGGTTCTTAACTCTTTGATTGAGAAAAAAAATATATATTGAAAAAGAAACCTTGGAAACTTAAGTTTAATATTTGTTAAAATTCATTGACCTATATATGTTAAAATTATGAATTACCATGTAGTAATGCCTGAATATATAAAGTGCAACTAGGCTGAGGTACAATGTGATTTCCATAAATACTTTAATTTCTAGGTTAGCCTGAACAACATGTTCAACCACATCATCACTTACCATCAGGTGAGATAGTGGTCAAAGGCTAACCTATCAACAATAAAAAAATAGTGGTTGTTAACTTAGTGAAGTATACACCGTTTGCCTGTGATTGTGTACCTACATCATGACTAAAGTTAATGCAAAGTTTATCAATAAGAAAAAAGAGCTGCTACTAATTGTGGATTATCACCTATAACTAATTATTTGATTAGTTATGAACTCTTAAAAACATAACTTGTATTTTTTGAAGCAGTGATGGTTCAGTGGTATTGCCTATGGACTGCTGTGCAGCAGGTCCACGGTTCGAATCCCGCCGCGGGCTTGAGCTTCACCGCATGCTGGAAGGGCTTTTTGCGAATGCCCACCTGGCTAGCGATTACCCTTAAGTAGAAAATCTGTCGCCAAGCACCTAATAGTGTGTTCCAGCAGCAGTCCTTGAGAGCCAGAATAATTACAGGTACATGAGACCTAACAACGGTACGTCTCAGTGTGACGGGCACAGTGCAATTCGTCATTGACAAAACGTGTCTGTTATAGGCAGAGGTTAGTCCACTTAACATCAGGTGGGCCTCGGACTTGTTTGTTCACAATTACATAAATAAAAATAAAAAAACTTCAATAAAATCCTCAAAACCTAGTACCTATTATTAAACGTAGTACCTATTCTTAATTCTTCTAAGGGTGTCACTAAGTAGGATTTTGAAAAATTGCCAGCCCACAGGATGATGCCATGTAGACATAATAATTGGTCAACTGCGAGTCGAGCATCTCAAGTCTCAACCAATTTCAAAATTAATAATCACTTTGCTGATTAACCCTCTATATTTCCTCAAGACACATTATATTACCAGATATATAGTGTGAGGGCATTTTAGGAATGCCTTGGGTAGCTGCAACCCTCTTCTGGTTATTTATATTTAACATAAATTAATACACGTTTTCTTAAAATATTTATTGTTATTGAGTACAAACTACAAAAGGTTACAAGGAAAACTACAGAATTTGTTATAAATTATTTATTACAGTGAATCATTCAACATGAGTTTCATAATGAAGTATTTATGGTAGTATGGATAGTTTTGTGGAACTTGGTTTCTGCTCATAATAACGGACCTTAACCTAGCAACACCCAACAGGACATCTGCAACAAGAAAAACAAATAGTAGACATTTCTAAATAAAATTACAAGCACTATGCTGAGCTAAAATCATATTTTTACAAATTATTAGAGCACACACTTTTATTATTTCCCACTCAGGGCATACAATTTTTTACTCCAATTATTTGTATATATATAAAATTGTAGACATGTATTACAATGTTGACAAGTTAGACTGATAAGGCTTTTCTTTGGCAAGACAAATAGTCGTATCAAATCCACGAATAAATTCACCAAAACCACAAGGAAATAGTCCCATTTTTTATTATTACAACATGGTGCCATTGTTAGTACAGTTGCCACCATTAGTACTGTTGACGTAAAATGGAGCTTATGGTTAATAAAGAACGCGTTTAAGTAACTTGAAAATAAACAACGAAAGAATTGAGATGTTTAGAAGAGAAGGAAACCGAGACAAACACCTCTGCATAACCTCAAACTATCACAGATGGTTGTACCGCTGTACTAACGAGGACACTGACTTGTATCGTGACATTCATATATCTTACCCTCTATCTTAGTCTTCTAGCTTCACGCTCAGACTCAAGGAGGGTCAGAATGTCTCCATCACGCACGGGTCCTTTTACGTTCCTAATGATCTGACGGCTGGTCTCTCCGATGAACTCCACCTTTACTTGCGTACACTGACCCTGGGAGCCAGTGCGACCCAAAACCTTGACAACACGTGCAAGAACGTTGGGTTTATCCATTTTGGTTAAATTTGTCGAAGAGACTCAAAAAGCACACGTGCAACAACGCGGACGCGAGCCGAAAAGAATTGGAGTTGACAAATGACAATTGAATTGACAGTAACGGACTCCAAAATTGTGACAATGACAAGTACTTTTTTTTTTAATTAGACCTTAATGATTTGTATATTTGCCGACACATCGGTAATTTACCAATATAGGGTATGTTCCATTAATCGCTAAGAACGTTATTTTCGATAATTTTGATCACTTGATCGTTTGTAACTGTCATCCCCGTTCCATTTTTGGATAAGAACGCTAAAAATGCCACTAAAATTTGCCACTTCTGTCACTTTTGACATTAGATGTAGCGTTTAAGGCGAAAATAATGCCAAGACCCATGTGGAAAACTTTTTGGGAGTGTGATCGTTTTTAACGTTTTTAGCGAATCTCACGCTAATGGTACGCACCCATAGATGGAAGCTGTAAGGGTATAATCCATTTGTCGCTAAGAACGCTATTTTCGATAATTTTGATCACATTCTGCGTCTACGGTTGTGATCACTGTGATCGTTTGTAACTGTCATCCCCTGTTCCATTTAGGATAAGAATGCCACTTCTGTCACTTTTGACATTAGATGTAGCATTTATGGCGAAAATAACGCCAAGACCCATGTGGAACAACTTTTTGGGAGTGTGATCGTTTTTAGCGTTGTTAGCGAATCTAACTTCAAATGGTAAGCACCCTAAGCAATACGGTCGTTTCGGATCAGAAGGTTTTGGAAGCTAAACGTTCTTGGGTGCACATCGACTGTTATATCGGCGCTGCTTATTAGACGAAACAAAAATAGCTCTAAATTTAGGAAAAACACAAATGCAATAAAAAGCAAATGTGTTTTTTTACACGACTGCCCAAAAAATGAGTGTAATGTATTCAAGGTTCATGTCTGTATGTTTGTGAATTTATTTATTCCACCATAACTTCTAAACGGCTTAAACGATTCTAATGTATGAGATATCGATACATTCGTCTTAATAACGCATGTGACAATATGTACATAAAAAATAATAAAAAACCAAACTGGAGCATTTTAAACACCATATTGTGAATTTTTTTTCTTCCAACCCATCAAGTGTGATATCGATACGAAGAGCTTTAAAAAAATTCCATTAATGTATATAACTTGCATTTTTATTGTAATAGATAGAAAAAATATATATTTATTTACAGCCTTTATTTCAGACAGCAACAAATGGTATAAATGATCTTAATAATAAATACTCAATTTACTGCTGTTCATCATAGTCAAGGTATCTATCCCACTTTATTTAAAACAGCACTCATAAAAACAATCCATAAGGGAGGGGAAAGAGACCATATAGATAATTTTCGACTAATATCCATACTACCAGCATTGTCTAAAATAATAGAACGTATTTTAAGTAGAAGACATAAATCTTACCTATTAAAATTTAACATTCTTTCTGGTAATCAATTTGGCTTTGTTCAAGGAAAATCTACTAAAGACGCAGTATCAGCACTAACAAATTTTATTGTTCGTCATGTGGATAGTAACAACAAATGCATAGGTATATTTTTGGACCTTGCAAAAGCGTTTCATACTGTGTCCATACCTATCCTGCTTAACAAGATGGATAAGGTGGGAATACGGGGTTCTCCACTGAAATTATTCACATACTACCTTACTAATAGAAAACAAAGGGTAAAAATTGGAAACTTGTTAAGTGAGGAAACTTCTATTGCATATGGAGTGCCTCAGGGTAGTGTTCTCGTCCCTATGCTCTTCTTGATCTATGTTAACGACCTCTGCAAGCTGACACTTGCTGGTAGTAAGGTAGTGGCATTTGCCGATGATACAGCGTTGCTATTTGCAGTTTCGACTTGGGAGAAGGTAACGAATCTTGCTGAAATTGGTATGAAAGAGGTTGTGTCTTGGTTGCGTAGGAATTAACTTACTTTAAATGTTAATAAAACTAAATATATGCATATCTCAAATTCACCGGTTGGTCAACCAATGAATAATATTGATAAATTGAAAGCCCATACGTGCTTAGATTATGTTTATTCATTATGTTTGTGTACTACATTAGAAAAGGTACCACATATTAGAAATCTAGGTATAATAATTGACCAGAGGTTAAATGGGAATCAGCATATCCAAATACTTACTGGCAGAGTTAGAAAGTTAGTATATATATTTAAGCGTCTTAGAGTTATAGGTGATCTCAATGTATTAAAAACTGTTTATTACGCGTTATGCCAATCACTGCTAACTTATTGCATTATAGTATGGGGTGGAACGAACAAAACTTTTCTATTACGCGTGGAAAGATCTCAACGAGCAATTTTAAAAGTAATGCTCTCTAAACCATTCCGATATCCGACCCGACATTTATATGATGAGATAAAATTATTAACTGTACGCCAGATGTTCATTTATAAGAAACATAGAACTTTAACATAGAAAAATTTAAATCCAAACGACGTAAAGACTTATTTGTAATCCAAACATTATTCTCGACAGTGTATGCTAAGAGATACTTTTGCTTTTTAGGCCCATTTCTATACAAAAAACTTGTCAGTATATTAATCTCTATCCACTGACCCTATAGAAGTGCAAAATTAATGTTAAGAATCTTTTACTCGCGTTAAGCTACGAGGAAACAGATAAGATGATGACATGTTTAAGCTAGACATTATGATTATCCACACCAGATAGATTGACGTCTATAGTGACTGATACGCCTGGATAACACAATCAATTTTTTATTGTTTAATATTAGTGTGTGTATAATATAGGTTTTTCTCATATGAATGAACATATTGTGTGTCCCTATTATTATTTTAAAAATAGTATTTGTTATACCGTGTTCTTAGTTAAGTTACACATTCTTTCATTAGTGTACCTTCATTTCACAGAATTTTATATAGTAGAAGTTGTTGACAGCTGTAACACAGGTCCTACCTAGCACAGCTGCCAAACTCCTAATAGGTAAATTTGTAACATTATTCAGTATATCAAATTAGATATGCCTACATAATACACTTCTGGACTCATCTATTGGCCCACCTTGTATTTTCAGTTTCGTTTGGTCCTAGCTAAAATTTTATATTAGGTCGAGCAAAAAGTTTTTATGCAGTTTTGAACCTGGCACATTCACAATTTCATTCAATAGTCTTTTTTTGAATTTCGAACACAGAATTTAAAGAAACAAAAGACAATTTGGAGCCTGTTTGTTGATATCAAACAATCGAATACTAAGAAAACTTGGTTTTATTGGTTTACTTGGATTTAATTCTTGAAAAAGTGATTGATATCTTTGGTTTTGCAAAAAAAATAACATTACTTATTCTTAACATTAAGGTGAGGTTCTATCAATAATCTATGGATACTTCACCTGAAGTCGCCGCCCAAGCTGTGGCACTTATTCAGGCCGGACACAGCCAAAGAAACGTGAGTGCTCAACTTAATTTAAGTCGCTGGCTTTGTTCGTCGCCAAGGAAGGCCACGATCTCGGGTCACAACTGAAAGGCAGGATCGATTCATCGTGACGACCAGCTTGAGAAATCGTCACCTTACCTCCATTGAGATACAAAACCAACTTCGCGACTTCCACGGAGTATCTGTGAGCGCTCGAACTGTTCGGAGAAGGTTAAAAGAACGCGATATGGTACCACACAAGCCAGCTAATGGGCCCAAACTAACGCGAGCCCACCGAACAGCGCGCCTTCATTTCGCACGCAGTCATTTAAATTGGACACAGCAAGATTGGAGCCGTGTACTCTTTTCTGATGAGTCTAAAATTGTGTTACATGGCAATGATGGAAGGAAGAAGGTCTACCGACGTAAGGGAGAGCGTTTCGCACAATGCTGCTTTGAAGAGAGGGTTGCTTATGGCGGTGGCTCATGGACTGTCTGGGGCGGTATATCCGCGAGCGGCAAAACTCAACTTGAGGTTGTTACAGGACCACGGCTGCCAACATTAAATGCTGAAAGGTACATTCGTGAGTGCTTAGAACCTCACGTGATACCATACGCGGACTATGTGGGCCCAAATTTCCTTTTTATGCATGATAATGCAAGAGCCGATGCGGCCGGCATCGTCAGGGAATATCTTCGGGATGTGAACATCACAGTTATGGACTGGCCAGCCAGAAGCCCAGACATGAACCCTATTGAGCACATGTGGGACGAGCTAAAAAGACGTGTTAGGGCTCGTCAGCCAGTTGCCCAGACGATGCAGGAGTTGAAAACTGCCATAGAAGAGTAATGGGAGATGATCCCTCAAAATTTCATAGAGCGGTTGATAAACTCTATGCCTAATCGTATGAGAGCTGTGGTAGATGCCCATGGAGGCAACACGCGTTATTAAATTAAACCTTTATTTGATAAAACATGTTTTTTATTCAAAAATCAATTGCCTTTAACAAGGCGCATATCCGACTTGTTAGGCGTAGCTCCATGTCGTAGGGTATTCTGAATTCAAATTTAAAACAATACGATCGAAAAAGATGGTAAAATGTGCCAGGTTCAAAACTGCATAAAAACTTTTTGCTCGACCTAATATAAAATTTTAGCTAGGACCAAACGAAACTGAAAATACAAGGTGGGCCAATAGATGAGTCCAGAAGTGTATATACAATTAGTTACTATAAAGGCATGAGGATGAAATTAAGAATAAGATGTATATTTACATATGTGCTTTATGGTCTACTGAATATGTGTATTTTTAGGGGAAATAAATTATTATTATTATTTTGTGGTCCATGGGGCAGATATGTTACTTGTGAGTGGTAGCCGATTTGATAGCCAAACATTTTTTAAATGCCTTGCTACCATTTTATATCTAAAGTATTAACTGGCACTTGAAGACAGTTGCCGGGACCTATATGGTGCTTAGTGATACAGAATTTTACTCTTGACTATGATAACTTTCCAGCCCAGCATAATAAAATGCCCTGTCGCCATCTAGTACGTAGGATACCTGTAATGAAGCACCTCACGGTGCTTGGACAGATTTCTACGTACATTCTTAGGGTGGAATTTCATTTGGTACAATTTTTTACTTGATTGTGCTAGCTTTACTTTATGGAATAATGGAATTTCCTACTACAGTCCATTACCTCAAATGTTTACCAGCTCTTAAAGACTGCTGCTGGAACACTACCAAGTGTTCCAGCAGCAGTCTATTGGAGCACAGTTTTTTTAGTCGTGAATGGTTGCTGATTTGCTAGTCGAATAGTTGCAAAATGCCCTGCCATCATGTTATATCTAATATATTCACCGGCAGAAAAGGACAGTTATCGGAACCGATATGGTGCTTGGCAACAGATTGTTTCTTGACTGTGGTAGGTTTCCAGTCAAGCATACCAAAATAGCCTGCCATCATGTAATATCTTATCACTGAGCAATTAATATTTTAATATCTTATCATCATATAATCATCATTAATCTTTGCATAGTACACATGACCACGAAACAATAACATAATATAGTTTTCAACACGCTTGCTCGTAAAGTGAGCTTTATTATATCGTTCTTAGGCCCATAAACCGAACATAGTACCTACCTGAAAATTAGATGCGATTATATCGGGTAATACCGATTTGTAACATCGAAGAGCTTTATATGTAATAAACCATCATACATTTGCCGCGTGCAAAAAAAATACTTGCGCGCTATTTTCCATAATTATCGTATGTTGTTTGTATCGCATTTGTGCAATATATATTTTTATCCTCGCAAGGATGTTGAAAAAGTGCGTATGAAACTCGTGAGCAACTTGCTCGCTAAACAATCGGCTGATGTACGCACGCGATGTGAAACCGTAGACAGAGAAATTAACTTAGTTTCTCTATTTACGGCTGCAACACACCGCCTCGTGTACTATTGTACTACAGGTACTACTTGTGTTTACACTTGTGTACTATTTTGTTTCAACCATAGACAAAAATTAATAAATGAATAAAATAATTAATTGTATGTAAGTAATAAATTAATTTAAATGTGTGAAATTGTGATTCAACTAAAATGTGCTTTGATAAATAATTTCCATATATCCACAATATATATTTACCGTATAATTGTAAGGAAAACCGTAGATATCGGTTTTTATCCCTACATCCGTCAGTGACAAAACATTCCACGTCAATCGAGTTGGAAAGAAAAATTGGCATTTTGCCTCTAGTTTCATGTTGTACTGTCTGTTACAAAAGTGAATGGCCTAATGTGGATCGGTAGCCGCTACTGATAATCAATTAAATATTCGTAGAAAAACTATCTTTTACAATGAAAATAATATATTTAACGTTGTTGATCCTGCCAGCGGTGCTCCTCTGCTTCCAAAGTGGTAAGTCTCTTGAAAAGGTTGTCTTTTTTTATCATAACCCAGCTCAGTACGTGGCAATGCATATTCTGCTGTTTCTGAGAGAAAGCTGATGCAGTTCCACCTAATAAGATTCGTATATGATCATTGTGGATCTTTCAAATCTGTTTCCTTATGTAACCTCTACCCAAGGAGTTAACAAAAGCCACTTTCCAATAGCTTAATTATCTATCTAAAACTGTTTTTATAACTTATATCAGATTATTTATATTGCTATCTGTTGGAAATCAATCTGTTAATACGATTGGGAGCTATTATCTACTGATCACCATATGTTACATCTTTTTTAGATCACATATCACAAAGTTAATGGCCTACATTGGAATATATATATTTGTAATGTGTAAACTCATGTGTTTAACCCATGGATATCGGCGATAATTATAACAATAGAATTTCATTCATAAATTGGCCACATTGGGCCAGTCCGATTCCAAGAGGTTAACCCATGAGTAATGTTACCTGCTAACTGTTTATCCATATCGGATGTACAATGTTCAATTTATGCAATATAAAATTAAACCTCTCTAGCTCAAAAAATATAGCCTCTCTATATTAGTTTAACAAAAGGAAAACATCTCTAACAGTTTATTGTTTACCTATATGCATCTATCTGTGGAATGTAACTAAAATACATTACGGCAAAGCCTCAGGGTTAAGTTAGTATTATATAAATAAAACTTTTGAAAGCAATCTGTTTATAATATCATGTTGCATTGAGCAACATATCATTTTTACATTCTGATGAACCCAACCATCCAAAATCCATCAAAAACAGATACCAAAGGAAACAACTACAAAAACTGGCCAAAAGATGGCCAACAGGCCATCATAATGTCAAAATAAAAAACTCAAAACTATCAATTAAATGTAGTGACTGAAGCCTAATTACTTTACTTTAGTATTTATTATTTTAAAGTTTATTAAATGTTAAATTTTAACATTTTATTTTTAGTTAGTCACTCAAGTTGTAGGTTTAGTTGTATTGCAGTAAGTTTGCGCATTATTCTAGAATAACACCAGAAGAAACTCTAATTTATCTCCATTGAGTACAAATTTGACTGCATTTTCATAAAACTACTTCAACATACTCAAATTACTCCATCAATTAATCCATCTTTTCGTGGTGCTTAAATATATTGTGTCTAGTAGAGACCAGCTGCATTCAAGCCTAAGCATAGTTTTTCTTCATGGTGGTATCTTTGCAATTTGATGTCAATTATTAATCTAAAAACATTGTTCCTATTCCAGCAAACATTTTGGCAAGGGCTGAAGAAGATGAACTGGATGATGTAGTGGACATTGAAGGTGAAGACAGTCAGGTGGTTGGTGAAGACGCGCTTGGAGATGAGGATGACTCAGCTGTAAAATCATCACAAGATGTGGAAACAACTATTCTGTTCACCAAGCCTTTCACCAGCCTTGGTGACAGTGCTTTTGGTAAGATATTTATGTATTATTTGCTTTTGTTCAGCTTTGTGTAAAAAAGTCATAATTATTATACACTCATGATACTCTGACATTGACAGAATATGGTCAAATTATGCTAAATAAGCAGTTAGTATACTACTTAACCTCTCATGAGGCTACAACAGTGTTACTTCAACTAAATTATATTTTGTCATTATTAGTTTACTTTGTCATTTTAGCTATTCAAAAGGATTTAGTACTATGCCAAGCAGTTGAATGAATGTTTTTTTTTTTTTATATTATTGTGACGGAACAAGCTCGAGGCCCACTTGATATTAAGTGGACTAACCTCTGCCTATAACAGTTGCAATTCATGACAACTCACGAATTGCACTGCGCCCGTCACATTGAGACATAGTTGTTAAGTCTCATTGTGCCTGTAATTTCACTGGCTCTCAAGGACTCCGGCAGTAGGCGGAACACATTTTTCGGTGCTTGTCGACAGACTTTCTACTTGTGATGTACAAAAATTACTGATTGATCATAACATACAACTTTCAGGTGATACCGTTGTCCAGAAGGGTGTTGGCATCATACTGGACCACTATGTCTTAGTTATGAATGAAATTCTATTGTTATCATAGATGCCAATGGGTTGATATTAACCCATTGGCATGGGCGATAATTATAACAATAGAATTTCATTCATAAATTGGCCATTGTGGTCCAGTCCGATGCCAACTTATTAAAATGTTGAAAAGGACAAATAATTAGTTTACTGTTAAACAGGGTTCAAAAAAATTTTGGCATCTGAAATACAGTTTAATTACTAGTTCAGGTGCCATCAGCATCAAACAATTTATTTAGTCAACAAGGTGCACATGTGTACTTATGTTATACTTATACGATGACAAAAATTTATATACTAAGTAAATTCAAGCTGAAAGTTGTCAAACTTATTTTATGTTATATTCACCTACGTATATTCATATTAATTAGATATTAGTTTCATACTTTAATTGTTATATTAGTCTCATAAGTTATGTCACTAAACACTATTATTATTATTATTAAAAAAGGATTTTTTTCTCAATTCAGTGAATTTGGACTATAATGCTTGTATAGAATAATATTCTTTAATAAAAACAACTATCTATTATTACAGACCTGCAAGCTGGATTCCTCGTTGAATTCCTTGTAGGATTCACCAACAAGGGCTCTGAAGACTATGTAGTGGAATCTATGGAAGCATCCTTCCGTTACCCGATGGACTACACATATTACATCCAGAACTTCACAGCATTGAATTACAACAGAGAAGTTAAGCCAAAACAAGAAGCTACTTTTGCATACTCTTTCATACCAAATGAGGCTTTTGCTGGAAGACCTTTTGGATTAAATGTGCAGCTAAACTACAGAGATAACAGTGGAAACTTTTACCAGGTATGCCCATCAACTTGTTAATAGAGAAAAATACTTTTACTTTGCTGATTCTTCACTTTTGTGTATGTTTACTTCTTTGGTTTTGCCCTGGACATACTCATTAACTAGTCATGTGCATAATAACAGTCATAGAACCAATATTTAAGATATCTGGCAATAACTTATGACTTCTATCTGAGGAAAGACAATTAAAAGTATATGTGGCCAACAGCCACTCTTTTGTATACCTTTTTATAATATTTATGTTTCTTTTTAAAGTTTATTTATTATTAGAATTTAAGGCTTTAGAGAAATTTAATTTTTAATCTTATGTCAGTAGTCAATATATTTTTAGGACAAAGGCAATGTCTTTTTTGAAGAAATTTATTATTTTGATAGAAAACTAATGGGAATATTTAGTCATTCAAAGTATAGTTCTTATGTTTTTTCTATTATTACATAAGTAATAAATAATACAACTTTAAAAATTTAAATCGCATCTTATGTTTATACATCTATTTATCCTTATGTTTCAAACACTGCAAAGATTGGGGTAGTGCGGTGACTAATTGGTTTTATTACATGTCACACAACTTATTGAGAAATTATTTTGTACTGCCCTATGTGTATGTCACTAACAAAATAAGTAAAAATCATAGAGTAGTACAGAATAATTTCTTATTATATCTCAAATAAACCCAATTAGTCACCCCCCAATGACTGCAAATGTATGATAAAAAACATAAAAATTACATGGGGTTTAAAGTTGTCTAAATACTACAAAAGTATTCTTATTCCAATCTTGATAGTTTAAAGTTATAATCGAGTATATCAAGTTTAATATTTTAAGTTGAACATTTAATTAATATTTTAGCAACACACTCTAATTTTCATAATACATCGTGCACGCGAAGAGTCAAGACCTCCTGAGGATGCTTCATGTAGAAGTGAAATTCTTCCAGACTGGCTGAGTGTTTGTGACGTCATGTCAGCTTAATAGGAAAATTAGGCAGAATAGATATATTTTAAGTGTTTTTTTACAAAAATATTAATATCATGTTTTCTTAAAACATTTGAATAATATTTGTTATTATTAAATATGGATTTCCACAACGCCTGAATCTATTCATTATATTAAGTTTGTCAAATGACATTTATATTTAATGGAACAGATTAAGAGTGCGCCCAAAGCCAGGAAAAAATCAGTTTTTACCCCCACTTCTTCCATCGCCCACTCGACTGCGAAATACAATCACAGCCAGGCGGCAGCGTCACGATCGCAAACAGCCCTGCGCCGCGCTCGCTCAAGCCCCTGACGTTGAGCGCAGTATATGCGTTACAGTCAGATAAATTAAATCTATACCACTATAACTAGGACTGAATATTATTCATGAATACTTAAAAAACGACGGCTTCTATTGCTGAAAAGTACTTTATTTGCATGACATAGGTATTGTTCCAGTTGTGTGGATTTTAAAAAACCATACTAGCGGAACTATTTTGATAAAACTCATAAGAAAGAATCATCAAAATCAATTCGTATATGGTGGAATAATCACGTAAAATACATAAAAAGTACTGTCATTTAAACACTTCCTACTTTTTTGAAATTGGTTAAAAATATTAAATAATTTGTTTTTTACTATTAAAATAGCTTAACGGATATTAACGATATTTAGAATAGAGATGAATCAAAATTAACATTAAATTTAATTGCAAAAATAAGGTTAGATTTGGAGACAATCAGATAATATTTATTGAATTTACATATTATTGAATAAACATACTTCCAAAAAGACATAGAATTTATTTCTAAATCAGTATTCAACAATCGACAAAATATGTTTTTCATTTGTGTAATGTAATAATCCAGGAAAATCTGAACCTGTAGATATATCGGGACAGAATTACACGCATGGTAATTTTTAGGATCCAGGTTCAGATGGTTCTGGAAGGTGATGTTTTCAATTTTTTTCCAACCGCAGCTGCCATAAATCTCGCGTTCATCGTATTTATGACCTCCTGTTTTGATTGAAAAGGTTGGCCAGTATCGTCTCTAATAAGATCTGTGAAGTCAATATTAGATACATTACATTTTCCTTTTTGTTGGTTAATCACATTCCATATAGATTTTGAGGTATTTCTACTACTTTCTATCAGTCTGGTGTAGTATAGATCTTTCTTGATTGATCATAGTATCATATTTGTTATTTAAACTGTGCAACACATTGTTTATTAAATCATGGTCAGAATACTAATATCAATTACTAATATCTGTAACGTCAATTAACAGTTTTCTAAAATGTTCTATGTCATTAGATACCCACGACTGGTATATTCTTTTCTGGTAAAATTTCTTGAGAAATCTCTTTCTCTGGTGTAATGGATACTTCGTATCTTTACTGACGGAGACCAATTTATTGCACATATTGCGTAGTATGTGATTTTTGGACTCACCTTTCCCACACAATTATGTCTTTGTAATGACTTACTTCCAAAATTCTTGCATATTTACTCGAATTGCCATCCGCTATGAAGCGTCCATATATGACATACATATCAATAGAATATCCTTTTAACTCGAAATTTATAGGATATTCGTAGAAATTCGAGCTATTGAGATTACACAGCTGTTATACGTAACGTTACGTAACGTTCCTTTCTTGAGCTACTAATTGAGCTTGAGTTGCAACATTGTCCAAAACTGTCAACAAATTTCTGAAAGTAATTGAAGTAAATAAAATGTATGAAATAATGAATAATGAATTAATTCAGGCGTTACTTTGCGGAAATCCATTTTTAATAATAACAAATACTTGTAAAATATTTTAAGAAAACATCAAATTATTATATTTTAATAAAACACTTAAAAAATATAAAAATATATCTAGTGACAATTCCGCTTAATTTTCCTGCTAAGCCGACGCGACGTCACAAACGCCACGCAGCCAAACCGGAAGAATTTTCGACGCGTTTCGCTTCTCATTAATTATTGTCACTAGATATATTTTTACATTTTTAAGTGTTTTATTAAAATATTAATTTGATGTTTTCTTAAAATATTTTAAAATTATTTGTTATTATTAAAAATGTATAAAAATGAAAATTGCTAGAACTAAACAAGAGTTCAAACCTATTTGTAGGGATTTCAAATTAATAAGTATTTTGTAAAGTTCCTAGAAATCCCAAACGGGTGTTGCGGCCGAGTAATCACACAAAAGGTCCTTATCTATTGTTTACCTCACAAATCGGCAAAGCATAATTATTTTCCTGTGAAGTAGGTATGTTTCACTTCCATTTGACCCAGATGTAACGTTGTTACAACCAAAAAAATAAATAGTTATAAATAAAATATACACATGTTTATATTATGAGAGATACTTACTCATTACTAATTAGCTCTGCAAAGGTACCAGGTTGGTCAATATCTGAATCGGTTTTGCGTTCTTTGACCTAAAAAATAAATTCGGTAAATGACAAAGTTTATATAACGTCATCTAGCATTGGTAGTACTAACGTATGGCTATCTTAAATACATGGAAATTAATTTGTAATACGAATCATGAATTTATGTGATACGAGTACCTGTTGTCGATTATACATACAATGATTTATAAACATTTTTGAATATACTGTGTAGATAACGTAGAACGCGGCACGGCCCGGCCGCATCTGAGCGTTAGCCCAAATTACGATGGCACTAAGTATTATCAAATGTAGACTCAATTTGAAGGAGAATAGGGTGCAACCGTTAAATTTTACAACTCGAAGTATATTTGTCAACGTAGTGGAGACTAGCAACTAGCCATTTCTTCTCTGTTCTACGTTGTCAAGCAATTTTGGTGTTTAGTTCAATAGTAAGTAGGCTTTTTTCCTAAGATTATATAGTGCAGCCGTTCATTTTATCTGAAAGGCCAGTTCTTTTTTATCAGTGAATAAACATTAATTAAATTGCATTTAGCTGGAATGGGGCCTAAATAATATGCATTATAATTTTTTTATTGAATTTGACTATACATATTCTATATAACAAAATCAGATAAGTACAAGTTGATATTTATATTCAATACAAAACTCAACTTACCCGAACATTCCATCATGTTTTATAGTTCTTTTTTTCGAAAAAAAATTAAATCTCGTATTTTGTCCTTTCTCCCCATTTTCAAAATACTATTTACAGGCTTATAACTTCACACACAACACAAATAAAGTATAACTTATTATTTAAAAATATTTTATTAGCACAGTTATACAAGTTTATAAACTTAACATATAATACAGGCTATGTAACAGTTCTTATTCACAAAATAAACAACCTATTTCCCAAATAAAATTACGCGCTGTATTGCCAGACAGAGCGGCCGGAACCAACCTTTCACGTCGAGCGCTGCCCGACAACTAACCGGAATGCTGTACTCTATTTTTTGTCTAAATAGCTTCGTTTAAAGTCGAAAATTGCACGATTCAGTTGATGATGGTAATGGTTTTGAGGTTTGGGGTACAGTTTTTGGTGGAGTTTTTTTTAGCGCGGTATCTGTTATTTTTTTACAGTGCAATGAGGTTTTTTTTTCAAAATTCTATTCGATTACTGCACTTCAAGATTATCCCCTGCCTCCTATTTTTTTTTATTGGAATATTTGCGTTCGTTACCATCAAAAAGTGTGTTAGAAAATACTCCTTTTGCGTAATTTTGGCATTGGGCCCAGCCTTAATGTACTCACATGTGTGCATCTCACTTTTAAAAACTAAAACATCTAAAAATATTTTAAAAAAAAACATTGTTTAGGCTCTAGAACTAGCCAGATTCCATCGCTCCTGGCAAGGTCTAGATATTTTTTGAATTCTATTTAAATATTTGGAGGTTTTAGCCGCATTGGATGCAGCCATGCCAGCCCCATTAGGGTTGGATCTGGGCAAGACAAGTTTTTCTGAAGCAATCCAGACTAGAATTGTGTCTAGTAGCAATAGTGGGACTTATCTGGCTACATAGGGTGCTTAGACACCACTGTCTGCCTACACTTTGGGAAATATAAAAATGTGTTCAGAATTGGCCTGATTCTTGATCCATGAATTGTATAGATGCTAAATAATAGAGCTACAGATCAAGGGTAAAGATCACGTCTCCATCAATGTAATATTATTTGATCACTGAATCTGCAGTTTTACTGATATTATATGTGTTTAGTTTCCAATAATTAATACGCAAACTTAATATAACGTTTTAAGTACAATACTGAATAAAAATGTAGTAATGCAGTGATTATCAGTAAACTGTGTAGTCAGGGACATCAATTTACTTTTAAAATTATCCAATTGTCATTTTTGTACTGCCACAAGACAGTGTTTAATGTGTCTGTGTTAATTGATGTCACTGAGTGCGACAGTAGTCACTGACATTTCCAATAACCAAATTGACCAATAAATTGTTTCAACAGGACGCCGTGTACAACCAGACAGTGAACATTGTGGAAGTATCGGAGGGCCTGGATGGTGAAACATTCTTCCTGTACCTGTTCCTGGGTGCAGCGTGTGTGCTGGCGCTGGTGCTCGGCCAACAGGCGCTGTCGTCGCTCGCGCGTCGCCGCTCGCCGCGGTCCGCGCCCAAGCCTCTCGAGACGGGCACAGCCAATGATGTTGACTACGAATGGCTGCCTAAGGAAGTCGTTGCTCAGCTTAGTGAGTATCATTTTTATTCCTGATAGGCTAGCCTCTGACCACTGTTTCACCTGTGGGTAACTGATGAAGTAGATGATAGGCAGGTTAAAGCTGGGACGGGAAATTTGTCAGCAGATGCACAAGTGCTTTATGCAGTGTACTTTTATCAAATGAAAAGTTTTTTTTTTCAACCCTGAAATGTATGGACACTTATTTATAGATATGTGCAGAGTAGGTTTTTTCTCAACTGGAACTTCATGGAGAGCAATAATAAGTTTTGAATTTCGAAGTTGATTATTGTTCCTTGGTTGTGACCAGTAACTTACTCACAGAATATCTTTATAACGAAGTCGAATATTCGACTATTTTCAAACGAGTCACTAGAGAGACGGCGGCAGTGCGCCGGCTGCATTAAAATAAAAATTATATGAAACGAATTTTTTTGAACTGTGCACCAATTAATTTCCAGAAAAGTTACTCAAATAGTGAAAGTAATAAAAAGCATTAGAGCAGAAGCAACTTGCGTTTAAATGTATATTTATAAGTTGTCTATAAAAGTGCCTCTTTTTTTTCTCATAAAGGGGAAGCGCTCGTAGCGAAGTTTGCTAAGCTGTTCTTAATCGAGCAAAGTTAAGCGGAACAACGTCCGCCGCGGTCAGGGGTTGGATGGGTGACCGCTAGTGACATTACTACTGAGCGCTTCCGTTCTTCGGAGTACACGTAAAGCCGTCGGTCCCGGTTGTCGTCTTACGATGGCAGTCGTTATAGCATGATGGTAGGGCATTTTGCGAATGGCTAGCTACCACCCTAGTAGAAAATCTGTCGCCAAGCACCTAACGGTGTGTTCCGGCAGCAGTCCTTGAGAGCCAAGTAACTCTTAGATTAGCCTGAACAACATTATTGACCCCATCGTCACTTACATTCATGTGAGATAGTGATCAAAGAATAACCTATTAAGAATAAAAAAAAAATTAAATGTAGAGTGATAACACATCTGCAACTATATTGTTAACTGTTCTTTGAAAGAAAAACAATAAATTTAAACATGAACTATGTTACATGCTTGACTTTTTATCATAAAAGATACGCTCTGAATCCAATTCAAAGTTAGTTTTATGTTAAGTTTGCTGCATACCTAAAATTCAGGGTGCCTCAATGATATTTCAGTTCAACGTTTGGACTAAGTAGCTATTCGTCTATGTCGCTATTAGTCTACTTACATTGTCCATTATGAGATATGGCTATATTCTTACATTGTCCATGTAACATCCTATATCACTTTTCTACTCTCTTTGTTTTGTGTATATGATTTTAGCATTATTCGCATAAAATCAAGCTAATATAAAGAAACTCTTTTCCTCCTTAGTATCACTAGAACTATCTCGCTCTTGGACTACACATCAATGGATTTCAGTCTCAATAAGTCTATTTTGTAATTGATCTAAATCTCAATGGACCTAAATCTCAATATGCCTACTCGTTTGGTTTTAGGCATAGCGTAACACACACACTGTATTTTAGTTACTCAGCGAGCAAGCATGATTTTATACCTTTTAGTAGCATTCCTTACAAAATTACTTTTTATTTACAGAAAAATCACCCAAGACGCCTAAACAATCACCGCGCCTGAGGAAAGCCAAGAGATCAGCCGGAGACGACTAATTTAGAATTTAATTATAATATAGAGAACACCAAGCACAATCCAAGAGTGCTAAGTCGTGAATGCTCAGTGCTACACAACTGAAGTAAAGACAGGCCCTAATTCAAGTACTACCTCCTTTGATTAAAAACAACTTGTATAAAAATAAAATCACGCCTTGAAGAAAATTAGGAAATAAAATAATAGTGATGCGACAATAATTTCGCGTGGGCCTGTGTCTATTTTAGTCGATCTTTAAGCAGACTGTGTGGTTTAGTCGATAAGTGTGTTGTGAAATTAAATTATGGAACAAACAGTGCGAGAGCTTTGTAACAACGTGCGCGATATGTGAATTTATTTAATTAAATGTTATTTTTTAACAAATTTTTCATTTTCTTTCTCTTTAATGAATGATGTTTAGGTATTTACTGAATATAACGGCTAGCACTCACGGTGTTTTGGTCGTAATCTCCGTCTGGTGTTCGAGCAGTAAAGATGCTCATTATCAAGGAATGCGGGCAGCTTCGAGGGCTGCTAGACGCGCACAGAGTACCGGTCGGAGATTACGACCAAAACACCGTGAGTGCTAGCCGGTATATTCAGTAAATAATTATGTCAACTCACGTTAGTTTTTATGTTTAGGTAGTCAAAAAATATTAACTTAGTATAGTAACATGTCAATATTATGTTAATAGAATTACAGATAGGCCTGCACAATGCACATAGAGGATTTCCATAAAGACCAATCAGTATGCACAAATAGTTTTTTATCATACTAATATATAAAGGCGAAAGTTTGTGAGTGTTTGTAAGTTTGTTACATCTTCACGCTCTAAAGGCTGGACCAATTTTGATGAAATTTACTGTGGAGGTAGATGAGGCACAATACTAACACAAGATGCTTTTCATCATTATCCATCACCACGCGGGTGGTAACCGGGGGGCGCAGCTAATAAGGAATAAATATTCAATAATATTCCCTGTACGCACTTTTAATAATATGTTTTATTTATTTATTTTTTATTCCCGATATGTTAACCTTTGACCACTATCTCACCTGATGGTAAGTGATGATGTGGTCGAAGATGTTGTTCAGGATAAACTAGAATTACCTGCTCTCTAGGACAGCTGCCGGAACACACCGTTAGGTGCTTGGCGACAGATTTTCTACTTGAGGGTGGTAGCTAGCCAGGCATTCGCAAAATGCTCTACCACCATGCAAATATATATAGACATAATAGTTAAGTTTTGCGAGTCTTTATCGCATTTGTGTAACAGCTGTCTAGCAACGCACACAATGGTAATTTCTATCCGACAAAAAGTGCTATAAACTGTATTTTAAAATAAAAATACTAGATTATTTACGTAAAAACAAACGTAGTAATAGAAGTTAAGTTTTACGCTAAAGAGTAGTAGTTTATATATATAGTAGTAGTATTTAATATAAAGTGTACGCTTTTTTACATACAATTTAAATGACAGTAAAAAAACTTCTTTCCAAACCTCTTCAACAGAAAATTGCGTATTAGGTAGGTCAAGTTGGTTATCTTTACATTAAAGCTACAAAAAAAAACAACACACATAGATTACACTTAGATGTAGGAGTTATGAAACCTTTTTCAACTTATTATACCGAAGCTGCAAATAATTGGCTGGGATTGAATTTGGGAAAAGTAATAACCCACAAAATAATCGACAAAGCCTTCCAAAAAGCTGCAACTTTGTCAACTGCTACGCTTTTCGAGCCACCAGCATCTGGTCGTGAAACCCTGACGTATTCACAGAAGCAGAATTTGGCAGCAGCGACCACTGACATTGAGATGCCAGAAGCAACGGCAAGGGATAATGAACATGCACCATCAATGATTCGACCCGAAGAAGCGCCCCATCGACGAACTTGGATTATCAGAATCTGACGATCATGCAGCTATTCAAATAAATATGACACCACCTATAATCGACGATGAGTCACGTGAATGTGTGTCACTGGACCATTGTTATCGATAACTGATAAAGATTTGAACATCATTGTGTTGTTGCATGGTGGAAGGGCATTTTGCGAATGCCCGCCTGGCTAGCGACCACCCTCAAGTAGAAAATCTGTCGCCAAGCACCTTACGGTGTGTTCCGGCAGCAGTCCTTGAGAGCCAGTGAAATAACAGGCAAAATGAGACTTAACAACTATGTCTCAAGGTGATGGGCGCAGTGCAGTTCGTCACTTGTGATGAAATGCATCTGTTATAGGCAGAGGATACCGCTTCACATCAGGTGGGCCTCGTGCTAGTTCCTTCACAATAACATATAAAAAAAAAAAAAAAAAAAAAAAAAAAAACTGTTGCCAAGCACCTAACGGTGTGTTCCGGCAGCTGTCCTTGAGAGCCAGTACTTCTAGGTTAGCCTGAACAACATCTTCGACCACATCATCACTTACCATCAGGTGAGATAGTGGTCAAAGGCTAATCTATCAGGCATAAAAATAAAAAGTGATCTGAGCATTTCCCAAAATAAAGATCTAACTAGCAATGATGAACAGCAGCCATCTACGAGTACATCCTTTTCTATTGCTCCAAAGGATATCATGCCCATACCTAGAACTTCTTAACGGACTAGACCTAATAGCGAGGAAAGATAGTCGACATAACATCACCACCACCACATTTTGAAGCAATGATGGCCGAGCGATAATAGCTATGGACTTCCCCGCCGGAGTAGCCTGGTTCGATCCATACCGCCGGCTTGAGCTTCACCGCAAGGTGGAAGGGCATTTTGCGATTGCCCGCCTGGCTAGCTACCACCCTCAAGTAGAAAATCTGGCGCCAAGCACGGTGTGCTCCGGCAGCAGTCCTTGAAAGTCAAAAATTACAGGCATATGAGACTTAACAAGTATTGCACTGCACTTATGTCTCAAAGTGACGGACGCAGTGCAATTCGTGACTTGTGATGAAATGCATCAGTTATAGGCAGAGGATACCGCTTAACATCAGGTGGCTCGAGCTTGTCCCGTCACAATAACATAAATAAAATAAATAAAGTAAAAAATCACCTTATCGCGTAGAATTAGAAAAATTTTCTACCTCATTTTCGAAAATGTAATGTGATCCGATACCTACAGTATAAAATAGTGTACCTATTGAATTATAAGTAAGTACACCTCCCCAGAAAATAAGTACCAACTCATTCCAGGGAACTCTATGTTAAAATAATTAAATGTAAAATGTGTTTCAACAAATAATAAAATAACTATCACGAGTCTTTCAAACATTTGTTTAATGATAGCCTCTTGATTTTATTTTGATAACAATTGTTAAATAGTCTTTTAATTTTTGTTCCTATCATTGCGATGACTTTACGTTTACGATAGGTGAATACTATGGTAAATTCACACTGGCATTTTTTTATATAATGAACGTTATAAGTAAGTACGTATGTATGGTGTAGTAGGTAGTAGGTACTAAGTAGTACACGTGGTACATATTAGGTTCTCGAATCTGCGTTCCCTGCTTGGATGGGAGGACATAATTTAGGATAAGCCAGATAGATGAGTTTAGATAAAGCCTCACAAATCAATATGCAATATTTATTTGTTGAACTGCTCTCAACTTCAGCCTTGGAAGCTCTATCCTATACGTAACCGATGATCCATTACAGTTGCAGTGTTACCGTTTTACTTCACACTGCACTGCGGTCGTCACTCGGAGACGATAGTTCTTATATCTCATTGTCCAGTACTGGCTAAGTGCATGCGCTTGACGCATATATAGACAACATTGCTGTGGTAACTACCCGGACGGACAAACTCTAGCTGAAAAGACATACAATCTGGGGGCCATGTCTGCTAATTACAATGTGTTCATATTCAGCATAGATTCATTCAATGTTCATACAAGACAGAATCGATAGTCTGCTGATCCCATATGAATCTATGATGAATTTATAGGCTGGTTTGACGATATCGCCATAACAAAAAATAAAAAGTCTAAGTCTAAGACTACCGATTTCGCCTCCCATTGAGATAAGGTGCCAGCAGACTACGAAAAAGTTCATATGAAACCGAGATTGAATCAATATTGACTCAATATGAACGATATCAAGTTAGTAAACTACCAAAACTGATAAAATTTACCAAGCCGAGTCCATTATAGATTCATATTGATTAGCAGACTTGACGCCCTGTTTGCATGCGAAAGACGTCCGAAGCACGGTAGCGCTCAGTAGTAATGCCACTAATGGTCACACGTCCAAATGATAACCGCAGCGTGACGACGAAGTTACCAACTAGTCTTCTGTGATTCGGTTAAGAACGACTTAGTAAGCTGCAACACGAGCGCTTCTTATGCCAATAGAATTCTTTGCATTGGTAAGGTTTGACTATAAAAATAAGTAGAAATAGGTATGTTCGGTAAATAATAGGTACCTTTATTTACCGAACATACCTATTTCTACTTATTTTGTAACAATGCAGTCTGTTTCTCAAGCCCAGGCCGGCTCACACGTTCTTCGGGTGTGCGTGAGACAAATTGAGGTCTCGGCGACCTGGTGGATTAAAAGCAACGGTTTGCTAGTTTATTAGTGACGATAAATATTGGTGCTGAGTGCAAGAAAGTGAGGGATTGTTATTTGTGAGGCGTTCAGTTAGTGCCAGCAACGGATTGCTGTTCGGCGGGAGATCGAGATCAGGGGAAGTATCCTATTATAATTCCGTATTGTTAGCTGATTGATCAATTATCTAGCTTTAGGGTGTTTAGCGATAATCCTCTTTCGACGGAGCGACTAGCACGTAGTCCGAAGGTAGGTCGTTCAACACGACACAGTGGTAATGTGTCGGTCTACGGGGATTAAGAAGGGCCCCTGTCCATACAAGGTAGGTACCTTAACCTTTTTGAGTCATACTAAAATTTTACAAAACAGTTGGATATTCTATAGTTTTTAAATATTTTTCAACACCCTTGCTCGTAAAGTGAGCTTTATTATATCGTTCTTAGGTGCATAAACCGAACTATAACACCCTCGTTCATAATAATATTATACACTAGTGCGTAATAGAATTATCCCTACAAAGTTAAGTTAGTAGGTACCTACCTGCAAATTATATGCGAGTAAACAGAGCATTTTCAATTTAACCGGATAATACAGATTTGTAACATCAAAGAGTTTATATGTAATCAACCATCGTACATTTGCCGCGCGAATAAAAAATCTTGTGGCGATATTTTACATAATATTCGTAAGTTGTTTGTATCGCATTTGTGCAACATATATATATATTTTCCTCGCAAGGGTGTTGATAAAGTGCGTATGAAAATCGTGAGCAACTTAGCTCACTTGTATCATAATCTACTAATACTTCCTCTTATACGAGTAGGTACCGACACATTTTATTCCTGCTTCTCCAGTACAAACCAGCCTTAGTGTTTAGTTATTTATTGAGCTGCAAATATATTCAACAAGTCAACGGTCGCTTGTATAATCTAACTCAGTTGCTAACATTTCTTTGTCAAGTATTGTCTACGGCACTATGGCTAGTAAAGGTCAATTTACATAATTTTAATTTCTAGTTTATATTTAAGTTTATTAGAAATGTGCGTATTATTGTATAGAAAAGTTCGGTGTTGTGAAAAGTTACACTTAACAACTTAAGTATACAGAATGTTTAAATAATAATTAACAGAATGTGTCTTTTATAATACATTTATAGTTTCGAATTATGATTACAAACACTATCGCTAAAATTTATTGTTATCACTTAAGACCCCCCGTGGGGTGCCGGGTTACAATTGCACCCCCCATATTTCTCTGTGGGAGTCGGAAGAGGCGACTAAAGGAAAAATACCAGAAGGTGGGCAGAAGAGCTTCTGAAGAATTGCCATTTTACACTGCGATTCCATCGTGCGTGGGAATCATGGCAAACCTTTTCCTAATGGAGGTGGCTGTGTTCAGTAATGCACGATCTGGCTGATACAGTACATATATATCATCAAGTATATCGAATCAAAGGCTGAGTTAGCCCCTAAAAAACTTGGCATCCTCTCAAAGGTGAGACGGTACTTCACAGCGGAACAAATGCTTACTTTGTGCAAAGCGCAAGTACCTATAAGGTCCTGTGTTGAGTACTGCTCTCACCTCTGGGACGGCTCTGCCAAATACTAACTTGAGGCACTAGAGTCTCGGCTGCAAAGCCTCGAGCACCGCCGTAAAGTCGCTTGTCTATCGGTCTTTTACCGGATACGTTTCGGTGAATGTGCACAAGAATTGCACGACTTGGTTCCGCTCTCTCCCTTTTTCCATCGGACGTCCAGACAAACGGAGAGGCGCCATCCGTACATGGTTGATAATCCCAGGACTCGTACGAAGCGCTTCGCTTCCACTTTTCTCATGCGTAGCGTCGAACGAGTGGAACTCCTTACCGTCGTCAGTTTTTTCCGATGGATACGACATGGGTGTCTTCAAATCGAGAGTAAATAGGTTTCTTCTAGGTAAGCGTGCTCCTTCTTAGACCACATCAATGCTTAACATCAGGAAGGGTGTGATCGCGAACATATTATGAATAAATAAAAAAACAAGGGTGGTACCTAGTGATGTTGGCTATAATAAATAGGGATCAACACATCCATAGTATCTGACTATCCATTTTTACTATATGGCCGATATGGAAAAAGGTCAATATTCCGCAACTATTAATAATATAAAAACTTAATATTCTATAAAAAAATGATATTGATTTTCTTATACTATGTAAAGGTATAAATTCTTAAGAAAAAATATCAATCCAATAAGATGTTTTTTTCACAAACTCTTCACCCCTTTATGGTTTGAATTTAGTGCCGAGACAAAATATGCAATAATAAGAGTATTTAAACCAAATTGGTACAAATTGTACTGCATCTGTTGTTTTAGGCAGATGTTACCGCAGGCATAGGTGGGCCTCGTGCTCGTGGATAGCAGAAGAAAAGTTAAAGCGTTATACAGCTTAAAATTTATACAAAATGAGTAAATATCTATAGTCCCCTGGGAGATTAAGATAGGAGAACTTAAACAAAAATATTACTTCAACTAGAACAAAATTGTTACCATTGTTGTTGTGTTCTGTTTTATTTTAAAGTAATTTAACTTAATCTTAGCATCGAACTGTAGCTGAACACGTGCCACCCAACTACATTGAGCCGGCTGAAGAACTCCCCCCGGGCAAAGATCTGGCGTGGCCCACTTGGAAGTTGCTAAACCGACTTCGGACTCGAGTGGGTCGCTGCCGGTTTAATATGGCCAAATGGGGTTACTCTGACGTAGGAACCCAATGACGTTATGGCGCTACGCAGTACATGCGTCATTTGCTGTCCTGCCCTCAGTGTCCCAATGTTTGTACCTTGGGTGATCTGTATACGAGGCCTCTACCCTTGGGGTGGCTACAGCCCTGTACTGGCAGTCATCCATCTAAATGTGAGTCGACGCTACGAAGAAGAAGGAGAACTTAATCCACATAATAAATAAGACCTCCTTTGCGGGCCATGTAGTGACTCGGAAACGTTAAACTATATAACTATAGCAATATAAAATTAAATAACTTCCAGTCGGGCGCATTTGCTATGAAACCGCCGTGAGGCGCTACAGCTACAACTCTAGTGGACGCTGTATGCCGCAACATGACTTCGTTCCTAAGCGATATACAGTGAGTATTTTTGTTTTTTATGATGTATTGAAGTCATCAGATTATTTACTTTCTCTAAGAACGCCACATTGTTAGCACTAATAATATATACGACTAATAAGTCGTATTACCGTCGGACGCCTGCCTTGTGTGCTGCCGATTTCATTGCTTGGTGCCAAATGCCAATCAAACAGGATAGGAAGGGTAAAAATATGGTAATTTGTGTAATTAATGCGCAGTAACACTTCACTAATTCAACAACTATTTGACCATTTACTACAAAGCCGGGTGCTATATATAAGGAATGCCCCAATGAAGTAGATAAACGAGTATACTCGAGATGGTGTGTAAGAAAATGACATAAACACGGAGGATAATTAACTCTATTTTAGTTTTTATATAATTTTCTTTTCCTAATTAAATCAGCATTTTAAAAACACAACTAAAGAAAAAAAACACGTTACGAGTGTGGTTATTGTTATTCGTTTCATTATGATTCTGTAATATTTTTTTTGCTGTCGTATTGGCTTCATATAACGAACTGTACTTACATCGCAATACGAGCTTTTATTGTATGCCATTTTATCCGAGACTATATCAAATGTAAATAAATTGTCCCTTGAATATAAGTACTTATTTTTTTTACCGGCGGTATGCCTTTATTAACCAAATACTACAAACTATATACGACTCTACAGCTACTACAATAAAAGCATTTGGACTCATAGGCAGTCCAAATGCTCTAGCCCACTATCAGTTGGCAGCGTGCTCAGCATGCTGGCACCATTGTCCCGTTGAATTGCAATGCTTATAAGTATATATAAGTACATTTATAAGTATATATATAAGTACATATATAAGTATATATATAAGTACATATATAAGTACATATATAAGTATATATATAAGTACTCCAGTAGCTTATAGTAGTGTGTCACACGTTTCCAGGGCCCAACTTACGAAGTCATTGAACAGCTTAAGTCAAAGCACATGCCTCCAGCTGTGTCCAACATCTACAAGAAGCCCCTGCTGCTCAGTCAGGGTCATATGCAGTGGCTGTACGATTACGAAGGCAGGAGATACCTTGACTTAGCTGCTGGCATTGTCACCGTGTCTGTGGGCCATTGCCATCCGTGAGTAGTATTAATTTTAGCTTTTTTGACTTTTTCTCCCATGCGCATCGTAGATGATATTTTTTTTTATATTATTGTGACGGATCAAGCACGAGGCCCACCTGATGTTAAGCGGATTAATCTCTGCCTATAACAGATGCATTTCATCACAAGTGACGAATTGCACTGCATCCGTCACCTTAAGACATAGTTGTTAAGTCTCATGTGCCTGTAATTACTCTGGCTCTCAAGGACTGCTGCCGGAACACACCGTTAGTCCATAAGCCCGCGGCGGAATTTCGAACCATAGACCTGCGGCACGGCAGTCCATAGCCAATGCCACTGAGCCATCACTGCTTTAAAATATATAAATAAATATGATAATAATAATAAAATAAAAATAGAAATGCAATCATAAATGGACGATATCGACGCTATGTTATACGTAGCCGCTTGCGAATTTCTATGTCAGTCCCTTATAGGTGCAGTAGATAGTACAAAATTTTGTAACAGTACCATACAGTACATTATAAGAATTTGGAAAACCAACATCTATAGAAAAATAAAATCTTTAAAGATGTATCCCTGACCATATCTTTTTAGTGTTGAGTACCTAAGTACTAGAAATCGCGACCCATTTACAAAACCTCCGCTGTCCGTCCATAGTGGAACATATGTTCATAAGTATGACAGATCACCTTTTTTTTTGAGTGGAGAATCCTATTACTTGTATCCTGATTTGCTCGGGGTTATGCCGGACTCACCAACGGATGTAAAGAGCCCACTGCTACCTACAATACTCCACTGTGTTCTGTCTTCTTGCATAGGCAAGAGAAACGGTAACAGTGAACCTTGTTCATCCACAGCGGTATACATTTATCCAAATAAGGACCTGCCTTTAGTTATGGCATGGGTTTTATTTTCCACTGTGTACCTCTGTAGTGGTATGACGGAACACGTGCATGCCACCACACTCCTCCGAGGGATTCTGGCTACCAGCTAGAGCTTCCCGACTCTCCGGCGACGGTGAGGATCAACTAGTCGATCGCTTCTTCTATGAGAGGAACCTAACTAATGATAATTACTAGTGGCTCTCGGAGCTGTAAACCTCGCGAGTACAATAATTTTAAATACTTGGTAATGTTTGAAATAATTACATAATTTTGTTGTTTGTGATTTAATTATTTATACCAGCTTCAGAAACATTGAAAATAAATAATTGATTATACGAGAGAGAGATTGCCTATAGGCAACTGACGTGACGTGCGTATCAGGGTAACTTCCATTAAATTAAGCGCAGGCGTCCACACTTTCAACACCATATAATGTATATCATATCATATCATCGTCATGTTGAAAAATTTCCAAAAACAGAATCGACAAAAAAAATTATGGACTTATCAAACCTGCTCACAAAATTTCGTGAGAATTGGTTGGGAAATGCGACCTGTAGAGGAGAACAACCGGACATACGAAAACATTTATGAGTAAGTTGAAGCAGAGACGCTTCGCTCTAAGTTCTCGCTCGGTCAATAAGTACCAAAGTTTTTAAATAACAGGGTCTCCATTCGCGAAACGGGATTTTTGTGTTTGCTACATTATATTATATAAACGGTATACTTATCCAACGTGAACAAACATCAATAGCGTTTTAATCCAATCTAACAACAAATAATGACAGTAATCAAAACCGGTCAAGTGCGGGTCGGAATCCCGAAATAGAAACAGAATAACAAAATGTTTGATAATAACGATATTTTATTAATTCTCTACGAGTCTGTAACTCCTAAAAATAAGAGTCGAAGGCAAAGCTCTGATAAGAAAACAAACTTTTCGGAGGCTAACCATATCCCATCATAAACATAGACTAACAAAAGTTTAAAGGTAAAAACACGCGATCTATATATCTTATGTTTTACTATAAACCTTTATAGTCAAATATTTGATTTTATTTTCCTATCCTTACCTACTCCACGGCTTATGTCCTTGCGTATAAATTATTTTTTTGTAAATATGTAGATTAGAATAAATATGTTACTTTTATTATGTGTTAGTTTTTATGTGTTGTAATAAATAACATAAAATAAGAAATATTAACTTAATATCTTTTTTTCAAGGAAAGTGGTATCCGTGCTTCAAGAACAGGCCAGTACACTATGGCATTGCACGAATATCTATCGTCATCCAAGAATATACGAATATTTGGAAAAATTAGCATCTACATTCCCAGGTGACTTAGAAGTAAGTTCCGAATTAACTCATATAAGTAAGTAGGTACATTATATTATACAAATTTTACAAAGTATATTAAAATTATCCTATCTACCTTGACAAACGAAACATCTTTTTTTTTACGGAACTGGCACTAGACCACGACCTCATCTGAAAAAAACAAAAGAAAAATCTAAAAAACAATAGTACCTATATACGAGTAGTTCTCAATTAGGAACCTGACTTGATTTTAAAAACAATTGTATGTACTTACAGCGGTACTACGATATATTTGCATTGCAACGACATCTGATACTCCTTTTCCAAGTTTTTGTATTTTGTTTTTATATTTTGTAATATTAATTGTTTTATTTGCATTAAAAATACTAGGTTCGTACCCCTCTCGTACCTCGTACTATCGTCCGTAGGGTGCCGTTCCCACCCCCCCCCCCCTTTCTCTTAAGGGTAACATACTAGAAGGTAGGCAGCAGCACTTTCTGAGGAATTGATATCTCACGCTGCAATCCCCAAGCCACCTGCCTAGCGTGGGAGTAATGGCAAACCTCCCATTTTGGGGGAGGCTGTATTCAGCAGGGGTACCTATATCCGGCTAATACAGTACAATGTAGTACAGTACCCTTCTCGTGATATTTTTTTCCTCTACTTGTAATTTAGAAAAATTACATATATTGGCCGATGACTTTTTAAGAGATGTACTTATTTATTATTAGGTGGTGTACTTAGTAAACAGTGGGTCAGAAGCCAACGACTTGGCGACGGTGCTAGCTAAGGTGTACACTGGACATGATGACATCATTTCCTTACAATCTAGCTACCACGGATGCTCTAGTGGCCTGATGGGGCTGACAGCTACACAGAGCTATCGGCTGCCTATACCAGCTCCAGCTGGTTTCCACCACGTAAGTTCTTTATACATATGTACATATGAATAAATGTTCAATAAGCTGTAGATATAATGTCACAAGAGAATAGGAATTTATTTATTTTTCAGGCCGTCCTTCCAGACCCTTATAAAGGAGCGTGGGGTGGCTGCAGAGACTCATTGTCCCAGCCACCCGGGGCTTGCTCTTGTACTGGTGAATGCGTTTCCACCGATAAGTACATTCAGCAACTTGACGATGTGAGTACGTAACACTTAACATAATTAGCTAGCTTTAGCTATTTAGCTTTGAATGAGCTTCCGTTTAGTCTGGAGCAGGTCCTCAATACTCGTAATTATAATCAGCTGAGCGTATGAATAATATTGTAGATAACTTGTGCACGATGCCAACTGGTATATAGATCCTTATCAAGCCTTATCAAGATAATGATTTAGTCTGAAAGACTAATAAGCAATTTTATCAAAACTGCTAAGTAGCGTATGATTAAGTGTGTCTTAATATCTGTTCTCAAAAGTCCATTTCAACTTAATTCTTACACAATTCTTGTACATCACGAAAATAACGTCCCTAGTAGAGTTTACCTATTGTCAAAATGAAGTTCATCTCTATTAACGTCTTAATTATGGACTTATTACTATGTTAATTTGTGAGTGAGACAATGAGATTAACCACATGACCCATTACCGGGCGCTAATACAGAATACAGACCAGGTAGTAATTTTTATTATCCTCCATATACCTGCAGTCATAACGTTTTTTTTATCTTTTTAGTTGTAAGTAATATCATTATCACTTGCTGTGAAATAGCACGTAAGCACAATACGTACATGACAGGACCTAGGACACTTCCCTGTGGTATAACTTCTTTAAGATTGAATAAACATGGTCTTGCCTTACTTTGAACATTCGTTGCTTTATATAAGACTTTGAGATTTGCAAACTGTTTTTCTAGCAGTTTTAGTATCATATACACACTTAACCAAAATAATGTATGCAACGTCCAAGATTATGAAAAATACAATTTCTTTCCCTCTAGTGCCTTTACGATTGTGTTCGTTTGTCATCCCATGAATCGTGTTAAATAGTGGATTATTTTATTATAATGACTGAAGCCCTATTCCTTTCCACAGTCCTTCCTCCAGAAAGAGTCTGTTTTGTTGGCTATCACGTGCTATTAGTGTGCAATCACTGTAACATCTATTAAGCGAGAAAAGCATTGTAGTGTAGTGTAGTCTAGTGAAATTAGTGGGCGAACGAGACTAATATCTGATGCTACTAAATATTCCATAGAACCTGATCCTTTCTTCGCGAAAATTTCCTTCACAAAAATTTATTTGATTAATTTTAAAGTGCCTAATGAACGTACGTTAGAAGGCATAGTTTGATCTGTCATTAATCACCTAATGGTGCGTTCCAGAAGCTATTCTTAAGAGACAATACCCATTGTAGCTCTTTATCACCTAAGACCACATCATCTTAATATACCATCAGGTGAGATTGTGGTCTAAAGCCGGCTTATTAGCAGTAGAAACTGCTAATAAGCTGGATTTAGACCACAATCGATAAAGCTTATGTTTTTATAAATTAAATGCTTCACCTTGTGCCAAAAACTATTGACTTATGAATAGGTACATTAGTTCTTAATTTTCCTTCTTCCAGCTTTTGAAGAACTCTGTGCCAAATGGCAGAGTGGCAGCACTTTTTGCTGAATCCATACAAGGAGCTGGTGGTACAGTGCAATTCCCTAAAGGTTATATAAAGAAGGCCCAAGCACTTATAAGAAAGTCGGGAGGCTTGTTTATTGCTGATGAGGTAGGTAATTGTTAGAGAAAATATTTTTCGGACTATACTGTTTTTGATATATATAATAATACACTCATTCCTCTCGAAAATAAATACATGAATAGTTATGTTTTGTTTATTGCCCGTGGAGTGCCGGGCTAGAATGTCACCCCCCTATCTCTACCCGTGGGTGACTAAGGGTAACACACCAGAATGTGGGAAGCAGAGCTTTCTGATGAACTGATATTCTCACTGCGATCCTCAAGACGCCTACCAGGCTTGGGATTACGGCAAACCATCCCATAGTGGGGGAGGCTGTGTTCGGCAGTGGATGGAGTGCCGGCTGATACAGTACAGTAGGTACTGTTATTAATTAATGCAAAAATACAGTAACTTCTCTCGATACAAAGCTTATTCATCCATGTCTGTTGTGTTCAGGTACAGACTGGGTTTGGTCGGACCGGTGATCACTACTGGGGATTTGAATCTCACGGTGTTGTACCAGATATTGTGACCCTGGCAAAGGGCATAGGAAATGGATTCCCTTTAGGAGCTGTAGTGACGACGAAGAAGATCGCTGCAGCGCATAAAGTTTCGTATTTTAATACCTTTGGTGGTAACCCGCTGGCAGCTGCTGTCGGCAAGGCTGTTTTAGAAGTATGTATATGTAATATTGATTTTATACATATATATTTAATGCTGCCAGCACGCTGCCAACTGGTAGTGGGCTGGATCTGGACTGCCTGTGAGTCTGCAATAATTTGAAGGTTGTCTAAATGCTTTTATTTTAGTAGCTGTAGTGTTGTATATAGTTCGTAGTATTTTTTATAATAAAGGACTACCACCGATAAAAAAATACATGAATAGTTTAAAAATTTGATAATATTGGATTAAGTAATATAATTGGCTTAACATAGCCGTAGAAGACAAGTCTGCATAGTCTACATAAAATAAGCATAAAATAAAAAAATATATTGAGAAACGAGATTGTGAATTATGGTGAATTGGACAGCTTTGAGAGCACACCTAAAGACATAGTAAATATACTTACTAAGGTTATTACCTCCCTAAAGTAGGTAGGCATATAAGGTAACCTATTACTAACCTTACGTCCTTACCTACTCGTAAATCCGTAATCGATGAAGTTTAAGGAAAGTGTATGCAGAGCACTTTTCCACACAAACGTATTTGTATCATAATTCAAAAACCATTGTCCTTATTTATAATATTATAAAGAGGAAAGATTTGTATTTTTGTATGTAACGAATAAATTTAAAAACTAAAGGACCGATTTGAAAAATTCTTCCACCATTAGGATTCTACACTATCCCTGATGAACATAGGCATAGAATATTTTCAAAAACTTAGGTATCCGTATGAAAACTACTATAATGTAAACCGTGTGAAAAAAATCGTTATATCGCGTACGCTGCGGAAATTGTTGACAATAGACCAAAATAATGTACTACAATTTTACAGAGAACATCTACAAAAAAGTCCGCAATACCATATGTCTAAATATTACAGGTCACAATAACTACTATTTGTGTTTCAATATATATTTTTTGTTAAATACCCGCGCAAAGCCGGGGCGGGTCGCTAGTTTAAAATATAACGTAACTACATTTGAATGAAAGCGCTATGAATACACTTCCCTTAACCTTGCAAATTGTACCATATTATGTATAAAATGGTAAGGTTAAAAATCTTGTCCCGAAGCGAATATGTATTTAAGTGCTGTGTTCACTTACATTACTCAACAGTCGATACATTGATACAGGTAATAGAAGAAGACAAACTTCAACATAACAGCAAAAAAGTCGGAAATTACTTTATCAATCAGTTAATGGAGTTGCAGAAAGTTCACCCCATGATTGGTGATGTGAGAGGCCAGGGCCTCATGTTGGGAGTAGAACTTGTAATTCCTGGAACTAAGCAAGCACTGGGTATGGACAAAACTGGCGATATCCATGAAGCTCTGAAGGACCTGGGTGTATTAATAGCGAGGGGTGGACCAGCTTACAATGTAAGTTATTTTACAAAATTATAACTCCTCCCGTATAACTGGGGTATGCTCTAACCACATAGCCAAAATGACATAATATGACACATGCATCATTTGTCCTTTCGTTCTAAACCATTGTACAGTCCCACCAACTTATCTGTTCAGGTGGCAGAAAAAATAACTAAAACATTCCCTCAAATTGTGACAGTTTGTAGTTGATTTCCATGACCAGTAGCGCCCTCGAAAACTGCACAGTTAAGTTGGTGGTACTATATGGGGATGGAACGACACCTATATAGTTCAACTTGCATTGTATTACAAACAAGATTAAGTTTTAAACTTGTTAACGATGGCGTAACCCTATGATTTATTAATATTTTTATTTTTGCAATGACGTCACGAACGTAACGAGTGATTCTAAAATTGAATCCTGAGTGTGGCGAAGGATTCAAAGGCACGAGATGCAAAAAAAATTGCTCTCGTGTAACACACATGAAGCAGTGATGGCTCAGTGGCATTGGCTATGGACTGCCGTGCAGCAGGTCGATGGTTCGAATCCTGCCCAGAGCTTGAGCTTCATCGCATGGTGGAAGGGCATTTTGTGAATGCCCGCCTGGCTAGCGACCACCCTCAAGTAGAAAATCTGTCGCCAAGCACCTAACAGTGTGTTCCGGCAGCAGTCCTTGAGAGCCAGAAAAATTACAGGCTAATGAGACCTAACAACTGGACGTCTCAGTGTAACGGGCACAGTGCAATTCGTCGCTGACGAAATGCGTCTGTTATAGGCAGAGGTTAGTCCACTTAACATCAGGTGGGCCTCGGGCTTGTTCCGTCACAATAACATAAAAAAAAAAACATAACTTTTCACTTCAGAAGCGAGAACACTTTAGGGGTTAAGGAGTGTTCGGAAATAGCACCCGTGATATTTTATTATTCAAAATGTATTACGTAAAATTTTTGAAACTAGAATTAAATATTTACAATTTAAATATCAGTTTTATTTGCAGTAAATACTTATTTTCGTTTATATACAACAATAAGTTAAAAATTCAATAAATTACATTAAAAGACATAATTATCTTTTGCAAAATTTCTTTAATTAGTACGAAATTCCGAACGTGTTTGTCATTGATGTCGAATTCAAAATCAGAACTTCGAAAAGGCTGGTCTTTGTCTCTCTCTCTTTCTAATGGCAGGAAAGAGATAGAGTGTGAATATTTGTAATTATATGATTAACTCAAGGCTCAATAAGATATTCACGGCTAACTGAAAAAATAAAGTTACTTTGTCTCACTGATTTCAGGCAGCTAAACCTACATGTTTGAGGTACTGACGTGAAAAATTATATATACTACAATGATAAGAACGAAAGGACAATTAGTCTTGTGTAATATGTTTTGTAGCTTAGTGGTCAGAGCGTAGCCCAGATTCAGGGGCACGGGTTCGAATCCCGCATATGACTATTTTTCCTATTTTGTAATTTTGCAAATCCGCGGAGCATGAGTCATAACTAAAATAAAAATATTCTAATAAAATAGTTATTGTTAAAAAACTAGGACGGTAACATAAATATAACACAATATTATTATTAGTTACACAATAATTACACAACACTAGATTAAAGTACAAGATTGTTGGAATTATGAATAGATTGTAAGTAATTTTTCCTTCCGTCGCCTAGTAGGTATGTTAGGTTGCAATGTTTAGAAACTCTATTTACTAGATATATCCATGTAATTGTGTCATTACATCATCTTCACATCAACCAGAATGTCCACCGTTGAACAAGGTTTCCCCCATTGTGGGGAATATGTCATAATCCCTACGCTTGGTAGGCGTCTTGGGGATCGCAGTAGAATAAATCAGTTCATCAGAAGGTGCTGCTTCCCACCTTCCAGTATTTTTTCCTTAGTCTCTTACAAGACCGATACGGGAAGAAATGGAGAAATGTCATACTAACCTGGCACCCCACGGGTTTCTAACCCGGCACTCCACGGGTAGTTGTGACTTACGAATAATATGGCATTATTTAAGTTACACGCCACATACATATCATATTTTAAAATGGGAGACATTCCGCCTAACCCTTTGATAATCAAATCTATCTAGAATCTGATTAAATTGACTTCTATATTTCTTCACTTTATTTCAGGTACTAAGAATAAAACCTCCCATGTGCATCACGAAAGAAGATGTTGACTTCACTATATCTGCAATGGAAGAAACTTTCAAAATTCATGCTATAACAAATTGAACACCTATTTATTTTAGATGTCATTATACCTTCGCACTCTATTACGATCTTATATTAGTTATTTTAATGAAAGTATTCTCAATTGGGGCAAGTATACATATAGTCTAGTTTATTGTATTTTTGTCTGATACACCCGATCTGTGCATTAAAACGTTTTGTTTAGTGATCTTGTATTGCGACGAGAATCCACATATAATAAAAAAAACACGAAAATGTTGCGTATATCTTAAGTTGTAATCGTTTGCCACAGTAATTTTTGAGTATATATTGGTGTTTAGGGTATAATACATTATTAATAATGCTGTTTAGTAAGTAATTTTTTTGGTGTATCTGTATCAGCCGGATCGTCCACTGCTGAACACAGCCTCCCCTATAAAGGGGATACCCCCTTTATAGGGGGGTTTGCCATTGCCATAATCCCCACGCTTGGCAGGCGTCTTGGGGATCGCAGTGTCAGATGTCAGTATTCTTTAGAAGGCGCTGCTGCTCACCTTCTAGTATTTTTCTCTTAGTCGCCTTTTACGACACCCACGGGATGATATGGAGAGGTGCGATTCTAACCCGGCACCCCACGGGTTTTAGTCTATACCTAGGCAAAAATAAATACGTAAGAAGTTAGTATTTATACTATTGTTTCGTACGAATATAATCTTCATTTGGGTTTATTTCCAAATCACACAATTGTTACTTCTTTTGGTACGGAACATTAAATTTTTTTTTTTTAAGATTTTGAGATTTTCAGTTTTTAAATCAAGGTTATGGTTATTCTTTAACCGTTGCAGCAATTTAACCACACATGTGTGGTTGTATTAAAAGGTGCATAAAGTCAAAATGACCACACATGTGTGGTTTCATGCTCACCAATTGAATTTATATGTTTTGTTCAATTATACAACTAAATTGTGTGTTATTGTCTTGGACAAGTTGTAGCGTGTGAAACGCGCTTTATTTTGGCGGTTCAATGAGAACAAAATCTATTATAGTCAGAGAGAACGAACTGAATGAATATGAAAACATATTTATGCTTTCATTCGGTTTGCGCGCGAAAAACGGAATCTGAAAAAAAGTGTTATGGTGACAGTTTTACATAAATGTGCGTAAAATAATGTTTTACGGAGGTCTATGGATATTCATACAGATAATAAGTGCGTAAAAGAAATAACATAGTGCTAAATAAGTAACAGTTTTCGGTAAAAACAATAATTATTTACGTGACTAGCATTGTTGATTCGTGTTTCAACAGTGGCTGACATAGTGCCATTGATTGTTATAATTACGAGTATGTACCTAATTTCTCCTTGTATGCGTTATTAATCTAACATTTGTCGTAAAGTTTGAGTTTTCATACTAAAATGCAAATTCGAAACGAGCCCATTTGCTATTGAGTTAGACGCCATATGCCTGTGTAATTTTTGAAGAGCGCTGTGACATTGTCGATAATACTTTATCGATATTTACATTGATCGGTGAGTTTTAATGGCAATGTCATAACTATCTTTGGTTTTATGCTCTACCAACCACAAAGTTCGATCATTTTTGTAAAAACCATATACTTTTGTATATATATATATATATTAGGTCCTTACATATGAAATTGGCGTTTTTCGTACTGGCCACTTTAATCACGAATTTCTCCTCTTTGGTAAGGAATTCCAAATTCAAATTTGTACAGCTATAGACTCATGTATTTGTGCTTCGATGATCGTCATTCATTTGTTTTTTTTCTTCTGTTTTTTTCTGTTTGCGTCACTCATTTTACAAAATGGAAAACCTTAAATATCGCATTATTTACGAGTACGAGTTCCGCCGTGGCACTAGTGCTGCGGAAACAACTCGAAGGGTGAATGATGTGTATGGCGGTCGTGTTGCAAAAGAAAACACAGTTCGGTTTTGGTTCCAACGTTTTCGTTCTGGAAATTTCGACCTGCAGAACAAGCCCCGTGGACGGCCTGAGACTCAAGTTGATAATGAAGAGTTGAAGGCTATTGTGGAAGCGGATCCATCGCAAACCACGTCCGAGTTAGCTGCAGGCTGCGATGTTAGTGATAAAACTGTTTTAATTCACTTGAAGCAAATTGGGAAGATTAAAAAGCTTGAAAGGTGGGTACCTCACGAATTGACTGAAACAAACCGGCAAACGCGCGTCGACTGCTGCGTTACATTACTAAACCGGCACAATAATGAAGGTATTTTAAACCGAATCATTACCTGTGATGAAAAATGGGTTCTTTACGATAATCGGAAGCGCTCAGCGCAATGGTTAGATCCTGGCCAGCCAGCCAAATCCTGCCCCAAGCGAAAATTAACCCCAAAAAAGTTACTTGTAAGCGTTTGGTGGACTAGTGCCGGTATTGTTCATTACAGTTTTTTCAAATCTGGCCAGACTATTACGGCTGATGTCTATTGTCAGGAATTGCAAACCATGATGGAAAAGCTAGCGGCTAAACAACCTAGGCTGGTCAATCGCTCCACGCCACTGCTGCTTCACGACAACGCTAGACCACACACTGCGCTACAGACGGCTACTAAATTAGAAGAGCTTCAATTGGAAAGTCTAAGACATCCTCCGTACTCCCCGGACCTTGCTCCAACAGATTACCATTTTTTTCGAAATTTGGATAACTTCTTGCAAGGGAAAAAATTCAACTCCGATGGGGCAGTCCAAATCGCCTTCAAAGGTTTTATTGATTCCCGTCCGACTGGTTTTTTTAGTAAAGGGATCAATGAACTACCTATGAGATGGCAAAAGTGCATAGAAAATAATGGTTCATACTTTGATTAATTAAATATATTATATTAAAAAATATTCGACTTTTTGTTCCTCCCATACAAAACGCCAATTTCATATGTAAGGACCTAATATATATATACACATATATAATACCTACGCTAATTATATTTGTATATATAAATAATTAGCGTAGGTATTTTTACACCGAAAGCAGATCGGAAGACACGATTAATCGCTCCATAAATTTCTAAACGGGATGTTGTTGCAAAGCTTGTGATAGTACTAGAAATCTATTTTCATAATAATTGACTTCTGTTTCAGAAGTTCCAATCTTCAGCGTTTATCTTTCACTGTATCCACGTGACAATATGATATGGAGTCCACCCCGTATAATTTTAAGAGACGATGACTAAAACGTTGCGATGAACCTATTGATACACAGGTACCATATTTACAGGTAAATTTTTATTCCATCAAACTGCCAAATTGCCACGGAAAAATGAGCTGTAATGCTCGTTATACGAATAATACGATTTTGACACCTTTTTTTTGTAAAATTAAAAATGCTTTGTTAGGTTGAAGGTTTTTCTGGGTGATGATTATGCAAAATAAATAAATTTTAATACCTATATACAGGGTTATTGGTAAAATGCTAACAACCTCTTAGGGTTGACTTCTGCTAGTCCTAACAAAAATTTTGTGAGGAAAAATTTTTTCATACTTTATTTTTTTATGTGTATATGACGGAATAAGCACGAGGGCCACCTGATGTTAAAAGTCTCATGTGCCTGTAATGTAATATTTCATATTTTTTATTACTTTGCTTAATGTAAATATTCAAAACTCTATTCAAAGGTAGCCCGGCGCGGTCCAGTGTTTCCGCGGCTGGCGTTCTTAGCTCAGAGTAGGCATTGTATTTTACTACGTACTACGACACAGAACTTAAAAGTGTCGGACAGTAAAAAAATAGAGTTATGAGTCATTGTCATGTCAGCTCATTCGGCCAGAGCATACCCTAGCTATAGGGTAGATGACGCGGGTTCGAATCCCGCGCATGACTATAATTTTTCCTCACATTCATTTGTAATCTTATAATGTTATAGAGTACTTGAGATATATAATACGAACTGTAAAACAACAGCTAGCAAGGGTGTTAGATTTTTTATTTTTACTTGTCATTTGTTGTGACAGTTAAGCCACAGAATTGAAAGTATGCCAATGCTTGGTCCAAAATGTGCTCAGAGCGTTTAATGACATGGAGCGCTCAGGTGCGCATCCGTGGGGCCGTGAGTACTGTCAGCGCTGAGTGGTGACGTCATCGATAATATCACACTTATCAGTCATGCAAATTTGGTTTGGGTTTGGTGCCCTTTGTACAAATCGGACCAGCTCTGAGCGTGCTATTGGTACGATTTGCACAAATTGAAACGCACTCCAAAACTGCTCTGCTAAAATTATTAATATACTGTGCAAGGGCGTCGCCAGCCGATGGCGCAGGGGGGGGGGCAAGTTGACTTTACCTACTACAAGTCATACTTTTCTCATTCTCTATGAATGAGAAAAGTAGGTATGAATTGTAGGTAAAGTCGACAGCACATGAAGCTTTTCACTTGTACTGCGAGCCTTACATCTACAACGATTGTAATAACAACAGTACCTTAGTACTATATACATATATATTCTGTGACAGTACAGAGTCCAATGTGTAAAGCTACACGAGCGCGAGCTCTTGACTATGCAATAAAAAACTTGTAAATAAGTTATAATAACATTTATTACAAAAATAGAATAAAAAAGAGTTTAAATTTGAATAAGTGTACAGCGTATTTTTTTTTTAATTACCAGATTTTAATATTATAGTGGTCGTTGTTTGTTTATATTAGGTTAATTAAAACATAATTTTCGGGGATTCATTGTAAACTTCTCGACCACTTTATTATTAAAATCTTGTAAGTTTCCATGTATAAGTTTTCTGTGCACACTCATCATGGCCAAACCATTGAGGCGATTTTCACTCATAGTGCTTCTCAGCCAGGTTTTTAATCTCCTGAGGCTGCTTCTGTGAGATTTTCGACTGACATCGTTTGCATTTGTGCGGGGTGTAATTTAGATAAAGCAAATGATGGAGTATTTTCTTCAGCAAAGCGTGTTTCAAGCGATGTAATAACGGAGTCCAAGTATGGTATTATTAATGATCTTTTCCAGAATTCTGAAGGGCTTTCTGCTGGGTGATTGCTTCGATGACGTTGTTTCCCAACAATGCGCGGCATTGAAGTGATATCCTCCTCCAGGCCGACTTTCTCCGCAACAACAGTAGCATCCTTTATAATTTCATCTGTGACTCTTTCGGGATTATCACGGTGGCTCTTAAGCAATTGCAAAATGCGTTTGACGTGTTGCGAGGCCTTAACCACATCCAAAGCTATGGATTGGAGTGCGTTGACAACAGGTTCCAACAAAGCAGAGTATTTAGCTATCAAAGTAATACAAAGTATAAACAAAATTTTGAAAGCAGCCGCATGGAGTTGAAAGGCGTTTTTTCGAGTCGCACTGTTTCCTTCACGCGATAAGTTTTCTAAGGCTTCCAATAGAACAGGAAAATTCTCCTTAAATACTCTGATAGTTTTATGTTTCTCACTCCATCTTGTTTCGCACAGCCTGGCAATATTAGGTACCAATTTTCTTCTCAAAACAGATTCCCGAAAAAAATTAATAATATCTTTAGTGGTTCCCATGGTGTTTCGAATTTCAGGAAGAATATTGAGATCATTTATTACCAGATTCAGTTTATGGGACGAGCAATGAAAGAACAATGCTTTGGTATATTTTTTGCGCAGGATCGCTTGTACTCCACCGTCTTTTCCGGACATCGTCGAACAACCGTCAAATCCAAAACCAACGCATTTATCAGCAGGATTAAGGTCTTCTTTTGTCAGAAACTCATCGATGCAATATGCAATAGATTTCGCATCCAGACCTTTCAGGTCAACAAATCCGACGAACATTTCTTGGACCTCATTGGCTTCCTCGTCAAAATATCGCAGCCCAATCGATAATTGTTCAGTACCGGAAATATCAGCTGTTTCGTCTGCTAACACACTATAAGCTTCTGCTTCTTTTACTTTTTTCACAATGTCTACCTTAATAACATCTCCACAAATTGCGATAATTTCATTTTGAATATCAATCGATCGATAGCTTGCATTGTTTTTCCCATGCTCAATGTGTTTCTTCAAAACTAAATCTCCCGCGTCAATTCGTAGCTTGTATAAGTCCTCGAGAATACCTTCGCCATAATGTTTTCCTCTCAAAGCTAAGTCGTGCGACCCGCAAAACGTAATGCAGGAAATAATAGATGTTATAATTTTTCGGTTTTCTTCAATAATGCCCTGGGAGTATTTGTTGAGTTGTAAATCTACAGGCACACTTCCAAGAAATGATTTAGCGGCTTCCAGTGCCATCTTATGGAAGTGGGTTTCCATGTGCTTTTTGCAATGCTCGTGAATACCTTTGAACTTACAAAACGGCCTTATGATAAATGACCCTACTACGCCTCTAAAAGAATTTAGATTTGGCGGGAACAACGTACAATATTTACAAAAAGCTCCTTTTTGGTGCCTGGAATAGACCAACCATGGAGAGTACGTTTCCAACCATGAATAATTGAATTTCCTCCTTAAATGTTTAGCGTCATCCGCAAAATCATACGTCGCAGACGGAGACCAAGTGTTTTCAAGCAATTCTTTCTTCATTTCAGTCGATAACATTGATGCTTGTCCAATATATTTACCGATGTCATTTTCGTTGCAGTCATTTATTGAAGAGTCGGGAACTAAGTCCGGTTCTTTGGATGTGCTAGGTCTCGTCAGGTCAACCACGGAATCATCGCTGTCACTGCTTGCTCCTTCAGGTTTCTTTCTTTTTAAAACTGCAAAACAAAATATGTGAAAAACCTACAACTTCTTCTGGTCCGCAATTCACATTGAAAGCATAAATGCGCTTCAAGACGGCGGCAGGCTCGAGCCCGCGCAAGGACGAGCGTCAATGATTTATTTTTTATCAACAGTCCTAGCTATTTCGGCCTGTTTAACTGCCGCGGCAATGCTCGCGCGGTCTCGGGCATCCTCGCTCGAGCACTCTAGAGCGGGCACGACGACACGCACGCGCCGGAGTCTCAAGCATACGCGAGCCGACTGTGCCGAATCGGCGCTGCCGATATTCATTCATACAATTTTCTACTTTAAGTTATGGTAATACGGTCCTACTTTCGATTGGGCCATTAAATTGAGCAATTTCCCTTTTGGTTTAAACTGACGACCCTTAAGAATCGGATATCGTGCCTAGAAACTGATTTTTGCTATTTTAAAAACCGATGCCTATCAGCATTTATAATCAAATCAATTGACGTTATTTTACGGACGGAAAATACGAAAGCTAAACGCAAGTGATACGCACCAAAAAACTTTCTGATGTCCATATTGATTATGTGGTCACAGCAACTATTTAAATGTGATAATAGCGCACAAAACAAACGTAAAAGCGGGCAGTGACAACGCTAACGCACGAATAAATGACAGACAGACGCTAAAACAAAGGCGGCTGTGCGGGGGGCGCGGTCGCCGCGCGGTTACATGTTGCTTCCCCACTCCCCCTCTCCCGCTTCAACGATAGAGTAGAGCAGAGCGTAGTTGAGCGTACGGAAGTGGAATTGGTGAATTCATTCGAGTTTCGACGTACGGGAATGATTGTTCAAGGCTTGAACTTCAAGCAAATCAACTCAAAGACTTAGGACTTTGGTTGCATTATATTTGGCAACTTTTTTAGAATCTCTAGGGGGGGCAGCTGCCCCTCCCTGCCCCCCCTTGGCGACGCCCTTGATACTGTGCGATAACATTTAAACATTTATATTAAAATTATTAATATAAATGTTTATCTGGTAATTCTTTCTACTATTTGCCTGTTAGTAGTTTTTTGTACAGGGCTAGCCTTTAGTAGGATGATGAACAAGGGACACTTTATCGTGATATACCAGAATGGATTTCTGTATCCCGTTTCAGTAAAACATCACTTTGTTTTTTTTACTCAGTGGGATCAAGCTATTGCCTGCTTGCTAGCTACTATGTGTACATATAGACATATATGATTTTTATATTACAGATAACTTAGCGACCAAGAACATGAGAAGAAAGAAGATCATGAAAAAAATAAAAGTTTAAAGTTACCATTAAAGTTGTTTAATTACTATGCAATAGTATTTTTGTGAGATAAGTGTTTGTGACTCAATTGAATTGTTTGCACGGGAAATGTTTTTGAATGCTTGAAAGGAAACAGTGCATCAAATGTACAAAGAAACTTTTCAAAAACATAATAAATATAACCATACAAAATGCGCGCATTATTCTGGAGAGGTTTTCAAACTCTCATTGATTATTTTGTGTTTCGGCTAACCTTAGAGAAACCCATCATTGATAAGCACCATAATCTCAGCGTGAAGGTACCTCTTTACGCGTATGCGTTCTCGTGCTAATCTGCTTCCTCTAGAGCGCCTCACGGGATGGCATTTTCTTCACCGAATTGAAGTCACCGACGCGATTAGTGAAAAAGTTGCCCACAGAACGAACCTGGGATGACGAAAATGTATTTGGTGTAAACTGGGGTTTAAGACCACATTGGTGTATGAAATACGAATGTCCGGACTGTAATGTTCCCTATATTTGTATTGGAGGTTGTTTCAAAGAGTACCATACCATGCAATCATAGCTTTCTTCTCCTAAAATACAACTGCAATTTCGAGTGTTGGTTGATATGCAAACGGACTATAAATGGAAAATACGCGAGAGCCGTTAACCTTGTCTCATTGTGTTGCCAGATGTATGTTTGATTGTATTAATTCCCTCTATATCTCTTTAGAATCTACCGTTGCAGGGCTGCGAAGCAGATTTCAGGAAACACACTTTTGTTATTGAACATGCTTGTACTTTTTTGGATTTGTCATAAAAGTACTAGGTTTTTTATTTATTGAATTACATATCGTATGACGATTCAGAAAATTGTGATAGAACAGACAAAACCATTTAGTCAATAACAGATGGCGAATGGACACTTATCTTATATACTGTATCTCTTAATGCTGACTTGTATTAATATGCAAGTAGACAGGATTTCTGTTATATTTTATAATGCCAGCTAGAATAAAATTTACGCTAGTGCACAGAACTCAATGTATAGGTTTCAACATCACTCACTAACAGTCACTAACAGCAAAGTTATGGAACGCGTACTAAACACCAGGTTACTTGACTACCTAGAAGCAAACGACTTGCTCAGTGACCGCCAATACGGCTTTCGCCGAGACCGGTCTGCTGGCGACCTTCTGGTGTACGTCACTCATTACTGGGGAGAGGCTATCGAGCGGCAAGGTGAGGCTCTGGCAGTGTCTCTTGATATATCAAAAGCATTTGATAGAGTTTGGCACGCCAGCCTATTAAGCAAGCTTCCCAGATATGGCCTCCCACCAGATTTTTGTAACTGGATCGCCGATTTCTTGAGCGACAGATTTATTCGTGTGGTCCTAGATGGCTGCTCATCAGAAAAGATGAGTATTAATGCCGGAGTACCCCAGGGATCTGTTCTCTCTGCTACTTTATTTCTTCTGCATATAAACGACCTCCTTACACCGGGTATTGTTGGGTATGCAGATGATAGTACAGTAGTGGAGAGATACATTCCTAATCCTAGAGCCAAGAAATCTGAGATCCAGTCCTCAAGAGCTGCCATGATCGAGAGAGCAAACACCACTTTACAAGCGGTGTCTGATTGGGGTGCAGTCAATTTGGTTTCTTTTAACACCAAAAAGACGCAAGCGTGTCTTTTCTCTGCCAAACGGGACTGTATTGTTGTTCCGCCGTCTTTCCAAGGTGAACCGATACCGTTCGGAAATGGCATTGAGTTGCTCGGCATGCAAATATCTCCCAACCTCAACTATGGCCAATCTATAGAGTCCAAAGCCAAGACCGCAGCCAAAAAACTTGGCATACTGAACAAAGTGAGGCGCTACTTTACTCCATCGCAACTGCTCACTCTTTACCAGGCCCAAGTGCGCTCTTGCATAGAGTACTGCAGCCACCTCTGGGATGGTTCAGCAAAGTACCAGCTTGCGGCTTTGGACTCAGTAGAAAAGCGTGCCACTAAGCTAATTGGCGACAGCAAGCTAGTTGAGAGAAAACTTCAAAGTCTGTCGCATAGACGCCAAGTAGCTTGTCTGTCGGTTTTCTATCGCATTCACTTCGGTGAATGTGCTCAAGAGCTACATGATCTCATACCATCTTCTCCATTTCACTATAAGACTACCAGACGCGGAGTGAGCTTTCATCCCTTCACTGTCAATTTGCCGCATGTTCGTTCAAAGCGATTTCAGAGCTCTTTTATCATGCGAACAGCGAAGCAGTGGAACTCTCTCCCATCGTCAGTCTTTCCAGGTGCGTATAATCCTGGTGTTTTCAAAAAAAGAGTAAATAGGTTTCTTCTGGGCAAGCGTGATTCATCTTCGACTTCATCGTCGCTTACCATCAGGTGAGATGGAGTCAAACGCAAACCCATCTAATGTAAAAAAAAAAAAAAAAAAAAAACTCTACGCAGCATATAAAACCCTATTTATTATATACATGTGTTTTACAAAACCATGTGATACAACCCTGACAATGTGATGGAGCTGAAGTAATAATGTCGAAAATACAGTTTGGGCTAATTTACGGTATCTCTGTGTTTTACCTAGATATACTTGAAATATATTTACATTTCAGATGACAACGTTTGTACGTCGTTGTTAACAATTCAAACAGTTTCTGATTCAAATTAGTGTTCTGTTTAGTGTTGGGATTACATGACTTTGGCGTACAGTGCGGTAAATGATAAAATAAGTATTTTTCTGTAACCCCCACTGCTTGTCTATAAATAAAACTTGTGCATGTATTATTGCATACATGGTTATAAGAAAAGAAAAATAAGTGTTTGCACGTCTGAACGTCATGCGAATGTTCCTAGTAGCAGAAATTCAATTTCACAGAAAGTACAGATTACTATATAAAGTAATATAAACAAAAAAAGAGTACACGGTCTATTTTACAAATGAAATTGGGAACAAAAAATTACAATACTCAGACATTTACTAAAAATTCAACTTGACCCTTTACGAATTCTAAAGTTTTACGCCTATATCAAATAAACTGACAAAATTGTATTGCTTCCAATGTAACACGTACTTTAACTTGCATGAATAACAAGCCTTTGATTACCGTCACAGCTTTTTGGATCAATATGAGGTCGAATACGTTGTTCAGGCTAAGCCTATAATGGAAAATTGATCTTAAGGTCCACTGCCGGAACATTGTAATAGAATAGACTTTAGGTCTGGAGTTAGGTGCTTGGCGACAGATTTTCTACTACAGGATTGTAGTTAACCTTTCATAAAATGCCCTGCCACAGTGAAACTTAAAGCAACTCGCAGGGATATGAACCATGGTACTCCATGCGGTAGTCGATAACCATTACCGCTTAGCAATCATTGCTTCATAAGTCGAATTGACATGTAACTTAATTAATTAACTGTCAATCACATAATTTGCCACAAAAATAACTTTTATTGGCAATAAACGCTTACATAGTAGATACATCGGATTTTTTTATCGACAATGTAACCGATAACAGTAACATCACTATTAGTAATATAATTTTCTTACAAATATTTGCAAGATTCTAAAAACATATTTTATTCCGTTTTTTACACTAAGGTAATTTAGTAAGAGATCTAGAAAGCAATAAATATAAGTTTCATAAGATTCCACTTGTTTTATTTGGTCAAAAACTGTATTGTATGATATTTTGTCAACAAAATATCTCCTCATCTATATCTCATGAGTTTGCCGTTTGTGCACTAGCTGGCAAGTGCTACACTAGTGAGAAATCACTTAACACTAGCATTGTTAGATTTCGTGGTATATATTCATGTATACTATTTGTACCATTATTTCATAGTGTGTAGTATCGTAATCCCACTATAGGTACCTACTACGCGAATATACCATAATTTTAACTAATTCAATTTCCAATAGGTTTTTACAAATTAAAATAATGGTTACGTAAGCAATTACAATGGATCTGGTTTATAATAATTTATGTTTTCAAGGAATGCACATTTGTTCAGACGCAAAACAAGTACCTAAGTTTCGATGAAAGCATAGTTATATTTAAGAGTAAATGACGAATGCGTTTCAACGAATAAAACTAGGTGCTGAGTTCTGTGCACAGATCGAAACATTGCAAATATTATCAAAGTATAATTGATGGATATACTTTTTTTATGTATGAAAGAAAAACACACTTTAGGTGTGAATCCAACCCTGATCACTAGTTTCCGAACGCATCCTAACCTAACCATTTGACGCCATTCCGTTATTTTCGATAATTTTCACCACATTTGCGTCTATGGTTCCACATTTAATATGAACCAAAGTCAAAATTATCGAAAATAACGAAAGTGGCGTCAAATGGAAAACAGTCCTAATTAAAATATTACTTGCTCAGTGGCCCTAAATAGATCAGTACTTTTCTCTATGATCGGAGAAAAAAAAAGTAGCAGCTGAAAACCGAATATTTTACGAAATAATTATTTTCTGTTTATTACATACCGGTAATTAGATCTTAGCTTAGATAGCTTGAAATAAAGTACGACCAAAAGAAGATGGTGTTTAAGTGCCAGGAAGACAGTTTCTTGAAAGAAGTAAGTAGGTTCATATGAACAGTTTTATTAAATCACAATTAGGTACATAATTTTGTTGTTGTAACTATGTACAACAAACAATACATTAGTGCATATTTTTGAGATACATAATAAACCCTCAACAGGCACTATCATAGAAGAATTCTAGATCCTTCTTGCATACCTCTGATCTGCCTGATGTTGCCTAAGCTTGTGCAAAAAAATATTACCTAATATGTAAATTATTCAGTTCACAGCAAAAGTGGTAAAATGTGAGCCTACCAATGAGCCAATAGTGGAAAATGGAAAGATACTTGAGTTTGAAGGATATGCAATAACACTAGAGAACACCATTCTGTTCCCAGCTGGAGGTGGACAGGTAGGTATGTGACAACATACATAATATAACCTGTGAAAACATCAACAAAATTTGTCTGGTAGAACTATAGAAATGGTGGATGCCACTATGAACCTTCATATATTTTTAAGATAGATATATTTCTCATAAATACAAACTTTTGTCGGTACGACTTTCCATTGACGGCCGTCGAATCCAGGGGGTAGAGGGGTGGGGAGAGGGGGGGAGGGGTACCACTCCCCCCTCTTCAAAGGAAAAGTCCCGCATCCCCCCCCTTTTTTACTTATTTTAAATTTTCCTCATTTTCTGGATTAAAATTAAAATAATAATTTTAAAATCGATTGCCATTAAGGAGGGCAGTGGAAGGGGAGGGTCATCTCTTCCCTTTCCCACCACTTTTATTACAAGGTAATGCATAGTTTTCGAGTTATGCATATATTTGTAAAATCATCACCTCACTTTTTGTAACACTTCACTGATCAAATTTATTGTTTTGTTGGATGTGTAACAGATTTCTTAGCGCTTCGCCTGCCGCTGCCGCGGCACGCTCGCTACGCTCGCTCGGCTCGCGCGTTGTGTTGTCGCAGTTTCAACCTAACCTAACCTGTTTTTTTAATACAAAACGTTACCGAACGAATTCCACTTGACGCCAATTATTATCGCCGTTATTTTCGATTATTTTTACCACATTTTATATCTATGGTTCATATTAAATGTGAAACCATAGACGCAAAATTATCGACAATATCGAAATTAGCGTCAAGTGGAATACGCCTTTAACCGTTCATAAAACGAAACGTTCATTGGCGAGAATTCTATATTATTTAGCATTAATATTGCAAAATAATTAATTTTCAATTTTTTTTTTTCTCAAAAACTACGCATTTTCTGATTTTGAAACTTTGCAAGTGTGCTTATAATAATGTAACCTCTCTGTGAAAAAAATATCAACCCTCAACTCGACGTCAGGCAATGGAAAACTGAGCCCTTTTGTCCCCTGCAACGCAACAGTATTTGAGAAATAAATTTTGATATGGTATATATATATATATATATATATAAAGATACTTATTCGATTCCTGCTTCGAACAATAAAAATTTTAAATGTGATTAATAAACAAGTTAAAGGATTTTGTTGTGCTCTGTTGAAGAATTGTATAGTTCAATTTATGAGATATTAGGAATTTCATCTGAAATTGTACCCGGAGTAAAAGTATAAAATATTTATATCCACAGCCTCATGACCTAGGATTTTTAAACAATGTGGATGTGTTACAAGTTCTTCGCAAAGGCAATGAGGCACTGCATTTTACAAAAGAGCCAATAGAAGTTGGTACCACAGTAGAACAGAAGATTAACTGGGAGAGGAGGTTCGATCATATGCAGCAACATTCAGGTATTAAAACTTGGTTCTGTCACTGCTTGTACATTCTAAGCCACCTGTTTCAAGGTACAGATAGTGGATAATCTTCTTACTCAATTTCATAATGTTATTAACCATATACTGGCCACACTCAGACACTGGCAGAAAAATCACAAGCAGCATTTAAAAGCCATCTAAAGAAGAAGAAAGGCTAAAACTGTGTTTTAACCCAACTTAGGTGGTTTTTTGTGAGATGTCATGTTTTCAAGCGATGATTCTCATAATTTTGTGTTTCCATTTGGTCAATATATAAAGAATTTGATTTAACTCATTTTATTGAATCCCAGAGTGGTTATTAGATAATAATTTTATATATGTGCCACATACAATGCTGTGTGACAAAACACTTATTAAAATATGTTTTTTTTCTATGGTTAATCATTCATTGATTTTGGCTGTCCTTTTCATTCAGAACTGATATTTTTGAAAATGTGAAAGTGTTTAAATTATTTCCAGATAATATAGCAAAGATTGAGTAAACAACTTTCTACTATGCCTATGCTGTCAGTTTGTCCATCATATATTTAAAAATATTAATATTGAAACATTTTGCTCCAGCTTTGGCGACGTGGCAATGACTGGCACATTTACTGTCAATCAATTTTCGACTTTGTATCTCTTTGACAACAATGCACAGTATCAATTGAAAGTCTTGCATAAATTGCGCGACCACAAGCGGACCATAAACCTAGGAGCTGCCTTGTTAGAGACAAATTCGAAAATGGTTTGTCTTCAAAACCCTGTCACTACCACTTCTTTTTGTTCGTTTGAATTGACCCTTAAGCCAGTATATACATTTTGAGTTGGAAACTGAAGTTTTGGCACCTTGAAGACATATAAAGCATCACTAAATAGAAAATGAAAAATTGACACCACTACTCACTACGAATTGATGCACGCCATCTGACAGCCAGTAATTCTATGGTAGCCTGTATCCTCCACTGCATCAACACTTACATTTAAGATACAGTTAAGATAGTGGTCAATGGCTATACTATCAGGCATAAAAAAAAACTTCTTCCATCACAGGCCAACACCTTCTATCAGCAGTCCTAGAAAATGAACACAACCTCCCAACCACATCCTGGTGGCTTGGAGCAGAAGAAAGCTATGTAGAACTGGACTGCCCTAAAGTCTCGCGTGACGTCATCACAGCTGTGGAGCAAAGGTGTAATCAACTCATTAGAGAACACCTTCCGGTTGTCGTGAAGATTTGCAATGCTGACGATCCTAGTTTAGATAAGGTAAAAATTTCATTCTCAGAAAGCTAACATAATCTGTAAATTAAACACTCCTGTTGCGTAGTGTCAAATACATTTAACGTCCAAGATGCAAGTCCAAATTTCGCATTTTGTCCAATACACTACTTCTAGGTTAGCCTGAACAACACCTTCGACTGCATCATCACTTACCATCAGGTGAGATAGTGGTCAAAGGTTAACCTATCAGGCATAAAAAAAAAACACTTTACGTCATATACGCTTTATGTGCAATACATTTTACATTTATAAAAAAACCCTGGTTAAAACTTTACTTCTTTTATAATATCGTGGCGTTTGTGACGTCACGTCGGTTTAACAAGAAAATTAGGCGGAATTGTCACTAGATATATTTTTGTATTTTTAAAGTGTTTTATTAAAATATTAATTTGATGTTTTCATAAAATATTTTACAAATATTTGTTATTAAATGGAATTCCGCAAAGTAACGCCTGAATCTATTTATTATCTTAAAACAGTTAGTATTTTTTAAATTCATCATCATCAACGGCCATGATGTCCACTGTTTAACAGGCCTCCTCATCACAGACACCATAATTTCTACGCTTGACAGACATCTTAGGGATAGCAGTTATTCAATAGGCGTTACTTACCCATCTTCTGGTATTTTTCCTATCGTCAACTGTTACAACTTGCGACAGGTACATATCGAGGAATGCTCCAGTCCACCCTGGGAGCAACTGTTAGGATGCATCCTGTTTCAGTTCTCCAAGAATACTCTTACCTCTCTTCCTACTCTTACCAACCTCAAGTTCTCCAAGTAGTCAGTGAACCGCATTTAAACAGATTTCCCCAGAAGTCCTGCTAGAACCTGGCTTTTAACACACCATATGGTTAAAAAGTTGCCTAGGTATAAGTGTAGCACAATATCTAACGGGGAGATTTTTGAAGCGCTCGTAGCGAAATTTACTTAGCTGTTCTCAACCGATCAGCAAAGTTAAGCAACGTCGCGCGCGGTCAGTAGTTGGATGGGTGACCGCTAGTGACATTACTACTGAGCGTTTCCGTGCTTCGGAGGGCACGTTAAGCCGTCGGTCCCGGTTGTTGTCTTAGGATGGCAGCCGTTATAGCATGGTGGTAGGGCATTTTGCGAATGCCCGCCTGGCTAGCTACCACCCTCAAGTAGAAAAACTGTCGCCAAGCATCTAACGGTGTGTTCCGGCAGCTGTCCTTGAGAGCCAGTACTTCTAGGTTAGCCTAAACAACATCTTCGACCACATCATCACTTACCATCAGGTGAGATAGTGGTCAAAGGCTAACCTATCATGCATAAAAAAAAAAAAAAAAAAATATATATATATATATATATATAAATTATCTAAAGTATGTTTGTTTACCCATTTTAGGCTCACACTAGAGGCTTGCCTGAAGACTGCATGGATACCATCAGGATTATCAGCATTCCAAACGTTGATGAGAACTTGTGTTGCGGTACACATGTGTCAAACTTGAGGTAAGAGCTCTAGGTGAGCTCAATCTTATTTTTAAGCTTGATAGGCTAGCCTTTGACCACTATCCCACCTGATGCTTAGTGATGATGTGGTCGAAGATGTTGTTCACGCTAACCTAGAATTAATGGCTCTCAACTACAGCTTCCAGGACACACCGTTAGGTGCTTGGCGACAGATTTTTTACTTGAAGGTGGTAGCTAGCCAGGCGGGCATTCGCGAAATGCCCTACCCCCATGCTTTAACGACTGCCACCCTTAGACAACAACCGGGACCGACGGCTTAACGTGCTCTCCGAAGCACGGAAGCGCTCAGTAGTAACATCACTAGCGGTCACCCATCTAACTCGCCGCAGCGGACGTTGCTTAACTTTGCTGATCGGTTAAGAGCAGCTAAACAAACTTCGCTACGAGCTCTTCATAATAGATTCGTATTTCCTACATCCTATGATGCATACTTAATACGCTGACAAGTGCTAAATAACTTGAACAGATTTTTGTTTCAAAATGTATTTAGTTTGTAGCAGTAATAAAATTATAAATTAATCTTGATCAAATTATCTAGGCCAAGAAAAGTCCGAAACTATCCTTAAAATTTTCTCTAGAATGAAATTGCAAAGTTGACTCTAAATTAGGATTGTAACGTAAATATCTTAATTATTTACGTATGTATATGTATGAAAATATATTAATAAAATAGAAAAACCTTATTGGCATCAGTGTGGGAGATATCATCAATTTTATGAATGAAATTCGATTGTTCTCCTTATCTATGGATGTGGAAGTATTACGAGGGACAAGAACAGTAAAATTGTTACTAGTATTGTGTTACTAAGTTGACTTTCGGATTTTACCTTACAATTGAAGCAGTGATAGTTCAGTGGCATTGGCTATGGACTGCCGTGCAGCAGGTCCATGGTTCGAATCCCGCCGCGAGCTTGAGCTTCACCGCATGGTGGAAGGGCATTTTGCGAATGCCCGCCTGGCTAGCGACCACTCTCAAGTAGAAATTCTGTTGCCAAGCACCTAACAGTATGTTCCGGCAGCAGTCCTTGAGAGCCAGTAAAATTACAGGCACATGAGACTTAACAACTGTACGTGTGACGAGCACAGTGCGATTCGCCGTTGACGAAACGCATCTGTTATAGGCAGAGGTTAGTCCACTTAACATCAGGTGGGACTCGGGCTTTTTTCGTCACAATGACATAAAAATAAAAAAAAAACATTGTAAACGCAGTGCTACGCAGAGAAGGGTCCAGTAGATGTGGCGAGCACATAATTTTCGTAACTCCATCATGTTTAATTGGGGGCCCTGGTGACTTGTAATACAGGTTTTTAACCCTAATCAGGCACCAGTCTCTCACAAAATAGTTATATGTGTAATGGAATATTAGTATTACATGATCTTTAATAAATTAAGATACCTTTGTGGAGAGAAGAATAAAGAATATTGTATGTACGTGTATGCATTCGTAAGTTCCCTTTAAAAGTAAAAATATAAAAGATGAGTTATCTCTCTCTGTCCCTTCGAGGGAAAATTCAAATTCAAATTATTTGCAAGAATGTCAGTACATATGTATACAATACAGTAAAGTTCTTAATTAACTGTAAACAGATCTTCACATTCCACCATGTTTGGCATGCAAAAGTAAAGGTCCAAGCCTTGCTTATAAACTAGATTATGTACTTACTTATATATACTACTAGCGCTCATACAAGTTATCTATAAGAATAACATTATACATTGTTCTTAATTGAAAAAAAAAAACTGTATATCATATCACCATTCGTTAATAAAAACATTTACTAAATTAACAAATCTCAAAGGTCTACCCACATTAATTAATGTCATATAAAATTAACATATTCAATAACCATTCATTCCGTACAATTAAATGTCATATTAATCAAATGTCAAATTTCGAGCATCAGCCATCATGCAACTTTACAGTGTTGCCACTTCTAATCTGTAATAAAATAACAATAATATATACTCATTCGAACTAATTTATTTATATTGGTCATTTAAATACTCTGTTACGGAATAATAGCATTTATTAAGAAGAAAATCAAATAATTTCCGCTTAAATAATGCTAGGTATTCTGATTGTAATAAATATGTAGGTAAATGATTGCATATTCTTGGAGCCATTACAAATAGACTTTTATCAGATAGGGCAGATGTATGATCTGGTATATAAAGTTTATAATTGTGGCGTTGACTTTTAAACATATTAAATAATTGAAGGTTCTTTCTTGTAAACAGTACAATTTCAAACATGTATAAACATGGGAATGGTAAAATTTTCAGATTTTTGAAATATGGTCTACAAGAGTCTGTGGATGTAATACGACATACTGATCTTATACATCTTTTTTGAGCTTTAAATTATTTTTTCACGTTCAACGCAGTTTCCCCAAAATATTATACCGTACCGGAGGGTTGATGTTACGTAAGCATGATAAGATGTGAGCACGGCTTCAATGTTTACAATTTTCGACAACATAAACAAAGCATATGAATAACCATTCAGTTTTGCACAAACGGAGTCTGCGTGTGTTAACCATTTTAAATTAGAATCTATATTTAACCCTAAAAACTTTGTGACAGAAATGTCGTCAATATTCGAATTTAAATAATTTATTTTTGATGTCATATTAATATAACTATTTTGTTTAAATGTCATTATAAGGGAACTATAACAATTCTTATATATCCCCAAATTCTTATTTGGTGACACAGAAGAATAAATATTTCCTGATTGTATTCTATTTACAGTCAACTGCAAGTCATAAAGTTGTTAAAAGCAGAGCCCGGCAAAAAAGGCAAAACAAACCTAAGATTTCTTGTCGGCAGCAGAGTTACCAAAACTATGCAGACTATGATGGACATAGAAGGAGCACTTACTGCTCTATTGAAGTAAGTTTAATTTAGATCTTATTACGATTAGCTTAGGCTACTTTTTAGTTTCTAATGAGATGGGTTCCCGACCAGTCACACCTAATCTGTTCAGTTTCATCAAGTATTCTATTTGGGGGCGATATGTCCTGCACTGACGTCCCGCTTCGGGTGTATTGTGCATTGAATCATGATCATTCATCGAGTAACAGTGTAGTTGGGAAAATATTTAAACAAATCACACGCATACTCAATGAAAGTTTTTCCAAAAGGTGGTCCTAATGTGTCACACTGTTACTTAACTCAAAATTAAAGTTTTTTACATTCTCTAAAAGGCAATTGTAAACATCACGCTAAACATTTTTACTGGTGATTCACTGATGTCGGCGTAATTGTATTACGAAGGTGCTAAGTATTCCTTGCACCATCACAACTAATCACAAGGCTCAAGTGACTCGTAATAGTGAGGGTCCAGCAGCAATTTTTAAATACTGATAGGCTAGCCTTTGACCATTATCTCACCCACTGATATGGGGGATATGGCATGATATAGATGACACTTAAAATATAGATAGTTTACTTTTTGGATTAACACTTAGGATACTTTTCATCATCATCATTTTACATTGTTATCTACGCCAGCGAAACTGCAAGGCGCAGCTAGCTCTTGAGAATTTAAACTAACGCAGCTAAAAATGTTGCGTTTGTTATTTAATGTTAAATTAGTGACGAGATCTTGTATATGTCACCGGATAATTGTACGATGCGTTAGTTTATAAAAGATCTAGTGAGATTATAAACTGTCGATAGATTGTGAACGAACATTAAAATTTACAATCTAATGCTTACATTTTCGTCAGATTATAAACTGACCATGTCTAGCTGGCAGTTTATAATCTAACGATCTATAATAGCCCGCGAAATTGTGAACTGTCCTCTGATTGGTCGCCGTTATAGGTGAAACTAAGGGATTGAAAATAATGACCACCATAAAATGCTTTGATACCCTTAGTTCTTTTACCAAAAATTTTAATCGGACACCAAATGTAGTAAATGATCACTATATTTTAGCGAGGGGTTAAATATCATTTAGTCTAGGGCAAAGTCATATTTAGGTGCGACGACGAGCGAAGCGAGGAGGAGCGTTAGGCTACTTGTGACTACAACAACGCGCGAGCCGAGCGAGCGAAGCGAGCGCGCCGCGGCAGCGGCCGGCGATGCGCCACAAGAATTTAATTTCATGTACTACTTTTGGGTTAACAATGATTTATTTTGAGTAATTTTGCTTAAATAGGATAGCGAGATGTTAAAACTTTGGTTATAAGATTACATTAAAATGCGGGTTTAATTTTGGTAATAATTTACTATTTTTGTCTGTTATATGTTACTCTACTATATCTGGTGGTAAGTTAAACATAAGCCCAAAAATAATACATTAAAAACCTGTACCTACGTATTTTGCTTATGTCCACTGTAATACTTTCGTAGATCTATGGTAAATTGTTGTTGATCCACATAATTACAATTTGACGGCTTGACATGGTCAGTTTATAATCTAACGAAAATTTTAACGTTAGATTGTAAATTTTAGTTTCCATTCACAATCTATCGACAGTTTATAATCTAACTAGATTTATTATAAACTAACGGATAGTACAATAAAACGGTGACATATCTAACTCAACAAAGTGTGCATACAGTTCTATGATCAGGATATATGTAATACTATTATTATATTTGTTTAAAATAATAAGTATAATCCTCATCTTGGTTGCGAAATTCATCTTTTAACATAGTATAATATAATGCAGTGCTACTAATTTTTCATCTTACAGAAATGAGCCAAGCAAACATGAAGAACTTGTACAAAAACTGCAAAAGAATCTGAAAATCGCCAACAAGAACCTACAAAATGTTCTTTCAGAGCTAGCCCAGTATGAAATAGCCAGAATAAAGGACTCTAAGCCCAAATATGTGTTTATGTTTAAAAAGGAAGCCAATCCGGACTTCAACAGAGCGGTGATGAAGGGATTAGAAGGGGAAGGAATGTTCCTCGTGATGATATCTGAAGAGCCAGATAAGCCGAAGGAAGGACAGATAATGATACAAGGGCCAGAGGAGCATTGTAATGCTTTGGGAAAACAGTGAGTGTCATTCGGATTTTATATAATTTAATTTTTACTTAATTCGGAACTTATGAATACCATTCATAAAATAATTTTCATCCTTCTCTGAAAACTGATTGTTTATTATATGTTTTATACTACTTGACCTCTTCATCGTTGGAATATTGCTAACGACGTATCTCTTTTTTCACCTTCGGGTACAAATAATAGTCACTTCATGCCAGGTCTGAGCTGTAAGGTGGATGATTGATCTCTTTGAAACCACACTCCTGTATTGGCAGCGCTCACAGACCGCAGAACAGCAGAAGCGCTCGTAGCGTAGTTTACTTAGCTGTTCTTAACCGATCAGCAAAGTTAAGCAACGTCGCCCGCGGTCATAAGTTGGATGGGCGACCGCTAGTGACATTACTACTGAGCGCTTCCGTGCTTCGGAGGGCACGTTAAGCCGTCGGTCCCGGTTGTTATCTTAGGATGGCAGTCGTTACAGCATGGTGGTAGGGCATTTTGCGAATGCCCGCCTGGCTAGCTACCACCCTCAAGTAGAAAATCTGTCGCCAAGCACCTAACGGTGTGTTCCGGCAGCTGTCCTTGAGAGCCAGTACTTCTAGGTTAGCCTGTATAACATCTTCGACCACATCATCACTTACCATCAGGTGAGATAGTGGTCAAAAGCAAACCTATCAGGCACAAAAAAAAAAAAAAAGCATAACCGGCACGATGTTGTAAAGGAGCAAGATATGCGCGGTCAGTTTTCCTCATCCTTTTTCTTTAATAGCTTCCATTCCAATTAAGCATAGTTGCGTAAGCTGCTGTTGTACTGCTGTTATGCTTAACCCTTTTTTGGTATATTTAATAAGCAAAATCGCTTTTGAATCCCAAAAACGATAGTCATGAATTTTCCGACTAATTGTGTCACTTTTAACATCTTCGGAGGTGCTATACCATTTATGACCCACTGTATTGTCTCGTGTTTGCTCTCAGAATCATGGTGATTAACTCAGGCTTCGTGGCCGGGTAACAATGCGATGGAAAAATCTCTCAGATTTTCACCTAATAATATAACTCAAAATGCTCTTTAAAACAACCAATTCGCGCTTGTTTCTGCGGTGCGGCATTTCTATTTCTTGCGTTCCCATCTTGCACCGACTTTTGAGAGGTTCAAAGTCATGAATTAATGAATGTATCATACCCACGGATAGCTTGGTAAACTCTGCTAAGGAATAAATTTTTATTTGAGCATTTTCAAGTACAAGTTTTTCGACCTTTTAGACGTTTTCTGACACGGAGGCAGAAACAGGATTGCCTGATCGAAGGTCACCTTCAATGCTTTCTCTGCCCGTTTTAAATTCACTTAAACACTTTTGAAGGATAGACAGTGAAGCTGTCGAATCCTTGTAAATGGCCACCATGGATGTTCTTTTTGAGATTTTTCTTGTATCGTCAGGGATTTAATAACAGAGCGGTGCTCAATTTTGGCCTACATGTTCGCGTCAAAATTTTTATGAAACAGACCAAATTTTCTAACTGTCACCTTAATGTACACATCAATACTTACCAAATCAGGTAATTTTTATGGTTCCATATTAATGAGTAAAACTAAATGCAACTCTATTAATAAGATGTCTATCTCTCTCCGTCCGTTCCACAATGTCAAGGATCTGAGTTAAAAAAAATCGGACTGTTCTACTTTATGAATTTTAGACAATTTTTCATATGGTTTATCCCAAAATTATATTAGTTCGCAATCCGAAACTTCGATACAATAAGTACCACAATAGATCAAATTGGCAGAGCATGTCCAGGCCCGAGGGACGGTTGGGTCCGAGTTCGAATTCAGTTTGTGGTTCAAAAAGCTGTGATTAAAACCAACAAACTTTTTTTTCTTTTTTACAATGTAGTAGTACCTTAAAAGAGCGAGGCCCTACTCACCAATGTTTTAAAATCATAAACATTTTTTTTTCAGAATAACTGATTTGCTGAAATGCAAAGGCGCTTTCAAAAACGGCAAGTTTCAAGGAAAAGCAGGGGACTTGGGAGGCGTCAACAAATGCAAGAAATTGCTTGAAGAATACTTTAATAAACTATGACATACTTTGAAACACATGGATAAATGCCTTGAAGTATTAAATAATTAAATAATAACTGTGGTTTAATTAAATAACAATAAAAACAAGTCTCAGTAAATAGTAACTTGAGTCAAGACTTAACCTACTTTGTGGCTTTATATTTACTTTTCCCAGAATTACAGACTTCTCAAGGCAAATTGGACTGCAAAAGTTAGGGTATCATGAACCATGGTACAGGAACTTCTGTAGCCCAAATTTGCTTTTTTTCTACAATTCAGCTCATACAGATCTTTTGTATTCAGCAAATCACGTGTGAGATAAAACGTAGCAGTTAGAGATTGGTCTAAACTTAGTTTTCTGAATGATGAGTAGCCACACCATTCTAAGTAACAGTTAAAACAAAATAAGAAATTTACACCAACTTCTCATATTTTTTTACAAATCAACCTTATGCTGGCGATCTGCAAGTTTGTGGTTGTACAGAACATTTTTTTTTCTGAATATGTGGTAGTGATAAAAATGTATTTGGTACAAAAAGATACAATTATATCTGGTAGCAGCAATCCTAGGATTCATTATGGTAGAAATATTAACCAATCTTCAATTATATGAAATAAGGGATGTTTAATATATTTTTTTTACAAATTGAAATTTAACATCTGAATTCTTTTAGCGAACAGCAATATATATTTTGTTAACAAATTGTGTTTTACTTCTGTAGCTTCTCACTCTAATTAATAGTCATTTTTACAGATAAAAAAATTTTTTGCTTTTGAAAAATGCTATCTTCCAACTTAGCTAGTTTTGAACTAAAATGGTCTATTAGTTTTTAATTTTATGTCTGTTCTTGGACCCAGAGAAAACTATATTATAAATTAAAATCAAAACTTGTATGAAACATCTAATAGTCAGTTGGAACACATAATTTTTATAACCACACCCAATGCATAACTTTTCATAAATAAAAAGATTGTAGTGAAAAAGCTGCAGAGATGGTAAACACAAATCAAACAGATTCTTTTCAATACATACATTCACATTATTATATATAGAACGTTGTTTCATGCCATCACACAAGGCAGATTTTTCTATTTCTATATCATTTAAAAATGCCATACTTCAGCTTACATAGTATTTGAAAATATTCCAAATACTAATATATTAATTATACATACCCATAACAACTCATAACCATACAAATTATCCCATATACTCCTAATAACTTTGAATATCTATTGTCAGTTGGAGTTGGAAGCATTGATGCTCGCCACCAATTTTTCTATGCCGTGGTTGCTCCAGTCTTGTGTCTGATCATCTAGCCAGTTGTCGAAGTCAACCAGGTCTTTTTGCACAACTCCCTGGAGCAGGTGGGATACTGTTTCCAGGGTGTAAGGGATCTCTGTAAATGATGTAAAGTGCAATTAGAAGCAAGTAATTTGGTATACCGCTCGTGGGGTGCCGAGTTAGAAATGCAAAAATCACAATATAAAACGATTTTTAACGCCTGATGCAAAATCTTGTTCATTCGAAACCAATAAAATTTTCATAAAACGGAACTGTAAGTGCGGACGCGCTGAGAGAATGCGTTGGACAGTTCATGATCGTATTGTAGAAATGGCTTTTAAATGGAGTAAAATATACAATATACCCTATTTTTAGGTACTTAAATGCGTGACTAATACAATAAATATTATGAAGTCAAGACATTTTTTTTATAATGTTTTTGTAACGGAACAAGCCCGAGTCCCACCTGATGTTAAGTGGACTAACCTCTGCCTACAACAGATGCATTTCATCACAAGTCACAAATTGCACTGCGCCCGTCACTTTGAGACATAGTTGTTAAGTCTCATGTGCCTGTAATTTCACTGGCTCTCAAGGACGGCTGCCGGAACACACCGTTAGATGCTTGGCGACAGATTTTCTACTTGAGGGTGGTCCCTAGCCAGACAGGCATTCGCAAAATGCCCTTCCACCATGCGTTGAAGCTCAAGCCCGCAGAGGGATTCAAACCATAGACCGGCTGATAGCCAAGCATTTTACCCTTCGACGTCTCTTACAACACTCACAGGAAGGTATGGTTGGGATGCAACTCTAGCCCCAATGGGAGAAATAATGTGGAGTTTACCCGGAACCCTAATGGGAGAAATAATGAAGAGTTTAATACCCCCTCAATATCATAATGAGAAGGGAGTATGTTTAGAGTGAATTTAATATGCACTTTTCATGATTGAGGTGCATATAGTCTTGTGTACATCAATCCATCAGTGAAGTCTTGGAACAAAAGCATCTTGCACACTACAATAATTTCAAATACAGAAAATAGTAAAGGTACTGAATATCTCTAAATAATGTGTCGAGTCATTAATGAAGATGTTGAATAGAATAGGACATAAATGAGAGCCCTGGGGAATTCCCAGGGCTTATGTTGATGCGTTCAGATTTGTGTCCACAAATTACTACAAAAAACATGCATTGTTTAAGATCGAAAACAATCTAGCATAGAACCTGCAAATCTATTGTACAATATTTTACAGAAGGACCTTGTGAGGAACTTTATTGAAGGCTTCATTAAAATCTGTATAGATAGCATCATATTGTACATGAGCACCTATCGCTTCTGTCATGGTTCCTACCAATCGTTTTTTTTTTTTATTTAATTTAGGGATTTTTGTCTCTTGACATGTTGGTCCCATCATGAATAAAGTTTAATTTGTGCTAGCAAATCTACATCTTACAAATCCAAGATGATGGTCTGAAAAACATTTTTATTTGCTTGAACAAATAAGTAAATATTAATATGTCAGCAGTAAACTTAAATTTAATAAGAGTCAACGAGATTAAATGGCTGTATAACAATGAAGGGCACCGTGCCCGGCCACTTTTCCCCACTGGGGGTCAACAGGATACTATCTATCTATGTAGGTACTCATTGTCAAACTAAATTAGGACAATGATAATAGAAACTATTCATCTGTGTAGCGGTTCTGTGTACTTAGCAGTAATTCAATATGTACACTCATTTCAATAGTCTGGTTTTTGACAGGTTTAATTGAAAATATGTATGTGTTTGCAAATACAAATAAAGAAATATGATAGTAGATGCAGACTAGGCCTCTGATGGCTCATCATGAGAATAGTACTTACGGAAGATTACGTCATGTGTTTCCCTTGGCCTCCACTTGCCATCACTGTACTTGTGCAGTTTCAGTGCAGGAGAGTCAAGGTGCTGCACCATTTTTTTGTTATCTACCTGTAATAGTACAAGAATTCTTGTAATAAAACTGTATGACCTATTCTAAAATACTGTAAAAAATAATTATAGATGGTAACATATATATTAGGTCCTTACATATGAAATTGGCGTTTTTCGTACTGGCCACTTTAATCACGAATTTCTCCTCTTTGGTAAGGAATTCCAAATTCAAATTTGTACAGCTATAGACTCATGTATTTGTGCTTCGATGATCGTCATTCATTTGTTTTTTTTCTTCTGTTTTTTTCTGTTTGCGTCACTCATTTTACAAAATGGAAAACCTTAAATATCGCATTATTTACGAGTACGAGTTCCGCCGTGGCACTAGTGCTGCGGAAACAACTCGAAGGGTGAATGATGTGTATGGCGGTCGTGTTGCAAAAGAAAACACAGTTCGTTTTTGGTTCCAACGTTTTCGTTCTGGAAATTTCGACCTGCAGAACAAGCCCCGTGGACGGCCTGAGACTCAAGTTGATAATGAAGAGTTGAAGGCTATTGTGGAAGCGGATCCATCGCAAACCACGTCCGAGTTAGCTGCAGGCTGCGATGTTAGTGATAAAACTGTTTTAATTTACTTGAAGCAAATTGGGAAGATTAAAAAGCTTGAAAGGTGGGTACCTCACGAATTGACTGAAACAAACCGGCAAACGCGCGTCGACTGCTGCGTTACATTACTAAACCGGCACAATAATGAAGGTATTTTAAACCGAATCATTACCTGTGATGAAAAATGGGTTCTTTACGATAATCGGAAGCGCTCAGCGCAATGGTTAGATCCTGGCCAGCCAGCCAAATCCTGCCCCAAGCGAAAATTAACCCCAAAAAAGTTACTTGTAAGCGTTTGGTGGACTAGTGCCGGTATTGTTCATTACAGTTTTTTAAAATCTGGCCAGACTATTACGGCTGATGTCTATTGTCAGGAATTGCAAACCATGATGGAAAAGCTAGCGGCTAAACAACCTAGGCTGGTCAATCGCTCCACGCCACTGCTGCTTCACGACAACGCTAGACCACACACTGCGCTACAGACGGCTACTAAATTAGAAGAGCTTCAATTGGAAAGTCTAAGACATCCTCCGTACTCCCCGGACCTTGCTCCAACAGATTACCATTTTTTTTGAAATTTGGATAACTTCTTGCAAGGAAAAAAATTCAACTCCGATGGGGCAGTCCAAATCGCCTTCAAAGATTTTATTGATTCCCGTCCGACTGGGTTTTTTAGTAAAGGGATCAATGAACTACCTATGAGATGGCAAAAGTGCATAGAAAATAATGGTTCATACTTTGATTAATTAAATATATTATATTAAAAAATATTCGACTTTTTGTTCCTCCCATACAAAACGCCAATTTCATATGTAAGGACCTAATATATATACTTTTTCGTTAAAATGAGAACTGGCTCAAGGATAGCCAGAACAAACATAGTAAAAGACAATGCCTACTTCGAGTCAAGAGCGCCGGCCGCGGCAACAATGGATCGCGGCGCGCTCTCTTTGAAAAGAGTTTTGAATATTAACATCGAGCAAACTAATAAAAAATATGAAATAATAAATTACAGGCACAAGAGGCTTTTAACATCAGGTGGTCCTCGAGCTTATTCCGTCAAATTCACATTATGAAACACAATATTTTTTTATGTAAATAAAAAATTTCATCTCTAAATGTTTGTTAGGACCAGCAGAAGTCAAATGTGAATTTAGCTTTATGGTACTGCCATTGTATTTTAAAATATTAAATACTTTCTTAACTTACTTTTTAAACTAGAGAATATTAAGTATTTTATTTCAGTTTATCAATATAACACATTACTTTATCAAAAAAAAATTAAGCCACATTTTGATCAGTTGTACTAAAATTTTGAATCTCTAATATTATATAGAGGAAAGAAATGTATTATTGAATGCAAAAAATTAATTAAAAAAACTATTGGACCAATTTGGAATACATTTGGTATGGAAACCTGGTTTGAGACCTGGAAAAGGACATAGGATAGTTCTTATCCCACTACGCAAAGAGGTTATTGGTTTTGCGCGATTATCGATATAAGCGGGAGGAGCCGCGGCCGGAAAGCTAGTTTATAATTCAAAATTATGTCTATCAGTAATAAATGTAATTAAATAAAGGAGTTTAAGAAAAACGATAAATCTGGCATATTACATGTATGAATATGATAGTTGGACGACTTAGCAACATAAGCAAAAAATGTTAGATAGGTGTTTTGAATCATCCACATTTACCTTCGGAACTTAAGACTTGAGTGGTCTTTTCATACAAAAGTGGTTTTGTAAATTTTTGAAGACTGAGTGTACAATGAATTATATAAAATACAACTCCATGATATGTGCACATCTTTGAGTTTATTAGTAGGCTCAAGAACATGCTACAATGCAGGCAGTGGGTAAAAAGCCTGGTTCAAAGTAACTGTTACAAAAAGAAGTTTTAAATTTGTGTATTTGATCTATGGCTCCATACTTCATATTGTATAAACAGTTCATATAAAGAACTAAATAAAAATCTATAGTAGTGGACTGCTATAGATTTTCACCTCATTCTCTATTAGGCATATTAGTGTTGTTAAGAATATTACCACAACAAATACAGCTGAAGGGAAGAACTCTGCAATTTTCTCAGCAATCTTTTGTCCTGGGCACTTGTCCACAGTGTTGTCTCTGAAGTTCTCGCAAGCAGCATAGTAGCCAGCTATTACCCTATTTTCAGACTGGGCCATGCTCTCTATCTGAAATTCCATTAATTACATACATCTGTAATACTATTATTAATTCATATTTAAATTTACAATTTATGCAAAACACCTTGTTATAACAACTGCCATCCCAAGGCAACAACTGTGGCAAACTACCTAACATGCCATGATGTTTTTAATTATAAACTAGCAGCCACCCATCTAAGTCATAATCACCGCAAATGTTACTTTATTATTATTATTTATTATCAGGCAGACAGTTGTAACAACTGATAGTTGCCTGTATCCTGCTACTCTCTACTAGTTTTTTTAACATTAAGATATTTGTCGAGTTGATTCTTGAACTGATTTACAGTTTGGGCTGAAACTACGTCTTCCGGTAGTTTATTCCATGCATTGACTACTCGGTTGCTGAAAAAATGTTTGTGAGCATTGTTATTTGAAGAGCTGGCACATAACTTAAGGTGGTGGCCTCTTAGATGTACATTATCATTGCGTATAAACATTTTTTCGAAATCTTGAAGGTCATAATGTCTATGTAAGATCTTATATGTCTCAATTAGATCTCCACGATCCCTGCGATCTTTTAAACTTGTGAGTTTCAATACTTTTAAGCGTTTAACCTAGGTTAAGTTCTAATGATTAGGTAAGCTCAGCCATGAGCGCTTCAAAATTGTTGTTAGATTTTAAACAGCTATTTTTTAATTACTCAATATGCTTTCAGCACTATTGCATGCAAAGACAACATAACATATGATTTCCTATTAAAATCTTGGACAGCCATAACTTCTACTATTGAACTAAGGCTTCCCCAGGAAATATACCATAATCGCCTAGGCTTATGCCTAAGGGACTGCAGTGACTTATCACAGCAAATGCTACTTTAACTTAGATTCAGTTCTAATGACTAACTAAGCGGAGCCTTGAGTGCTTCAAAATTGTTGTTAGATTTGAAACAGGTATATATTACTCAATATTCAAGCACTATCTTATGCAAAGACAACATGACATATGATTTCCTATTAAAATCTTGAACAGCCATAACTTCTACTATTGAACTAATGCCTCCCCAGGGAATATGCCATAATCGCCCTGGCTTAGGCCTTAGGGATTGCAGTGTAATATACCAGTTGTTAAGAGGTTGTGGACAAATCCCAAAGGAAGATATGGGGTGTGCAACTATAGCCCTGCACGCTACAGATACCATACTATAAATTCCTTAATATAATGATAAATAGTAAAAAAATAGTCAGTAAACACATAGTTAGTGGTACTCCTAAGAGTAGGTATACTATTTTTTACTGTCTACCTGTGTTAAAGCAATCTCAGCCATAGGAGACACGTAGTGGCTATGATGGAACAAGGGCATTGAATCAACGATGTACAAGTCTTGGTTCTTAGCGCCATCCTTGATTTTTGTGGCATCAGCTAATAGCACCCCGTTTACAGCGCAGTGTGGGTATTTAGCCGCATGCAAGATAATCTTGGCGTATGCCGCTGTATCGAAATGTATATCACCCATTTTTTATAAATTTAAGACCTAGATATTCAATTAAACTCTATTTAGAATTATTGGTATAATTAAAATCCAATCCAATACCGATTCATAGAGAAAAGTAAGTACCGATTTCTGACAGTGAAATATTCGTAGAGGGAAGATACTAAAGTCTATGGAAATATTACTTTTAGGCTTAAATATCACTTGCTCAGTCTTCCGCATAGAGAAAAGTAATATAGGGTATGTTCCATTAGTCGCTAAGAACGTTATTTTCTATAATTTTGATCACATCTGCGTCTATGGTTGTGATCACGTGATCTTTTGTAACTGTCATCCCCTGTTCCATTTAGGATAAGAACGCTAAGAATGCCACTAAAATTTGCCAGTTCCTTTCTCTCTCTACGGTTCCGGTATATTCCGGGTATGTTCCATTTATCGCTAAGAACGTTAATTTCGATAATTTTGATCACATTTGCGTCTGTGGTTGTGATCACTGTGATCGTTTGTAACTGTCATCCCCTGTTCCATTTAGGATAAGAACGCTAAGAATGCCACTAAAATTTGCCACTTCTGTCACTTTTGACATTAGATGTAGGGAATTCAAACTGTTCCAGTAGCCTCATAGCGTTTATGGCGAAGATAACGCCAAGACCCATGTGGAACGACTTTTTGGGAGTGTGATCGTTTTTAGCGTTTTTAGCGAATCTAACTTCAAATGGTATGCACCCTCCCTTATATTACTTTTCTCTATGGGTATATTCCTTTACTCTATGGCAGGGCTGGATTCAGTCAGACCCTCAAAAAAATATACTACATGGAAAATAAAATTGTACTATTCGTCAAAATTATACCACGTTTGAGTTTACATGTTTTTTTTAGGGTTCCGTAGTCCTGACAAGGACTATAGTTTCGTCATGACCGTCTGTCTTTCCGTCTGTCCGAGGTTTTGCTAAGAGACCGTTTGCACCGGAAAGCTGCAATTTTGTAAGGGTATGTAAACTTACCACGCCGTAAAGAGGTAAAATAACATTTTGAAAAAAAAATTTTTTTAGGGATCTCCCTTACATGTGGTGTGGGTATGAAATTTTTTTCGTCGTCTATCCCATCGTGTGGTGTATCATTGAATAGGTCTTTTAAAATGATTTCGGAGTTGCTATGACAATTTTTCGATTTATTGCTCCATTTACGAAATATTCCACCTTAAAGAGCAAATTTTGTTCCAGTAGCCCCCCCCCCCCCCTAAAACCTAAACTGCTGGCTTGAAAAATCTGAAAAAAATCGTGATGTCCATGAACTTTCAAGGAAAATTATACTTTATACTTTAGCAGTAATAGTCGTTGAACTTGGGTGTTAGATAATTTTGCACCAAATACAAAATTCTTAGAATAAATCCATTAAAGTTACTAGGATGAAGTAGTGGAAGGACTTAAGAATCGGTATACATACTTATGTACTATTGGAAGGGGAGAGGGGGGGTGTAGGATCCTCCCAGAGGAAGAATGGGGTATATGGAAACTAAGTTTTTTTTATAGAATAATAAATTAAAAGAATTCAAAATAAATTCTAACGCAATATGTATTACAAAGATTTTCATATAATTAAACCAGATAGTATAGAAGAGCTGCTAAGCAAATATTATTGGAATTCAACTCCAGGAGACAACAATTATATGTTATGCTTCTGTATGACCTATTTCATAATAAATATGACTGTATAGAGTTGATCGATGTGCTTCTGTATAAGGTACTTTTTAGACCTCATCCTTGTCGTACACAAGAAGTGTTTGCTGTTCCCGCCTGTCGTACCAAGACTGGCCATGGAATTAATAATAATTGATTTAAAAAATATTTATTATTTGTAGTAATTCACTGTGTCGTATGATAGACTCCTATAAATAGTTTCAATTGTATAGACATTTCACGAGCAGGTGTTTGAGGAGGTCTATGTGAATCGCTGCTTTTTTGAAGCGCTCGTAGCGAAGTTTACTTAGCTGTTCTTAACCGATCAGCAAAGTTAAGCAACGTCGCCCGCGGTCATGAGTTGGATGGGTGACCGCTAGTGACATTACTACTGAGCGTTTCCGTGCTTCGGAGGGCACGTTAAGCCGTCGGTCCCGGTTGTTATCTTAGGATGGCAGTCGTTATAGCATGGTGGTAGGGCATTTTGCGAATGCCCGCCTGGCTAGCTACCACCCTCAAGTAGAAAATCTGTCGCCAAGCACCTAACGGTGTGTTCCGGCAGCTATCCTTGAGAGCCAGTACTTCTAGGTTAGCCTGAACAACATCTTCGACCACATCATCACTTACCATCAGGTGAGATAGTGGTCAAAGGCTAACCTATCATGCCTAAAAGAAGAAAAAAAATGTAGCCTCAATGATCACACGTGATAATCCTCCTTGTTGGACCTTGTAAATCAATTCAACCCTACCATGCTCATTTAAATACTAAGACTGGAAGCCATATACTATGTATTACTGCTAACCTATATATATATACATCTATATAGTGTGATAACCCTTTTATAAGCTTACTTGCATTTATCGGTGTATACTTGTTATTTTTCTTTTTATATATATATCAACTATTTAAATGGAAAAACTATTTTAAAAAATAACTTTAGTACTTTTTACCTATGTCTTACTCACAAAAAAATGTTTACTAAATTTGTTGATTGATAATATATATATACGAATATATATATATATGAGTATATATATTCTTAGAAACTAGATCAGAAGTTATTATTTTTAAAAAGAAGATGTACACAAGTATCTACAATTTTTTTAATTAACACAAAGACAAATATACCCGATCAAGAACTATGCCTTTAAAATTAATTATTTTGAACACTTAAAATAGCCTAGACGAGACTGACAAAAACAATCTGGCAGTACGATAATTATACAACTTAACAGCGATGTTACCGAACCGACGGACGAAGCAATAAGAGCCCGTTCCGGCACCCGACACCGGGTTATATAGGTTTCTCCACTAACAGTGTTGCCGCTAACATTTTCCATCTCCACTAACAGTGTTGCCGCTAACATTTTCCATCTCCACTGACAGTGTTGCCGCTAACACGGCCTTTCCTGACAGGAGACCGTCCCCGGGCTCCATGTTATCTTCAACGCCGTCAACAATCCAGATTGGAAACACGATTGGTACAGAGGGTAAGCAATCCTCTTCGTTCGCAGCAAAGGTGTTTGATTCCGCGTGCTTCTGTACTTCAGAGGGCTGTGGCTCGATGTCGTCCATGAGTTGGTTCGCTTCAGGAGTCTGGTCGACATCAGGAGCTGACTCATCCCTTTCGTCATCTGCGTCTATCGACAAAAGAGAAGAAAACGAGAGAATCCACTTCACGAGTTCGTTTAGTAATCTAAATCTAAATCACTATTAGATAAGAACCCATTATTATTGCCTATGAACAATTAGGTTAAAACATCCAAATACATGAACCAACCACTCGGGGCGGGACTTGTCGGAAGATCGCCCCCACGACTCGTCAGAGACCTACGAGTACTTACGTGAGGCATGGCTTTGCGTGTGTGTATTGGTTCACATATAAGCATGCATTAAACCAGTACAGACAATGCTTGCCGGCAGATACGTCCAACGCTACACGAATCGCCACCCACGTGACTTTTCGGTAGCCCTGCTCCAGGACAACTTGACAGATCAAGTTTCCGAGCACACCAGGATAGCGTGTCCGATGCGCTCCAAGACAAACGCTCATCCGGCCCAAAACAAAACGACAATGCCTGCCGACAAACATGTCCCGCGGTACACGAATCTTCACCCAAATGACCTTTTGGCACCCCTGCTCTAGGACAGCTTGACGCATCAAGTGTCTGGGCACACTAGGATAGCGTGTCCGATGCGCTCCAAAACAAACGCTCATCCTAGTTCAACTCAACCTTTTCATACCCCACAATTAGCCCCACGACTAAAAGGGATTCTTAACACAACATGTTACAGCAATAAAAACTTTATTTGTGAAAATAGATATGAAATAGGTCAGGACTTGAACAGAAAATTATCGAAACAGAATATTCTCACGCATGATAAAATTAAAAACTCACAGAGAAAGCTGAGCACACCTCAGGAGTCCATTCTCCTCACCATGGAAGCATGTATTCCGCGGCCGCCTGGGACGATTCTCCAGACGAGCCAGCCAAGAGCCTTAGCCCGTAGCGACCCTGTAGTAGTACCGTCGCAACGCGATAAGGTTCACGCACATATGAGTCCAGCCTCATGGTCGACTGCGCCTGCCTGCGAACAAAAGCTAAGGAATCTAACTTAAATGTACGAGATGCTTTACGCCTCTCATGAACATAGGTATACTGCCATTGCCAAGAAAGTGCTCGGATGCTTTCTGACGGCTCATCTCACGAAACGCTTCCCGTTTGAAACTTGAACCTTCAGTTGCTACGTCGCGTATCAAGCTGCGGATAAGAGGTGTGGCAGCTTCGACATCAATTAGCACGTTCAATGCCAAATGCTGGGTCGTCCTGTGCCTCGTGATGTTCAGGATTAACTGCAACTTCCACATTATTGCCGGCCATCTTTGCTGCCGATGATTGCACTCGATGTCGAGCACGGTACAGCAATAGCGCTCAACCTGCCCGTTGGATTGATGCATCTCTGGCGTTACAAATACAAATATAAAACCCTTTTTAGTAAGTGTCGCAATCCAAGAACCTTTTTGAGCACAACCAGCTATATACCGCCTAAAATAGCTAGCTAAGCCCATAAACTGTCGTACTTGCTTAACGTTCTTAGATTCGGGAGTTTTAATCAGAGCCCGAACTTTCTCATGACTCGGCCTAACCTGACCTTTACTAGTCGTTCAGCCCAAGTACTCAATACTGGAAAAACGAGCACTTCTTTAAGTTGATGGAGAAACCAGCCGTTGTCAACGCATCAAGCACCTTATGCTGTAGGTCCAGACCCTGGTTGATGCTATTATTCATGATCAAAATATCGTGACTGTAGACGAGGATGTCTACAAAACTTATGAACTCACGGAGGGTCTGTATGATTATGCGTTGATGAGTTACTGGAGCATCTGCCAAACCATAACTCATCAGAAACCACAAACAATTCTACTTTGAGGGTAATCAAGCCATCAAACTCGATAGATAACGTGACATAAAAGGTGCTTTCAATTTGCTGACTACCTAACCCTTTAAGTATCCGTCATATTACTTATTTATTTCCGGTATATTATTTTTCTCCATGGTATCAGAAATACAGACGTACGCGAGCATTTGAAATGCTTTATCAATGATGAGGATATTAATGAGATAGCTGAACGATAGTATCAAGACGTCAACCGGTACGTCCTGTATAACCGCCACTACGATGTCCCTGTTAGAACAAACGCGTTGCAAAAATTAACATTGACCTTGAACCTGCTGCACGCTGTGTAGCGAAACAAGTCTCAACCTTGTGCCCGAGTTACACGAAGCCTGTCTATGTCCTTACTGACCACAAGACTAGCACCTAATATCAATAATGCAACATTTACGCGACTCCTCTGTACCTCGTGTACCCGTCGTTATGTTTCGAGAATCAGAACGTGAGAGAGCAGTCTTCGATACACAGCTTGAACTCGGTTTAACATAGATCGAGAAAAAATCTAATAGACCGTTTGATAACAATTGAGCTTTAGTTGCTGAAACTCTAATATTGGGATTGGTGATGCCGCGAATTATTATTGCCGAGATAAGCCCATGGCTCAATTCCCGCACTATGTGTAAACGAAGCAAAGAGTGACGCACGTATTCCGCGTAAGTTGGATAATTATCGGAGTTCTTCATCATGACATCAAATAGTATACCCGCGAAGTCTGGTACCTTCGGACATAAAGGTCAAAATTTTCACTTAAGGCTGGTCCAGCTACGATCACTGAAAACCCTATCGTCAAGCCACGACATCGCGCCCCCTTCGCGTTTCAACAGTTTCCTATACGCGACTAACATTCGAAGTCACTCCAACCATTTAACACCTTCGCGCGAAATTGAAACGTATTCACCCCGCAATGAGAAGAGACACAATTATAATCGACAGGACGGGCGTATCGTGATAAAATAACACAATTTATAAAATAACAATAACACAAAGAAAAATATTATTGCGGGTAGACAGAAAAATAAAATATTTAGGCTAAAACAAGTGGGCAGAAAAGTAAGTAAGAATCCCACTTCTGATCTTAGAAACTAGATCAGAAGTTATTATTTTTAAAAAGAAGATGTACACAAGTATCTACAATTTTTTTAATTAACACAAAGACAAATATACCCGATCAAGAACTATGCCTTTAAAATTAATTATTTTGAACACTTAAAATAGCCTAGACGAGACTGACAAAAACAATCTGGCAGTACGATAATTATACAACTTAACAGCGATGTTACCGAACCGACGGACGAAGCAATAAGAGCCCGTTCCGGCACCCGACACCGGGTTATATAGGTTTCTCCACTAACAGTGTTGCCGCTAACATTTTCCATCTCCACTGACAGTGTTGCCGCTAACAATATATATATTTATATATATATATTATGTTTCACAAAGCTGCCGCTAGATGGCAATGTACCAATGGATTCTGAATCGTGCTATCGTTGCGTTTTCATTCGAGTCACAAAGGAATTTTAGAATTACAATTGAAATAATAACTTGGCAGCAATCGCACTCTAATATTTAGATTTGCCAGGAACAATGTGGAAGAGATAAAATAGAACAACAAAATCGTTCTATATTATGATAACGGGCTACTACGGAACCCTAAATTGCGCGTGGCCCGACATGCGCTTGACCGTTTTTTTAATAACTACCTTTATATTTTAGGTGTTTTTTTTATTTTGAAATTAAATGAAAATGCATTCTTTAATCGTAATTAATATTTTGTTTTATTGATTTACGATAAAAATATATGCATGAAATCCAAGCATATTAATCAAGTTAAGATTTCGATCTCGGCTAATTCGTCAATCAGAACTGGGTCCTTAGAATAGACATTAAACATTAAATGTTGTCCACGGCATAAATACTATGCAGTTATAAGATTTACTTTCTCTTACAGTACCCATCGCAAAGATCAAAAGCGAGTGAATGCAACTCGCTACGAGTTACAAGTTTATTACTTAGTTAAGTTTTTGCCAAGTTAAATTTGCTGAACACTATTTCACAATCAACATTTGCGTAAGGTAAAACCAGGCTATCAAATTTGTGAATATTTGAAAAGAATCTTTTTAGATATCACACTAAGCGCTTCGTTTCGGCCTTCCCGATATAATAGGGTAATACTTTTTAAAATCTAGTAATCCCTATTACTTTTTAATATCTGTTAAAAAGTAATAGGGCTTACCAATAATACAAGTCAGTCGACCTGAATATAGAATTATGGTATTTTCGCGTAGTATAGTTACATTCCTATACTACATACCATGAAATATTGGTATAAATAGTATAATTATACTAAGAAATCCAACACTGCTTTATGGTGATGAAGGTTGGATACAGGGGGGCAATTCTCAAAATTGGGATAAATTTATCGATTCTCGACATTTATCCCGTGTCACCTATAGACTATTAATATCCTAAAAATATCGACTTTTCACATAAATGCTATTCTCGCGAGTGGTAAATATAAAACTATGTCCACAGATGAACTTGTGTTCATGTGTATAGAAACTATAATGATAATCCCGATATCGCAATGTTGCGTGTCAATCGCTAGGGCTTGATATTTATCGATAGTGATAATTCGAGAATAACACAAAACTACACGACTCGATATTCGCCATGTTTTCTCGATATTTATCTACTATGATATTCATATCACTGCACGAGAATCGCCGTCCAGATCTTCAAAAAATTTATGTACATGGAAAATACAATCATTCTATTTGTCCAAAATTATACTACGTTTGACGTTTATAGTTATTTTTCATATAAAAAAATATTTTTCGTATAATTTTTTGGTAATTTTTTTTATATATTGTACAAGATCGCGTGAAATGTTAGATTCATTCAAGAGTTTTTACAATATCTAATACATTTCTTATTGAATATACCATTACGATAATATATGCCATTTATCATGAGTAAACGTAATTTTTAATATTTTTTACGGTATTGGTATCCAATAACTGTTCAAGATAATACGAGCAATACTATTTAAAACTTGCGAATACCATAATCATGTAGAACAGGTTCGAAACCTCGATAAAAGCGTGAAAAATCTGTAATTTCATTTGATATCCCGCCACAGATGTGAGTTGCAGAATAAAAATGCATTCGTCAGTAATAACTTTATAAGCAGTAAAGGCAAAAATATGTACATAAACCTATAGACATATCAATCTAGTTCAGGCAAGTGGACGTCGATCTCGGCTAACTCGCCAATCGGAACTTCATCCTTAGCACCGGCACGACGTAACATGTTGTCAGACGGTATAAATTCTATGCATTTATTGGATTTACTTTCTTTTACTGCATCGCAAGCTAGTAACAGTGAGTCAAATAGATTGTCTCTGTTTCAGCAGAAGCTCCCCACAGCAATACACCATACGAGATAATACTGTGTAAGTACGCGGAATAAACTATACTCTGGTTTTTAATTCGAGATCAAAAATTTAAACAAAGGGGTTAACCGGTTTTTATTCCTTAGTAATTATACTAATTTTGGAAGTGGATGGAGCATTTAATGTAAAAAATAAATTTAATGCTATAATTTATTACATTAGTATGAAACAATAAAACACTTTTTGATGAGCGTACATACTTACGCATATATTCAAACCTGAAAAAAATAGTGTAAGATTTTTTACTTTTAATAGCCACACTTGCGGGAACGACAACATTTTCCAGGTAGCGCCACTTTTGCTTATTCGTTCGTACTCGTATTTGTTGTGTTCCACGCCGATTGTTTTTCTTGTTGTTGAATTCCATGTTATTATTTTTGTTGTTTATAGTTGTTGTCAGAGAGTTAAGAAAATAATATTTTAGTATCCATAAACAAAAACTTGTCTAGTTTTTGTTTATGGTTACTACAATATTATTTTCTAGCTAGATAAGTTAGTAGGCTAGACAAGTTTTTGTTTATGGTTACTAAAATATTATTTTCTTAATATGGAGGCGGGAGCCTCTGAAACACAGCCTGGACCGGGCCCTTCAATAACGAAAAACGTATTTTCTCCCGTTAAGAAACGTCCTTGCAAGTCTTTGAGTGCTTCTGAAAAACTGATGGTTATGAACGCGTACAAGCACAAGCTTTTGTTGTGGCCGATGGACGAGCATTGGTCAGTAATGGAGTGTGCTAAGAAAACCGCTGACATGTTGGAGATATCGTCAGTTTCAGTCAGAAGGATTGTCAATTGTCAGAATATACTTGACATAGCTGAAATATTTGTGAATGACCAAATTTATTTCTTACATTTATGTTTTGTTGATATGATAATCGTATATTTTGGATTTTTGCATTTTAAAACCCCCAATTTGTAAAAACAAATCGAGGTAAATATGTACAGTCGTCTGCAATAATAAGTATACACTTCGTTATTTTCATAATAATGTGATGTCGCTAAATTCCCAGTGACGTAAATATACACTTATGTGATACAGTTTTAATTATTCATTAATTTTAAGATACTTCTGTGTAAATAGAGAGACACATAAGTATTTGCCACAATTTTGAAAATCACAATTTGTATACTTATTATTGCAGGCGACTGTACTACCTCAACTTTTTTAATTATTTTTGTTATTAACTTCACAGATCTTGTATACCAGTATTCATATCTTGAATTTAGCATGGTAAGCATAGGTACTCTTATCTACTGAGGTTTGAGTTTCCACTCTCAAGTATACTGTAGCTTCTTCCCTTGCAAAAGGGCAGACTTGGCATGCGCATGCTGAAGCTACAGAATGTAAGAATTTGTCTGCTGAAAAATAAATGTATTAATTATTTTTTGTGTTTCCATTAATTTTTATCATGTTTTATAAAGTTGGCATTCGAGCTTATATAGCTTTAAATTATTCTTATTCACAATTTATTCGGACATTATACCAACAACACTTGTATAAGTTATAAAATAACATTTTACTACAGCACCAATAAAACGATGACTTTAAAATTAGATTGTTTAATAAAAATTATTAAAATTTACTTGAAAATTAGTGTATTAATTTTTGGAAGTTTATAATTATGTACGCAGGTGTTTAAATATGCGACTGTAGAATTTGTTATTTTTTTAAGACGTAGAGAAAATATATATATTAGGTATCATCATATCAACCGAAATGTCCACCTTTGAACAAGGTTCCATTGGGCTGATTTGCCAAAATCCCCATAGTTGGCGGGCGTCTTGAAGATTCATTAGAAGGGGCTGCTTCCTACCTTCCGGTATTTTTGTGGCCCAGCAACCCATAGGATGCCGGGTCACAATGTCACCCCTATTTCTTCCCGTAGGTGTTGTAAGAGGAGACTAAGGTGATTATAAAATATATTATAGGTATGGAATTATTTCAATGTAATAAAAATGTGTGAAACTTAACGCAAAAATAAGAAATTTAAAAAAAAAAAAACTTTTAAATACCCCTGACCTATCAGTTTGACACTGACATATATTGACATTTCTTTGTTTACATTTTTGATCTCGAATTAAAAACCAGATTAAAAGCGAGCAGTAGCTACGTCTACGAGTATTAACTGTCTTATATTACGAACTGCAGATGCAGCAGAACTATAGTCTTCCGGATAGATTATGTATATGTGGATCGCACTGTAAAGTTGAATCCATTTTGATTCCCAGGAAGACTGTCGCATTGTCAATAGAGAGTTTATCTGGGCATGCTTAATGTTTGGTTCAACATAAGAACATTTGGTAAAGAAAACCTCAAATATTTGGTCATTTTTGAATAAAACAGAAGATTATTAGCGGCGAACCATTTACAGATCATAGATAACACATTATTTTCATGAATTAGTTCACTGTATTTCCTATCTACTTTTAAAATAAGAGAGGTATCATCTGCGAATAAAACAATATCGCAGAAATCATTTCACTCCAAGTGCGCTGTAACCAAGGCTAGGAACGTGCCCCTATTGTTTCTTTTTTTTTTCTTTGCTGCCTATGTCGGGATATGGTCTCGCACGTCTTGTGCATTTGCCAGTGTCATGTCATATTGTTTTAATCCTCGTTAGTGTTTTTTAGAGACGACTTTGGTTTTTGCATGGAATTAATAAGTGTACTAGTTGTACGTAGTACTTATTACTTCCATGTTGAGGTGTAACTTCATATTTCTTCTGAAGGTAATATTTCCACAGATTACTAAGACTGTGGGCCAAATAGCCCTTCTTTGAAAGCCATAGATCAAATAGAATATATACAAGTAATAGTTCAATAAATAAAAACAAAATTTAGTTCTGCACATTGGGATAAGGTTTTAAAGTTCTTTTAAGTTCATTTGTAAATATCATGGAGAAGTACGATACTTCTCAACTAACGGAGTTCCCACGCTTTGAGTCGGAGTCCTCTCAAAGCAGTGTTACAACTTTCTTCAACAAGTTTTGGAAGTTTCCTCTATTTACGCCTTCTGAAAGTGATGAAAATGGTCAGGGTAAAGGCGCAGGAGAAGGGACTAAAGAAGCAACCCCTCTCCAAAAGCAAGGCAGAGGTGGACCAGAAGACGCAAAGACTGAAACTGGGACTTATGCTGAAGAATTAGAAGGTCGAAGTTTGCCTAATGTTTTAAGAAGAATCAGCAGTCTGGTTGCAATGGGGTCAGGGGTAAGACGTATAAAAACTTGCAATTAAGTCAGTTGCAAAAAAACTAAAAAGCAGAATAAAACTTTCAATGAAGTTTTATTCTGTTTTTTAGTAAAACTAGTTTTTTTTTTTTATGATTTTAATGGTACTAGCACGAGGCCCACCTGATGTTAAGCGGTAAAGTCAGCCTATAACAGATGCATTTCGTCAAGGGACCTACTACGCTGCACCCATTATACAGTCATCCTGAGACATACAGTTGTTAAGTCTCATGTGCCTATAACTTAATTGGCTCTCAAGGACTGCCCCTCCCACCATGTGATGTAGCTCAAGCCGGCGGTGGGGATCGAAACATAGACCCGGGGCTCCTCAGTTCATAGCTGTCAATGGAAGAGGACCGGGAAAACCAATTGAGTAGGAGAGAAAATCCAATATCTCTATTTTCTATGCTGTAGAATCTCCCTATTAGGAATCTCTGATGTGGTCACCGGTAATCTAATACTGCTCCTGGCTTTGCTCATTGATGCACCTATATAGACTGCCCTAGATTAGTAAATAAAACTTAATTATAATAAACAAAAATAGCTTCCCGAAGGGTACACCCCAAACATATTTGTTTGGAAGACTAACTTATGAAAATCAGTTAATTCAAGTTATGACTAGGAAACTCTAGTATCAAACATATGTACAAATCAATTTTTTTCAATTCCAAAGATTTTTGAATATTTTAAAAACTATAGCTCCAGTCACACTCAAACCAATAGGAAACAATTGTTCTCAAAACTCTGCAGTCCATACATTTATTCCACCTTGAACCCCAAAGCAATTTTAGGTATCAAATTGAATCAAGAGATATTTCTATACTTCAATTCCACTTCAACCCCAAAACAGTTTTGGTAGAGTCAACAGCAAAATTGCAAGATGTATGAATAAAATAATAGTATGTGCTCATAAAAAGTAAATTGTTTGGAACGCACCATTTATTGATCTCTGATAGATAGTTTAATTGTGGAAATAATAAAATATAATAATATAATAAAAAAAGTAAATTAAATCAATACAAATTGTACCTACATACATCAGATTCTCAAATGTGCACTCAGTGTGCAAGCACAAAATCAAGCGATGCAAAATGTGTTTTGTGATTTGTTGTTCACAGTATCAAATTAATTTTCAAAAAGTCCATAAATAAATTTAAAATAAGCCGTACAATATAAACTACTTGGATAGAAGATATTTATGTGTGGTTACATATATTAAAAAAAATCTTAGTCGAGCTAGAACCAGCCTAACATTCATCTTTCTCAGGTTCATGCATCTTAGGAACAAAATACTGTTCTAACCAATCACATACAACATAAACGGTGTCCCACACATGTAACAGTATTAGCAAGAGAGCAAGTTGCAAAAATGCACACTAGAAGCCTCTGTAACTGTATCAGCCGGATTTTCCGCTGCAGAACACAGCCTCCGCCATTATGGGTGGGAGGGGGGGGGGTTGCATGATGTTAGCAATCGCAATTTAAGATATCAGTTCCTCCGAATGTGCTGCTGTCCACCTTCCGGATTTTACCTGTAGTTGCCTTTTACGACACGCACAGGTAAAAATGACGGGGTGACATTCTAACCCAGCACCCCACAGGGGTAGAAGACTCTAACACTCCTACCTCCTATACATAGGAAATCATCATCTGATTAGTTGGGAGAGCAGGAGAGCTATATGTTTCTGAATAGACATTGTCGTTGTCGCATCGGCGATGCTTTCTTTTCTAATTGTGCAATTGTCGCTTTCATTTACATTTTGACTTACTGACTCTACCTCTAATTCTTGGGTTGGAGTGGAAAAAAATACAGAATATTTAACCTAAAAATTGTCTCGAGGTTAAAGTGGAATGATTTTTGGGGTTTAGTGGAATAAGCCCTGTCGTCACCTGTGGTCATTTATGTCTGTCTCTGGTTATTTGGAGGCATTCTTCCGTTGTCTTCCCACCTTATGTATTTTCTTCTGGCTCTCTTCCCATCTCTGGTATACTAAAGTGTCCTATTTGGTCCACTTCCACAAATCTTATATGAATTTTCAATTGACATTTTAATCTTTATTATCTCGTGAGATAGCATCTGCATTACTTGCAACCTTCTTGACATTTTGACAATTACAATGTTGCTTTATATGGAATGTACCATAGTAGAAGGAAGGCTGCCATAGGAGGATTTTTATTACTTACTAGCGGTTTGCCCTGGCTTAGCAAGGGCATTTAACAAAAATGTCACACATATTTTCTATCTATTATCCATCAGGGTAATAGATGTGAAAAACATTTATAGAAAGTGATCACAGTGCAAAACACATTCATCTGTCGTAAAAACTGCAATAAATTTCCACTCAACGACATAACTTATAAGTGCAATTCTCATCAATTATCAGTGCAACCAACCTTACCAATAAAATAAAGAGTAAAGTGACAGGACAATAATTGTCAACGTCTATTTGACATTGACAATTGACACAACAATTGCGACCATAAACAAACTAGTGTTGCCATATTAAGAAAACTACTTATAAAATATGGAAAAAAGTATGGAGATGCTGTTGTCAAAAATAGACGAGAAATTAAATGAACAAACCAAACTTATTACTGCGTCAGTAACAAAATGCGTTATGGAAGCTTTAGACGAAAGATTAAAAATATTAACAGAAGAAAATACTCAACTTAAAGCCCAAGTGTCCACACTTGAGCATAAAGTCAGCATATTAGATAAGGAAAAACGGAAATACAATCTAGTGTTTTTTGGAATAGAAGAGACTGGAAAATCAGAAGCAGAGTTGGTAGACCACATAAAGGAAACAGTATTAGAAACTGGAACACACCTCGATAGCAACGAAATCAGCAATATATATAGAATCGGCAAATATACCAACATCAAAAATCGCCCTATTGTAGTATCCATCACATCTATATGGAAAAAACACAACATACTGAAAAACAAGAGCAGATTCCCGCCAGGAATATATGTAAAAGAAGATTTCCCCAAAGAAGTACTAGAAAAGCGGAAGCAATTACAGACACTAGTGGAAGAAGAAAAGAAGAAGGGAAACGTAGCTTTTATTAAATACGACAAAATAATAGTAAAGAAACCAATAGACAAATCCGGAGATAAAAGAAAGAGGGAGCAATCAAACTCACCAAATTCATCAAATCACAAGAAAGTAAACATAAAAGAAAACTCAACTTATCCTCCTGCTGCAGCTACAACAAAAAGCTTCATGAAACCAATGTCGAATATTCGTATCAACTATATTGAACAAGGCAAACAAGACAGCCTATCTGATACTCCAAAAAACTAAAAATGACCACCGGCAACTGGAAACAAACTAAACTAAATAACACAACAACATACACATCAAACTCTGAAGAAAGCCCCCCAAGCCGGCTGGTCACCGTGGGGGAAGCCGACCACCACCCTCCAACAAATCAGAAAACTAAATCCAATATAAAAGAAACAACACAAAAACAAAGTAGTCTATACCTATGTACACTAAATACACGAACCTTGAGAACACCTGAAAGTTTGCAGGAGTTAGAGCTAGCTATTAAAGATATCAAGTGGGATATTTTGGGCATAAGCGAGATGCGAAGATTAGGGGAAGGAATAGAAGAGAGGAGCCATTATATCATGTATCACAAAGGCGAAATCGCCGGACACACAGGAGTTGGTTTTTTGGTAAAGCTAAACCTAAAGAGCCAGATCATTGGGTTTGAAGGGATATCAGATAGAATAGCCGCGGTTCATATAAATTTACCAAACCATCAGAAAAAATGGACAGTCATCCAAGTCTACTCGCCAACAGAAAAAGCAACAAAAACGGACATAGATAATTTCTACAACAAACTAAGTGAAATTACTGAAAAACATTCAGAAAACAATATAGTACTCATGGGTGACTTCAATGCTCAAGTCGGTGCTAGATCAGCTGGAGAAGAACATGTAATAGGGAAATACGGAAGTGGCAAAAGAAGCAAAAACGGAGAGAAGTTGGTAGAATTCCTACTTGAGAAAAATTTAACAATTCTAAACACCATGTTTCGCAAAAAACCCAAAAGCAAGTGGACTTGGATGTCTCCAGATGGAAAAACTAGAAACGAAATTGACTACATAATAACCAATAAAGTCAGGTCATTTAGTGATACGGGAATAGTACAAAATTTAAACTTCAATACTAACCACCGTTTGGTACGTAGCTGTCTCAATGAAAAGGGTAAAAAAGAATCAAGACCAAAAGGAATTAAAATGAACTACTTACAAACAATTTGTGAAAATAAAAACCCAAACAACAGCACAGAAGACATAATGGAAGTAGTTTGCTCGAACATGGACCTAAACGAAAAATATAAAAAAATTGAAAACAAAATTAAGGAACAGGCAAAAATACAAATAAAAAAGAGTGAAAAATCTCATCATAGTGAAAAAACTATAAAACTAATTGAAGACAGAAAAAACTTAATAATGAAAAGGAACAAGAAAGAAAATCAAAAAGAAATCAATAACCTTAGCAATCAGATTCGCGAAAGTATGAGGAAGGATAGGAAAAACAGAAGAATGAATACCCTAGAGAATCACATTAGTAGAACAGGAGGCACAAGAAAAGCGCTCAAGGAACTTCGAGAACAGGGAAAAGAATGGATACCAAAGTTATCAGACAAAAATCGGTCAACCACTTCTCGCAGCAAAATCCAAAATATAGCAACAAACTACTATCGCTTACTATACCAAGAAAACTGTTCAAATCCTTCTAAAATACAAATGCCAGATAGAGCATACTGTAATATACTAAAACATGGGACAGATGACACAGAACATATACCAGAAATTTTATCATCGGAAGTAGAAAAATCTATAAAAAGTCAAAAGATGGAAAAAGCACCTGGACACAAATGAACTCATGAGAGGGACAATTAAAGATCTAAGCCCTATACTAACAAAGGTATTTAATGAGACTCTATATACAGGCAGCATCCCAAACCAATGGGCAGAATCCCACATAATACTCTTATACAAGAAAGGTCCAAAAGACGATATAGGAAATTATAGACCCATCTCTCTCATCTCAAATGTATATAAAGTCTTTGCTAAAGTGATTCTGGATAGAATATCACTCACATTAGATGAAAATCAACCAGTGGAACAGGCTGGGTTCAGAAAAGACTTTAGCACAATTGATCATATACATACAGTCAAACAGCTCATACAAAAATACAATGAATATAATAAAACCATTTACCTGGCCTTTATAGACTATTATAAAGCTTTTGATAGCCTTAATCATGAATCAGTATGGCAAAGTCTTAAAGAACAGGGGATTCAAAATGCTTACATTAATATCATCAAGAATATTTACAGTGGAAGTAAAGCTAGAATCAGGCTAGAATCTACAGGAGATGCTTTTCCAATTGAAAGGGGCGTCAGGCAAGGTGACCCACTCTCACCAAAGCTGTTTACAGCAGTACTTGAACAAATGTTCCGAAAATTGGAATGGCAACATCTGGGGCTAAATATAAATGGAGCAAGACTGAATCACCTAAGATTTGCAGACGACCTAGTCATATTGGAAGAGGATCCACTGATACTGAAATCCATGATACAAACCCTTGTAGACAGAAGTAGAGAAGTAGGGCTAGAAATCAACACAACTAAAACTAAAATGATGACCAACTCAATACCTATAGATATAACTATAAACGGTCAGAAACTTGAGTATGTAGAGGAATATGTGTACCTAGGCCAGATAATAACGCCAATTGACCAAATGTCCAAAGAAGTAGACAAAAGAATTGCGACTGGGTGGAAAAAGTATTGGGCATTAAAAGAAATCATGAAAAGCAAGGAACTGAGCATGAAGATAAAGTAAAAGACGTTTGATACCTGTATTCTACCCTGCATTACGTACGGCTGTGAAACCTGGGCACTGACAAAACACCATAGGGACAAACTAGCAAGATGCCAGAGAAGCATGGAAAGAAGCATGCTAGGTTTAAAATTAATAGACAAAGTTACAAGTAAAGGCATCAGGCACAAAACTAAATTAACAGACATATTATCATACATGGACCAACTTAAATGGCGGTGGACTGGTCATATGCTCCGCTGCAAGAAGGAAAAGTGGAGTAAACTTGTGACAGTATGGTACCCAAGGGGCAACAAAAGAAGCCGAGGTCGTAAAGCAATTAGATGGGAGGATGATTTAAAAATGACCCTAGGACCACTTTGGATGAGAGTAGCAGCAGATAGAAAACAGTGGAGACAGTTGGAGGAGGCCTTTGCCGTGAGGCAAACCGAATTAAGAGATATAATATAAGTGTAGCTTTTTTCAATTACTAATATGTTATATTTCTCTTCTTTAAAAATAACTTTGTACGGTTATATTTGTATCTAAAAATTTTAATTAAGACACAAAGTGTAAAAATGTAAATACTTCGGAAATAAAGGCTTTATTATTATTATTATTATTATCCATCAGGGTTAATTTAGAATTCAAATGGTGAAAGAATTTTTCAAATCAGGCGAGTAGTTTCAGAGCCTATTTAATGCAAACAAACAATCAAATATTTCCTCTTTATAATATTAGTTAAGATTTAGATTATATCAAAGTGACCAAGTCCAGATATAATAGACAATCCTTGAATCAGGAACATTATTACATCAGATGTGGTCAGCCCTAAGAGTCCTAAAAGTCCAGAAACAATAGGAGTTAAAAAAGAAAATTTTTATACCTTAGAAAATGTGCCCACAATGAAGTTAATTTTGGATAAAAAATTTACCATAGTTTTTTGTGTAAAATGATGCATCTACACTCGTCTGGCACTATAATATTTTTGCTGAATGTGGCAGAAATATAGAATGTATTGTAGGACCTTCATGAGATCATTATAGATGCCTGAATTGAATAAATGATTTCATATTTCTCTTGACTGTATGTACAAAACTATCGCGAGTTTTGTCCATTATAAATAAATAGGTACCCGGCTGGGACTCGCGTTATATTTACCGGAAAGATTCCGACCAGTTTCGGGCTATATTGTAGCCCTTCGTCTGGGAGTCACGGTTGTGCGAAGCGGCGAGCGCGGGCCTCGAACGAAGGGCTACAATATAGCCCGAAACTGGTCGGAATCCGGTAAATATAACGCGAGTCCCAGCCGGGTACCTATTTATTTATGTATGTACAAAATTAATACAAAGGCTTAATGTAAATTTCCAGGGTGGTACAAGATATGCTGATACGGAGCTAGCACGCTACTGGATGCCGGATGACATATCTCGGGAGTGCTACGAGTGTGCAACTAGATTCAGCACCCTGCGGAGGAGACATCACTGCAGAGTGTGCGGCCAAATATTTTGTAGTAGGTGTTGCAGTCAACGAGTGCCAGGTATGGGTATTTACATCATCTTTTCATACATCGTAAAATTTTCAATTTGCCAGGATGTATTTCATAAATTTTTGAGATGCCGGATGTTCTCAGTTTGATATGCTTTCAGGTGAGTTTCTTTTTAAATAAATTATACTTCTAAAAATTATGTATTTTACACTAGCAAGTGCCCTAGATTATACATTACATTAATTTGTCAAGGAACGGTTAAGATATATATTCGTCAAGGTATCATAACTTAAAGAGAGTATGAAAATGTCTTTTTTTATTACTGGTATCTCATTGGTATGATTGTAACATATTTGTAGCAGATAGGCTGCATTTGTTTTTTAATGTTGTTGTGTCGGATCAAGTCTTTTACAACTATTTCATCTGATTGTAAGTTATAACCTAGAATTACTGGTCCTCAAGGACAGCTGCTGGAACGCACCATTAGCTTGGCGATAGATTTTCTACTTGAGGGTGGTAGTTAGCCAGGAGGGCATTAGCGACACGACCTACCACCATGTTATAATGACTGCCATCCAAAGACATCAACCGGGGATGACAACTTAACATACTCTCTGAAGCTGGGCATTGCCTGGGCTGGGTGATGTGCACGTTCAGTAGTAAAGCCAATAGCGGTCACTCATCCTAGTGGTGACCGCAGGGGATGTTGCTTAACCTAGTTCATTTGGTAAATACGCCTCAGCAAGCTGCAGTACAAACTCTTCAAATGTTGACGAAAGTTTTTTCGTGATTCATCTTTCATACGATTGAGATATGTTTTGCAGTCATACAGTACAAGGTGTTATAAAATAAAACTTTGTAAGTATAGTAGGTACATAGATTGGTATGGACCCTGTTGGGAGCAGCAAATTAGATCACTTAATAATGAGATGTTCTACTCCCATTTATATTAATCAGTACCAGTCTTGACAACTGAAAAAAAACAATAAGAAAGAAAGAAAATGTTTATTTTGCAACAAATAAATAATGACAAAATAAACTTAAAATTATAAATTAAACATATACTTCTATTTGTCGCAAAACCGGCCTCAACTCAGCGTTATGTTGGTTGTTCAACCATTCTCTCAGGTCTTCCGTTAAAGCCGTTTGGTGCAATACTAAGGTTGATTTTCTTTTTTTTACTTCATAGACCCTCTACTGTTACTTTAAAGCTATTTTGATTGTGTCAACACTGTTTAATAAATACAAGCATACACAGAGCATGAACATTTTCGGCTGAATATTTCAGGCCACATTTTCGGGTGCAACGGCGGGCTGCGAGTGTGCAACTATTGCTGCAATGTGGTGCTCAGCTACTTGAAGGAGAATGATCTCACAGGCGAGATATCGCCCGATCTCAGAACGCTGCAGGAGAATTTGCAAGTAAATCAAAGTCTTATTTATAGCAATACTGTGACGTACACATGGAAATAATAGCACCAGCAAATGAATGAGATGAGATGAATCGCTCGTAGCGAAGTTTGCTGTTCTTAACCGATCAGCAAAGTTCCAGCAAAGTTTGCCAGTTCCAGGAATCAAAACTGATTTCTTGACTTTTTGACGGTATTTCTTTTTACCAATTTCAAAAAAGGAGGTGGTACTCAATTCGTCTGTATTTTTTAAAATGTTTGTTGCCTCAGAACTTTTGACTGGGTGAACTGATTATGATGATTATTTTTTTATTTCAAAGCTGATACTTGCCCTGTGGTCTCATTTAAATTTCATCAAAATCGGCCAAGCAGGAAAAATATTTTCCTATATTGATGATATATTCATTGACAGTGAATGACAATCGATCCCATAAGTAGCAAGGGTCACTAAAACGGGTGTTTTTTTTTTTACCAAAAAATGGAACTGAAGCATTTTTTTACATAGTTGTTTAGGAATTGCTCAACTACAACAGGGAGAAGTCAAACCAAATTATTTAGATTTTTGGTATTTTGATTATCGATATATTATAGTAGGATGTCAACAGGGTGATCCTCTGGGACCAGCCATCTTTAGCCTTGCCATCCACTCAATAATTCAACGTCTCCAATCAAAACTTAACGTTTGGTATTTGGATGACGGAACCTTAGGAGGCGATGCGAACACGGTATTGAATGACTTGCGAGTACTTATAGACGATTTTCGTCTTATTGGCCTTGAACTAAATTTTTCCAAATGTGAACTTTTTGTTTGTGATACTTGTCCGGATAAAGTTTCGATTATTGAAAAATTCAACTTACTTGCGCCTAATATAAAATTAGTAGAAAAAAGTTCGCTCCGCCTTTTGGGTTCACCGATTCTTGACGAATCTTTGTCACCATTTGTCGTAGAACAAATTCAAAAGTTTAGAAATGCTTCTAGCAGATTATTCAAAATTAATGCCCATATGGGTTTTACTATTATTAGATTTTGCCTTTTCGTTCCTAAATTTACATACTTTTTGAGATGTTGTCAGCTGTGGAAACACAGTGAGCTTCTTTTAAGCTTAGACATTTTATTAAAAGATACGTTAATTTCGGTTTTGAATGTTGAGATGGATGATAGGGCTTGGGTGCAAGCTTCCCTCCCTGTGAGGTTGGGGGGCATAGGGATACACAAAATTTCTAGTGTGGCATTACCAGCTATTTTCTCTTCTGTACACAGTACACACAAATTAGTAGAAAAAATTCTTGCACCATCTTTAGGCTCTTTTGATGTAGCATATCTGGCTGAGGCCAAAACCACATGGGGACTGGCTTGTCCAAATACTGAGTTCCCAAAAATTTTGTCATCTCAGAAACAGTGGGATCGGCCCCTATGCGAGCTAGCACGGAAAGATCTTTTAAATACGTGCCCTAGTATCGCAGATCGTGCTCGTATTCTCGCTGTTTCTGTGTGGGAATCAGGTCTTTGGTTACAAGCCATTCCTTCTTACAAAACTGGTAGCCTTATAGATCCTTCCGCTTTTCGTCTCGCTATTAGCTTACGCTTGGGTGCAAGGTGTTGTGTTGCACATCACTGCCAGTGTGGTACTGCAGTTGACCAACTCGGTCACCATCGCCTCTCCTGCTCTCGAAGTGCTGGTCGAATTTCCCGCCACGCCAGCCTTAACGACATCATTCGCCGGGCTTTTACCAGCGCCAATGTTCCAGCTGTTCTCGAACCGAACGGTCTGATGCGTGACGATGGTAAAAGACCTGACGGCATGACTCTGGTTCCATGGAAGTTAGGACGGCCCTTAGTGTGGGACGCTACATGCGTAGACACTTTAGCGCCGTCACATCTTTCTGAAACCCACGTGAGGGCTGGCGCTGCGGCTACTTCGGCAGAGCGACTCAAGCGGCGCAAGTATGCTAACCTCGGTATGGGTTACATATTTGAGCCATTTGGTGTAGAGACGTTGGGGCCGTGGGGACCGGGACCGGGGGGCTCATCGTATTCTCCAAAATGTATCAGAGCGCTTGGTCGATGCGACGCGTGATCAAAATGCTGGCACCTATTTGGCTCAAAGAATAAGCATTGCAATTCAACGGGGCAATGCTGCCAGCATGCTGGGCACGCTGCCAACTGATAGTGGGCTAGAGCATTTGGACTGCCTATGAGTCCAAATGCTTTTATTGTAGTAGCTGTAGTATTGTAGTAGCTGTAGTGTTGTAGTAGCTGTAGTGTTGTATATAGTTTGTAGTATTTGTTTAATAAAGGCATTACCTATATTTATATTAGTATGGCACTAAAAAAAACACCTATCAAAACGTACTCTATGTAAGATGACCAGTGTAGGAACATTAGAAAATAAATTAATTTCTACCTGCTCCAACCTACAGGTGAAATTCCCCGATAACAAAGAACAGTCATCGAGAGGTTCAGACAACTTTATGTTCGCTCACGACCAAGAGGAAAGATGCGAGATTCGAAACTCGCCCAAAGAATCGCTGCAGGATGTGTTCAGGCAGTTGTCTAGCGCGTTACCTACTCAGCAACATAGGTAAGATCAAAAAAAGTTTCGGGTTTTACCTATTGATATAAGTTGGATCGTCCCGACTATAGTTTCAACTACTGCGGTCTTTTGTGTGTCCGGTAACGCTATGGTCCATAGTAGATGCTAGAACGGTTCTAGCATGTACTACATTCGTCTTAATCAATGGATTAAGACGATCGGATACCGGATGTGTGTCAAATTATAGTTGAAACGATCCAACTTTTATTGAGTAAATACTGTGCTCAACGAGACGTCAACGCGGGCGTCCCGAGCTCTCCTTGAAAAAGACCACCGAATGTAGTTGAAACTATAGTCGGAGCTATCTGACTTATTCACGTGTGTTATCCCGTATTATTTACTAAAGTGAGTAAATACTGTCATGTTTTATTTAATAGTCACGTAAGTTTTTATAACAAAATTAGTAATGTAATCTATTTCGAAAATTACATTTATTAAAGAAAACACTACTTACATACTTTTTACTATACTTACTAACCAGCTGAGTACTACAAAAGCAGTTGAGCGACCTATCAGCCGTTACAGGTGTTCAGGTATTTCCAATTCACTACAAATTTGCTGCTTAGCACAATGACAGTATTGTTATGTTTAATTATTATAATTTATTTTATATTTTTTGTTATTGTAACGAAACAAAGCTCGAGGCCCACCTGATGTTAAGCGGACTAACTTCTGCCTCTATCACATACAATTAATCACAAGTTACGAATTGCACTGCTCGTCACTTCCGAGACATAGTTTCTAAGTCTCATGTGCCTGTAATTTCACTGGCTCTCAAGGACAGCTGCCGGAACACACCGTTAGGTGCTTGGCGACAGATTTTCTACTCGAGGGTGGTCGCTAACCAGGCGGGCATTCACAAAATGCCCTACCACCAAAAGATGTGATGTTCAAAAACCTTGAAGTGATGATGATCACTCATGGACAGATGCCAGAACACACCGTTACATATTCACTTATTAACACACCGTTTGATACTTGCCTGCACTTGAGGGTGGTAGCTAGCCAGGCGAGAATTTACACATTGTTAGCTGTAAAGCACCATACTTTGAAGCTCAAAAGTGAGGCAGGATCAGAAATCCGGATCCCACACACGATAACCACTATCATGATTTCAAAATGTTTTAATTTTTTTTGATGTTTTTATTCAGTGATGGTTACAGGTCTTTAAGAAAACTTTGCCGTATGCTTACGTAAGTGAAACGTTCGCGGTGAGATGGTAGTTTTTTTTTCAGATATATTTCTTAGTTTTTATATAAATTGTATACCAACCTAGCGACAAGTCAGTCCAAACGAAGATAGCGCATGGCGTGACGAATCTGACTCACATCAGAAAAATTTAACCTTCGTTGCGTTCAATCGAACACTCTGGAAAGAAGGAAGGGAGGCATTTGCTCAGCAGTGCGACAAACCGGGCTAGTAATAATTATAATACCAACCTATAAACAAACAGTTCCCAGTAGATGCAGGCAGGCATTCGCAAAATGGGCATTTTGCGAATGCCTGCCTGGCTAGCGACCACTCTCAAGTAGAAAATCTGTCGCCAAGCACCTAATGGTGTATTCCGGCAGCAGTCCTTGAGAGCCAGTGAAATTACAGGCAAAATGAGACTTAACAGGTATGTCTCAAGGTGATGGGCGCAGTGCAGTTCGTCACTTGTGATGAAATGCATCTGTTATAGGCAGAGGATACCGCTTAACATCAGGTGGGCCCTCGCGCTTGGTGAATTACAATAACAGAAATTTTTTTTTAAAAAAAGATGGCATTAGGTTAGCCATTTATTACATGGGACGAAGAGATATACATATGTCAAATGAATTAGTGAGCAGTGGTGGTATCCATCCAGTCTTCCTCACCAAACTTCCCACCACCTAACGTGACAGCTTAATGTTGCCGCACACTGATCTATACCACCGTATTACATCGCCTTAACTCAACTCAAGCTGTTCAGCGTGCTTTGTATGGAACTCCGTACTACAATGCACACTAATCAGCGACCTAACGCCATCGCATTGTCTCAGGACGGGCTCAGAGTTACTGGCTGTCAAGGACAGCTGCCGGAACACACCGTTAAGTGCTTGATGACAGATTTTCTACATGAGGGTTGGTAGCCAGGCGGGCAATCAAAAAATGTTTTCCCTTCCACCATGCAGTGAAGCTCAAGCACGCGGCAGGATTCGAACCATGGACCTGCTGCCATCAGTGCTTCAAAAGTAATAATATTGCTTCCACCAATCGATTATCGCGAGAATTGTCGGCATTTCCTGTTAGCATGGCCCAGACATCAGTTACATGTGTTTGTTTGAATTTGATCCATATAAATAATATGTTTTTGAATTAATTGTTGTCTAATGTAATTTTTCAGATACCGCCTTGTAAGCTACAATGGAGTGTGGCGCGGTTGTGACGTCATGCAGTGGATTATGGATAATACTAATAACAGAACAAGGTACAATTTATAAAGTATTGAAAGACACTATAGTTGTTACAAAGAAATCAGTTCAGCAATCCTTCGGCCGTTACGAGTCTAAAGGCAGTTTGCTTTCAGCATACTTTGTAATCTGTATAGGTGTTTTAATATTTTTTTCTGGGATTGACTTGTCTAAAAGTATAGCTTTTTTACCAACAGTTTTTTCACAGAATTGTTCTATTAATTTTATAAGCTTTTTGTGTGTATCACATTTGTTTTTAGCTACACGCTAAACTTTGACCACTATCACACCTGATGGTAACGGATGATGCGGACGAAGGTGTTTTTCAGGCTAATCTAGAACCTTAAACAATACGTTATTCTAGTACTGTCTGATACTTTTAAGTTCTGTGTATCGTAGTAAAAGGCAATGCCGAGCTAAGAGCCCATGCTCCCTTTGAATTTAGTTTTAAATGTTTACATTGAGCTAAGTAATAGAAAATATTAAATAATAAGGCACAAGAGACTTTTAACATTAGGTGGTCCTCGTGTTTATTCCGTCAAATACACATAAACAAACACAACAAAAAAATTGTTCGTTTAATTTGCATCTCAACATGTTTGTTAGGTGTGTCAGAAGTCAACCCTAAGAGGTTGTTAGAATTTTACCAATAACCCTGTTTAAAGGGAATATTATTAACAATCATAAAAGTCGCGTCTGTATATGTAGCTACGAATTGATTTTTAGTATACCTATACATCTTATATATAAAATTCTCGTGTCACAGTTTTCGTTGCCATACTCCTCCGAAACGGCTTGACCGATTTTGATGAAATTTTTTGTGCTTATCCGGTATCTATGAGAATCGGCCAACATCTATTTTTCATCCCCCTAAATGTAGGGGTAGTCCACCCCTAAATTTATTTTTTTATTTTTTAGACAATACTTTTAATTTCTATTTTTTTATGATACAACATACAAAAATACATACAATCCTCAATTTTCACCCTTCTACGATCAACCCTTATTTTTTAATAGCCAAAATTATTTATATGGCAAAGCAACGTTTGCCGGGTCAGCTAGTATTAAATAAATATAAATCATTAATTTTTTTTTACCGGCGGTAAAAAAAATGTAATGATTTACAAACAAAATGCGAACTAGATCCAACAGTACAGCTACTACAATAAGCGCATTTAGACAATCTGTAAGTCAAATGCTCCAGGCCACTACCAATTGGTAACGTGGCCAGCATGCTGGCAGCATTGCCCCGTTGAATTGCAATGCTTATTCATTGAACCAAATAGGTTGCCAGCATTTTGATCACGCGTCGGATCGACTAAGCGCGTTGATAAGTTTTGGATAATACGATAAGCTCCCGGTCCCCACGGACCGAACGTCTCAACCAAACGGCTCAAATATGTAACCACTACCGAGGTTAGCATACTATACAAATATACATTGTACAAACATTACATATATTTACATATAAAACATTGAGATATGGATAATCTGCATCCAGACTAGAGTGGGTATTTGAATCGCCTACGACATCCAGTCAGACTTCCCTTCTGGCTTTACCATGTAACAGTTCAATAATTAAATAAAAAACCTGTATGTGGGGTTAGACATAAGTATGAGGGATAATAGGGTTATTTAGGCCCCTCATACTTCTTTGTAAACGTTAGGCCTATTCTATGGGAGCTGTGGGATAAAATAACTATTTATTTTTTAGAGTGCAAGCAAACACTATATGTCAAAACTTGGTGAGCGCCGGCTACATGGAGTGCGTTACGGAGTTGCCACACTTCGCGGACTATGCGCTCTACCGGCCCGCAGCGTTGATGGCCGATGATGATGATGATGATGACGAAGAAGATAATAAGAGTAAGAGCTTCATTAACTATAATTACCAGAATTAACTAAGCTTTATCTTCAGTTTTTTCCTGTAGTGTTCCCGTGCCGCAGTACCCTGGTTCGATCCACACGGCCGACTCAAGCTTCACCGCATGGTGGAACGACATTTTGCGATTGCCCTTCTTGAAAGTCAAAGTATATTTATTGCTGAATTACATGTGTAAAATGATTTTATAAACTATAATTGGTTCCATGTAATCTACCTTTTAAGGGCGTGCAATATTTATCTTAGGTACATACAATAACAAATAATGGAGTTAGATATTTAAATTACACAATAAAATACGAAATAAAAATATAAATTAGAATTCAATATATAAATTTTGCCCGGCTTGAGCTTCGCCACATGGTGGAAGGGCATTTTGCGATTGTCCGCCTGGCTAGCGACCACCCTCAAGTAGAAAATCTGTCGCCAAGCACCTAACAGTGTGTTCCGGCAGCAGTCCTTGAAAGCCAGTAAAATTACAGACACATGAGACCTAACAACTGTACGTCTCACTGTGACGGGCGCAGTGCAATTCGTCGTTGACGAATTGCATCTGTTATAGGCAGAAGTTAGCCCACTTAACATCAAGGTGGGCCTCGGCTTGTTCCGTCACAATAACATAAAAATAAAATATTCAAATTAAATTACAGAAAAATATAAAATTTGGCCAATATATTAAAATAAAAATTACCATTACCTACCTAATTATAATCTATGACATATAAATTGAAATTTTGCCTAAAAATATAAACTTATTATTGTTCTATTTGGGGGCGATATGTCACTGACGTCCCGCTTGGGGTGTATTGTGCATTTCCCCCGCCAGCTTCTACCCAAGCCATCCCAACTCCTTAACGTAGCGGAGAAGGACTCTGGGTCGCTGGCATAGCTGCTCCAGTGACGTGTGTGGTGGTGGAAAGGATTTCGATGGTGAGAATGGCTCACATAGACCCGTTTCAACTCTTATTTGTTCCGTGGCTTCACAGTGACACATGAGACTTAACAATATTATGTCTCAGTGTGCTTTAGGTTACGAACTGCGTTGCGCCCATGCGCAGTGCAGTTCGTCACTTGTGGACGAGATGCATCTGTTACACAGAGGTAACCGCTTAACACTAGGCGAGGCTCGTGCTTGTTCCGTATCCAAATCACATAGATTATATTATACTAAAGATTATGTTTAGGCAGTTATGTCACAAAATGCGGTAGAATGCAGACGTCTATCCATAATAAACTTTCACATTGACTCCCAAACTGAATAACACATATTATATATATACTTATCATTTTATTTACACCATATTATTTGTGTAAGGGATAATATATTAACATTACATGACTCTCCTGTGAAACCACGCGATGACTGATACTCCACTCATGATAACAGCCATATCGTCACACAGTTGAACAAATGCCTCCCCTTAGGGGGGTTTTCAAATTCTTTACGCTTGGCAGACGTCTTGGGGACAATATAAGGTGGTAGGTTTTTTGGAAGGCGCTTATGGCTCCCACGGGAAGATATGGGGGCTGAGGGGCATGCGGTTCTAGCCCCTCGTCGGGTGATGATGATGACTGATAGCTGTTGCCTAAATCTTGATGTAAAATGATGATTGTTTGTACGTATTGCAGGTGAGGGATGCCGTAGTGGCAGACTGGCAGAGAGCGTGTCGTCCTACTGCCTCGATCTGAACCTCGGGGACAAATCCGCGAGGCTCATCAAAACTCCGAAACCAGGTAATCGGTCATACTTTAAGTTGCACGCGCACTTAGACGCGCTGCTCTCTTCGAATTCTTTCAGAAATGCGGGTAGTTCGGCGCGATAAGGAGCGTGACTTAGCATTTCTGACTTTATTCGATAGATGACTGCGGTGAGTACTGACCCATTGCGCTTTCAAGTTGAGTGAGTTCAAAATCACCGGTGTCATTCAAATATATTACACCAGCATGTTTTAGGTAAATATGCAAGTCTGAAAAAATCTAATGTTCCATATTTATTTGCATGTTAATTGAATCTGTTCTCTATTCATATCTATTTAAAAACTATTTGAAGAAATATAATTTTACGTAAACGCTGATATGATAATCTAGTTTACCGCCATCCCTTGGATCTCTTCAATTATTTATCTCCTTCCAATGGTTGTCTGGAAGAGATCGCTTTCAGCGATAAGACCGCCAATTGTTACATAATTTTGAATTGTGTTTCTGCTTAAACTATTTTAAGGTGTTTCAATATAGTGTACATCTATCTATTTTTCTATCTATTTTTTTTACTATTGTGGTTGATCACGTAATGCGCAAGTTCCAGAGAATATTCTATCTATACGATATATATTCACGATATTTATTATATAAATATTTAATACTTATTGAATACATAACATTTTAGAAAATTACGAGAGAAAAAAATATAGTCATGTGCGGGATTCGAACCCGCGTCCATCCACCCCTTTAGCCGGGGTATGCCATAAGCAATTGAGCTAACATGACACTGACTTATAACTCTAAATTTTGCTCTCGTTCTTCAACCATCGTATCGGGATGGAACGACATCTATAGTTCAATTTGCGTTGTAATACAAACAAGACCAATTTAGCAATTATTGGTTTTAAACTTGTAAATGATAGACTATAGATAACATTTGTTACGAATAAACGTAATCTATACTTTTCAATATTTTTGACGTTGTTAATGGAACCATGTGTATTGTTTTCATTAGTTCGAGAATCGAGCATTATTATTTTAAACTTGAGGAAACTATAATCATGTACAATGGTTAACGAGAAAATTGTTGTCCATGTCTCAAATAATTATATCTTAATATTTATTAATATATCAGAGCAACAAATATAGGATTTTAGATTGGATTTTTTTAGGGAATATATATCATATAGAAGAATTAATAAATACCTACATAATTTAGTTATTAAGATCTTGGTATAATCAGAGCCGCTACTACAATTCGGCGAAGTATCGAACTTCGGGTCCGAAGGTAAGGTATCCGCAAAACACCTATTGGTTTACCTGTGTTTAACTTCATTCGTAGCATAGACTTACAAGCATTTCCCTGCGTAGATTCTGATTTTTATTTTTTATCGGACTCGTATGGTTTGTAAATTTTCCAAATATGAAATTATAATTTATTCGTTCGCCTATAAGTAGTCAGTCGAGTTCTAAATATGCAGAAAGAACACAAAAACGAATGAGGATATAAATACCTATGGAGAACAAAAACATTAACGTAAGTTCTAAATATGTTATTCCTGTATTTTCTAGAACAGCGACACCTCTCGCTAAGCTCCATAACTGGGATTCTGAGAGTCTTGATACCATGGGAAAATGTTCTTTAACTTCTCACATTTAAGAATTAAAACTGTTTGAAGCATAATAGCGTTCGCAGAGTAGTATGGGAGATTCCATAGCGGGCAAGATTTGTGATGAACGATGCGGTCTGACCATAGACAATATCAAACAACGAACTTCGTACCGCAAATTCAATTTTCGTTGTCTAAAAGGTCGCTCGAAAACGAAAAACGAAACTTCGTTGAATTGTAGGTAGCGGCCCTGGTCAGGCGTGGCTCACTCCGCACTTTAGGTACAAAGCTACAGATACATCGTCGTATTCGTCCGAATGGGATTATTGTACGGTGTGTGCCGCGTCAGAAGAGATCAGAGTTATCTTTCTTTTTTTTATTCTGTGGCAGAGTGCAATGTTCCATATGGAGTGGCGAAAAAACAAGTGGGGCCTACTTGTTTTTTTCGCCACTCCATATGGAACATGACTTTCGCCACTCCATAATTTGAAAATGTTAAGATTTTAATGTCTAAGATTCCGCTGTAAGACCACCTTTACCGAGCTGGTTAATGGATGGAAAGTATTTATATTCAATTAAATACGATAACGAAAAACGGTGAAAAGAATGTTTGAGTAAATCGGTTACACTACCCAGAATGAAATGATGACTTCGTCACAATATTGCGTTCTAAGCTAATATAATTTGCTGTAATATTTCAGAAAAGAAATCTTCGTCGAGCGAGGAGGAAGCGCCGGCTGTCGAGCAAAATGAAGGTAAATTGGTTCTTATTTTAGTTTATAGTTTATTAAATTTTAAACTACCATTGCCATTAACGTTACATGTATTTAGTTTTAAAATGGAGTGAGACTGTCGATTTAGGGTCTGTTATTTATTTATTTATTAGGCACACAAAACAGGACAGCGTCAATAAAATTACAGAGATTTACAATATGCATAAGGTTTTGGACAGGCACACAGTGTACACGGCATGACTATATAAAACAGTTTAAAATAAATTTTGAAAAACAGTTACCGTAGAATGGTCCTACTTTGCTCCAATATTTGCTCCAAAAAAAAGGGAATCATAAATATTGTTTGAACTATTAATTATGAAATATACTCAGATGTATTAATTTAAAGAATATAATGTTATGTAACATACTTTGATAGTTAAATTAACGAACTTAGGTATTTTATAATATATATAAAACTAAATAAGGAGCAAAGTTACCCATGGTTATGGGTAACTTTGCTCCTGGGTATGTTTCACTAGCAATCTACATTGTGGAAGCTTTTTGAGCAAAGTTATACTTGCCATATTCAAACTATGCTCCAGTGACATAACGCTTTACCTATTATGATAGTATTAATGATCGAAAAATGGGTAAAAATTAATATAAACCGCGTTTTTTGAAGAAATAATGTTATATTCTTAAATTTAGTTACAAAATCACTTTGTTTCATTTTTTTTTTTATATTCTTAAATTATAACAGATATTGTTATTTTAACTTGTAACTTTGGTTAGAAATATTTACTCTTTGGACAAAAATCAATCAAAAATGTCGAGATCAACTTCACAAAAATGAAAACTTACAGAAATAAAAATATTTATGAAAATTTAACATATTTAAACAGGATATATTTGAAACCCCAAGTTTTGTCTAGTTCAGAAAATATTTTACGGCGTGAACAAATTTTTTTAGGGATTGTTATTTTCAATGGAAGCCAAACATTGTCTTAGAGTTTCGGAGCTGTAATTTTTATAAGTTCTCGACCCAACACGTTTCTTATAATTTCTTGGCATTTTTTCCGAAAAATAAATAACAAATTCGTTGATGAAAAGTGTATAACCACTTACAATGAATAAACTACGTTTACTTTTGAATGGCATATGTTTGGGTTTACTTTGTTCCAGGCGCAAAGTTACCCCATTGTGCCTAAGAAAATATGAGCACGCCAAAAAAGTGTGGTAAGATTACGACCAAATCAGCTATTCAATGAAATATTTACATATTCGTTTACCTGATTATATACATAATAACATAAGAACATAATTACCTTAATGCGCTATGCAGATTTCAAAATAAAAAGTGGCTTTTTCGGATACACAAAAAATAAAACTTTTAACGTCTGAACTTCAGCTGCCCCTGACATAAGAAAAAAATAGGAGATGATAAAATTGCCAGCTCATTGATGCTACTTAAAAGTCAAATGTTTCGGATGCGTTCACATTTAAATGAAATGATGCACCGATTTGGAGATACTAAGCGATCAATCATTTGAGAGAATTGGAGCATAGTTAACCCCATAGGAGCAAAGTAGGAACATTTTACGGTACTTAAAATAGATTAAATTACATGATAATCGTTATAGTTACATAATTTGATAAGTGTCAAGTCACATCAACCTCCGACTTGGTGTCCTCTCGGTGGAGAGGATGGCCAAAATATCTTTATATAATCTCATTCGGTAATATTGTAATTATGAAATGAAATACAGACTTTTATTGGCATATTTCATTTAAATACTTCGTTAAGAAAATTAAAAAGTTTAATTAAAGCATTATTCTCCTAACAAAACAATGCTTTAAAACATTTTTTTAATTATTAAAGTACAATGTGTCCCGACTAAGGAGGTTTCAATTCAATTTAAGTAAACATTGTCTGTGGTGAGCGCTGGTTCCGAGCCATAGACCAATGACAGACTTTTTCCATTTTGGCGCTGTTTCGTACATACCAATTTGAGTAATAATTTGTTGGATAAAATTTGTATTTAATGTTTATATATATGACCTATAGCCATGAGATTAAATAAAGTAGTGTATGCAACTGCATATAATTAGATATTAAAAACACTCGTGTAATCTTATTTTGAAACTCGCCTGCGGCTCGTTTATCAACTACACTCATGTTTTAATACCCTCATTTATATGACAGTTGCATAAACTACTATTTTTTAATTTATTATAATCATGATTGAAAATATCCACATCATTGTTGTGACTTTCAAGAATTTAGTTATATTGGCGACACATTCGGACAGTGGGATTGTAGTTGTTGTTATGATATTGAAATAGCGCAAACTTGAAATAATAGTACCAACAGTACTGTCCACGTTTTTTACCCACCGACGAGCCAGCTTACATTGTTTTCCCACCGATGTGCTTATCGCCTCTTAACCGAGAACGATATTATGTGACGGCAATCATGGCTCCACCGCGACCGATCTCGGTGGAAAAGAAATGTATAAAACTTACGTTTTCTTTTAATGAAATGATAATTTTATTTTATACATTGACCTATATATACTAGACAGGACATCTCAAACGAGGAAAGTCGACCAGTGCAAGTATGCCGGCCGGCAAACTCTCCCCCACATGTAGCTGGGCAGTCGTAGAGATTACACGCGCTTTACGTTCGAAAATTGTGTATTTGTACGACTTTGTATGTGTTCAAAATACACAATTTTCGAACGTTAGTCAAGCTCAGAAACAGTAGAATGCAAACCTTACCGCGACGGTTGGTTTAAAAAGTGTACCGTGCGGCGAAACAACATTACCTTGACGTGACCAATAGGATGCGCACATTTCGCCAAATCAACTAACCAATCCAATTGAATTTGTAAGATAGTGCGTGTTTAGTTAATTGTGAACTTAAGATAATGAATGGATTCCGGCGTTACCTTGCGGAAATCCATATACAATAATAACAAACAGTTTTAAAATAGTAAGAAAACATTAAATTAATATAATGAATAGATTCAGGCGTTACTTTGCGGAAATCGATAGGTATTAAATAATAACAAATATTTTCAAAATATTTTACGAAAACATCAAATTAATATTTTAATAAAACACTTAAAAAATATAAAATATATCTAGTGACAATTCCGCCTAATTTTCCTGCTAAGCCGACGTGACGTCACAAACGCCACGCAGCTAAACTGGAAGAATTTTCGACGCGTTTCGCTTCAACACGAAGCATCCTCAGGAGGTCTTGACTCTACGAGCGCACTATCGAGAAATCGTTTTCGTAAAATATTTTGAAAATATCTGTTATTATTAAATTAATATTTTAGAAAAATACTTCAAAAATATAAATAAATATATCTGTTAAGCCGCGCAGCAGGTCCATGGTTCGAATCCCGCCGCGGGCTTGAGCTTCACCGCATGGTGGAAGGGCATTTTGCGAGTGCCCGCCTGGCTAGCTACCACCCTCAAGTAGAAAATTTGTCGCCTAGCACCTAACAGTGTGTTCCGACAGCAGTCCTTGAGAGCCAGTGAAATTACAGGCACATGAGACTTAACAACTATGTCTCAAGGTGACGGGCGCAGTGCAATTCGTGACTTGTGACGAAATGCATCTGTTATAGGCAGTGGTTAGTCCGCTTAACATCAGGTGGGCCTCAAGCTTGTTCCGTCACAATAACATAAAAAAAATAAAAAATTAGGTACAAAGCAGGAATAAGGTTAATCAGGAACAGTAATCAATCAGGAACACGATGATACAATAAAGATTGTTCCGTCACAATAACATAAAAAAAAACTCAAAAATATAGTTGATGAGCATCTGATATGCTCGAAACCCGCGAGATGTAAATTCGATCGAAACGTGAGTGTTTTTGCCGTTGTGATTCGTTTTATCTAAACTTAAACTCATATTGGTGGCACATTATGTAATCTAGATGGAGCTACTGATAAAAATAGCTCGCGCAAGCGTTTCATTCAGGGATTAGAATAAAAAAGGTCAATTTGATTTTAACATTTGATAGATTTTAGATTTAATTATAAAAGATGCATTTTGTAACGTCGTGACAAACTGCACTGCTCCCATCACCCTGAGGCATACAGTTGTTATGTCTTATATGCCTGTAATTTCATATTTACTGTCTCTAAGGGACAGCTGCCGGTAGACATTGTTAGGCGCTTGGCGACAGATTTTCTACTTGAGGGTAGGCGAGTCACTCTAAAAAAGAACGTGATTGGTATGGTGGTCATGATCGTGTTTCCAGCCAGCGCGGAGGGCCGGGACGTGTGCCGCGGCATTGCCGCGTCGGGCGCGGAGCACCTGCAGCTGCTGCTGCGGCAGTGCCTGGCGCGCGCGGCATTGCCGCCGGCGTGGCTCCACGTGCTGCTGCCGCTCTGCGAACAAGCTGCCCATGCCGTCACACCAGGTACATATATGTTACTAGAGTCCCGCACCGGCTTCGCACAAAAATTTCAGAATAAAATTCATACTTTTTCAAAGTATTTTATAACCTATGTTCATCAGGGATAATGTAGGATTCTAATAGTGAAAGAATTTTTCAAATCGGTACAGGATTTTTATGTTTATTCGTTACATACAAAGATACAAATCTTTCCTCTTTATAAAATTGGTGTACATAGATTCAATTATACAGTTGAAAGGTTAGCCTATGACCACTATCTCAACTGTTGGTAAGTGATGATGTGGTTGAGGATGTTCAGCAAGCAGTACCTTAAATTGCTGTTATTGGCATTACAGGCTTAAGAAGTGAATTTCGAACAAGTTTTTTCAAAAAGATTGTACGCCTTACATACATGAATATATGTAAAATATTCTAGAAGAATATGAAAAATTCAATGCTCAATTATAACATGATACTAAATATTTCGCTCGATAGAAAAAATAATCATGAATACAGCTATAATATTAGTCTTCCATCATCAACTTTTGTGTTTATATAATCAGTTTTATAAATTTAAGTTATATTTCTAATAATTATGTGGTGTGTGATACAGGAGATTAAAGATTTTTGCGATTAAGCTCCTTTTTAAATGAATTGCTTAAAAATTCAATCGCCGCTTTGTTTAAATATTGCGTAGTTCTGTTACGCTCGCTCGCATTCAAAACGAGGTATCTCCGTCCTATACGTTTTGAAACTAAATTTTTTGTCAAAAGAAGTATAATAGTGTGTATGATACTGCGGCATCGCATGACGGTTGAAATGACAAATAAGTGCGCGATATTTGCACTTCTTGTAACCGTCTCGGTGGCTAAGTGTTTGAGGCGTGTAATGCGAATAACCGAAACGTGCCAGTTTTGTTCCTAGTCGGGATGAAAATTTTGTGACCTGAATATTTCTAAAATGAAATGAAATGAAAAATTGTTTATTATAGACGTTATTCATATATATAAATTACTAAACAATATGAAACACAAAATAATACTATACAATAATACGTACTAAATAAACAAAAATATAAATAAATCTATTGCTATAATAAACGTCTTTAAATGGATGCATCTCAGCATATGCTGGCTATAAAGCCAGCGCTGGTCTTCCGATGGATCAATTTCCATGATCTTCGTACCGAGCATGCGATAGTACTTTAATTTATATATTAAATTAGTACAGAGAGTTTTTTAAATTTTTAGTTATAATTGTTAGAAAAAGGCAATGCAGATTATGAGTTTATATCATGAATATTTTCGTTAATTTAACTACACCTTTAACTTAGCAAATATTAACACTATCAATTTGTAGTAAGTATCTCAGACTAAAAAAAATTTCGTATGAAAATAATAAAATAACTGACGCAGCAAAGTTCTTTTAATTTCTATATTCATAATACAGACGTAATTATTTATATAAAGTCTGTCATTACTTAATTTATTTAATGCTATGTTCATACGACTAATATATATATTTTTTTTTTATTCCTGATAGATTAGCCTTTGACCACTATCTCACCTGATGGCAAGTGATGATGTGGTCGAAGATGTTGTTCAGGCTAGAAGTACTGGATCTCAAGGACAGCTGCCGGAACACACCGTTAGGTGCTTGGCGACAGATTTTCTACTTGAGGGTGGTAGCTAGCCAGGCGGGCATTCGCAAAATGCCCTACCACCATGCTATATTGACTGCCACCCTAGGACAACAACCGGGACCGACGGCTTAACGTGCCCTCCGAAGCACGGAAGCGCTCAGTAGTAATGTCACTAGCGGTCACCCATCCAACTCATGACCGCGCGCGACGTTGCTTAACTTTGCTGATAGGTTTAGAACAGCTAAGTAAACTTCGCTACGAGCGCTTCAAAAATTACATCTATGCTAATATTAAGAAGAGGAAAGATTTGTATTTTTGTATGCAACGAATAAACTTAAAAACTGCCGGACCGATTTAGGTGAAATTTGGTATGGAAATAGTTTGAGATCCGGGGAAGGACATAGGATAGTTTTTATTCAATTGCGCAAAATGAGAGATAATGGTTTTGCGCGATAACCGATATGCTCGCTGCCGGAAAGCTAATAATAAATAAAATAATTTATACCACAACCTACTTAAACTTGCGAATCGTTTATGACTGTCTATTACTGTCCTATTAGGAAATAGTTTAAATTAGAGTATTTGTATAAATATGTTTACCGTATGTACAGTCTTGCATATCTTAATTATAATAATTACAAAATCACAAATATACGATAGGAAACATTTAAGTCATGTGCGGGATTCGAACCCGCGTCCATCCACCCCTTGAGCCGGGTATGCTCTAACCAATTGAGCTAACATGACATGACGTCATAACTCAAATCTTTCCTATCGTTCTTTAACCATCGTATTGGGATGGAGATTGTGATTTTGTAATGTAATCCGCATAGCAGGCGTTATTGCAAATAATGAAAATAATAAAAAAAAAAAAAGTTGATTTATTTCCATAACAGTCATACAAATAAAAGAAAGTTCACTATCTAGTGGTAAACAAACATTGGAATTGGTAGGCTATTTAATTTACCATATAGTCCTGGCTACACAAATTGAGGAGAATTAGAAAGAGCTTCATTTTAGAATTGTACCTTCCAATAAACATAAAAGGCCTAATAATATGTATGGAACCGCGACGGAGAAAGGTCTTAGAAATTTAAACCTAAACCCAAAAACTAAACTAAATGCTAAACCCCTTCAATATGGATTAAGAGGCCTTTTACATTTTGCAGCCCTCTCACTCGCACTTTTAAAGATTATTTCAAATAGCAACTAACAATATGGTTTATATTTTTTAAAATGTAGTCAATCATTATTTCGCTGCATGCAACTATAGATGTTCTCAACATATTTTTACTTTGTTACATGTTGAGTCCAATTAGAATTAGAGGCCCAAAATTTTAAATAACTAAATTACGCGTTTTGGATCCCCCATAACAGATATCAAAATGAAAATTAGTAGAGAACATCTATCGTTGCATACAGCAAAATAATTATTGACCACATTTAAAAAAATATAAACCATATTGTTGCTATTTGAAATTATCTTTATAAGTGCAAGTGAGAAGGCTGCAAAATGTAAAAGGGCTCTTAACATACAAAAATTTTGCGGGACTACAACTATCACAATTAACAACGACAACTGAAAATATAAAATTATAAAAATAACGCTGAACCAAACTAAATTCGGAATCTAATTGAAATAAAATGTAGTCGGTCGAATTAATAATAGTGTTGTTTTCCAAGATCAAGATCATTGCATAGATAATAAAAAAGTTCAAACTCCCGCGCTCCCCACCAAGGTCACGTGACGTCAGCCGCCGCGCCTGCGCCGTTATTTTGGTAACTGTCAGTGACAGTATAGAACACATGAATGTCGACTGCCTAAGTAATACAAGGCAAAACCACTAGATGTCGCACCGAAACGAGACGCGCTGAGTCTGAATCACGCTGACGAGATTCTCCGGCGAGCGCGGACAGTGCGCGGTGAGATTTGTTTCGGCAAGACCTTACTTCATAGGATCATTTCTATAGTAAGCTCTTCCCAAGACTGACACTATAAGTGAGTCCCGCCCAACCACGTTGATGAGACGTGGCGCGGTGTCCTGAGCGTGAGGCTGGCGAAGGTGTTCCACCTTCAGCCCTCGATGATCGTTCGCTCCCCTTCACGGGGGAGAGTGGGACACTGTCGCTATCTGAGTGGTAGGCATTTTTAAACACAATTTATAATACTTCAATTATTCTGATATGCGTTATCAGGATTATCATCATTAAGCCAATTCTAGTTTCCTCTAGCTTAACATTCGAAAAATTTGTTGATGTAGAACTTGTATTAAATTCGTCTGTCGTACTACTAGTGGTGGATAATATAGCATATAGCGCGTTATTGCTTTTTAGCGCATACAACACGCTATGTGTATATTCTCTTCGCGCTATAAATATAACGTCTCGCGTGCTTGCGATCGCGGTAACATGCTTTTCGCATGTACGCGTTATGGGCATACGCGCTATATACCTATTACTCGTTTGTGTTGTGTGACCGCGCGCGATCTATTAACTTGCGCTTACCTAGTAGTAGTAGTAGTAGTAAAAGTAGTGAAGTTAATACATACAACAAACAAAAAAGAACAATGTATACCTATAAAGTAAAAAAAAACTTTAAATATTCTACTCGGAGAGTAGAAACAAATCGTTGTATTTGTACATACCTATCATAAATAAACTTGTAAATACGCCTATAAATGCACACATTTCATATCAATGTACAAGAAAATTAGAGACAGTCCTAAGCCTGAATAGTACATAGAAAAGTTAATTCTATTATTACAATGAAGGAATGTAATATTTAGTTTTGTATGTGTTAGAATCAAGTCGTTACTCATTAGAGCCGCGCTGCGCTAGTGTCGAACAATAACGACAAATAGCACGTTGCGCCTGACGCTATTGTGACAACACCTAGCACGTAGCATCTAGCGCGAGCGCCTTGTTTCGTTATAACAATAGCGTATAATATAGCGCGTTATTCGAATATAGTTTATAGTCTCTAGCGCGTTGGTGCCATATAGCGGATTTGAACAATACTAACTGCTACCATACCTATATCTACCGCCAAGCTGTAATGTTTGCATTACTGTGTCACGGTTAGTCGGTGAATACAGGCGCAAAACAGAAGTGAACGCTTGGTCTCATGCTTGTTCCATCATAATCACACTAAAACTCGAGAAAACCAAAAATATTATCTCGGCAATCATCGCATTTTCGAAATTTAACTTCAATTTCAATTTATAAAATTTATTTATCATATATAATTATTTGAATTCAGAACAACTTACTTTGTGGTGGTCATGTTTTGATTTCCGTGTGGAGTATATAGAGCTGTGATACCATTTCTGTTTATATAAAATCCGTGTTAAATTTAGAACAGACGTTAAAAAAAACGTAAACTAAATAATAAAACCATCTACCAACAAAGAGGAGATTATTAAGAATTTTTTAAGTCGATTTAATAATATTTGTGTGAGTGGTGGTTAATTTATTTTAAGACGAGTTAGTTACCATACTACTTCCTTCTTTAACCCTTTTCATGATATAAAAGAAAAGTTTTTGAAGTGAATGGATTTATTGAAGCTTTCAAATCAAATTTAGATTTCTTTTTCTTCATAAAGTATCTCCGTATATGTCATGTTAGCTCAATTGGTTAGAGCATACTCCGGCTCAAGGAGTGGATGGACGAGGGTTCGAATCCCGCACATGACTTAAATTTTTCCTATCGTATATTTGTGTTTTTGAAATATCTCCGTTTATTTATTTCTTACAGAAACCGTATATGGTTTTCTATGCATCGAACCTTTGAATCCCTTAGACATATATGGTTTCGTATGCATACTAAGCAAATATGATAAATTATATCATAACCTTATTAGGTATATCTGATGAAAATTAAGTAAAAAAGAATTTTATACAAAATTATTGATCAAACTGATTTAAACAATTGCTTATCATTGTAACAATAATATACCTTACATTTGAGACACATAGTTATAGGTTATCATTAATAAACTTGACAAATGTATTGATTTTTGCGCCACTCTGGTATGTGTCCAAAATAGTCAGTTCGCACAGAGGTCAGGCGTAAATCCTGATGCTTTTCTCGAGTTTTTCTCATTTTCTGCATCCGAGTTGGTATCCCAGGGCTTGAACAAACTGTCCCATCTATTGCATGTCATTACACAATTTATTTGAGGTTGCCCTTTGTCCGGATTAAAGTAAAGTCTTGATGATGGTAGTTTCACCAATGACATAAAAATTACTATAGTATGCCTTTATGCCCATGAAAGCGCCCAGGTTCCTTTCTATCACTAAGAAATTAATATTGCTTAGCATATTAAAACGTAAAGGAAATTGAAATGAAACTATATCTTCGTGCTTAGCTAATAAATCATGCTTGAGTACATTTGAAACTAAATATCGAAAGCGAAAAAAGCGACGAATGCATACGAACCCTGATATGGTTCTGAAACAATTGGTGTTGAAAATGGGTGAAATCGAATAGAAAGTGAAAATCTATTATAGAGTATACAAACTAAATGTTATGAAACACAACAAAAAAAAATTGTCGCTCGAAAAACTCACCTTTTCATTTTTATATCTTTTTCCAGAGTTGATATTCGAACGCGCATGTAAAAATTCACTGACAATGTCTGGAAAAGTGATTTTATATCCAAGTGGCATATGATCATAGACAAAATAGTAGAGTTTTATTATTTAGATTGCTAATGATATGACAAATTAACCCCAGTAGGATTTATATGCCAATTTTTTTTTAACAATTAATGAACTGTAAACTTGCCATATCTGGTTTTCTATGCGGGAAAAGGTTAACATGCAATGAATGTTACAAAATAATGTGATTCGCGATCTTGGTAATGGAAGCAATTCTGTTGTTCGCTCACTAACTATACTAACTAATTAAAAAGTTGAAATTTTAGTTTTAGGATTTCTAAAAGTCTTTCTGCTGTTACCGCGAACTAAATTTAAAACCGCAATTATCAATACTAAATATAATTAACTTTTAGAATAGCATGCTTTTTACATGGAATACGGCAGGGTACTTTAAAATCAGGCTAATGTTATCTCCCGCAGCATGCTGCAGACTATCCTGAGTGTTGTATATGAAAAAGCAGTCTACTTTTTGGTGCTATATAATTAAGTAACCACCACTAACCCTGTCATTGGACTGACATAATGTTCAACTAGAATCTTAAGGTATCGGGTTTAGCGACCGAAGTGTAAAGCTGCCTATAGAACCTCTCAACCTCTCCCAGTACCTCTGGTTTGGTCTTCACTACACTGCCGTCCTCTATCTTCAGCTTTGTTAACCGGCTTTGCCCAATAGACATGTCATTCGCAAACACTTTGGAGCCCTGATTCCGCTCTATCGTCTCCTTAATACTTTTGGTATTAAAGGAGCGTATGTCGTCTCGCAAGGACTTCGAGATCTGTCTATTGAGCTGCCCATATGACCTAGCATCATCAGAAGACTGCAGTGACAAAGAGCGTCGTTTTCCCATGAGGTCTAGAGTATGGCTAGAAAGTTTCTGAGGACTATCTCTACGACGGGGTCTAAAAAAAAAATTTAGAACCTACCGTTTGGACAGTTTTTACTAAACCGTCATTTATCTCATCCACCGAAGCTAAATGCTCTAGGCAAGCGAAGCGATTTGTAAGCTCGAGTTGAAAACTTTCGGGGTTTTCGATATGTGCGCGAGTAGGCCGAAGCGTAGTCTTCATCAAACGGGACCTCTCAAGTTTAACATTAATATCCAATGTGCCTCTTACCATTCGGTGATCGCTACCGGTTTTCACCCTATGGATCACAGAGACATCATTGAATATATGTTTCTTGGTGGTCAAAATGAAGTCTATTTCATTTCTCGTGGAACCATCGGGACTCAACCAGGTCCATTTCCTGTGAGGCGGCTTCTGGAAGAAAGAGTTCATCATAAAGAGTCCCTCTTTTTCAAGAAAGTCGGCCAGCCTCTGTCCCCTGGGGTTCCGTTGCCCATATCCAAATTGCCCCATTCTCAACTCTTCATCGCTCTTTTTACCCAGCTTCGCGTTGAAGTCCCCCATAACAACATTATAATAGGTTTCAGAGGTATGAATTGCCCGACTAATGTCTTCATACATAGCCTCTACCTCTTCATCTGGGTGCGTCGAGGTCGGCGCGTATACCTGAATGACCTTCAGCGAATATCTCTTAGATACTCTGAGTATTAGGTATACCACCCTGCTCGAAACACTATCGATGGTTAGAATGTTGTTAATAAGGGACCTGTGGACGAGAAACCCGACACCACCTTGGGACTGTTGGTCGCCCTCCCGGTAGTAGAGTAGGTTACCGGATTTCAGGGTTAGATTGTCCTCTCCCTCTCTACGGACTTCACATAACCCCATAATATCCATCGTAACCTACTCATTTCTTCTTCTAGCTCGGCTATCTTTTCGTCAGTCCTCATGGTGCGTATATTGTGTGTTACCAGGGCCAGTCGTCGTCGTAAGGGATGGTAGCCGTGCGTCTGCCGGTGATTCTTAGCACCCCTTGCTCCGCCATTATCGTGGCTGCTACCGTGGCCAGGAATGGCGGAGCCGCCGGGAACTGGGGGCCTGGTTCTATTTTTGTCTATCATAAGGGGGGGTTTTGCCCATAATCGCCACGCTGGGCATGCGGGTTGGCGATCGCAGGACGTAACTACTCGCACGGTGACGCTGCTGCCCGTCTCCCGCCGGAGGTATTTAGCTACGCCTTCTATAGGATGGTTATACCGCCATCTGTCGGTCATCAGAGCCTCGATTGTTGATCAGCAGGATGTACCGCGGGCAGGTGAGGTTGACTTGGAGCAAAGGGTGTTATTTGACTCCCATACATCCCTGTCACAAACATCCATGTCTGTAATTGATTAAACGTTATAAATGTATTTACGAATTTATAGGGATATTATTTATTAGTTAATTGATTGTATGTACAAAAATCAATACATGTCTTTTTGTTTTTTCGAACGACAGTGACGCAACGCCTCCGGTATAAACCGCTAGTAAGTGACAAAAGAGGATGTATAGTACCGAAACAGGCTACTCGGACAGGCGGCCTCTACTGTGGAGCAGTAATATTTAAATAGCAACAATTAAAAGTCGCAATTGCATTGAATGTCTATTTATGCTTTTAGATATACTAACCAGTAACCTGCTAATCACCAGTATCCTGTATCGGAGACACTAATTTCCTTTTGAATTTTAACCCTCTTGGTTTCATACTTACTAAATTTAAATAATATAGGCGGCAACCGAACTAATTGCCGGCTTGCCGCCCTTACAAGACAAATCTTTGTTTCTTTATTACACGAACAACATTTCAATAATATCGTATCGGAACAAGCCTTAACATTGTACCTCTAAAATCCGCTAAATGAAACGCTTGCGCGAGCTAATTTTATCCGTGGCGCCATCTAGTCTTTCTCTTATGACACCACAACCAACTTGGCTGTGAGTTGAACTACAAAAATCTACAAAGGTTGTAATTTTTTATTGACTACACATAGGTAGCGCTAAATTCAATATTACTGACTGCTTTTATGAACAGCGTGCAGATGTTATATAATTATTTTAAACACTGCAAACGCTTGTTTGAAGTATTTATCGGAGTGAACCGATTTATCGCAAACAACTTAGACCATAAGGTTCGGTGCTCAACAAACTAAGTCACGCTGTAACCAGCCGCAGATGTCACATAACGTCAGCCGCCTGCTCCATTCATTTTTCCATCCATTATTTTGAGAACTCATAAAGTACTAATAGACGAACATAGTACTAATTACAGCATGTTTGGCCGATCCATTTTTGGGAACTAAATCGGCTTTTGAACGAACGGCCCGTCCGTCGGCACGGCCCTCAGTCGTTTTGTTTCCTTGTATGGACGTCACCATTTATTATTTATCAGAAATCGTTTTGTCGCCCGTTTTGTCAATGCGGTACACTTGAGCACTGGCCTATAGAAAATAGATAACTATAATAGAATATATTTATACCTGAAACGATCGTTGGGACTTAGTATAGGTAGGTACTTAGAATAGGTAGGTATTGATACCATAATTTGCACGCCTTGCAGGTTCAGATATAGAGCAACACATAATTTTAACATAAGACCTGTTTAATGTACCTATATCTAGGAAATAAATAATTTTGAATTTGAATTTGAATTTTGAATTTGAACTAATCAAACACTGCTAGTTACTTAGGTATATTATAAGTGCGTAGTGAAAATTATGTCTTAGGTTTTCACGATTATTACTAATAGTAATGAAACAACCTCAAACAGTTTAAACCACGTATATTTATCATTATTTTTGTCCCGACCTTTCAAACACTTTGCAGTGATCGTAGTCACGGGGTGACTAATCATAAATATACGTGATTTGAACCGTTTAAAGTTATTTAATCACTAAATATACTGACTGACAAATTATAATTAATTTTAACATAAAGTACTAATACTCTGTTTTTTGTATTAATTAAACACATACAACTTTGTGTTTTATCTACATGGTACACACATGTGTACGTAACACAGGAATTATATATATAGGAATAAATTTAGGTATATATATGTATTTACTTGTAGAATATGATATAAATTAAAACTACAATGCATCGTGCTTTTTACAAATCTTCTCAAGTCCATTTCAACTGCAGACAAAAATATTTGCGATATCAATAAAAAAAAAACAATAAACCAGAATTATTCATCAAGTATTAATAGGTACCTCTAATATAAAATTAATAAAACATTTCCATCGATAAACAGTGATTGCCTTTGTGCGCCATCTATATGATCATGATACACTCAAATCAAGGCCATAACAAGAAGTAGCACAGACAAGATAATAGTTACTACGTGTGTAGTAGTAAGAATAACGGCAGAATTAGATAGATGACGCTGCTAGAGAGTAAAACGATTATAAATTATTTTGCTTGGCTGTACACTGTATTGTAGTTGCGGAATATGATATTTATAACTATCTAATAATTAGGGCTTCGTACCTAAAACGGAAACCCTAATGATCACTTTGTAGTCTGTTTGTAGAAACGCGTAGATGTATCAAGTTGAAATTTGTATCAAATAATACACGCCGACTGTAGTATTTTATACATAATTTCATTCCTTTTAGCTGTGAAAGAATCAAACGTCAACGCGATTATGTCATATGTCTGTTTATGATGCAAACTTTTGCATATTTCCTAATTCTATAAGGAGTACTTCCCGAATGACCTAGAATTATGAAATTTGACATGAAGCAATATTTTACAGTACATGTAAAGGAAAAATCTGAAAACCGTAGAAGTCAATGACAAAAAAAGCGAAGCTGGTTGTGTTTTTCAACTTTATAACTCTTTGCCATATCGTAAAAACGGTAACACGTACGCCGAACAAGCGTCAAACTTGGTATAATAAATGTCCAACATTAAAAGTAAAACAAAAATTATAAAAATCCGCTGAGTGTGGGTCGCAGTCCAACTAAATATTTCAAACCGTATAGAAAAACAAGGATTTTAGGTACATTTAGTACCAACCGTACCAACGTACGGAATCTTGGTATGTGAGTCACATTTGCACATGATCGATTTTTTAAACTTTTGTGCTGCTTTCGGTGTTCTGAACTTGTGTTGTTGATAGACATTGGATTTAATAATAATATTAATTTGTAATCGAGCGAAGGAGTTCATACTAATATTTAAAACCGCGATCATGGTATTGTCTGTGTTAATAATAACATGTTACATAAATGCTAATTGTGTAAGCAGTACAAGACAAAACCACTAGATGTCGCACCAAAAGTGACGCACTAAATCTGAATCGCGCTGACGAGATTCTCCGGCGAGCGCGGACAGTGCGCGGTGAGATTTGTTTCGGCAAGACCTTACTTCATAGGATCATTTCTATAGTAAGCTCTTCCCAAGACTGACACTATAAGTGAGTCCCGCCCAACCACGTTGATGAGACGTGGCGCGGTGTCCTGAGCGTGAGGCTGGCGAAGGTGTTCCACCTTCAGCCCTCGATGATCGTTCGCTCCCCTTCACGGGGGAGAGTGGGACACTGTCGCTATCTGAGTGGTAGGCATTTTTAAACCCATTATATATTAATCTACCATTACTTCTTTGTTGATAGTTCATTTTTAGGGTATATGATCTGTTTACTAATCTTATAATTCGTAATATATCCCCTTGCTTCTTACATAATTTTTATATTATCATTCAAAAAATTAGTTGGTGTAGAACCTGAAAGCATTTTGTGGAAGTACTGCTACCATACCTATTTCTACGACTAAGCAGTAATGTTCGCATTACTGTGTTACGGGTCGGTGACATTACGGGCACAAAGCAGAAGTTACCGCTTAAGGTGGGGTCTCATGCTTGTTCCATCACAATCGCACAAAAACCTCGAGAAAACCAAAAATATTATTTTCGAAAGTATTAGAATTTTAACTTAACTGTCAATTTATTATTAGATTTATCATGTATAATTATTTGAATTCAGAACAACGTACTTTGTTGTGGTTTTGTTAGGATTTCCGTGTGCAGCAGTATATAGCTGTGATACTATTTCTATTTTGATATAACACCTAATCCTTGCTAAATTGAGAACAGATGTTAAAAAAAACTTTTACTAAATAATATAACAAACAAAGAGGGGATTTTTAAACTTTTTTGAAGTCGATTTAATATTTTTGTGTTTAATTTATTTTAAGACGTGTTAGTTACCATACTAGTGCCTTCTTTAACATGCAATTAATGTCACATTATATTTATGGAATAGCACAGGTAATAGTAAAGTATTGTGTCGGAACATGCACGAGGGCCGCTTGATGTTAAGCGGTAAACTCTGCATATAACAGATGCGCCCATCACCCCGAGACATAAAGTTGTTAAGTACCTTGTACAGTCGCATGCAATAATAAGTATACACTTCGTTATTTTCATAATAATGTGATGTCACTAAACTCTTAGTGATTGAAATTATTATACACATAAGTGATACAATTCAAATTATTGTTTGATTTTAAGATACTTCTGTGTACATAGAGAGACACATAAGTCTTTGCCACAATTTTGAAAATTACATTGTATATACTTATTATTCCAGGCGACTGTACCTGTAATTATATAATTGCTCAGACTTTCAAAGACTGCTGCCGGAACGCACCAATAAATAATATAGTAAGTAATTAAACAACTTTAAACGATTTAAATCGCGTATATTTATCAATATTTTTGTCCCGACGTTTCAAACACTTTGCAGTGATCGTGGTCACGAGGTGACTAATTTGTTTTAAAATAATGATAAACATACGCGATTTAAACTGTTTCAAGTTGTTTAATTACTATGTGTTATAATCGCAAAAACCTAAGAGAACATTACATTAATAAATATTTCATTATTATCATTTAGGGAACTGTAAATAGTGACCAGGAAATTTTAGATATGGCGTTGGCGTTTAGTGAAGGTAAACACAATTGTTTAGCTCAGGCGTAACTTTGAAATGATTCGCGATCTTGGTGTTGTCTGTAGTAATAATAACATGTTACATGAATGTTAATAGTCTAAGCAGTACAAGGCAAAACCACTAGATGTCGCACCTAAAGTGACGCACTGAATCTGAATCGCGCTGACGAGATTCTCCGGCGAGCGAGGAGAGTGCGCGGTGAGATTTGTTTCGGCAAGACCTTACTTCATAGGATCATTTCTATAGTAAGCTCTTCCCAAGACTGACACTATAAGTGAGTCCCGCCCAACCACGTTGATGAGACGTGGCGCGGTGTCCTGAGCGTGAGGCTGGCGAAGGTGTTCCACCTTCAGCCCTCGATGATCGTTCGCTCCCCTTCACGGGGGAGAGTGGGACACTGTCGCTATCTGAGTGGTAGGCATTTTAAACACAATTTAATCAATTCATTCTTCTATCTATACGTAGCACTATAATATTGTATAAGACATTACGATGATATTTATGTTATTATAATTAATCTGAGCTTGCGCTTCGAAGTTATGGTGGAATAAAGATTCTAATAATGTAACTAGCAGTAAAAAATCACGCCAGGTGACCAAGAATTTCCGATACTGAAGTGTAAAACACAGTTCTTTTATTTTTGCTGGCCATGTTTTCAACCGTTGTAAACGTTTTAATTGCGGTTTAAAACGGCAACATTTTATTTAAAACGTTCGTGTCGGTTGTTTTACATCTATAAGTTCCAAATAATTGTTTTATTTCACTCTAAGAGCTCGTACACAAAAAATATTTCGACTCGCGCATATTCTACTAAATAGTCTGAATAAACATAATATGCACGAGGTGAAATTGTTGATGCGGGAGGGCTTTTATGGTCGTATTTATATTTTCTTAATAATCTACAGTTCTCACAGAACCCTTGTTCAATAGCAAGAAATTGTTCAAGTCTTGATCCATGCAGCAAAACCATGCAACTATCAATTGTAAGTTCTATGAGAATTATGATCGAATAGATTCATTATCGATTATACACTACTCCATCCCTACAGGGAACTGTCAATATTATGAAGCTAAATTAGACAGACCATAGTTAATTGATTGTAAGTACAAAAATCAATACATGTCTTTGTTTTTTTTTAACGACAGTGACGCATCGCCTCCGATATAAACCGCTAGTAAGTAAGTGACAAAAGAGGATTTATAATACCGAAACAAGCTGCTCGGACGGGCGGCCTCTACTGTGCAGCAGTGCTATTTAAATAGCATTCAATTGAGAGTCGCAATTGCATTGGCTATCTATGAATAGCAGCGTGATTTTAGATATATTAACCAGTAACCTGCTAATCACCAGTATCCTGTATCGGAGACACTAATTTCGTTTTGAATTCTAACCCTCTCGGTCTCATACATACATAAAACATACATTTCCAATATTAAAATTCATACATTCCAATATTAAACATACATTAACATTATTATAGGCGGCAACCGAACTATTTGCCGGCTTGCCGCCCTTCCAAGACAAATCTTTGTTTCTTTATTACACGTACAACATCGTAATAATATCGTATCGAAACAAGCCTTCACATTGTACCCCTAAAATCCGCTAAATGAAACGCTTGCGCGAGCTAATTTTATCCGTGGCGCCATCTAGTCTTTCTCATATGGCACTACAACCAACTTGGCTGTGAGTTGAACAACAAAAATCTACAAAGGTTGTAATTTTTTATGGACTACACATAGGTAGCGCTAAATTCAATATTACTGATTGCTTTTTTGAACAGCGCAGCGTGCAAATGTTATAATCATTCTAAACACTGCAAACGTTTGTTTGAAGTACTTCCTTAAATATTATTTAAACTTTGTATTGTGTAAATATAACATAATATGGTACATAGATGTGTACGTAGCATAGGATTTTTTAAATTAATATGAGGAATATGTATAGATTATATACATTTTTAATGAGTCCCTTATTTTTACACTAGGCTAGTGGTCTGTATACCAAGAGGTCCATCAGGTCCATCCTGACTTTAGTGGATGTGTTACACATCTCATTATACTTTTTTTTATCTCTCGCCGTATTAATTACGCAAATTTTTACATACATATATGCATCGTGATTTTTTATAAATCTTCTTTAGTCCATTTCAACTGTAGATAAAATTATTAGCGCACTAATGGACAGCTCATATATTTTGCAATCAAAAAAATATTCAATGAACCATAATTATTAATTGGGTATGTATTTATATATGGTAAAATTATTAAAACATTTCCCATCGATAAACAGTAATTGCCTTTGTGCGCCATCTATATGATCATGCTACACTCAACTCAAGGCCATAACAAGAAGTAGCACAGACAAGATAATAGTTAGTACGTGTATAACGTGTATAGTAAAATAATTATAAATTCCTTTGCTTGGCTGTACACTACATTGCAGTTGCGGAATATGGTATATATGCCTATCTAATAATTAAGGTTTCGTACCTCAAAAGAAAAAGGAAACCCTAATGATCAGTTTGTTGTCTGTCTCTAGAAACGCGTAGATGTATCAAGTTGAAATTTATACCAAATGCTACACGCCGACCGTAGTATTTGATATATAGTTTCATCAGTTTCAGCTGTGAAAAAATTAAACATCAATACGATCAAGAGATATGTCTGTTTATGATGCAAACTTTTGCATATTTACCAATTCTAAAAGGAATCTTCCCGTTGTCCTAGAATTATGTAATTTGGCATTAAGCAATATTTTACTGTACATGTAAAGGAAAAACCTGAAAACGGTAATAATATACTTAATGACAAAAAACGCGAAGTTGGTTGTGTTATAAAAACAAGGATTTTTGGTACATATAGTACCAACGTACGGAATCCTGGTGTGCGAGTCACATTTGCACATGGTCGGTTTTTTGAACTTTTGTGCTGCTTTCGATGTTTTGAACTTGCTTTGTTGATAGACATTGGATTTAATAAAAATATTAATTCGTAATCGAGCGAAGGAGTTCATACTAATATTTAAATCCGCGATCAAGGTATTGTCTGTGTTAATAATAACATACAAGGCAAAACCACTAGATGTCGCACCGAAATGTGACGCGCTGAGTCTGAATCGCGCTGACGAGATTCTCCGGCGAGCGAGGAGAGTGCGCGGTGAGATTTGTAACGGCAAGACCTTACTTCATAGGATCATTTCTATAGTAAGCTCTTCCCAAGACTGACACTATAAGTGAGTCCCGCCTAACCACGTTGATGAGACGTGGCGCGGTGTCCTGAGCGTGAGGCTGGCGAAGGTGTTCCACCTTCAGCCCTCGATGATCGTTCGCTCCCCTTCACGGGGGAGAGTGGGACACTGTCGCTATCTGAGTGGTAGGCATTTTTAAACCCATTATATATTACACTATCATTACTAATTTGTTAATAGTTCATTTTTAGGGTATATGATCTGTGTACTAATCTTTAAATTCGTAATATATCCCCTTGCTTCTTACATAATTTTTATATTATCATTCGAAAAATTAGTTTGTGTAGAACCTGAAAGCATTTTGTGGAAGTACTGCTACCATACCTATTTCTACGACCAAGCAGTAATGTTCGCATTACTGTGTGTTACGGGTCGGTGACATTACGGGCACAAAGCAGAAGTTACCGCTTAAGGTCTCATGCTTGTTCCATCACAATCGCACAAAAACCTCGAGAAAACCAAAAATATTATTTCTACAATAATCGCATTTTCGAAAGTATTGGAATTTTAACATAACTGTCAATTTATTATTAGATTTATCATGTATAATTATTTGAATTCAGAACAACGTACCTACTTTGTTGTTGTTTTGTTTTGATTTCCGCGTGTAGTCTATAGAGCTGTGATACTATTTCTATTTGCATAAACATCTAATCCTTGCTAAATTTAGAACAGACGTTTAAAAAACGTAAACTAAATAATATAACCAAGTACCAATAAAGAGGAGATTTTGAAGACTTTGAATTCGATTTAGTGTTTAATTTATTTTAAAATGAGTTAGTTATTATACTACTTCATTCTTTAACATGCAATTATTGTGTCATTATAATCATGAAATAGCACAGGTAATAGTAAAGTATTGTGTCGGAACATGCACGAGGCCAACTTGATGTTAAGCGGTAAACTCTGCATATAACAGATGCGCCCATCACCCCGAGACATAGAGTTGTTAAGTACCTTGTACCTGTAATTATATAATTGCCCGACTTTCAAAGACTGCTGCCGGAACTCGCTAATAAATATAGTAAGTAATTAAACAACTTTAAACGGTTTAAATGGCGTATATTTATCATTATTTTTGTCCCGACGACGACGTTTCAAACACGTTGCAGTGATCGTGGTCACGGGGTGACTAATTGATTTTATTTGTTTTTATATAATGATAAATATACGCGATTTAAACCGTTTAAAGTTGTTTAATTACTATGTGTAATAATCGCGAAAAACTAAGAAAGCATTGCCCTAATAAATATTTCATTATGATCATTACGCATTCTTTTAGATTGTACCTACCCACATACAAATGTGGTGCGGTGCTTTCTTTCGAAATGATCTTTTCAGTGTATCTTGTGAGGGAACTGTAAATAGTGACCACGAAATTTTAGATATGGCGTTGACGTTTCGTCAAGGTGAACACAATTTCTCATCTTTACTTTGAATTAATTCGCGATCATGGTAAGTCTGTAGTAATAATAACATGTTACATGCATGTTAATTGTCTAAGCAGTACAAGGCAAAACCACTAGATGTCGCACCGAAAGTGACGCACTAAATCTGAATCGCGCTGACGAGATTCTCCGGCGAGCGGGGACAGTGCGCGGTGAGATTTGTTTCGGCAAGACCTTACTTCATAGGATCATTTCTATAGTAAGCTCTTCCCAAGACTGACACTATAAGTGAGTCCCGCCCAACCACGTTGATGAGACGTGGCGCGGTGTCCTGAGCGTGAGGCTGGCGAAGGTGTTCCACCTTCAGCCCTCGATGATCGTTCGCTCCCCTTCACGGGGGAGAGTGGGACACTGTCGCTATCTGAGTGGTAGGCATTTTTAAACCCATTATATATTAATCTACCATTACTTCTTTGTTGATAGTTCATTTTTAGGGTATATGATCTGTGTACTAATCTTATAATTCGTAATATATCCCCTTGCTTCTTACATAATTTTTATATTATCATTCAAAAAATTAGTTGGTGTAGAACCTGAAAGCATTTTGTGGAAGTACTGCTACCATACCTATTTCTACGACTAAGCAGTAATGTTCGCATTACTGTGTTACGGGTCGGTGACATTACGGGCACAAAGCAGAAGTTACCGCTTAAGGTGGGGTCTCATGCTTGTTCCATCACAATCGCACAAAAACCTCGAGAAAACCAAAAATATTATTTTCGAAAGTATTAGAATTTTAACTTAACTGTCAATTTATTATTAGATTTATCATGTATAATTATTTGAATTCAGAACAACGTACTTTGTTGTGGTTTTGTTAGGATTTCCGTGTGCAGCAGTATATAGCTGTGATACTATTTCTATTTTGATATAACACCTAATCCTTGCTAAATTGAGAACAGATGTTAAAAAAAACTTTTACTAAATAATATAACAAACAAAGAGGGGATTTTTAAACTTTTTTGAAGTCGATTTAATATTTTTGTGTTTAATTTATTTTAAGACGTGTTAGTTACCATACTAGTGCCTTCTTTAACATGCAATTAATGTCACATTATATTTATGGAATAGCACAGGTAATAGTAAAGTATTGTGTCGGAACATGCACGAGGGCCGCTTGATGTTAAGCGGTAAACTCTGCATATAACAGATGCGCCCATCACCCCGAGACATAAAGTTGTTAAGTACCTTGTACAGTCGCATGCAATAATAAGTATACACTTCGTTATTTTCATAATAATGTGATGTCACTAAACTCTTAGTGATTGAAATTATTATACACATAAGTGATACAATTCAAATTATTGTTTGATTTTAAGATACTTCTGTGTACATAGAGAGACACATAAGTCTTTGCCACAATTTTGAAAATTACATTGTATATACTTATTATTCCAGGCGACTGTACCTGTAATTATATAATTGCTCAGACTTTCAAAGACTGCTGCCGGAACGCACCAATAAATAATATAGTAAGTAATTAAACAACTTTAAACGATTTAAATCGCGTATATTTATCAATATTTTTGTCCCGACGTTTCAAACACTTTGCAGTGATCGTGGTCACGAGGTGACTAATTTGTTTTAAAATAATGATAAACATACGCGATTTAAACTGTTTCAAGTTGTTTAATTACTATGTGTTATAATCGCAAAAACCTAAGAGAACATTACATTAATAAATATTTCATTATTATCATTTAGGGAACTGTAAATAGTGACCAGGAAATTTTAGATATGGCGTTGGCGTTTAGTGAAGGTAAACACAATTGTTTAGCTCAGGCGTAACTTTGAAATGATTCGCGATCTTGGTGTTGTCTGTAGTAATAATAACATGTTACATGAATGTTAATAGTCTAAGCAGTACAAGGCAAAACCACTAGATGTCGCACCTAAAGTGACGCACTGAATCTGAATCGCGCTGACGAGATTCTCCGGCGAGCGAGGAGAGTGCGCGGTGAGATTTGTTTCGGCAAGACCTTACTTCATAGGATCATTTCTATAGTAAGCTCTTCCCAAGACTGACACTATAAGTGAGTCCCGCCCAACCACGTTGATGAGACGTGGCGCGGTGTCCTGAGCGTGAGGCTGGCGAAGGTGTTCCACCTTCAGCCCTCGATGATCGTTCGCTCCCCTTCACGGGGGAGAGTGGGACACTGTCGCTATCTGAGTGGTAGGCATTTTAAACACAATTTAATCAATTCATTCTTCTATCTATACGTAGCACTATAATATTGTATAAGACATTACGATGATATTTATGTTATTATAATTAATCTGAGCTTGCGCTTCGAAGTTATGGTGGAATAAAGATTCTAATAATGTAACTAGCAGTAAAAAATCACGCCAGGTGACCAAGAATTTCCGATACTGAAGTGTAAAACACAGTTCTTTTATTTTTGCTGGCCATGTTTTCAACCGTTGTAAACGTTTTAATTGCGGTTTAAAACGGCAACATTTTATTTAAAACGTTCGTGTCGGTTGTTTTACATCTATAAGTTCCAAATAATTGTTTTATTTCACTCTAAGAGCTCGTACACAAAAAATATTTCGACTCGCGCATATTCTACTAAATAGTCTGAATAAACATAATATGCACGAGGTGAAATTGTTGATGCGGGAGGGCTTTTATGGTCGTATTTATATTTTCTTAATAATCTACAGTTCTCACAGAACCCTTGTTCAATAGCAAGAAATTGTTCAAGTCTTGATCCATGCAGCAAAACCATGCAACTATCAATTGTAAGTTCTATGAGAATTATGATCGAATAGATTCATTATCGATTATACACTACTCCATCCCTACAGGGAACTGTCAATATTATGAAGCTAAATTAGACAGACCATAGTTAATTGATTGTAAGTACAAAAATCAATACATGTCTTTGTTTTTTTTTAACGACAGTGACGCATCGCCTCCGATATAAACCGCTAGTAAGTAAGTGACAAAAGAGGATTTATAATACCGAAACAAGCTGCTCGGACGGGCGGCCTCTACTGTGCAGCAGTGCTATTTAAATAGCATTCAATTGAGAGTCGCAATTGCATTGGCTATCTATGAATAGCAGCGTGATTTTAGATATATTAACCAGTAACCTGCTAATCACCAGTATCCTGTATCGGAGACACTAATTTCGTTTTGAATTCTAACCCTCTCGGTCTCATACATACATAAAACATACATTTCCAATATTAAAATTCATACATTCCAATATTAAACATACATTAACATTATTATAGGCGGCAACCGAACTATTTGCCGGCTTGCCGCCCTTCCAAGACAAATCTTTGTTTCTTTATTACACGTACAACATCGTAATAATATCGTATCGAAACAAGCCTTCACATTGTACCCCTAAAATCCGCTAAATGAAACGCTTGCGCGAGCTAATTTTATCCGTGGCGCCATCTAGTCTTTCTCATATGGCACTACAACCAACTTGGCTGTGAGTTGAACAACAAAAATCTACAAAGGTTGTAATTTTTTATGGACTACACATAGGTAGCGCTAAATTCAATATTACTGATTGCTTTTTTGAACAGCGCAGCGTGCAAATGTTATAATCATTCTAAACACTGCAAACGTTTGTTTGAAGTACTTCCTTAAATATTATTTAAACTTTGTATTGTGTAAATATAACATAATATGGTACATAGATGTGTACGTAGCATAGGATTTTTTAAATTAATATGAGGAATATGTATAGATTATATACATTTTTAATGAGTCCCTTATTTTTACACTAGGCTAGTGGTCTGTATACCAAGAGGTCCATCAGGTCCATCCTGACTTTAGTGGATGTGTTACACATCTCATTATACTTTTTTTTATCTCTCGCCGTATTAATTACGCAAATTTTTACATACATATATGCATCGTGATTTTTTATAAATCTTCTTTAGTCCATTTCAACTGTAGATAAAATTATTAGCGCACTAATGGACAGCTCATATATTTTGCAATCAAAAAAATATTCAATGAACCATAATTATTAATTGGGTATGTATTTATATATGGTAAAATTATTAAAACATTTCCCATCGATAAACAGTAATTGCCTTTGTGCGCCATCTATATGATCATGCTACACTCAACTCAAGGCCATAACAAGAAGTAGCACAGACAAGATAATAGTTAGTACGTGTATAACGTGTATAGTAAAATAATTATAAATTCCTTTGCTTGGCTGTACACTACATTGCAGTTGCGGAATATGGTATATATGCCTATCTAATAATTAAGGTTTCGTACCTCAAAAGAAAAAGGAAACCCTAATGATCAGTTTGTTGTCTGTCTCTAGAAACGCGTAGATGTATCAAGTTGAAATTTATACCAAATGCTACACGCCGACCGTAGTATTTGATATATAGTTTCATCAGTTTCAGCTGTGAAAAAATTAAACATCAATACGATCAAGAGATATGTCTGTTTATGATGCAAACTTTTGCATATTTACCAATTCTAAAAGGAATCTTCCCGTTGTCCTAGAATTATGTAATTTGGCATTAAGCAATATTTTACTGTACATGTAAAGGAAAAACCTGAAAACGGTAATAATATACTTAATGACAAAAAACGCGAAGTTGGTTGTGTTATAAAAACAAGGATTTTTGGTACATATAGTACCAACGTACGGAATCCTGGTGTGCGAGTCACATTTGCACATGGTCGGTTTTTTGAACTTTTGTGCTGCTTTCGATGTTTTGAACTTGCTTTGTTGATAGACATTGGATTTAATAAAAATATTAATTCGTAATCGAGCGAAGGAGTTCATACTAATATTTAAATCCGCGATCAAGGTATTGTCTGTGTTAATAATAACATACAAGGCAAAACCACTAGATGTCGCACCGAAATGTGACGCGCTGAGTCTGAATCGCGCTGACGAGATTCTCCGGCGAGCGAGGAGAGTGCGCGGTGAGATTTGTAACGGCAAGACCTTACTTCATAGGATCATTTCTATAGTAAGCTCTTCCCAAGACTGACACTATAAGTGAGTCCCGCCTAACCACGTTGATGAGACGTGGCGCGGTGTCCTGAGCGTGAGGCTGGCGAAGGTGTTCCACCTTCAGCCCTCGATGATCGTTCGCTCCCCTTCACGGGGGAGAGTGGGACACTGTCGCTATCTGAGTGGTAGGCATTTTTAAACCCATTATATATTACACTATCATTACTAATTTGTTAATAGTTCATTTTTAGGGTATATGATCTGTGTACTAATCTTTAAATTCGTAATATATCCCCTTGCTTCTTACATAATTTTTATATTATCATTCGAAAAATTAGTTTGTGTAGAACCTGAAAGCATTTTGTGGAAGTACTGCTACCATACCTATTTCTACGACCAAGCAGTAATGTTCGCATTACTGTGTGTTACGGGTCGGTGACATTACGGGCACAAAGCAGAAGTTACCGCTTAAGGTCTCATGCTTGTTCCATCACAATCGCACAAAAACCTCGAGAAAACCAAAAATATTATTTCTACAATAATCGCATTTTCGAAAGTATTGGAATTTTAACATAACTGTCAATTTATTATTAGATTTATCATGTATAATTATTTGAATTCAGAACAACGTACCTACTTTGTTGTTGTTTTGTTTTGATTTCCGCGTGTAGTCTATAGAGCTGTGATACTATTTCTATTTGCATAAACATCTAATCCTTGCTAAATTTAGAACAGACGTTTAAAAAACGTAAACTAAATAATATAACCAAGTACCAATAAAGAGGAGATTTTGAAGACTTTGAATTCGATTTAGTGTTTAATTTATTTTAAAATGAGTTAGTTATTATACTACTTCATTCTTTAACATGCAATTATTGTGTCATTATAATCATGAAATAGCACAGGTAATAGTAAAGTATTGTGTCGGAACATGCACGAGGCCAACTTGATGTTAAGCGGTAAACTCTGCATATAACAGATGCGCCCATCACCCCGAGACATAGAGTTGTTAAGTACCTTGTACCTGTAATTATATAATTGCCCGACTTTCAAAGACTGCTGCCGGAACTCGCTAATAAATATAGTAAGTAATTAAACAACTTTAAACGGTTTAAATGGCGTATATTTATCATTATTTTTGTCCCGACGACGACGTTTCAAACACGTTGCAGTGATCGTGGTCACGGGGTGACTAATTGATTTTATTTGTTTTTATATAATGATAAATATACGCGATTTAAACCGTTTAAAGTTGTTTAATTACTATGTGTAATAATCGCGAAAAACTAAGAAAGCATTGCCCTAATAAATATTTCATTATGATCATTACGCATTCTTTTAGATTGTACCTACCCACATACAAATGTGGTGCGGTGCTTTCTTTCGAAATGATCTTTTCAGTGTATCTTGTGAGGGAACTGTAAATAGTGACCACGAAATTTTAGATATGGCGTTGACGTTTCGTCAAGGTGAACACAATTTCTCATCTTTACTTTGAATTAATTCGCGATCATGGTAAGTCTGTAGTAATAATAACATGTTACATGCATGTTAATTGTCTAAGCAGTACAAGGCAAAACCACTAGATGTCGCACCGAAAGTGACGCACTAAATCTGAATCGCGCTGACGAGATTCTCCGGCGAGCGGGGACAGTGCGCGGTGAGATTTGTTTCGGCAAGACCTTACTTCATAGGATCATTTCTATAGTAAGCTCTTCCCAAGACTGACACTATAAGTGAGTCCCGCCCAACCACGTTGATGAGACGTGGCGCGGTGTCCTGAGCGTGAGGCTGGCGAAGGTGTTCCACCTTCAGCCCTCGATGATCGTTCGCTCCCCTTCACGGGGGAGAGTGGGACACTGTCGCTATCTGAGTGGTAGGCATTTTAAAATACTCTTTCATCTCAAAATTGGTAATAGTTAATATCAATATGATAGTTTATATTAGGAATCAATATGCTAATCTTATAATTCGTAAAATTTTTCCTTGCTTCTATTTTCTATGCAGTGTTTCCACAATGAAAGGGGAAATTGGGGTCCAGAGGGGAAGAAAAACAAATCGTCGACAATTTTTATCGATAATTTTGCTGACGCATTTAGTGTCTATAATATTATTATAGTATAGTATCACCAGAGGCGTGGGCAGGTTATAGAAATAAATAGTTACAAACCTATTATTTTTTAGTTACTACACTAGGGCCAAAACAAAAAAAAAACAAAAATTTTTGAGGGGAAAAAAGCCCTGAGAAGGGGAAATCTGAATTGAAGCGTGGGGAAAGAAAATCATTAAAGTGGAAACAATGCTTCTATGGTTTTTGAATAATTTCATTTGAAAAATTGACACTCGCTATCTGAGTGGTAAGCGTTTATAACACATTTTAAATCGTTCCAATTCTCTGATGCTGAAATTCGGTTTACGGATTAAACTGCTTGCTTCTAGGCCGGGTTTGTAATCATCTCTTGCTGATAATATTGAAATTTGGTTATTAAATTGAAAAGTAAATTGTTCTAAATTTGGGCAGTTATCTGTTTACCACTATGATATTTTTATTCGGTGGTTGACCAGGCGACAAATTTTATACAAATTAAGCTTTCATAAAGTCGAGAAAGTAAACATTATTTAGTAAATGAATTTATCACTACATACAATTACAATATTATGACTTTTTTCCATTTATCGGCAATCAAAGCATTACCAAATGCAATCGTATGTTAATGTTCATGTCCATTATTTATTTTTTATAATTATCATGTATAATATGAATTCAGAACAAAGTACTTTATTGTGATTTTTTATATTTCACAGTGAAGTATATAGAATTGTTAAACTATGAATCCTAAAATTTTGGACAAACTTATTAACATGTTTCTTTAATCGACTTCCATAAACGCGTTGCGTATCTAACTAAGCTAATTTGTAGATAATAATCTTATTCAAATAAAATACTGAAGATTATAAAATTCAGATGTCATTAATATCTAAATAAAATAGAATCTCATGACATCTCCAAATTCTTCAAAACGGTCGAGAACACAAAAAAAATTAAAAGTGTGTATGATGATAAAGATATTTATTTACAATTTAAAAAATGCGTTGACAATTTTGGTGATAGTTTATGTGCCCGTGACTTAGCAGCATGGGTAATATGTATAAATTCTGATCTTAAAAGTCTATATACTTAATATGATTGAAATAATTTTCAAGGATTAGGTATAAATTGCAAAAATCAAAACGGATATTTTTAACTAACTAAGATACACAGATACAGAAACACATTACTTTTCACAACACCACCACGAAATGGGTCGTTTTGGCGTTGAATAACTCGCAGCAAATTTGGAATTACTCGACGCTGGAAAAATAAAACGCACGACGTGATGACTTTTTCAGAAATTAATTTACACCTAAAAGCTAAATATTTAACCTCTTTGCATATAAATCATAAATTGCTTTTCTTTGCTTTTGATGTAAGTACTATATATTAATAATAATAAGAATGAACTCGTTTCATTCGATCCCATTCAAGCTCATCCTAGCATGCTCACATTTATATCTCAGGAAAGCCTGCGAATTTCAATTTGAACTTGGCCTCAAACAATGGTGCTGAAATTGTGACTAACTTGGTTCAAAATATACAACATAGCTTTTTACAACAAATTTTTTACACATACAATAAAATTTTAACTTTTAATTTTTTCTTAGTCTGACTTTCGAACGGCCATTTTCACCAGGGCCTCTATCACCACGCTGTTGCGATCTCTAATTGTAATTCTAGGTTAAGCCTGTTTATACCTTCGACCACATCATCTCTTACCATCAAGTGAGATTGTGGTCAAAGGCTTACCTATCAGCAATAAAAAATGAATTAAAAAAAAAGCAATCCAACTTCCACATACAAAATTCTCTGGTACAGACGAGTACACAATATAATACCCGCACCGTCCGCAACGCATATTCTTACAGCTAAATGGCGGGATTTTTTTTTATCGCTGTTATAGTTAAAAAAAATTTTTTTGACGGTATAATACTTACTTCCCTCTATTTACAGTTAATAAAAAATACTATTTGAATTATATTAATAAGTTGAAGTATATCTAATTAGTTTCTCAATCAGTCGACGAGATTTTTTTCCAGTGTTAATTATTCTTAAGGTTGGTGTTTGAAATGTTAATCGCTTTTCCTTATGCTCGTAAGAACGACTAACTCGCAGCATAATCGACTATGCTGCAAATTTTTCAAAACCATAACAGACCTTTTGGTTCTGGCGAGGTAAAAATTATATGATTTGTTGTACGCATGAATCAAAATAAAAAAGAGGCGGTACTAATACAATTCTCTGAGGCTGAACAATAATTTTAAATGCAGAACAACAAATCTGCTGCTGCGTTACTAGTCTAACATCTTTATTAGGTCAACATCTTAATTAGCAGAACGCACGATTGGTTTAATAGTTGCAAACTGACAAAACGAGCTAGAGGAAAAACAATCAATATGGATGTTTAATGCAACAAATTGCTGTGCGTTTGGCTATAAAATCCCAAATAACTTTAGAACAATGGTTACTTGGGATAAGACTGAAATGTTATCTATACAGTAAAATACTGAAGTTTTTTAGGATCACTTTGTTAATTATTATATATTAAAAAATAAACTTGAATAATGACAAAAATTTATTAATATAGCTCAGTAAAAACGTTTTCATAAATGGAACAAATAAGTTATGTAAATTGGCGCCATCTGTATGTAATTAGTGTACTGTCGGTACATCTTTTTATCACTACTTCGAAAAGCTTTGATTTGATTGACTTTACTTTGCTTGGTACTTGTGATACTTTATTTATTTTAGTAGAAAACTATCCACAGAATTGATACTGATACGAGTAGGTATCAAAATTTAATCATTCACGTTAAATCTACCTAGGATATACAATGGTACTTATAATTATAAGTATATCTGAACAAATGGTTATTTTATAGGTTATATTACATATAGGCACCAACCACATATAAGTTATAACACACTTAATAATCACACGTAGCAACAAAATTTATTTGACACCTACATTTTGACTTGGGATTCATGGTAATTCGTAATTGCACTAAATAATAAATATGCACTGAAACTTGCCATATTCAGAATTATGTAATTTCATTTGAAGAAGCTGGATATCTACATACAACAAGTTTAATTTCAAAACATGTGTAACTGATGCCGAAACAAGCTCTGTCATAAGTTTCATAACAAATGAAACAAGCGTTTGCGGTAGGTAATTTTATTTATGGTGCCATCTAGTTATACCATAATGTACTACAACTGACTTAGCTGTTAGTTGACGAGAGCGCAGTTGCTAATGAAAATCAAATCATCGATCAGACTGCATAATGTGTTGTTCTTTGTTCGTCACTACAGGTATAGATGGCGCTAACTTCATTGTTAACAAGTTCTGTCTTTTACCGCAGTTCATGCTATGCAAGCATTGCTCATATTGTAAACATTACGTGACAGTGCACGACACACACGTAAAAAATTGAGTGGAGTTGCCGGTAGCGAGCGTTCAATTCATATCAAATTTCCGTATATATTGTTCTTATAACGACTGGACGTGTTCTATCATGGACATTTATGAAAATATCATAATCTTAACTTCCATGATACAACATAGAAAAAAAACTTGGGAGGCCAGGATATAAATAGCTACAATTTACTATTTGTTTTAATTCTAAATATATTACTTCTCATCACTGATACCTACTAATTCTTGAACTAGCTAAAACAGCGGTAAATACATTGCTCCTTGCAATGAAAAAATGATATTAGCATGGAAATGCAAATATGAAAAAACCCAAAATTTACAGAATGGGCCAAAGTTTGAGAACTTTTTACACCTTTGCCCATTTTGGTAAAACAATCACGTTTTTGGTGTTTTCAGCCTCAAAATTATAAAAATCCGGGTTTATTTTAAAGTAATAGTGTAACATAATATGGTTATACCATTCAACTTTAATATTTCATATTACCTACTAAACTTGAATGGGCAAAGTCACACATATTCTTTGTATTCTCTCATAACTCTTCATAGATATAATACGATGGTCTAGGGTTGTTACTTTTAATTCTTAACCTGTAATGAATAATGCTTTTATCATAACTAACACAGTGACAATAATAGTGCATATAATGACAACCGTGAAAAAACTAATAATGACTATTGGTAATAAATAACTGACGGAAATTACACACAATAACTAATTATACAAAATCTATGCAGGGCATTGTCAGCCGATGAGATCACATGCGGTTACCGCCTAATTGCAGAAGTTCGAAATATGTCGGATAAAAACATAGCTTTATATCTATGATTTTTTAAAATGGTAAAAATGTCCCTAAGACCAAGGTCACGTGACGTCAGTCCCTGCGCCTGCGCCTTTAACCAATAATGATAGCATGTCACATGAATGCGGATTGTCTAAGTAGTACAAGGTAAAACCACTAGATGTCGCACCAAAAGTGACGCACTAAATCTGAATCGCGCTGACGAGATTCTCCGGCGAGCGCGGACAGTGCGCGGTGAGATTTGTTTCGGCAAGACCTTACTTCATAGGATCATTTCTATAGTAAGCTCTTCCCAAGACTGACACTATAAGTGAGTCCCGCCCAACCACGTTGATGAGACGTGGCGCGGTGTCCTGAGCGTGAGGCTGGCGAAGGTGTTCCACCTTCAGCCCTCGATGATCGTTCGCTCCCCTTCACGGGGGAGAGTGGGACACTGTCGCTATCTGAGTGGTAGGCAATTTTAAACATACACATTAAATTATGTTGTAGTCAGAAACGGTTGTTATATTATATATATGTGCACTCACCCATTGTGTATTCTGTTTGGTCGCTGAGTGCCTAAAACGCAGTATGCCATAATGTCATTTCAAATAAATGTTTGGACTAACTATAACTTAAAGTAGCTATCGTTCTACTGTCTTACATTCTGTATTCGCGATATGACTATGTCACAATTGGTCTTCTTTTATTATTGTAGTACAATCGCGTTATGTTATAGTTCAAAATTCTAAACAAACTCCGTTTTATATCATATTAATATTTGTCCTTTGGGTTTTAACCATGCGGGTGAAACCGCGGAATCCCGCTAGTAAACAATAAAGTCGTATCTCGCTCTTCAACTAAAACTCAATGGACCTAAGTCTCACTGGATCTATGTCGCTTTTCAACTACATATCAATTGACCTAAGGCCTGAGATAATATTTACTTGGTCTATTTTGGTATTGATCATTAAACTCAATGGTCTTAAATCTCAATATGCCTACCTCACGTTTGGGGCTTATTCCAGAAATCCCCTTAGCAAATCCCCTGCGAAGGGGATTTCTGGACTTTTTGTCCAGAAATCCCCTGCGCGTCGTCTTTGAGTGTTGGAAGGGGATAATTGGACAATATGTCCAAAAATCCCCTTAACCATTTAACTGGACAAAAAGGCCAGCCATCCCCTTAAGTAATTATTTGCATTAATATTAAATAAAAACAATTGATTAGGTAATCAGTCTTTATTTTTTATTTATATGAATCTAAACCAACAGTTCACTAGCATATATTTTGCACCTCCATAAAATCTCTCATATATTTACAATAGTATAACAAATGTTGAAATATCACATAGTAAGTATGCATACAGTAATTCTTATACAAAGAAGATCTATAATCACAGATTATTTGTACAATATTGCTTTTATTGCTTATATAATATATAATCTATATTAGTAACGCCTAAAATACTATAGTATACAAGTTGTATTATTGAACAATCACAATAATTATTATGTACTGTACTTAAAAAATACTAAGTCTAAAAAAAAAGTATCTGACACAATGTGGTATATAAACAAAATTGCAAACCTATCAGTAATTAAACTAGGTATCACCAAATTAAAATACAATATTACAGTTCTTCTACTAGAACATAAAACTAGACATTATTTTCACTACAATCTTTGAATAAATAGTATGTAATTTAGTAAAATGAAGTATTATCTCTCTTATACTCTAGTGGTATCACTTCCTTACAATAATTAACACGAGCGCAGACATACAACTTACTAATATATTCTCAAAAAATTAAACTTAACAGTAACAAGGTGCTTTAATCACAGATTATACTTACAATATTACTGTAAAAGTCATAATGTATGTATATCAGATATATCAAAACGAAATAGCACTAAGACTAGCCAAATTGAAAAAAGTTATTTCGAATCCGGAAGCGCCTGCCGTTCCCACAGCGTATAACTCAGCTGTAAGTTCATTAAGAGACACCGGGATTGACATATCCATATTCCTCGATTTAAAAAGTTGAAGTCAACTCTATATAACCACAGGAATACCGAACTTGGTGTTAATAATATAGAGTACCAAAACGCTGAAAAAGTCGAATTCCCACCGATACACCGTGATTTCTTATTAGCGGACTACAGTGGTAGCACTTTTCGAATAATAGCATTCTGCACCGAATCGGCCAAACAATATATGAATACTCTACACTTTTTTTGGGAGATGGGACTTTCTGGATCTGTGTAAAGGCTTTCTATCAACTTTACACTATCCATGGGGATTTGGGCAGTACAAACTACTACATCAATATTTTGCCATTGGTATACTTGCTAATAACTCATAAAAGTCAGGAAGCGCTTAATTCTCAATTCCCAGATTGGAAACCAAAAAATTTTAAATGCGATTTTGAAGAAGCAGCGATGAACGCGATGATCAATACATTTGAAAATATTTCAATCACTGGTTGCTATACCCTAATGGGTACAGAGATGCGATATGGCGAAAAGGTAAATTAGGACTGACTAAACAAAAATTGACGAATAGACAAGTGGCACTTAGTGCGGTCTTGCCTATGCTACCACAGGACATAATTCTCCAGGGGTGGTTCTATATTGCCTCTTGAAGTCCCGATGATGACAAAAGTAAAACGTTTAGGCTTTACATGTTAAAACAATGGCTAAAGGACGATACTAATAACTTAGTGGAATCTTGGCATGGCAAAATAAAGAAACGGATATTGAAAAAGAATCCCAGCCTAATAAGGGTACTCACTGCGCTTTCAGAAGATGCATCATTTTATAATATCCGCGCCTTACAGTTCCATGATCTTGGGGAAGGCATATCAAAACAAACACAAGAGAGTATTAATCGTGATCAATTTATACAGGAATTTCTCACGGAGTTTATTAATGGTAACACAACACTTGGGCATTGTTTAGAGAAGCTTCGTTGATTTATTGCTTCTCCATTAAATGTACTGTGTCAGTTTTCTTTGTTTGTGTTTTTTTGCGATACAACTATGTTGTTTATTTAGCAGTTACTTCACAATGTTGTTGACTTATCTAGATTAAAATCAACCCTCTATAACTACAGGAATGCAGCACTAGTTGAATTTATATTGCATTATCAGTATTATTGTACGTATAATCTGTGATTAAAGCACCTTGTTACTGTTAAGTTTGATTTTTTGAGAATATATTAGTAAGTTGTATGTCTGCGCTCGGGTTAATTATTGTAAGGAAGTGATTTGTATGTGATACCACTAGAGTATAAGAGAGATAATACTTCATTTTACTAAATTACATACTATTTTTACAAAGATTGTAGTGAAAATAATGTCTGGTTTTATGTTCTAGTAGGAGAACTGTAATATTGTATTTTAATTTGGTGATACCTAGTTTAATTATTTATATTTATATAATTGTTTATATACCACCTTGTGTCAGATACTTTTTTTAGACTTAGTGTTTTTAAAGTACAGAACATAATAATTATTGTGATTGTTCAATAATACAACTAATTGTATACTATAGTATTTTAGACGTTACTAATATAGATTATATATTATATAAGCAATAAAAGCAGTATTGTACAAATAATCTGTGATTATAGACCTTCTTTGTATAATAATTACTGTATACATACTTACTATGTGATATTTCAACATTTGTTATACTATTGTATATATATATGAGAGATTTTATGGAGGTGCAAAATATATGCTAGTGAACTGTTGGTTTAGATTCATATAAATAAAAAATAAAGACTGATTACCTAATCAATTGTTTTTATTTAATATTAATGCAAATAATTACTTAAGGGGATGGCTGGCCTTTTTGTCCAGTTAAATGGTTAAGGGGATTTTTGGACATATTGTCCAATTATCCCCTTCCAACACTCAAAGACGACGCGCAGGGGATTTCTGGACAAAAAGTCCAGAAATCCCCTTCGCAGGGGATTTGCTAAGGGGATTTCTGGAATAAGCCACGTTTGGTTAAGGCATATCGTGATCAGGCGCCTAAATTGTAATACTCAAATAGTTATTATTCTTAAAAAATTCAATATTAAAATAACGAATGTTGGTTGTTTAAAACAAATGTTCATTTCTTTAAATGATTTAAGTTTTTTGCCTTTTTAAAAACTATTAAACGTTACTAATGTTTAGGAAACTATACTCAAGAATCCAAACTATAACCACATACATATATATACAGGGTTATTGTTAAAATGCTAACAACCTCTTAGGGTTGACTTCTGTTAGTCCTAACAAACATTTTGAGATGTTTATTTTGTTTTGAAACAAAAAAATTATATTTTTTTAAAATATATTTTATATATATTTTTTGTGTTTTAATGCCTACTCCGAGCCAAGAGCGCCCGCTGCGGCAACACTGGACCACGCCGAGGTCCCTTTGAATAAGGTTTTGAATATTTACATCGAGCAAAGTAATAAAAAATATGAAATAATACATTACAGGCACAAGAGACTTTTGACATCAGGTAGTCCTCGTGCTTAATCAGTCAAAAACATATATAAAAACACAAAAGAAAAAAAAATATCTTCTCAAAATGTTTGTTAGGACGAGCAGAAGCCAACACTATTATTATTAATGAATTTCTTTATTTAACATAATAATTATATAAGTAGTACAATTCTAGTGTATTTTTAATCCTAGAACGACAACATTATGTACAATTAACTTTGCTTTTCAAGTTGAACACTTATACAAAACTTATTGCTTATATATACTTCAGGTTATTCAGATATATTATCATAATTGCATTATTACTTTACTTGAACATAGATTATGTAAACTTTAGTAGATAACAGTTTAAATTTTTATCTTCTTACTAATAACTTAACAAGATACCACCATTTTACAAGAAGCCAACACTAAGAGGTTGTTAGAATTTTACCAATAACCCTGTATATGCATATTTAGTGCAGTCACAAATCACCCTACTTGAATGAAGCAAAAAATCAGGTCAAATGAGGGGAGCCATTTTCTAGATATCTAAGTAATTTATTGTACGTATTCTTGTAAATTCTCGAGTGGTTACCACACTACACCGGAAGACGTAGAGTTGGTAGGCCCCCCACTAGGTGGACTGACGACATCGTGAAAGTCGCGGGTAGCCAATGGTTACAAGCGGCTAATAGCCGTTCTTTGTGGCGCTCTATGGGGGAGGCCTTTGTTCAACAGTGGACGTCTTCCGGCTGATGATGATGATGATTCTTATAAAACAAACATTTTGTTGTGCAGATCCGAACAGTAACGACATCGACATCCGTAACTACGTGCAAGTGAAGAAGGTTCCGGGCGGTACGCCGCGGGATTCCTGCTTGGTGAACGGAGTCGTGCTGTCCAAGAATGTGGCGCACAGGTAAATATATACTCCATAGGATTCCCTATATCAACGGACTACTTGATTAGCTAAAAGGTGAACAGGATGAACAACATCTTCGACCACATCATCACTTACCATCAGGTGAGATAGTCGTGAAAAACTAACCGACATATAAATCAGAACATAAATCAGACAGAAAAAAAGGTAAAAAGTAACTGACATATCAATCATTTCATCAAGTAAAGTAAATATATATATAATCTCATTCGGTAATATTCTAATTATGAAATGAAATACAGACTTTTATTGGCATAATTTATTTACATACTTCTTTAAAAATATTAAAAAGTTAAATTAAAGCATTATTCTCCTAACAAAAACAATGCTTTAAAACATTTCTTTAAAGCAAGTGATTTGGTTGGTAATTATATTTAGAGGTACCTACTTTGATAGGGTTCGAATCCCGCACATGACTTAATAAAAAATATCCTATCGTATATTTGTAATTTTGTAATATAACCCGCATAGCAGGCGTTATTGCAAACATAACAATATTAAAATTATAAGGTTGCGTCATCATTTACAAGTATAAAAACCAATTGCAAAATTGGTCTTGTTTGTTGTACAACTTAAGTTGTACTATAGATGTCGCTCCATCCCAATATGATGGTTAAAGAACGATAGGAAAGATTTGAGTTATGACGTCATGTCATGTTAGCTCAATTGGTTAGAGCTTACCCCGGCTAAAGGGGTGGATGGACGCGGGTTCGAATCCCGCACGTGACTTAATTTTTTCCTATCGTATATTTGTAATTTTGTAATGTAATCCGCATAGCAGGCGTTATTGCAAACATAACAATATTAAAACTACTTTGATAGTAATGATATTTTTTAAATCCCAGTGAATCCCGGGGAACTCGGGCATGTCCATACTATGAAAACATGTCGCAATTACAGTGAACAGTATATACTGTACCTACTCTGATCACTGTTCATAATAACGGGTCTCGAGTACTTTTTTTTGTTTATGCCTGATAGGTTAGCCTTTGACCACTATCTCACCTGATGGTAAGTGATGATGTGGTCGAAGATGTTGTTCAGGCTAACCTAGAAGTACTGACTCTCAAGGACAACTGCCGGAATACACACTGTTAGGTGCTTGGCGACAGATTTTTACTTGAGGGTGGTAGCTAGCCAGGCGGGCATTCGCAAAATGCCCTACCACCATGCAATAACTACTCTTCAAAAAAAGTCCTACATGTTCACTGAAGCGCGTGTCGATGCATTTAACGCTATACGCAAAAGAACTGATATACAGGATGGGGAGAAGCTCCAATAGTACTTTACAGATGATATCAGAGAGTCTGGACTTTTCGATCAACAAACACTTTATTCGTTTAGCTTTCCAGACGAGGTACGGTGATATAAAAAAAATTTTTTTTTAATGTTTTGTGGCGGAACTAGCGCGAGGCCCGGCTAATGTTAAGCGGTAACCTCTGCCTGTAACAGGTGCACTTAATAAATTGGTAAACTACGCGACAAGTAACGAACTGCACTGCGCCCGTCACCCTGAGATACAGTTGTTGAGTCTCTTTTGCCTGTAATTTTACTGGCTTTCAAGGACAATTGCCGGAACACACTGTTTGATGCTTGGCGACTGATTTTCTACTTGAGGATGGTCGCAAGCATTCTCAAAATGCCCTCCCACCATGCGGTGAAGCTCAAGCCGGTAGTCGGGATCGAACCTTGGTCCTGCGGCACCGCATTCCATAGCTATAACCGCTCGCCTATCTGCTTTTGCCTTGTATTGTTAAAATATTATTAAAATGAGTCGAGGGATAAGTTTCATTGTTGTCTTACCTGGTTAGGGTTGTCTTCTGCTAGTGATATGAAACATTTTGAGTTTTTTTTTTTGGGGTTTTAATGCCTACTCCGAGTCTAGAGCTCCCGCCGCGGCAACACCGGACCGCGCTGTGGTCCCTTTGAATAGAGTTTTGAATATTTACATAGAGCAAAGTAATAAAAATATGAAATAATACATTACAGGCACAAGAGACTTTTGACTCCAGGTGGTACTCGTGCTTATTCAGTCAAAAACATATAAAAGAAACAAAAAAGAAAGTTTAAAAAAAAAACGACACAAAAAAAAAACTCAAAATGTTTCTTAGGACTAGCAGAAGTCAACCCTAAGAGGTTGTTAGCATTTTACCAATAACCCTGTATATACTATGAACCCTAAAAAAAATATATATTCCTATTAATTCGTAAAAAAGTGCAACAGTCGCATGTCTGTTGCAAGATTCGATAACTAATACGCAACTTTTCCCCAGAGGAATGCCGCAACAGATCACAAATGCCAGTATACTGCTCCTGGACTGTTCCATCGCGTACCAAAGAGTTGAAGGAAAGCTGACGTCGCTTGAACCTGTTCTTTTGCAAGTCAGTGCCTTATCATCTAAACTTATTTTTATTTTATTTTTTATATTCGGTCGGTATCCCTTTGTTAACAAAATACTACGAATTATATACAATACTACAGCAATTAGAGCAATTATGCAGATTTACAGGCAGTCCTAATTGTCTAGCCCACTACCTGCTGGCAGCATTGCCCCGTTGAATACGAGCACTCCTAATTAATATAAACAATGGTCATATATATTTTTTTTATTTTTTTATGCCTGATTGGTTAGCCTTTGACCACTATCTCACCTGATGGTAAGTGATGATGTGGTCGAAGATGTTGTTCAGGCTATCCTAGAAGTACTGGCTCTCAAGGACAGCTGTCGGAACACACCGTTAGGTGCTTGGCGACAGATTTTCTACTTGAGGGTGGTAGCTAGCCAGGCGGGCATTTGCAAAATGCCCTACCACCATGCTATAACCACTGCCATCCTTAAACAACAACCGGGACCGACGGCTTAACGTGCCCTCCGAAGCACGGAAACGCTCAGTAGTAATGGCACTAGCGGTCACCCATCCTACTCATGACCGCGGGCGACGTTGCTTAACTTTGCTGATCGGTTGAGAACAGCTAAGTAAACTTCGCTACGAGCGCTTCTCAATGTTTTTTTTTATGTTTTTTATTTTTATTTTTTTTATTTATTCAGTTAGAACGATTACAAACACCACTTACACTAACGATAAAATATTATAAAAACATTAAATATTCAATAAAATGTCAAAGATTAAAATAAATGTCGGTTTAAAAATACAATGTCAAATGGTGATTCAAAATAGTAGTAATAACAATTTATAATAATACACACAATTTAAAATAATAGATACAATTTAAAATAATAAACAAGATATAAAATAATAATAAAAATATAAAATAAAACACATTTTAATAATTATACCGTTCACAGAGCTTTAAGCGTTCTGTGAGGATATCCTTCCACGTGTCATTAAATATGTCACACTCTTGATTGGCGTCTACCAGAGCGTTGAGCGCTTTAAGAGATCGCGGTATCGGGGATGCGGCGTAAGTGACTGTCCTACAGTTTGGAACAGCAAAAAGTTTGTGTTTCCTCGCCGAAAGGTAGTTGTCAGGTACATAAAGGCGACACAAAACATCACTGAGATCCGGAGCATCCACTTTGCCATTAAGTACTTTGCACATTATGACGAGCTGGTCATAAGATCTACGGACTTCTAGCGAATTGTACCCTAGGCTACCTAGCAAATTTTTTGTAGGGTACATGTAAGGGTAATATCCATACATGCGCTTATATAGATACCTAAGAAAGGCCTTTTGAACTTTCTCCAACATAAGGGTATAGCTTGCCTCGTGAGGATGCCACACACAGGCACTAGCCTCCAGCTTACTTCGAACCAAAGCGCTAAATATAAGCTTGATCACATCAATATTGTGGAAATCCCGAGAGTTCCGAAGCACAAAACCCAACCGTTGATACGACTCTTTGGCAACTAACATAATATGTTCGTTAAAGGTGAGCTTCCGTTTATCTTATTATGTCTATCTTCTTCACCATTTTAGTTACACAATAGGGCTTTAAAAGACCTGCCGGCTTATTAGCTATCTCTCGCGGTGAACTTCAACACGAAGACAATTGGGTTGCGATTCAGGGGTATTATCTATCATTTTTACTGACGATGGAAGTTGAATGAACTAACAAAAGTGAAATAGATTGGGCCTTTTGTGTGTTTCATTTATGCTTTCGTGAAATTTCTGGCCCTATCTTAGTGCCATTTGGCCCTAAATGGAATTGTAAGGTGCAAAATGGTAATTTTATTGCGATCATATAATAATTTAAATAGGGAGTAAAATCATTTAATTATATATCATTAAAGTACATATAACTCGCACCACCGAGAGTTACATAATAGCTAGCCAGGCGGTCCTTCCACCATGCGGTGAAGCTCAGTCCCGCGGCGGGATTCGAACCATGGACCTGCTGCGCGGCATTCCATAGCCAATGCCACTGAGCCATCACTGCTTCAAAATTACATGTATTAATAGATCTATCTGGAAGTTAGATCGATCTTAAAATGCAGTATTGGGTGATTGTTCCATACATTAAACGTTAAAATTAATGCATCTCAAAGTTAAAGTGCTTAAACGTTAAAATTACATTTTAGCACTTTAACTTTGAGATGCATTAATTAATATTAGTCTTAGTAGTTAGAGTAAGAGGGAAAATCTACCAAAACGATCGCTTAACTTTCCTAGGCTCGCTGAGCGCAGCAATGTTATTGGAGGAGTTTTTCCTCTGACAACGCTCCTTTCCTTCGCACATTTCTGGTTATAAACAGCCTAAGACTAGTATTGATGACTGCATCTTAAAGTGGCTTCCCATGATGCGTAATTCTGTGGATCTATCACGCACGGCTGATGACCACGGATGGCAACGCACCGCAGACAAGGCATCTACGGTCCGTGATGCTGTGTGTCGGTCTGTGTAGATCTTTAGATCCTTTTTTCTCAAAATATTACATTCGCAAAACATTATATTCGCAGAAAATTATATTCGCAAAATATTACATTCTCAAACGATTACATTTTGGTCAATCACAGTCAGAAGGGTTAGAGTAAATGTGGTGTCTGTGTAGTGACGCGTAATAAACCATATACATATCTTGATCTTATTTTAACCCCTAGTTCAATTTTAGAAGATTCTGAAAATAATGTTGAATTTTGCTATCACTAGTTACTCATTATTATTTTAGGCACTTGTAAAATATTTGTAGGGTGTTAAACAGTAGAGGCAAAAACAGTTGTGAATTTTGTACATAACACGCTACAAACTAACCAAATCAAACCTTGGAGTACCAGAAGATAAGAATCATAAAGAAGGTATTAGCGTAACCATAGAATCTGAAATAACATAGAGTTCAGTGCATAGCGCATAGATAGAGGTAGAGTGACAACCCGCAATACCATACTACTACGTACAAACAATGCAGGTGTATTGTTTGTCTAAAGCAGTATGGCAACCTTCTCTAAGTTTCTTATCTCCTGGTACTTCAGGTTTAATTTGGTTAGTTTGTGCGCCTGGGTGATATATGCGTACCTTTGTCTGGACAGGTCCACTCAAACCTGTATGGTGCACTCCTCAAGAGCAGACGCCTAGGGCATAACCCTATTGCAGACGAACTCTTAAGTCTACTGGGAAAAAAAATATTATAAATATTTTCACTCAATTTATCTGGGTATATATAAACCAACGAAACAACTTCAATTACATTTTTTTACTGTGCTCGATTGTACATCTAGTATTTTGAGAATGTAATATTTAGCGAATGTGATGTTTTGCGAATATAATATTTTGTGAATGTAATATTATGAGAATGAGGGCATTAGATTTATCTTCATTTAAAAATGCAAAATTAAAGAAAATGTGTCGTTGCAGCTGCGCCGGTTGTGGTATTGATTAGCAATTACCATATTATACGATCTAGAAAAAGGAAAAAAAAAACGATTTTCTAAGAAAATAAAAGATTTTATTTTCTGCTTTGACACCCCTATGTAGCAGTGGGATCACGGGAGAAAATTAATAATTGACATATCTTTGTGATTCTACCGGCACCGGTGGAATCATGTATTTTAGTAACTGACCCGCCGCCGTCTGTTGCTAACACGGACGCGCTCCCATTACGCATCGTGGGAAGCCACTTTATATGCAATTTTGATGTTGGTTGTATGGTAGATGTGCGGTGGATGTGGGCCGTGTTGTGTGTGTGACGGAGGGTATCGTGTCGTTAGGAGAACGAGTACCTGACGCGTTGCGCGATGCGCATAACAGCGCTGCGGCCGGGCGTGGTGCTGGTGCGCGGCGGCGCGGGCCGCGTGGTGTGCGGCGCGGTGCGGCGCGGGGGCGCGGCGCTCGCACTGCGCGTGCCGCCCGCTGCGCTGCGCCGCGCCGCACGCTGCGCCAAAGCAGACATGCTCGCCTCCATCGACGCCAGGATCGGCATGCCCAGGCTCGGGACCTGCTCCCGCTTCTACGTCAAGAACTGTCAGTACCGCTCCAACATATCTTATACACTCTCTACTTCTAACGTTACTAACCCAACATGATGTGATGATGAACTTCACGATAACAATATGATTACCCCGTGAAATTCCGGGCTAGAACTGCATCCCTCATATCTTCCTGTGTGAGTGATAATAAAATACAAGAGGGCAAACAGCGGCATCTTCTGAAGAACTACTTACAAGCGTGGAAATTATGGCGAACTCTCTGAATACGTGAGGTCTTTGTTCAACGGTGGAAATTATCGCTGTTGTTGTGAATAATCTAAACATTAATGTTTCATGTTAATTTGGTGTTTGTGCCAGTCCGGCAACGACAGCGGCGTTAAATGGCCGGTCCTTGCTCTGCTCACATTGCCGACAGTAACGCGCACGCAAAAATCTCAATTCAAGCCACCTGCTCAACGCTCTAATTACATGAAACTTGTCTCATTACACCTGTTTAGACATTCTCATTTCATTCATTCTCTCCACATGGACAAACCATCTTAACATACCTTTCTTCGATTTTTGCCACCATATCCTCCTTCATACCACATCGTGCCCTTATCACAATATTCCTTTTTCTGTCACTCCGTTTGACTCCAATCGTGCTTCTCAATGCTCTCATCTCCACTGCATTTATTCTACTTTCATGCTTTTTCTGCCATTCCCAACTTTCACTATCATACATTAGTGTCGGAACCAACACTCCTCCATGAACAGCCAGATGAGCCTTCTTAGCTAGCCATCTTCTGACTGTTCATAAACGCATGCAATGCTGCACCACCATGCTATAACGTTATAGCATGGTGGTGGGCCATGTTTCCAGCATCAAATCTCCTTTCTATATCCCTTTCACACTCTCTATCTTTTGTAAACATAGATCCCAAGTATACAAACTCTTTCACTTGTTCCACTTTTTCACCTCCAATCACAATATTGCAATCGGTCTCACTCTATCATGTCGTTGAAACACCATCACTTTCGTCTTATTTATGTTTATTTTCATTTCCTCTCTTTCTAAAGCCTCATGCATAAAATTTACCATCTCCTGCAACTTCTTTACCGACTACGCAAGTATCACTTGGTCATCAATGTAGAGAAGACATTTGATAAGTAACTCATCCATTCTTTATCCACTTTTTTTTACGATGCAGAGATAATTTGTTTATGCCGATATTTGAGTCTATGTTTGAAGTTTTTGAAATATATTTCTGTTGTTCATAGTAAGGTTCAGGATTCGATGGTTTGACAAATGAAAACAAGTTAATTTTGTTTTAGAACCTGTTGCTTATGAATAATTAAAAGATCATAGCGTTATATGTATAATAATCTCAACAAAATATATTAATTTCAGTTGGAAGTAAAACCCTAATGGTTCTTGAAGGTTGCGCAGAACCTCAGCTAGGGTGCTGTATTCTCCTTCGAGGCGCCTCGCTGCAGGAACTAATCCGCGTTAAGAAAGTTGTCAAATTCATGCTATTGGCCTGCTATAACTGGAAAGTAGAGAAAGCATTCCTAGGAGACATCGATGCTATATTACCTGAACCGGGGATGTCGTTCGATGATGAAATCAAAGAAGACAATGAAGATTTGAACCTTGATGCCGACAAACTTGATGACGATTCATCAATTAACTTCAAAGAACAACACAGCGTTCTGCAGAAGGATATAAGTAATGATATCTTTACCAAAGATAGCTCCAAGTCTAGTGAAAGTAATGATATATTCGATACGGATAGAAAATCGATTGCTGATGATATTGACACCAAAAATGAAGAAGAAAAATCCCTAGACAGTTTGGACGTTAGCAATGTTGAAAAGGTTGATGTTGCTGCTACTGAAAACAATACAGATACTACAGACTATGATAATATCGAGGCCAAAACCAAAACTAGTGACGTCAATGATGCCGGACATTCCAATGTTACAAGTATCAAAAATGCAGACGTAACCAATAAAGAAAATACCGACACCACAAGTACCAAAGTCTACCTTGAAAATACCGTTACAAGTACCGAAAACACTAACATAGGAATGTTAAATATGAACGACACAAATGACCCGTTACAAAAGCCGAAGGCGTACAGTAAGAAAACTGAGAACTTGAGCTGTGGAGTGCCGATACGAGACTTCAGCGATCCGTTACGAGCCACGTTGTCTGTGGACGATGACGTGTTCTTACCCAAAGAGGAGGCTACCTTGAAGGCTGATGCACACAATGAAAGGTGAATATACATAATTCCCCATGGGTTAGAAATTCCCTCATTCTCATAATATTACATTCGCAAAATATTATATTCGCAAAACATTACATTCGCTGAATATTACATTCTCAAAATACTAGATGTATAGAAGAGTAGAGCACAATAAAAATATTAAATTGAAGTTGTTTCGTTGGTTTATACCTAGATAAATTGAGTGAAAATATTTATAATAATTTGTTCCAAGTAGACTTAAAAGTTCGTCTGCAATAGGGTTCTGCCATAGGCGTCTGCTCTTGAGGAGAGCACCATATAGGTTTGAGTGGACCTGTCCAGACAAAGGTACGCATATATCACCCAGGTGCACAGAGGCGAATTTTTTTAATTGCTTAGTGGACTTTGTTCTCAGCATACAACACGCTACAAACTAACCAAATTCAACTTGAAGTACCAGGAGATAAGAAATATAGAGAAGGTTGCCATACTTCTTTAGCCAAACAATACACCTGCATTGTTTGTACGTAGTAGTATAGTATTGTGCCGGTTCTCTCTAGCTCTATCTATGCGCTATGCACTGAGCTCTATGTTTATTTCAAATTCTATGGTTACGCTAATACCTTCTTTATGATTTTTATCTCCTGGTACTCCAAGGTTTGATCGGGCTAGTTTGTAGCGTGTTATGTAAAAAAATTTCAACAGTTTATATCTCGGTTGATTTTACACCTTACAAAAATGTCACAAGTGCCTCAAATAATAATGTGTAACTAGTGATACAAAATTCGACACTAAATTCATTATTTCAAAATCTTTAAAAATTGAACTAGTGGTTAAAATAAGATCAAGATTCGTATGGTTTATTGCGAGTTACTACACAGACACCACATTTACTCTAACCCTTCTGACTGTGATTGTCCAAAATGTAATCATTTGACAATGTAATATTTTGCGAATATAATGTTTTGCGAAGGTAGAATTTCACCGTGGGTGTCGTAAGAGGCGACTAAGAGAAGGTGTGAAGCAGCATTCGAGTACTGTGGTATTATGAGTACGGACTAGAAAATTGAACTTTATTAATAAGCGTTCGCTGTCCATTCCCCTGTTCGACATTTAAACACCTGTACCATGCGATTAAAATAAGAATAGGATCGGCCTAGCGCCATGTTGTGACGTCTAAACTAGAACTTGGTACAATGTGCAAAAAAGAAATGATATAACATGTATAAATTAATAAAGAAAATAAAAAATCTACGGCAAATAATTTATCTTCGTTTAGTGTTTTATCGATCAATTGAAATTAAAACTGCCAGTTAATATATTTATGGAATCTTTATTTAAAGCCAATCATTTTGATACCGAACACGATGGCTTTGGAAGAAAAAATAAATTGTTTTTCTCACTGTATGGCGTCTTAAATCCACCAGTTTCATTTTATTTTTTGTACATAGATGTCACTTGAGCTATCAAGATAAATCTAACGATATCTTGTACATTAAAATCGGTTAAGCCGTTTATAAGTTATGGTGAAATAAAGAAACTCACAAACATACACACATACATGAAACCTGAAAACTTAACACACGTTTATGTGGGCAGTCGTGTAAAACAACAAGTAGTCATAAGTAGGTAAACGAAGTTGTAGGTGACTGTAGGTACAGCAAACAGAGAAATAATTTAAACTGATTTAATTTGTAAGCAATATTTTGTACTTAGGTATCTTAATTTGAATCGCTTAGCTCTTCGATTCCGCATGTCCTGATGGACCACTGAGTCAGACTCATCGTTCATCGTTGTCATCGTAACAAAAACAAATATAACAATCACCAAAAACATATTAAACAGTCAACAAGAGCAAATTAATCAGTCAAAAAACAAATTAAACGAGGAGATCAATAAACACTCGGAAACGTGTCGCGTGTAACGTACATTTTCGGAGAAATAAGACCCTGACGCCTGCGTTTTCATCAAACCAAGATGGCGTCTGTGCTGTCAACCTTAAAAATATGAATTAATTAAAATTAACAATTTCGGGTCACTCATTTAAAATTACGTATAAAAATATGGCACTGCTCTATTTTTAAGTTTGTTCTGCTGATCGTACTTATTAGAGTGAATATGAGTGAAGTTAGCCGAGAGCCCGTCCTATTCTTATTTTAATCGCATTGTATATATACACGCTAGGTATTTTTAACGTAATTAGTTTTTGCTCTGTATTAAAAACGGTTAAATATACAAGCCTCAAAACTTTGTGATAAAAGTCCAAAATCTAAAGTATATAAAGTTACTTAAAACTGGTCAAGTGTGGGTCGAACTGCCGTTAGATATCTCCAACTCTGTGAAAAAAAAATAACGATCTTTTAGTTCATTCTGTTTTGGTTTTGGAATACATTGTATTGGTAGGGGTCCCTCGGGCAAGTTGCACTTGACATATATAAGATGAGATGTTGATTGTGTGTTGTTGATGAGGGCAGATGGAGCGCGGACGACGTGGTGCTGTCGATGTCCCCGGTGGTGGTGATCCCCGCGCCGCAGCTGCAGTCGGAGGCGGGGCGGCGCTGCGCGTGCCGGCCGTGCTACCCCGCGCCGCTGCTGCACGCGCCCGCGCCGCGCCCCCACGCGCACACGCACGCACACACACACGCACACGCGCACACACCCTCCACTGCGCACGCGCACACTACTAACGAACGGGTAACTACACTACTTTTTTTTTTTCCTCTAAATTGTGAGGAATTGGCGTCGCACATTGTGCATCTGCCAGAGTCATGTTTTTAACTACACTACTTACATTTTATTTTAGGTTTAAACACCTCGTAACCACTTTTTAACCGTTTCTTATAACTTGTAGTTTTTTTTTAATGTTATGTGACGGTACAAGCTCGAGGCCCACCTGATGTTAAGCGGACTAACCTCTGCCTATAGCAGATGCATTCCATCACAAGTCACGAATTGCACTGCGCCCGACACTTTGAGACATAGCTGTTAAGTCTCCTGTGCCTGTAATTTCACTGACTCTCAAGGACTGCTGATGGAACACACCGTTAGGTGCTTGGCGACAAATTTTCTACTTGAGGGTGGTCGCTAGCCAGGCGGGCATTCGCAAAATGCCCTTCCACCATGCGGTGAAGGCGGCGGAATTCGAAATAATTTGACCTACAGTACATTGTACATCGAGGGGAGAGAACGAAACGCGGAGGGCTTAAAGGCAACTCGAAAACAGAAATAGAACTTTCTCCCGAGTGATACATAGTGCTTAATACTACCGCTACGAGGAAAATAAAATCATTATACGTTTTCTCGTACTTACCTTGAAACTTCTCAGGCAGTAAGTTCTTTATGACTTTGAGCTGCATTTCTTATTTCTGGTGGCGTCATCATTATAAAATCGTCTCTTTCACTATCAGATGACATTTTGGCAAATTATTTAGAATAATTAAAAGCGTATTGTTAAAATATCAATTTAATAAAAAACAAAATTTAACCAAACAATTGCCTCGCTTTTTTTCTCATAGTGCAAAAATTGATTGCCAACCTCCTTTCATTGAAAATCGAGTACAAATAAAAATCACACCTCATTTTCTACTTATTTGATGTAAAACCTTTTTGAGATTAATTTTTTTTAGGTAAGCAGCTAAAAACAAAAGAACGCTACCAGGGCAGGTATGGATTTTCATACAACATTCTTCACTACTACGGAGTGAAGGAATGGAAATCCATGTAACTTTCCCCGCCGTACATTTATAAGGGAGAAATGACGAACTTTATAACATGATTTTGAACGAGTAATGAGACGTTTTATGAGTGGGTATAGTATAAAATATTATTTTGTTCGCCTAATCTACTATCGCGGTGTTTTAGGAGTACCACCCATTCGTGACTATGGCAATAAAGACGTCCGCCGACGACCCGAAGCTGAAGGCAGCTCTGGCCAGCTACAGAGCGATCGGCGGTCGGACTAACCACATGAAACACAAGCGTGAGTATAATAACAAATAATTTAAAAATATTTTAAGAAAGACATTAAATAAATATTTTATCACTTAAAAATATATCTAGTGACAAATAAGATGTTCATATTATAACTAGCCTTTGTTTCTCTTTAACATAGCTATGCCTATGTACCTCTCTTTTCATTTCTGCGCATAATACATACATAAATAAAATCACGCCTCTTTCCCGTAGGGCTAGGCAGAAACCACAGATTTCCACTTGTTTGTTTTTGTTGTTTAGGGAGGACATAGATGCTGACTAACGGTGTCGGTCGTCCAGCTCCACCGGATTTTGGGCGAGGGAATGCCCTCTTATAGCTCGGGAGGGGGAAGTGCCGAAGACGCTTCCCCCGAGACGGGCGCATACAATGCGATTAAAATAAGAATAGGATTGGCCTAGCGCCATGTTGTGACGTCGAAACTAGAACTTGGTACAGTGTGCAAAAAAGAAATGGTAAAACATGTTTAAATTAATTTAAACATGTTTTACCATTTAAACCCGACTACTAATTATTAAATTAATTAAAAACGAAAATGAATATTAAGACTAATAATTTATTTTCGTTAAGTGTTTTATCGATCCATTGAAATGAAAACTGCCAGTTAATATATTTATGGAATCGTTTTTTAAAGCCCTTCAAATTGATACCCAACACGATGGCTTTAGAAGAAAAACTAAATTGTTTTTCTCACTATTATATGGCGTGTAAAATCCACCAGGTTGCTTTTTATTTCTTTTATGTACATAGTGTCACTTGAGCTATCAAGATGAATCTAACGATATCTTGTACATTAAAATCGGTTAAGCCGTTTATAAGTTATGGTGAAATAAAGAAACTCCCAAACCTGAAAACTTAACACACGTTTATGTGGGCAGTCGTGTAAAAAAACAAGTAGTACAAGTAAACGAAGTTTTAGGTGTCTGTAGGGACAACAAATTATTTGAACTGATTTTATTTGTTAGCAATATTTTGTACTTATGTAGGTATCTTAATTTGGATCGCTTAGCTCTTCAATGCCGCATGTCCTATAGGCCCACTGAGTCAGACTTATCGTTATCATCGTATCGGGAAACAAAAACAAATATAACAATCACCAAAAACATATAAAACAGTCAACAAGAACAATTTAAACAGTCATAAAAACAAATTAAACGATAAAATCAATAAACACTCGGAAACGTGTCGCGTAGTAGTACACTGCCGGAGAAATAAGACCCTGACGCCCGCGTTATCATCAAACCAAGATGGCGTCTATGCTGTGAACCTTAAAAATATGAATTTATTAAAATTAACAATTTCGGGTCACTCATTTAAAATGACGTATAAATATATGGCACTGCTCTATTTTTAAGTTTGTTCTGCTGATTGTACTTATTAGAGTGAATATGAGTGAAGTTAGTCGAGAGCCCGTCCTATTCTTATTTTAATCGCATTGTAAGGCGAAAATCGCCTTATACCTCCGTCTCTTGCGGACGCCGAAAACGCTCCGCTACTATCGGGAGGAGTGACAGCGAGCTCAAGGGCACCACTGTGGTTCGGACCTCGGCTTGTCTCGCTGCCGAGAGACATTGGGGGAATCGGAACTAAATGCCCCGGTACAACTGCAGTGTTGTACCGTTGAGAATGGGCCCTACTGAAATTTACTCTGTGACTATTTGGAGAGATACTAATCGGGACTTTATTTTTGCCTCGAGCTCGCTGGCGAGCTCCGTGTTTCATAGTGTAACAGATTTCCACTTGCTACGATTCTTACAAATCTCTTTCAAGTCATCTACACTCATCAATCCTTTCATACATAAGCATCGGTTTAGGGTGTAGGTACTCCTGACCTGGCCTTTTTTCAGAACGTCTTCAATCTGATTTCGGAACGTTCCGAGCATCATGTGTTTTCATTAATATATGTACATAGGTATGTTTCTTGTTTGTATGGTATCCATAATTTTAGAGGGAATCTTCGTAAGCTTCAACTGTTTATAACTTTTCACTGTGAAGTAATCAAAAATGTTGATTGCTATTACCACTACCGTACCGCCCGTTTTTCTTTTTCGGTCATTGTTAAAATATACGTGTATAATACAAGAAATTCCACTTAACATTTCAGCTTTCTGTCCCCAATACAACCCTTCCGTGATCCGGAAGTCATCCAAAGAAAAGGAACCGGATAAGGATAAACAAGCAGATGAACCTCTCGACCCGTTCGCGCCCGAGAACCATCAACAACTGCACTTGTTGTACTACAGCTTCAGCAACAAGTCGCCCAACGTGCCCGACTTCTGTGATAACCCATGGTGAGTAAAAATTATTGGTTCTAGAGGATTCCTTTGCCAAATAACCTGCTGAGGTCTGTGATTTATTAAAAGACTGTAAGAGAATGACAAAATCACTGTGGATCATCAGGATCCCCTTTCTTGTTGCACTTATTATTATTTTCAACAATATTCTCTTGCTTAGTGGAAGGGCATTTTGCCATTGCCCGCCTGGCTAGCTACCACCTTCAAGTAGAAAATCTGTCGCCATGCAACTAACAGTGTGTTCCGACAGCAGTCCTTGAGGCCAATGAAATTACAGGCACATGAGACTTAACAACTATGTCTCAAGGTCACGGGCTCAGTGCTATTCGTCACTTGTGATGAAATGCATCTGTTGTCGGCAGAGGTCAGTCCGCCAAACATCAGGTGGGCCTCAAACTTTTTCCGCCAGAAAAACATAAAAAAACATCGCTTAGAAAAGTTACTTAATAATACAGTAAGTAAGTACACTTAATAACATTAAAATCAAAATTTTAAAAAATCGTGCATCCCTTATTACCATCCTTATTAATCCATTATCCAGCAACCCTTATTAACCCATTATCTATACCCTATTCATCGAGACCATTCCAATGAGCCTAATCAATACACCTCTGCTATTAACTACTGAAGAGTTAAGTATCCTGCAGAATGTAGATGATGCTTAAACATCAGTTAAGGGTTACCAAACATTTTAACAGAAGTGATTGCTTTGGCTATCGGGTCAAGGGTATATTTCTCTTTGCGTACAGGATTTGTAATGAAGTCTGTTTTATTATTTGCTTGTTTCCAGGATAGTGGTAATGCACCTGTACGGACGTAACGACATATCTCTCGGTTCGTTCCTAAAGAAGTACTGCTTCAACAGCGACTATAAGTGCACATCTAACTCTTGCAACATACCCATGAATCAACATGTTAGAAGGTATGTACACAACTTGTTAATATGAAACTAATAGGTTCATTGAATCAGTTGAAGCAGTGATGGCTCAGTGGCATTGACTATGGACTGCCGCGCAACAGGTCCATGGTTCGAATCCCGCCGAATCTCAAGCCGCCGGCTTGAGATTCACCGCATAGTGGAAGGGCATTTTGCGAATGCCCGCCTGGCTAGCGACCACCCTCAAGTAGAAAATCTGTCTCCAAGCACCTAACGGTGTATTCCGACAGCAGTCCTTGAGAGCCAGTGAAATTACAGGAACATGATACTAAACAACTATGTCTCAAGGTGACGGGCGCAGTGCAATTCGTTTTTTTTTATTCAGAACTGGGTAGCACTTGACCACTATCTCTGCTGATGGTAAGTGAAAATGCGATCAATGATAGACCGCGCTTACCCACGTGATTTGTGCCGAAATGCATCTGTTGTATAATGCATCGGTAGAGGTTAGAGGCCCACCTGATGTTAAGCGATATCATCAGGTGGGCCTTGTGCTTGATCCGTCACAATAACTTAAAAAAATTGGCATTTATCATGATAATGCGTCGCAGTTGATTCTTTTTTTTTTATGTGGTTGTGACGGCGCAAGTAAGACACATTTGGTTTTAAGCAGTAATGTCTGCCTATTTATAGGCTGTATCTACATCTGGCTATATCTGTTATAACAGATGCACTTCGTCATAAGTGAACTTGAACTAAACCGTGCTCATTACCCTGAGACATATTAAGTATCATGTGTAATTAATGTAATTTCCCAGCACCCATACCCTTCAGATCGGGGCACAGTAATGCGAACACTACTGCTTGGCAGTACAAATAGGCATGGTAGCAGTAGATCCCCCAACGAACTCGTTCACTAACGTACTAGTGACTAAGGTCTATGTAACTTGGCTGAAAAGTCATGGGTCGGTCACCATTTTATACAAATACAAATAGTTTTTACTGACATAAGTTATATTAGGTACATAGTAAATATGAATACATAGTTTACTTTTTGTTTGGTAAGTTCCTGAGGCCCTGGTAATATTCGATTTTATACTGTTTATTGCCCCTTGTTTTTCTAATTGTACATAACACGGTAAAGTAAAAATATACTTAAATGCGTGGAAGTTTGTGCGTGACCCTTTAGTGTCATAACATAATTTTGAGTGTATTGAAAGTTAATCGTTGCTTGTACAATTTTATTCTTTAATTTAGTTTAAAGAAAAAAATTGTACAAGCTACGATTAACTTTCAATACAAATCCATGCAAAAGCCGTTTGATTTTATGATATCGACTGAAAACACAATAAGGTGACACGATCCCTTGTGCCATTATATAATATACACGAGTGTAGTCCAAACAAATAGTCAGGTCGACACTGAACAGCACATGTCAGCTGGGATATATTTTTTTTTTATGCCTGATATAGTAGCCTTTGACTACTATCTCACCTGATGGTAAGTGATGATGTGGTCGAAGATGTTGTTCAGGCTAACCTAGAAGTACTGGCTCTCAAGGACAGCTGCCGGAACACACCTTGGCGACAGATTTTCTACTTGAGGGTGGTAGCTAGCCAGGCGGGCATTCGCAAAACGCCCTACCAGCATACAATAGTTGTAATCGAGCACTTTTACATTCAAAAATCAAACAAAAACATGACTCTGCCCTTTTTACACCCGGATCCTTAACACATTTTACTGATTGTACTTACATATTTACTTGTTGCTTGTATCGACGCTTGATTTTCATACATAGTTTAAATTTCCAGGTTCGTGCACGGCGATGTCTGTATATCGATAACTTGCAACACTGTCGGACACAGCAGCGTCGATAAGGTTAAAGAAGATCAAACTAAACAGGTACTATTCATTATTTTTAAAACTAATATTGTTGACATGTATGAGTTGCGGCGGGAATATAGAAAATGTTACATCTATGATGATATTTTGTAATTTTCTAATAAAATTAAGTAGTGTATTTACCACTTTACTAAATCATGACTTAGACTTGACTGTGACTACTATTAAGCAAATTAAACATATATATACTTGGCGCAAAATTTGTAGCTCAATAAATAATAGTAGATTATGAGCAAGTTGCTCACGAGTTGCATACGCACTTATTCAACACCCTTGCGAGGAAAAAAAAGATATATATTTTGCACAAATGCGATACAAACAACATACGAAAATTATGGAAAATAGTGCGCAAGTTTTTTTTTTGCGTGCGGCAAATGTACGATGGTTTATTTCATGTAAACCTCTTTGATGTTACAAATCTGTATGACCCGGTTAAATTGAAAATACTCTGTTTACTCGCATATAATTTGCAGTTAGGTACTAACTTAACTTTGTAGGTATAATTCTATTACGCACAAGTGTATAATATTATTATGCACGAGGGTGTTATAGTTCGGTTTATGGCCCTAAGGACGATATAATAAAGCTCACTTTACGAGCAAGGGTGTTGAAGATATAATTTAATTCGTTGGGGGAAAGGTTTGCACATAATTCACTGCACGATTACTCTGTACATAATGTGCACTCTGGGGTTCCAATGTCAAAATTTTGAGCGCTCGTAGCGAAGTTTACTTAGCTGTTCTCAACCGATCAGCAAAGTTAAGCAACGTCGCGCGCGGTCATGAGTTGGATGGGTGACCGCTAGTGACATTACTACTGAGCGTTTCCGTGCCTTGGAGGGCACGTTAAGCCGTCGGTCCCGGTTGTTGTCTTAGGATGGCAGTCGTTATAGCATGGTGGTAGGGCATTTTGCGAATGCCCGCCTGGCTAGTTACCACCCTCAAGTAGAAAATCTGTCGCCAAGCACCTAACGGTGTGTTCCGGCAGCTGTCCTTGAGAGCCAGTACTTCTAGGTTAGCCTGAACAACATCTTCGACCACATCATCACTTACCATCAGGTGAGATAATGGTCAAAGGGTAACTTATCAAGCAAAAAAAAAATGAAGTTGATATCCCTTAACATAGTAGGAAGACAATAAGGGTGGTGTTAACTATTGTCGTGTGTAAGGTGATGTTCTGGTCCCGATGCGAGCATTGCGGCGCGACCGGCGGCGCGCGGCGCCTGTCGGCGGCGGCGGTGGGGGTGTCCCTCGCGCAGTACGTGCGGTGGCGCGTGTCGGCCGCAAGGCACATGCGCACGCGCGTCTGTCCGCACGCGCTGCATCAGGCCGTGCACGCCTTCCAGTGCAACCTCACTACTGCATACTTCAAGTTTGTACTGCCTTTTTTTTTGAGTACATGTGAATGTAGTGGTTTGTGTAAGGTTGTATAGAGTGTATTGGAAATTTAAAAACGTTTTATCACGTCTTCCTCAGACAATGACAACGAAATCCAGTCAAAATATCACATCCACAATGATCGCAAATGTTCGCCCGTTGCAATTGTGCAAAGTGCAATGGATTTTTTATTCGGTTAGAATTGCGTTAAACATTCTTTCAGTAAAGCATATGATAGTGCTTTGGAATTATATACAGGGTTATTTGTAAAATGCTAACAACCTCTTAGGGTTGACTTCTGCTCGTCCTAACATGTTTATTTATGGTCGAAGTAAGCATTGTGTTTTACTTTGAGACACAGAACTTAAAAGTGTCAGACAGTACAAGAAAAACTTTTTGTTTTAAGTTTTGAGTCTCTCCGATCCATGAGCGCCCACTGCGGCAACACTGGACCGCGCCGCGCTCCCTTTGAATAGAGTTTTGAATATTTACAACGAGATAAGTAATAAAAAATATGAAATATTAAATTACAGGCACAAAAGATTTAACATCAGGTGGTCCTCGAGCTTATTCCGTCAAATAAACATAAACAAACAAAAAATAAAACATCTCAAAATGTTTTTCAGAAGTCAATCCTAAGAGGTTGTTAGCATTTTACCAATAACCCTATATAAAAAGGTCTGTCAAATAGTCAGTCAGTCCAAAATTGTTATTATTATCAGTGTATAGTGTCCCACTGCACGGTGAGGCCTCTATTCGCTGCTCCGAGGCATTTTCTTGTCTAATAAAAGTAGAAAAATATTTATTTTTAATTTTCATGAACAGATACAGCAAGATATCAACATACGACATAATCCTGCCGCCCGACATGATCACGACCAACTACGACACGAAGCAAATGCGCAACACGCTCATCTCGCAACTCAACGAACTCATGCTCAAAGGTAAACAGCTTGGCTTAATACCAGCTTCAAAATAGTTGCCACCTGAAAGTATGTCTTGTGGCTTAATCCAAAGACGAGCTAAAAGACATATTGCCAACGATACTCTGTTTGAAACTAGTCTTCGAACTCTTGAGCATCGCCGTTAAGTATCTTCAGGATTGATTTTGGAGAGTGATTGATTGAATAGCACAGTCTAATTCCACCATCTCCTTACCTTTATAGACAGCGGCAGTGGCCAACGAAGCGTCAGGAATATCAATTTAAAAAAGCTATATATAATATTTACATGTAAATAAAAAAAGCTATGATCAATTTATATTTTTTATGTTATTGTGACCGAACAAGCTCGAGACCCACCTGGTGTTAAGCGGACTAACCTCTGCCTAAAAAGGATGCATATCACGAATTGAACTGCGCCCGTCACCTTGAGACATAGTTGTTAAGTCTCATGTGCCTGACGTTTCACTGGCTCTCAAGGACTGCTGCCGGAACACACCGTTAGGTGCTTGGCGACAGATTTTCTATTTGACGGTGGTCACTAGCCAGGCGGGCATTCGCAAAATGCCCTTCCACCATGCAAATACAAAGTTCTATTGTTATTAGAGTAAACATTTGAAGTTTTCGGTTTATAGCGAAATATATTGTAGTTACCCCCACAAAGGGGAGGATAAAAGTAGGAAGTTGATGACAAACTTTGCGAACAGGTCATGAAACGTTCAACAACGCAGGCGGCGGGGAAGCGGACAAGGAATACCAAGCTTTCAAACATCACATAGAGAACATACACGTCGCACTCACCTCACCCACTTTACGGGAGCCCGACACTGATGGTAAGTGCGCTGCTACAACAATTTTAATAAAACACTTATAAATATAGATAAAATATCGAGCACACAATCAGTCAAGACTACCTGAAGATGATTCGTGCAGAAGCGAAACGCGTCAAAATTTCTTCCGGTTTCGCTGCGTGGCGTTTTTGACGTCACGTCGGTTAAACAGGAAAATTAGGCGGAATTGTCTACTAGATATTTATTTTTCGAATTGGGTTCCAACATGGACTTATAGCAATCGTATTACCATTCTAGCATTCTTAGGGGTTGGCGTTAGAAAAGCGGACCACTGTAAAAATAAAAAAATCTTCTATACACATGTGTTTTGTTGTTAGATTGTACCGATTCCACATATAAGAGTTAGAAGATGTTATCTTATTTTTGCTGATAGGCTAGCCTTTGACCTCAACTGATGGTAAGCGATGATGTGGTCGAAGATGTTGCTCAGGCTAACCTATAATTACTGGTTCTCAAGGACAGCTACCGGAACACACCGTTAGTTGCTTGGTGACAGCAGTTTTACTTGAGGTAGCTAGCCTGGCGGGCATTCGTGCCCTACCACCATTCAAGAAGATGCAAGAATATATACATATTGTCGTTTATCTGATATTCGCAGCGGTCGTCCAAAGCCTGTGGAGTATATCGGACGGCATCATAACCGGCGAGAAGATGCTGCGAGACGCGCAGGACAAGTGGTCGAGTCCGCCCGCTAAGCAAACCAAACAACACTCCGAAACACCCGGTAATAATACTGTACTACTGAATGTTTACATACCTAACTACCTTGCAAACAGTTCGCTATATGGCGTATCTACCTGCCACGCTTCACTCGCGGTGACATATGTCAGAAAATAATGCTGAGATTACTATAGTCGGATTTTTAATCCGACGAAGTAAAGTGACATTACGGGTGTTGCTATTTTTTGACGATACAAAAATAGTGCTGTGGAAAAATGATTTAGTTCTTTCATTCGTCACTTCAGTGAGCTGTATAATATTTTTTAGAATCTTCGTAAAAGTCATAATTAATGTCCTAAGAGGGATTTTACTATACAAGCGATCTACATTACTATAAGATTTGTTTATGAGTCTGCAGCACAGCAATAAATTATACAAGTTAGGGATGCCAAATATTGTATGTCCTAAACAATCTACTTCCGCTTATAGAAACTGAATTAGAAACATCATATTTGGAGTTTGCAACTTTATTTTGAAATGTGACTTTTCGATCTGTCAGTTTACTCCGTCTGATTAAAAATTCGACTATAGGTGCAGGTTGTTGAAACTGTGAATAAAAAACTCTTCAAGCATCTTGCCAGAAAAGGGAGCATAAAACCTTCTCAGAAAGGCTTAAAACGAAGCGAAGATTAACCTTCACTTTCAAGAACGTTTTCCTTATGGGAAACGTTCTGAATGAAGATATATCTATCTATAATTTACATATCATTAGTAAAAGCACCATTATTTTCTATTTCAAATTTGATTGATACTGTGTTACATTTCCAATTAGTTAATTTATTTGTATACTTTTTTTGCACTAAAGGAGTCACGGTCATGTTCTAGTTACGTAGAAGTCATTTCCGTAAGTCACAAATAAAGTGGTGGACAAATTACTAAATGTCGTTAGGAAATAAAATTGGGCGAGACCACGAACAAAAACATTTCTTGTTATTCTATGTGCTATTTAACTACAGGCGTGCACTTAGACGAACACTAAGCGTTTGATAATTTACCATTTTTACACTAGGACCTGAACGTTTTCTTTTTAGCGACATCTTACAAAGTTTCAAGGTTCCAGTAGGCTAATGTACAAGAACAACAATGCAAGCACCTTAAAAATGTACGAGATGGCTCTGTATGACATATATGCTACGAATAAATAAAGTAAAGAAGTATAACTCTGACACAGTGACCGCTTTGATTTTGGCCTCATTAAGTTCACAAGTAACAAAACACGCACAATATTCCAAATTCAATTGGATTGGTTAATTGATTTGGCGCTTAGAAATGATCGCATCTGATTGGTCGCGTCAAGGTGATGTTGTCACCGCCGTCATTGCCTAAGGCCAAACCGCACTACTGCGGCACAGCGCGGCAGAGCGAAATGGCGCGGCTCGGGAAATATTAATTTGTATGGATTTAAAAATGGCGTAAACCGCACTATAGTGATGTGGCTTCGGAGAGCCACGGCGCGGCGCAGTGCTACAGAGATGTCTCTGAAGGCAACTCTGCGTCACTCCTGCGCCGCGCCTTTCGGCACCTGAGAGACGCGGTGCAGTAAATAATCCAGTTATTTCACGTTCCTATTTTCATATTTATTCGTTGCATATATGTGTTGGTATTATCGATTAGTATTATATAATGTAGATGTTTAAATCTGTGGGTTGTTTTTGGGGAGACGCCTTTATAAATGAACTTAAAAAACAAAACATTGTTTTAATCCCAAACGTAAGAAGCTTTCCCAAGTAAACAAACGAACTGCCCGTTTAAAGTTATGAGATAACACTCTTGGGAACATAAAAGCGGTTCTATCTGTGATGATATTACAATAAATCCTTTTTTATTACAGCTGAAGATAAATCCGACATCGATGAATCATCAGGTGAAGCCAGTGGTAACGAAAACGCAGGTATGATGCACCTTTACAGCTATTTTACTTAAGTTTTACTTGGCGTATAAGTAAAAACTCACATTAACATAAACACACTCACATAACTTAGTGTTTGTCATAGACATTTATAATTAGTATAAATTTAACCATTGCTTTGTCTGCCATAACATAAAAATTCGCGCCAGATTCGCCCTAATTAAAACGAATGAACTATCTAAATTAAAAATAAATAACATAACCCAAAATATACATTCTGAATATAACATCGGGTAACTAAATAAATAATAATGCATTTTGAGGAAAGTTCCTTTAGGTTAGGGCCGTTCTTTAATATTCATTATACAAGGTGTCCCAAGAAGTAGCAATATACTGAATCTGGGAGGTAGAGGACCTAGAAGGCTATCTGAATCATCCCCATGTATGTTGCGAGATTTTTCGTATATTCGGAATAATGACTTTTATTTACTTTTTCACCTATCGCCGAGTACGATGAAATTTTTATTTATGGTGACGTGAATTATTGCGGTAGATGCTTGTTTTTTTTTGTGTGATAAGCTGATAGATAGGCCAATTCAGTATGGTAACATTTACTATCGTTAGATCTTTGAATGGAATAAAAAAAATTAAATGCCAAGAAAGATAATATTACCCAGTATGTTCACAACTTGAAGGGACTTAAAAAAATAAAATCACATAAAAACAAAATACCGTTTGGCTTTTAAAAACTTGCTCTATCTATCAGGTAGCTACCCTGAAATTTTAATTTTATTATTCATAAGGCTTCAATCAAAAAATTGAAATCTAAATGTGGTAAGTGCAAAATTTTAATTTACATGATGATTAATGCAAAGTAAAACCAATAACAAGGTGTTTAATAACAATAAATTTTCAAAATGTTGCTCAATGCAAGATACCCTGAAAGATTTCTTTACTGATTACCTATAGTTATAACGATTTCATCATAATTTAAAATAATATATTTATGTATTATTATTCATTTTTCATAAGCAGAATATTTTTGTAAGCTTTGATGACATAATGTACTTAAATACTTAATATACAGTATAATTAAAGCCAAGCTTGAAATAAAATAACAAAGCACTTTACATTGCTATATGTTGCACTGTACAAGTAATAACTTAAATAAATAAATTAAAATGTTGGAGCCTATTCGTTGTTTGTAGATGAGCAGCGCGGGTTCCAACCAGCTTTTTAAATAACTGAATGAATTAACCGATCATTTTCTAATTAACATTTTAGGAACGACATATGTGTTCTCCTCTGACAGTATCAAGGACTCTGAAAAGGAACACACAGGTAATTTTTATCCGCCTTTTAATGGTTTCTTGAAATAATTGTTTGCTTTACCCGCCTCGATCAATGATAACAATATTAGTGTTGGATCTCCAAGGATCCAATGAAAACTCCCGAACTTGTCTTTATGTTGTTTTATTGCAATTTAACAATATATTAGTATTAAATTTATGGTGCACTGGTTTCGTTACGAAGTCTAAGAATGTGAATGAAAAAAAGCGGAAGTAAATTAAAACAGATATGACATGAGAGTGGCATTGCTCTAAAAATAAAGCAGCCGTTGACAATTAGTTTATTCAAGAAATAAGTAACAATGCTCTTAAGAAAGATTGACTTAGTTAGCTTAGCCGCTGTTAACTGATCAGCTAAGTTAAGCAACGTCCGCCGCAGACATGAATTGGATGGGCTAGTGACATTACTACTGAGCGCTTCCGTGCTTCGGAGGGCACGTTAAGCCGTCGATCCCGGTTGTTGTATTACGATGGTAGTCATTTTGCGATTGCCAGTCTAGCTAGCTACCACCCTTAAGTAGAAAATTTGTCGCCAGGCACCTAACGGTGTGTTCCGGCAGCTGTCCTTGAGAGCCAGTAATTCAAGGTTAGCCTGAACAACATCTTCGACCACATCGTCACTTGCCATCGGATGACATAATCAGATAGTGGTCGAAAAAGAAGCTATAAATAAAAAAAAATGCGTGATTTTTTTATTTTATATCCTCTAGAGACATTTTTTTTATTCAATGCATACAAAGTCTTAATGTCATCATTGTCCTACTTTTATTTCATCTTTAATTTGAGATCCGTATATCAGAGACAATATAATCTACATTTTCAGGTACTGAAGAGGACGAAGAAAAGGGTGACAAAAAGACTGTCAGACAAATTCTATCGCAGCTCCTATCGAACAACCAACCAGCGAACCAGGTATGTACAGTTTAGGGATACGGAAACATTATTTTTAATATTTTTATTACTTATTGCAATAACACATGCTCGGCAGATTACATTACAAAATTACGAGAGGCAAAATATAGTCATGTGCGGGATTCGAAACCGCGCTATTCACCCATATTGCCGGAGTTTGCTCTGACCGCTTAGCTAACATGACATATGACTCATAACTCAAATTTTTCTTCTCTTTCTTAACCATCGTATAGTGACGGAGCGACACGGGTAGCTCAAATTACGTTGTGCTACAAACAACTACTACTACTATTTTTTTTATGAATAAGCAACAAATTTTGAACCAGTAGTTTGTGTTTATGACGGAATAAGTACGAGGACCATCTGATCTTAAAAGTCTCTTGTGCCTGTAATTAAAATTTCATATTTTTTATTACTTAGCTCGATGTAAATATTCAAAACTCTATTCAAAGGGAGCGCGGCGCGGTCCTGTGTAGACGCGGCGGGCGCTTTTTGCTTGGAAGTAATAAAAAATATGAAATAATAAATTACAGGCACAAGAGACTTTTAAGATCAGGTGGTCCTCGAGCTTATTCTTTGTACCACGTTTTGTTAAACAATGATTGTCTCTGTATATTTTACATATCATTACTAAAAGCACCATTTCTTTTCTATCAAATTTGTCTGATACTGTTTTACAATTTGCGATTTGTCAAGTTATTTGTATACAGGATCATGCTCTAGTTACGTAGAAGTCATTTCCGCAAGTCACAAATAAAGTGGTGGACAAATTACTAAATATCGTTAGGGAATTGGCCGTCAAATAAAAAATAAACATACACAAAAAAAAACATCTCAAAATGTTTGTCAGGACTAGCAGAAGTCAGCAACCTAAGATTTTTTCAGCATTTTACCAATAACCCCGTATAAGTGTGTGGACCGCAAACACGACACATTGTTTTCTATAAAACAGTTGTATAGTATAATAATAATCCCACCTAGCCGTTTTCGACTACAGTGACTTGGGCTTTGGAGATTTTAATATAAATTTAGTGACTTTGATGCCCTTATATGACTAACATATCCGATTTTAGCGGTAAACGTGCGGTCACAAACACCACGCGTTAGGATTCCATTAACATATTTTTTATATTGTTATGATTGCAATAACGCCTGCTATGCGGATTACATTACAAAATAACAAATTTTTTTTTTTTGGTCTTGTTTGTAGTACAACGTAAGTGGTACTATAGATGTCGCTCCATCCCAATACGATGGTTGATGAACGATAGGAAAGATTCGAGTTATGACGTCATGTCATGTTAGCTCAATTGGTTAGAGCATGCCCCAGCTAAAGGGGCGGATGGACGCGGGTTCGAATCCCGCACATGACTTAATTTTTTCCTATCGTATATTTGTAATTTTGTAATTCCATTAACATAGTTGTAATTAATGTTAGAAGGCGGTCTTGCTTTAATTTGATCTCGCTTAAGGTCCAGGTCTCGCCTTCTTTCCTCTTCAAAATTATATACTTTCTCCTGTGCATGTCTTCTCCTCTTCTTCTTATCTTGTCTCTTGTGTAGTGTGGTTAAGTAGCGAGCGTGTTGTAAAGTATAATGTTGCATGCAGGCAGGTATGATAGTATGTAGCGGCGTGGTCCCGGTGGTGGTACAAGCGACGCAGACGGGCTCCGTGATCGCGTGCGCGCTCGCCTCCACGCCCTACAGGCGCGCGCTCGCCAACTCGCACGCCAACCGCACACAGTGAGTACGCACTCATTATTTTATTGGAAGGCCACAAAACTGGAAATACATCTCATTTTCTCATATACCGACATATGTTGCACCTACGCGACGTCTACTTCTCGCGACGCGGATATCTAGTCGACTGCGCACCGTCCCCTATGGCGGTTAAAGTAATACAATTGGAGCACGAAATTTCGGCTAGAAATGCCGTGTCCAGATGGCCGAGGTGATTTAGGCATCCGACGCGATATCGGATGACGCGGTTTTACCCAAGGGGGAATCGAACCCGCGTCATCCGATATCGCGTTTAGGGTCGTAAAATTTTGTACTCCAATAATTTAACGTATTTCGTAGTATGGAGCGAAAATATATTTAACATATTTTCGCTTAGCACGCGACAGTGCTTATATTTAGAATTGTATCAACCGGATCGTTCACTGCTGAACACAGCCGCCCCTATTGAGGGGGTATTTGCCGTAATCCTCACGCTTGGCCTCTCTCTCCCTACAAACTACTGTAGCATCTAGCAACATGCATATTTTGCCTCTCAATGCCACTCACTATTTCCCAAATTGTACTCCATCTCTCCTTGACCTTATCTTGGTATCCTCATTAGATCATGTTGCTAAGCATGGTCAATGTACAGCAAATGCCTTCTCCTACCATGACTTGCTTTTCCTATCTTACAAGGTTCGTCCTCCAAAATCTAAACCAACAATTATTCTGCAGCGTAATTTTAGTGGTATAAATCAGGAAGCATTTATAAATGATGCTAAAGCAATTGACTGGTCACCAGTTTTTGAAGGGGACACAATAGATGATCAAATTGAAATTTTCAATACTGCTATTACTCAGCTTTATGATGTACACGCCCCTCTTAGGCCTATAAAGATAAAACATACTCCAGCACCTTGGCTAACTGACGACATCAAAACCTTAAAACACAAAATGGACGTTGCCAAAACCAAATACAAATGTGATCCTAGTGATGCAAATAAAGCTCGGTACACCAAACACCGTAATCGCTGCAATGTGGTGTGTAGGGATGCCCAACGACGTCATATCCACGAATCTGTTCAAAACGGGAACCCAGCTAAAGTCTGGAAATTCCTGAAGTCATTAGGAGTTGGGAAATCTCGTCAAGAATCTGTTACCGTAAATTTAGATATAAACTCTTTAAATCAGCACTTTTCTTCATCAAGTAATATTAATGATATGGCAAAAGCCCGTACTTTAAACTCTCTTTCCAACATCTCAGCTCCTGACTTTTCTCCTTTTGTATTTAGTCAATTCACCGTCTGTGATGTTAAGAAGAGCGTACTTTCCATTTCTTCGAACGCTGTTGGTGCGGATGGAATCAGTCGTAACATGCTGATTCCCATTCTTGATTTCATTCTCCCTGTTCTTTGCTATATACTAAATTTTTCTATTACAAATGGCGTATATCCATCTTTATGGAAGGAAGCCCATGTTATTCCTCTTCCTAAAAAATCTAATCCAAAATCTTTTGCAGATTACCGTCCCATAAGTATCCTACCTTTTCTATCAAAAGTACTAGAACGACTTGCCCATAATCAATTGAATTATTTTCTAACAAATAACGATCTATTGAATCCCTTTCAATCCGGCTTTCGTCCAGGACACAGCACAGTTACTGCACTTGTTAAAATCACTGACGATATACGCCTAGGGATGGACAACGGTCAGCTAACTGTGCTGACACTCTTAGATTTTAGCAACGCTTTTAACACTGTTGACTTTGACATCCTTCTTTCAATTCTTCGCTCTAACAACATATCTCCAACGGTGATTGACTGGTTTCATTCTTACCTGTACGGTCGCCAGCAGCGAGTTCACCTCGATGATTCTTATTCTTCTTGGTGTGGCACGTCAGCTGGTGTACCTCAGGGTGGCGTCTTATCTCCTCTTCTTTTCGCTATTTTTATTAATTCCATATCAAAAAACATATCTTCTTCCTACCACCTCTACGCAAATGATTTTCAATTATATTGCCAAGCACCTCTCCTCAAATTGTCTGAAGCAGTAGCAGCTATAAATAAAGATCTCCTTCAAATATCAGATTGGAGTAAAGCTTATGGGCTTCATGTCAACCCATTAAAAACACAAGTAATTGTTGTTGGCAGTTCACGTATGATTAGCAGAATCGATTGGGATGTATTGCCGAAGGTGACGTTGGACGGGTAATAACGTTAATAACGGTAATAACGTTTTTAACGTTATTACTGTTCCATATAGTGCCACAGTAAAAAATCTTGGCATAATTATTGACAGTTGCTTAACATGGGGACCGCAGCTAGCTGAAACCAGTCGCAAGATATTTGCTTCTGCAGGTGCCTTACGTAGACTTCGCAATTTTCTACCAACTACCACTAAGATTGCGCTTGCACAGTCTCTCTTACTTCCTATTATTGATTATGCTGATGTCTGCTACCTCGACCTCACAGAGGATATGCTAGATAAACTTGAGCGCCTCCAAAACTTTTGTATTAGGTTCATATTTGGCTTGCGCAAATATGACCATGTCTCCGAATTCCGCACTAAGCTCAAGTGGCTCCCTATTCGCCTTCGTCGGAATGCTCATATTTTGTCCCTACTTTACAGTATTCTGTTTAATCCTTCTTCACCGCGCTACCTCAAGGAACGTTTTAGTTTCCTTTCCAGCACTCATTTATGTTCTTTACGGTCGTCAAATAATCTGACACTTAAAATACCTGAGCACAGGACAAAGTTCTATGACGAATCATTTTCCACTGAAGCTGTACGTTTATGGAACTCGTTGCCGCTCGAAATAAAACGTGCACCCTCTGTATATGTATTCAAAAACCTGGTTAAAACTCACTACCTTTCTTGATAACTGTCACGCTGCTACTACTATTGTAAAACTAATTCCATTGTTTTGTGTGTTTAGACTCAAGTCACTGCAAATATTGTAATAATGTAACATTATATAATGTATGTATATCTGATGTTTTATGTATGAATAGTTATACATATATATATATTTATTTATTACATTATACATTTTACTTTTTTAATATATATATATATATATACATATTTATTTATTATTATTTATTTATATATTATTATATTTATTATTTATTTTAAGATACTTTGGTTTGTGAAATGATAATTTTTATGATGTAGGTAATTTACGTCTTAATTAATTTACTGTCCGATTCTTGTGTTGGAAATTATTGTATAATTTTTATTATTATCAGTATTGTTATAGATATACCTCCGTGCATATATATATTTATAAATATCCCTTTGTATAGGGTTGTCTGGAAGAGATCGCTCTCAGCGATAAGACCGCCCATTGTCACACCTACTCTTACTTATTGTTTTAAGTTACAAATTTTAATGTGTCAATAAAGTGTTATCTATCTATCTATCTATCTATCTTGGCAGGCGGCTTGGGGCTCGCAGTGTGAAATGGCAGTTCTTTAGAAGGTGCTGCTGCCCACCTTCCAGTATTTTTCCTTTAGTCGCCTCCTACGACACCCACGGGATGATATGGGACGGTGCAATTTTAACCTGGCACCCCACGGGGAAGAAATATATATATATATATATGTGTGTGTTATATAGTATTTAGATTTTAAACGCATAACTATTTTGACCATCTCATATATGAATTTTGTAATTCAATGCAAGTATGTAGGTACCTCAAAAATTTACGAGGTAGTTAATTATTAAGATATTAAATTGAAAATAAAACATCATAAAATATTTTTCGTAAATCGCGTCTTATTTCAATAGAAACCTCTATTTAGTAAATGTTTAAAATTATACCTTAACAGTATAAGAAATGTTATCCAAATCGTTAGAGATATTTTCGCTCTTTTACACCGATTACAAAACACCTACAAATCACATTTTGAAATGCTATATTTGACCCATGCTCAAAGTAGATAAGTTCATAATAATAATCGTTTTTTTACTGTTAGTTTGACAGTTAAGCTTCGTAATAATTGAAGAACTTTATCATTTATACTATGATTTCGCATATAAATGTATTAAAAACCAAATTTTGTATGTCGCATAGTTTATATATTCGCTTTGATTGTATGGAAGACTGCATTACATTGTCTTTATAAAACAAATTAAATCTCGCGCGCATATTATCATTTAAAAATGACAGTCTAGAAGTGTTATCAGTTGTTCGATTTGGCACGAATAATTATTGGTGATCGAAAATATCAAAAAGTGCATTCCGAATGCTTAGATAAAAATACCTTTGAAGCTGCAACAAACGCTATCATCTCAAAACAAACGCAATAAAGAAATGCATGTTTTAAGTTATTCTGTTTTGGTGAGATTTATAAAAGCTACTAATCTACTAGGGACCATATCGGTTATACGTGAACGTATTTATAATTATGATCTATATTTCTATATTGGTAATTATGATAATAAAGATTTGATTATGTTTTTTTTTATATTCTTTATTTCATTTCTTGGAGGTTTTGTCAATAATTGACCATGTCACCCCTGTAAGTCTTACATCATGTTAATAGCTAATTACTATTACTTTAACAAGGACTTGTACCTCCGTGGAGAAACATGTATAATCTTAGTAGTACCCTGGCTTCGTCTGAAGAGGGCGTAGCCAGAAGACTGTTCCAAGCATTCAATAATAGTGAGCTCTGTCGTATCTCATCGTTACGTACACATTCTATTAATACATGGTTTACGTCTTCTTCAGTACCACATTCTATGCAATTTGGTGAATCTGATATGCCCATTAAACATTTAAACTTGTTGGACGGAATGTGTCCGGATCGTAGTCTCAACAGAGCCACCACATATTTCCGGTTCATAGGCAATATATCAAACCATGGGTAACTAGGCAGATCACACTGGATTGTTTTGTACCATATCCCTTGATTATGATCTAGAAAGCTTTGACAAAAATTGCCTTACTGCTATGAATTGTATTTAATTCCAGGGCACAGACCGAATTAGAAGAGACTGATTCAAATAACGCTAGTAAAGAGAAAACTGACGGAGATAAGTCCAAGAGTACAAAGTCAAACGAACATGTTGAAGTGTTGCTAAAGGTAAACACGTTAAACAATCATATCAATAACGAAGAGATGGACGCCGCATCGTTTACTGATAAACTGTTCGCTGAGAGCACGGTTCGACGAAAAACTAAATATTATTATACAAAATGTAGATTTAGATAAGTTTTATATATCTAACCTAATCTAAACAAGCCAAAACTATAAAGTTGTCTTAGGTCTTCGCGATTATTACACATAGTAAGAAACAACTTTAAACGGTTTAAATCGCATATATTTATCATTATTGCCCGTGACCACGATCACTGCAAAGTGTTTGAAACGTCGGGACAAAAATAATGATAAATATATGCGATTTAAACCGTTTAAAGTTGTTTAATTACTAAGCCAATAAACTAAACTAAATTTTGAGTAAACCTTCTAGATTTTGAACAATAAAAAAATATTTTTCGACGAACCGTGCTCTTCGCGTACAGTGTTTCTGAATATCGTGCGGGGGCGCGAAGAGATGCCGTGGTTTTTTTTATGTTATCTTGATGGAACAAGTACGAGCCCCACCTGGTGTTAAGCGATAACCTCTGCCTGCCAAATGCAGTTCGTCACAAATGGCGAAATGCGCTCAGACAAAAAGTTTCTTAGTATCATTTGCGTAGAATTTCATCGGTACCCATTTCCTTCATACCGGCACACAGTAACGCGCACATAACTGCTTGGCGACACATATAAGAATGGTGGCAGTATTTCTCCGGACGCACTCGTTATCAAACAGTTACTGTTACTACGAACAAGGTATTTATATAAGTCACCTGTTGGTAAGTGATGTTGTGGTCGAGGATGGTAAGCAGGCAGAACCTTAAACTGCTGTTTACAAGGACAGCTGCCAAAATAAACCGTTAAGGTGGTTAACTATCCAGGCGATTGAAACCATGGACCTCTTGCCCGGCAGTCTACTATGTATTGCCATTCGGTCGTCACTGCTTCGAAAGCAAATAGGTTCGCCTTATATGACATATCAACAGGCGTTTCGAAGCAAAAGAATAAATAAATTTCAAATATAAGGTACTCACTATAAGCAGAAAATATTATTTAACTATTGTATAATTTAACTATTTTTGAAGCGCTCGTAGCGAAGTTTGCTTAACTGTTCTTAACCGATCTGCAAAGTTAAGCAACGTCCGCCGCGCTCATGAGTTGGATGGGTGACCGCTAGTGACATTACTACTGAGCGTGCACGTGCTTTGGAGGGCACGTTAAGCCGTTAAGCCGTCGGTCCCGGTTTTTGTCTTTGATGGTAGTCGTTATAGGTAGGGCATTTTGCGAAAGCTTGCCTGGATAGTTCCATCAAGTAGAAAATTTATCACAAAGCACCTAAAGATGTGTTCCGGTAGCTGTCCCTGAGAGCCAGTAATTCTAGATTAGCCTGAACAACGTCTTCGTCTACATCATCACTTACCATCAAGTGAGATAGTGGTGAAAGGCTAAAGTATGAGAAGTTTTTGCTCCCTGGCATGTGGGGTGTTATTGTCTAGACCTTGTTAAGTAGAATACAAATATACTTTTAGATTTTAGTTTACGACTCCAACAGGAAGATATAGGAGATGAAATTCAAGCTTGGGGTTCCACGGGGTACGCATATAGGACGTAAAACGCTATAACGAAAATATTTATTACTTATACTTTATATTCCAGGACGGGCTAGTATGCCGCGTGTACTACGCGGTACAGTTCCAGGCGCTGCGGCACGCGGTCATCGCGCCGCGGGGGAAGGACTACGAGTGCTGCTGCGATCACGACCGTAATGGGTTTAAATCTGATCTTTCTTTCTTTTTATTGCTCATAGGTAAGCCTTTGACCACAATCTCACATGATGGTAAGTGTTGATGTGGTCGAAGGTGTTAATAGGCTTAACCTAGAATTACTGGCTCTCAAGGACACTTGCCGGAACACACCGTTACGTGCTTGGCGACAGATTTTCTACTTGAGGGTGGTTGCTTGTGGGCGGGCATTTGCAAAATGCGCTTCCACCATGCGGTGAAGCTCAAGCCCGCGGCGAGATTTGAACCATGGATCTGCTGCGTGGCAGTCTATAGCTATAACCGCTCGGCCATCATTGCTTCAAAGATACTGTTTATTAGCGGCACTCCGCGGTTTCACCCGCATGATTAAAACCCAAGGGACATATATTTATATGATATAAAATGAAGTTTGTTTTGAATAACTATAACATAACGCGAATGGACTACAAACATATAAGAAGACTAATTATGACAGTCATATCGCGGCATGGGCAATATAAGAAATAGTCATATCGCGAAATAGACAATGTAAGAAGTAGACCGATAGCTACATAAACTTATAGTTACTTAGTCCAAACATTGATATGAAATGACACTTAGGCACAATGCGTTTTAGGCACGCAGCGAGCAAACGATAAGGATCACAGTATTAATGTTTTTGGGCTTATAAGGACGTTTGTTTTCTATAATAGTATTTAAGAGCGCTCGTAGCGAAGTTTGCTTAGCTGTTCTTAACCGATCAGCAAAGTTAAGCAACGTCGCCCGCGGTCATGAGTTGGATGGGTGACCGCTAGTGACATTACTACTGAGCGCTTCCGTGCTTCGGAGGGCACGTTAAGTCGTCGGTCCCGGTTGTTGTTTTATGATGGCAGTCATTATAGCATGGTGGTAGGGCATTTTGCGAATGCCCGTCTGGCTAGCTACCACCCTCAAATAGAAAATCTGTCGCCAAATACCTAACGGTGTGTTCCGGCAGCTGTCCTTGAGAGCCAGTAATTCTAGGTTAGCCTGAACAACATCTTCGACCACATCATCATTACCATCAGGTGAAATAGTGGTCAAAGGCTAACTTATCAGGCATCAAAAAAAAAGATGGGCCCCTGTAATGAAATATTATAATATTGATTACATTACACACACAACAGTCTGATGTTACATTATTCAACTCTCGAGTTCCGTTACTGATGATGGGATTACGAAGAAATATTAATATGTTTAAAAATGCCTATCACCCAGATAGCGACAATGTGTAAGGTGTACACTTAGTCATTTGGTCTATTTTGCTATTGGTCTTAAATTCAATGAACCTAAATCTGAATATGCCTCCCTCACATTTAGTTTTAGGCGTAACGCGATACATACTGCTTTTTTCACACAGCGAGCACACTGTATAAAACAGTTTGTGTGATTTCACAAATTACATAATTAATAATTACATTGCATTCTTGTGACAGTAAGGATGTTAAATATGTTTTATCCTTATCCTTATAAACTGCTTTTATATTGCATTATTAGTAGAATAAATTAGTAAGACTGTGTAATATAACTTATAAACTATAAAAATAACCGATGTATCCATAAATCAATTCTTATCTAATCAAATTATAGTTTCGATTATAATTTTGCAGTAAGCGCCATCTACTATAAAAATAAATAATGACAAGCGCCAGGCAAAATTAAAGTCAATCAAATCAGAGCTTTTCGAACTAATGACAAGGAGTTGCCCCAGATGGCACTTATTTAGATAGTTAATATTTTCCATGAATTGAATGTCTAAAGTTATTTCTGAGCTATATTCTATTTTAGTCTCTATTTCAAGTACAGCTAAGTTCATTTTTTAATATGTATTAAAAAAAGTTATTTTGAAATATATTCTGTTTCGTCTTTATTAGAAGGAAAGTAAGGTTTATATTTGAGTATCTATCGCAAAGGTTATTTATTCAAGTTATTTCCGTCGAGATGCCATGGAGGTTAGGCTTTATAACTTTTTTTTTAGCTATATTCTATTTTAGTCCCTATTACAAGTACAGCTAAGTATATTTTGAAATATATTCTCTTTCGTCGTTATTAGAAGGAAGCTTAGGTTTATATTTGAGTATCTATCGCAAAGGTTATTTATTCAAGATATTTTCTTCGAGATGTCAATAAGGAGGTTAGGGCTTTATTACTTTTTCTGTTTTTTTTTTAACTAAAGTAAAAGCGTAAGTTATGCATATTATTTACATATTGATATTTTTTAACATTTTCGTGGCATTTGTTGAGCTGTTTTATTTCCATCATGTGCCTAGGTACCTTTTTGTATGCCACAGGTTATCCTTACTGGTCTTATGCCTGTTATGAAGAATAATTCAAATGCTGTAAATTTAATAATTATTTTGTGTAAGTAGGTAACAACAAGTACTTTCGTTTAATTAGGTATTAAACGTAAATAGGTAGGCAACTGTGACCAATAAAATGTCTTTAGTCTGAAGGATTGCTTATATCAATCAAGTTGGTATAAAAATAGAACGTTACTCGTCGAACTGTAATACAGTCCGTATAAATAACTTATTAATGTTTAGACGAGAGTTGATTTGATAACTTAGGTAGGTAAGGTTTATATAATATAATAACCCATTCAAATAAATTTGTAGATAGGTTTAATTACCTATATAAATTACTTTAAAATGTGTTTAAAACTGCCTACCACTCAGATAGCGACAGTGTCCCACTCTCCCCCGTGAAGGGGAGCGAACGATCATCGAGGGCTGAAGGTGGAACATCTTCGCCAGCCTCACGCTCAGGACACCGCGCCACGTCTCATCAACGTGGTTGGGCGGGACTCACTTATAGTGTCAGTCTTGGGAAGAGCTTACTATAGAAATGATCCTATGAAGTAAGGTCTTGCCGAAACAAATCTCACCGCGCACTGTCCCCGCTCGCCGGAGAATCTCGTCAGCGCGATTCAGATTTAGTGCGTCACTTTAGGTGCGACATCTAGTGGTTTTACCTTGTACTACTTAGACAATCTGCATTCACGTGACATGCTATCATTATTGGTTAAAGGCGCAGGCGCAGGGACTGACGTCACGTGACCTTACCGACCATGAAAATTCTCCGGTGTGGCTACGTAGCGGTTGTGATGTCACGTCGGCTTAGCAGAAAAATTAGGCGGAATTGTCACTAGACATATATTTTTTAAGTATTTTATTTTATAAATATTAATTTAATGGTTATTATTAAATATGGATTTCCGCGAAGTAACGCCTGAATCTATTAATTATATAAAAATATTGTTTTAGTGTAAGCAGAATAAGAACTCCCATATTTTAAAGAACATTAAATTAAGATAATCTGTGTACAAGCGACACCCATAAGGTTATTTGGTCCTTCGAACCGGAACAAAATGAAATACCAATTTTATCATCAGGAATTGTATTTTTTTTTATGATTACCCAAAACACTGATGCGTTTTTGGACTTCATAAGCTATATTAGAACGCTATCTCACTTGATGTGAAGCGTGAAACTATTACGTTTACCAGTAACCAATGTTATCAGTTCAATAAACTGTCAAAACATATTAGATATCGTAAAATCTCTTCTCCGAATCTCGTGCATTACGTGTTCAAGTACAATAGTTAGTAAGCAACAAAACCAAAATAATATTAAAATGTTTTATATCACGCCAAAGACGTCAATGTCCCTTAAGGATGCACTGGCCGACGGCTCGAACTTATCAGCGGGCGAGGCCACAAAGCATGCTATTTCACCTATACCTTTGTGGGAAAGGGTAAGACTCCGTGATGAGTAGTACGAAGATAGTGATCGCGCATCACACACCCGTGTTGCATCTACGCTAATTACGCACACTTGTTTGCGATATATCAATGAAAGCCGAACCATGCCGAACGAATTACGATATTTGACGAGATTATTACGATATGAGACAGTATCCACGCGACGCGATGTAACGTATGTACTACGTAGATACCTACTCCCCGTCAAATAGATTAATCTGAGAATATTATTATGTACTGATATGAACATACAACCTATATTATCGGTAGGCATATTACATATTTTACTATTGTCTAATATGTTAAGTAACTATGTTCATCCGTGATATAGGGTAGCCGGTAGGGTACTTCTTACCTATCATTTCGGTATATCAACAATTCAGGTTCTTATGAATTATTATTTATTATATTTATTGTTAGAACTACAATTTTGTAAGGATAAGAGTACATAAAAAGATGAATTGGTATTTCGGGGTTTTTCTGTACCGACCGAGCAAGTGTCGCGTGGGCTAGGGCTGCCAAAATCCAAAAATGGCCACCGGAACCTTACCTACTCTTCAGAGTCAAAGAAATATATACCTACCTATATCGGTGACGATGACTATCAATGACCACTAAATTTTACTTAGTAGAAACAAGGTCATTAGAGAGATTCTGTGAGTACCTAGGTATCTTTTTTATACCTAAACTAAGAAACTTACTTTGCCGTTGGTGTAGCAGAAACGTTTTCCTTATTATTATTTTTAGAAGTAGTTTTCTTTTTTTTCCGTGGAGCACTAAGCCATAGGCGGGTCTTGTTTCCTTTTCGCCAGTTCTTGCATGAGTCTGTCACATAAAGTAAAACAATCACAATCAAATAAAAAAAAATGAGTAATTTATTCAAATAAAATAACTAGGTACTTACATAAGTAATACGCATCCACTACCTAAGCAACTACCATTTGGAGAACTAGGTAGAAGGAATAAAAATATTTGGCCTAAATATGTTGGACTGGGTAGGTAGGTAACTAATTATAAAATAACACAAGAAACATATTAATAAGTATGCACAGGTAGGTTTATCCCATAACAATAAATAACTAAGCAAAGGTACCTAATTTAATATTGATTAGATAACCTACGATCATCACTAAGTTTACCACAGACTTTCGTAGTAGCTTGTACCTACTACCTATATATTTACACCTATTCTATGAATTTACGTAGATATATACCATAGTACCTACTAGCTTTATTTGTTGTGATCTTATATAGGTATAATATATGTAATGCGCCGCGCCCATGAAAGTCGATTTGACATCGATTATGGTTGCTTGCCTAGGCAGGTACCTATCTAGTACCTATATGATAATTACAATAGACTTATGTGCGAGTAGGTTCATACCTAGGCATACCTAATTATGTTACCTACATATATGGATTAAGGTACCCGGTGCTCACTATAATAAACAAACTAAGTACCTAATTAAATGCGAAAGAAAATCCACTTCCCACCATTTATTACTACCTACATTTAATATGTAAGGAAGTAGGCATAGCTAAAACTAGTATACCGAAGCACACCAAAAAGCAACAAGGGTTTCCAAGAGTAGGTACCTACTTACTTTCTTGTTCTTTTTTGTTGATTACCCATTGTACCTAGGTAAAAACCTATAAAAACTATAATAATTATTATCCTAACCTTAGTGCAGGTGCTACCTATCTACTTGCATCTTACAAATAAATATTACCTACATAAAAGTATAAGTAAATCGATACATAAAATATATATCAATGTAAATATCACCTTACTTTCTTGTTCTTTTTTGTTGATTACCCATTGTACCTAGGTAAAAACCTATAAAAACTATAATAATTATTATCCTAACCTTAGTGCAGGTGCTACCTATCTACTTGCATCTTACAAATACATATTACCTACATAAAAGTATAAGTAAATCGATACATAAAATATATATCAATGTAAATATCACCTGGGTAGCTAGGGATCTATAATGTTACAAAATTGACGACTTACCCATTGTTTACGTTGTGCTGGAGTTAAAAAATAAGTAAAGGATTCACTTTACAAGTTTACACGATAAGTGTGTGACGTTATTATGAATTACACCTGATGTTTGCGATTATTAGGTAGGTACACGAAAAGCGTAAACTATTCAATCAATAATACTACTTAGTGCTAATTACGGAAGACCTTACTAACTCGACTGTTTGAACCTTGAAAGAATAGCGGCAGCGCCGGCGCGACTGCGGCGGCGGTAGCGGCACGCACGTGACGTATCGTAGTGTGCGTTCTGTTGAGTTATATTAGTGTGCTGCGCATGAGACCAGCCCGCCCGCTTACCTCGCCGCTGAATGGAGTTATTGAAATGAGATGCCCAATATTTTGAACGAAAAACTAGCGCGCAAAACTATGTGTGCCGACCTTTGGCTCTAGGATGTTTATGATTATACTACTGGATGTATTTGTTTTCCAAAATGTTATCTAAAATGATCATGAACTGAGCTATGCTTCTATGTAAATAATTTTAGGGATTTCATGCTCTATAAGTCGTTTATTTACGACTAAACATGCGCTAAAATTCGTGATATTACAGGGATGTTTCGAGGCTTATAACTATCAAGTGAAGATTTTTTTTACAAATCGGTGCCAAGACAAGCCTAGATAATGAAGAGATAAATCGATATCATGCTTAGTTCTGGACCTAAAACCTCAAATAAGGGAGTGATCATCCTACGGCGTTTGTATGGAAAAGTTACCGGCCAGTTCAACCTTAAGTGGTGATGATTATCCGCTTAGTTATTATTAATCCAAAAATGGCAATGTTAGACACAAAAAATATTGTTTTTTTTTTATTCCGAACTGGGTAGCACTTGACTGCTATCTCACCTGATGTTAAGTGATGATGCGATCGATGATGGAGAGAGCTTACACAGAAGTTTTTTTTCCTTTCGCGTTTTGAAAACTCCCATATTGAGCTTAACCGGAAACACAGACTCAGGCAGATGATGTTCCATTCCCTAGCGGTTCGTATGATGAACAAAGAAGCAAATCGTTTCGTTCCGGTAAATGGAATATCCACCATATAGCGGTGGCGCTTCTGAGTATCCCTGGATGTCCGATTATAGAATGGGGATGGCGGAATCAAATCATGCCGGTCCGTGGCACACCCCCCGAAATGTATCCAATAAAAAACCGATAAACATGCGACTTTGCGATGATGATCGAGGCTCTGTAAGTATATTGTAAGTTAAACTCAAGCTCATATATATCACGTTTTTGTCTCATACATTTAACTGTTATGACACGTTATGACTTATTGGTTATGACTTACTAGTTGATGTCACATTCGACGATTGGTACGGTTTAATTAAATCTCTCATCAGGATCTTGAATGTGATACGTATTTCATACATCAGTATTAAACAGGTACAACTTGTAAATGAATTCCACTCCACATCCGTGTGTATGATGAAAACGGAACTGTTATTTCAGGGAAGATATGCAACATCGAGGAGGGGTTCATCCGTTCGTTAGCGCAGTGCGTGCCGTGGGCGGCCCGCGGCGGCAAGTCCGGCTCCACCTTCTGCAAAACTAAAGGTAACTACCGTAATAACCACGATTTTCTAATAGCAAAAAGAAATGCTTGTCGCCCAATCTAGAAAATAGACAGAATATAGATCTTTATTTCAGGTGATAAAATAAAGAACTTGAGTCCACTTAGTAGACCATTTTTAACTGACTTGAGTGAATGGGTCATATATTTTTTTTATGTATGATTTATTTCTAATTTTGTTTAGATCATCCAATCATGTTTTTTTTATGGTAGCGTATATCTCCTCTTTGGTCCTTATTAAATTTAAACTATTTCGATTGAGTACTTTTTTGACTTACTGGCTCTATAACGGGGAATGCTCCCAAGAGCTATTTGAGCTTATACCGGCATCGCGATTCTATCATCGTTCCTCGCGTCACCGGTTAAAAGCTCATCCACACATAATCGCGTCCTGGAAGTCTCACACAGCTCGATTTATGCGCTCCTTCTTACCGCATACTTGCAAAATGTGAAATGATCTTCCATCTAGCGTTTTTCCGCAGGGCTACAGTATGGATTTCTTCAAAAAGGGTGTTAAAAGAGTTTTACAGAGTCGGCAACGCATTAGTAACGCTCCTGGTGTTGCAAATGTCCATAGGCGACGGTAACCACTTACCATCAGGTGGGCCGTCTGCTTGTTTGCCAACCCATTACATAAAAAAAAAACTCAATGATAAAAGTATTTTCCAATAAAAATAAACCTGGATGATACAATAAATTATTTTTTTACCGATGGTGAGCAGTATTGTGTACGAGTGACTTGATCTTGGAACCAGTAGGTGTGTTTCATTGAAAATAAATAGTAGATCATATTTCCGGCACTGAAACGCATGCCATTGTTAAATTATTATCTTAGAAGTAATGTAGGTTTGTAATTTCTCCGATATATGTATGATGGTTCCCAATGTATCTACTATCTAGTGTATGCCACACTCCGAAACTACCTTTTGCCTGGGTACACCGTGAGGACAAGCAGAAAATCTTTCGCCAAGCACCGCCAGATGTTCCGCTAAGGTGATCCGCCAGCGTTCCTTGAGAGCCGGTAATTCTAGGTCAGCCTGAACAACATCTTGGACCGCATCATCTATTAACATCAGCTGAAGTAGTGGTCAAAGGCAAACCTATCAACAATAAAAAAGGACAGTCACAGGCAGATCAACCAGTTCTAACTAATTACAAAATTATAACAATATATAAAATTCTTGGTGAGCATAAATAGCACAAATAACAAAAGATTGCTTGCCGAATGCTCAAATATGAATGCCGATTTTGAAACTGCTACAAACGCTCTCGTCTCAAATCAACGCCCTATAGCTCTGCCCCCCTTATGAAGAGTGCAGTATATCAGTTGAAACTATTTCTGAGAAAACGCGACTAAAGACCCCGACATTGTTCCTTTATTTCCTCTCCACACAAAGGGTGCCTGGAAGAGATTGCTATTAGTTATAAAGCCGCCCATTGTGACACTTTAGTCAAAGTTTTAATTAAGATTTAATTTGTATTTTATTGGTGTAGCAATAAAGAATTATCTATCTATCTAAAGAAAATAATTTATATTCGTTGCGGTTTCAACACTATGAATGTCATTACGACGTGCCATATATCAAAAGAAGGTAAAAAACTTGAAGAAATTTTTTGTTTAACGCATTAAAATATATTTAAATGTAATCGAATAAATGCAAAAAGTATCCTTATGATTAGTTACAGCAATGGTGATGAGACCAAAGGTCTTAAACATAACTGCAGTAAGTGCCCTAGTTACTTCAGTTATGAAAATGGCTTATTGTAATTTCGTTTACAAACTTGAACTTTGAAGTAAGTTAATTCCTAGCCGTAAGTGCAGTCTAGTTACTGCATTTATATTTAGAACTACTTAACATATTTATTTATTAAATAATGGTAATATTACATAATTAAGCAAGAAAATATACAAAACCTGACAAATAATAAGAATTATTTTATTCTTTTATTAAAATAACGTAGTAGCAGCCTTAATAATTCTTCTAAAAAGTTTATAAAAATATCACTATTTGACACATTGTGAGATGAATTACTTAACTCATCATTTTCAATAACTTCATTTCTAAATACAATAAAAAAAAGAATAAAGATCAATTTTATTACACTAAATAATATTTTATAATTTTGTCCAGCAATAGTTAATAGAAGTATAAGACTACAATAGAATTTGACCATTATTTATGGCATATCTAAATAAATTACACACACATCGTATATCTTTTGAGATAACTATGCTGCCAATGATAAATTTATCTAAGAAATTACACGTCTGAAGTTATTTCAGAAACGGGTAAGTCTTGAAAAAGATCTACGTGTTTTTGTTCATTAATTAGTAGTACCAATTTGGAGAATCTCATCCTTGCGCTGTGATGTAATTCCACACTTCTATTTGTTGTCACGGCTCTGAAAACATTTCACTCTTTTGAATTTTTTCGTTCTGAAAGTTTATTACTGCCACTTGCAATCATGCCTTAGATTGTAATGCAATTTAAAATTGCCGCTTTTAACCTTTAAAGCCACGATTTTGTTGATAAATACTCGTGGCGTTTGGTTACGACTTATTTGGTGCGGACTTCTGTATAATTCATAAATTTGACAATTTTTCATGGCATTCTTAATTTTTACCGCATTATTAAAGTCCTCAAAGTTATATTTTTTTATGTTTTTCTACATGCTGTTTCCACTTGGTTTCAGTATATTGTTGATGTTTTTTTCTGTTGCTATGAACTCAGCGTTTACTATATGTACTAAGAAACATTAGCCCTTTATTGTTTTATTTATTTATTTTAAAGCCCAATTATTGTTTTATTCTTTTTTGCAGGTCTGCCTACTGGATAATATATTATTACTTATCATGCTTAAACATGAATTTATAAAGTTTATTAGAGTTATCACATTAAAAAAACCTACTGACGAATACACACAAAACATTCCTTCTTTTTGTGAACTTGTTTAGTAGGGATCTACGAGATCCAGGATTGTAGGGACCTAACCCTAAAGATCGAAGCGTGCAAATTTGCAAAGAATTAATATAGATTTTTGTACTGACTTAATTTAATTACAGTTCTTCAGAGTGTTAATCCTTCTAATTAACATTAAAATACCACTGTACACGCAACTTTGAGGTTTGTTATATATACATCTTATAATTTACCGTATGCTGATCTTTCTGTTCAGTTTTGTTGAAGTGAGCAGGAAGAAATAGTTTTACCTACTTCCTGAAAAATAAACCAATGTTCCTAAAAATTCGCTAAACTTACCGCGTAAAATTAGGGCGAATGACACTCTCTACCATCGTGCTCAGAGGTAGCGCCACGAATGAGTAAGGGTATATTCCATTTGACGCTAATATCATTATTTTCGATAATTTTGATCACATTCTGCGTCTATGGTTGTGATCACTGTGATCGTTTGTAACTGTTCTCCCCTAGTCCATTTAGGATAAGAACGCTAAGAATGCCACTAAAATATGCCACTTCTGTCACTTTTGACATTAGATGTAGCGTTTATGGCGAAAATAACGCCAAGACCCATGTGGAACAACTTTTTGGGAGTGTAATCGTTTTTACCGTTTTTAGCGAATCTAACTTCAAATGGTAAGCACCCTAACAGCAAAACACACATATTTACCCTTACCCGCGTACTTTGCAAAGGGTCTTGTCTCTAGTTATAACAACAGTAACTTGCTAAATATTACCACTTTTCGTTAGATTAGATTGAAAGCATAATCGCAGTAACTTATACATACTGCACTTTTAATTAGTAGTTCTGGGGTCTAATTTCAATAGTTTATATTAAATAAGCGTAGTATCTATTAGATACTGCAGTTATGATTATTTGAAAATTAAATATATTGATCGCAGACTTACAGCACTTATTGTAAGAGAATCGGAAACTGAAAAGCTAGTTACTCCCGTGATGCTTCCTGAAAGAATTTAAGTACGCGAGTAAGACCAAAATAAAGATATTTTTTTCGTGATTATAAATCTGTATGTAACTCAATACCATCGAAAATGCTAGTTACTGCATTCTTCGAGGGCAGAGCTGGAGCCGTCGTTTGAGGCGCAGCGGCTGCTATATTTGTATATACTATATATTCTACAAGTATATTTCAATTTACAAAAAGTAAAAACAGACCGTTTTTTCACAGATATTTTTATGTAATTGTTACCGCACAAGCACGAGGCGCACCTGGTGTTTAGCGGTAACCTTTGTCGTTATCAGATGCCTTTCGTCACAACTGATGAACAACACTGCGCCCATCACCCTGAGACATAAAGTAGTTAAGTCTCGTGTGCTTGTAATTACAACAGCACCCATACCGTTCGAACCATAACACAGTAATGTGAACGTTACTGCTCGGCCGTACAAATATATAAGTATGTTGACAGTACTTCCCCGGACGAACTATAGTTCAAAACATTTCTACTGCTACAAAAATATTCACTGCTATTTCAGATGACAGATACGTGCTGAAGGAGATGACCAAGCCGGAGTGGCAACAGTTCCTAGAGTTCGCTCCACATTACTTCAACTACGTCACGACCTGTCGCCAGAACAAAGTGCCCAGTTTGTTGGGTAAGTCATATAAACTATTAGTATATATGAAAGGAATAGTGCCAATTGTATCACCGTTTCGAAATCTTAATTGAAATAGCTTTCCCAGGGTAGAATAGTGCCTTTTTAGTGTCCTCGATCGTGCCCTCGAAGACCTCTTGATAATGCTTCGTGTAGAATCGAAACGCATAGAAAGTTCTTTCGGTTGGGCGACGTGGCTTTTATGACGGCATGTCGGCTTAGCAATAAAATAAGACGGAATTGGCGCTAAATATATTTTTTTATGTCTTAAATGATTCTTAGAATATTTTTTAAATATATGTTATGAACAATCCACATTAAATGAACGTTATGTTCTTAAATTTCCCGCGTTATTCACGACGGTGAGCGGTAGTTGAATATTTTTTTACCAACTCTAATTAAAGGAGGTAAACAATTCGATACGCCCTCGTATTTGATATTATTGAGACTGCAATATTATTACATATGACAGTCTATTAGGCCTGTCCAACAAGTATACACAATTTTATAGGTTTAATGCATACAAAATGTACCTATAAAATGTATAGTAATGTATGTTTGTTCACGCATTTATCCGAAACTATAAATCGGATGATTTACTTTCACTTAAGGCACAGCATGCAGGCTTCATCAAAATCGGGGCAGTAGTTTTCAAGATAAGGCCTAATACAAACAAAATTTCCAGTATTTAATTATAACTAAAATACGAATTTGAATATAAGTATAAAAAATATCTACTTCGAAAATAAATTAATTCAAAATAATGATAAAAGATTAACACTAAATTAACCAACATCATCCGTGGAAGTCAGTGCTATGCTGAGTATATGAGTTCACATTTTTACTAAACACATTCAACCAGTTATGTTTGTTGATTTCGTGTATGTATAAAAATATTATTTTATTTATTTATACATACACTTTTATTATTTTATTAGTTGATATATATTTAGAGTAGCTTTTTTAATTACAATTTACAACCTTCACCTACACCACAGTTAACAGTACTTACGCCTTAGTTATAGGCTCATAATAATAAATGCACCTCAAAGCTGTGATCGACGTTAAGATGCTGTTTTGACGTATAATGTAGGGAACATCTGTCTTCTATTAACTGTGGTGTAGGTTAAGGTTTTAGAGGTTACTTTAAATATATAAATACGTAATAATTATAAAATGCTCTTTTTAGTAGAAATATCAGTGGATGATTTACGAATGTACACATGCGCAAATCACTCTACTTCCACTGAGAATTCTAAATCCGGGACGGCACCTATAGTTGTAACTTAGCTTGCTCCGATGCATGTCTCGCCATTCGTCAATTGATATCCAAACTTTAAGCATATTTCCAACCTGTTGATGAAATAGCGTCAATATGATTTAGTTCACGCGGCATGTCGCCTAGCATATCAACACTTACGCGTTTTCTCAGCGCTTTTCATTAGCACTTTTAGGATGTGCGTTGCAAACAGACCGTGTATATAGTATTGTGTTGCAGCCCGCATAGTGGGCGTGTTCAGCGTGGGCGGCGTGGGCGTGGGCGGGGGCGGCGCGGGCGCGGTGCGAGGAGTGCTGGTGATGGAGAACGTGTGGTACAGCGCGGCGCCCACTCACGCGCGGTTCGACCTCAAGGGCTCCTCCAGGCATCGCCTCGCGGAGTGCGCGCCCAATGCCGTGCTCATGGACGAGAACTTACTCATCCGTATGTACACAACCTAACATACCATACCCTATATGTATACATTATATGATGCCATTGTGATGGACCTTACACGATACCTACCTAGCGTTAACACTCTGTTACACGCGCGGGGCACAAGTGTGCCCCAGGTAGAATTATTTGCTTGTTATTTCAAAATAAATGGACCCAAAATGTCATCTTCTTAAATAGCTGTCCCCTATACCTGTGGTACCTATATTGTTAATCTTCAATAAAACAATCACTTCCAAATACTCGTTATTTATTTACTTCGAATATAATTATAAACGATAATAACACTGTGTACGGATCTAACCAAAGATAATACCAATTGTTGCCAGTATGGGGAAATAGGATTCTACAATACCCTAATGTGATTGTTAGTGATTCGGTAACAACGACAGTGCACGGGTTTATTTTTTATCAACACATTAGTCATACTAGAGTTCCCTTATTTCCTACCTTTTGAATAGAAAAAGCGATCATTCAACAAAACAACACTACAAGTGAATGTGTGGGGTACTATACATTGTTGTATTTTTTATATATTTTGCGACAAGTAAGTAACTTTCTTTGTTACGGTTCTAAGCATAAACACTGATTTTGAAAACACTAATAATATTTTACATTTATATTCTATTATATAAGTAATCCTCATTTAAATAAGGGGTGGGGCACCACTGTGCCCCGCGCGTTTAATGACGTGATAAGTAAGCGTGTAACGGAATGTTAAGCGGTAGCTACCTATAACAGATGTTGTTGATTTTTTTTATTTTTAGCTGATTCGATTCCCACTTTCCGGCATTTCGAAAATTCTGTGAATGCTGCTTAATTTTTTTATCTTCCCGTGGGTGTCATAGGAGGCAACTAAGTGAAAAATACTGGAAGATGGGCAGCAGTTCCTTCAAAGAACTGCCATCTTACACTGCGATCCCCAAGACTCCTGCCTAGCGTAGGGATTATGGCAACCCCCTAATTAGGGAAGGCTGTGTTCAAAAGTGGACAATCCGGCTGATACAGTACTAAGTAAAATAATCTATCGCCCATTGATATTTTTCTCCCCTTATATAGGTATATGTAGTGTTGTATTGTGTATGTTGCCAGTTCGTTGGGAGCGAGCACTGTACGTGCGCGGGCACTGCGGGCGCGCACTGTGGGCGTGCGTGCGGCGCGACACTGCCTTCCTCGCGCGGCATCACGTCATGGACTACTCGCTGCTGCTGGCGGCCGGACCTAACACGCTCGTGCTAGGAGTTATAGGTAATGTATCCTACCGACTGCGACAAACTATACACTATGTTATCTACAATTACATGTTACATATGTACCTATCCGGAAAACATTTATATTATTTACAATAGGTAAGTCAGAATATACATGTACAATACTAGCAGACTATATTAAAAGAGCCCAGTATCAAATTAATTAGGCTTGCAATCAGTTTTTGTAGATCTTTATTCTTATAATTTCTCAAAATTCAAATTCTACACAGTGTTATATTTTTATTATATAGCAATGAAAAATCAGAAAATATTCTGTATCAATACAAATTGACCTTTTCTATACATAAAGGACAAAGAAACATATATTGTTCACAGACGTTGTTTGAAACTTTATATGTGATTAGGTTAAGGAACGAACACAAGGACCATCTGGTGTTAAGCGGTAAACTCTACATATATATAAAGTGAATAACTCACAAATAATGGACAGTATTGGTCTGTTACGTGCCAGATAATTACCTGCGGTCCGGAAATCGCCGACGGCATCAGATGTTTGCGTGTCCCGTAGCTCGAACGCAGCATGCCAGTAACACGCCCACACTGAGGGCTTTGTCACTACTAAATGAGTTTACAAACGAGTACCAGCATGTTGACATATTTAATGATAGTATAAATACCATTATCATGTACTTATGTAAAAATATTTCTATGTCATTCATTAGTAAAATAATTAATATTTACCGGATTAATTAGACCGGAACACAGTAATGCGAACGTTATTGCATGGCGGAATAAAGGATGTGGCAGTACTTCCCTGGACGAACTCGTTTATAAAAGGTTCTCTCTCTCTCTATGGTCGTTTCTTCATTTGTGGTCACTCTTGGCTAAATGAGATCAGACAAACTGTTTCCATTAATTTCGGTCCCGTGGCCTTCCTCACTGCGGCATAGAATTTAGACGAAGGAGTGGTGTCTCTGATCTGGTCAGACTATCTAGTTGGTGACCATCCTGTTGTTCTCTTTTTGAAGGAAACAAAGTGAAAAGAAAAAAAGTGTTGCCAACTACTGCCAAGATTTTCCAGACTATCGTCCACTCTCCTTAATAAGTGTCCAAAATACTAAAACTAATTACGTAAACAGCTCCCTCTGCGAAATCGTTTTTAGTAAGAATCCTATTGTCATGCAACACTAATTTGTTGTTTTTTCTTTCAGATTACATCCGAACATTTACATGGGACAAGAAGCTCGAACACCTCGTGAAGAAGAACCTCGGTTCGGGACAGCCGACGGTCGTATCTCCCGAACAGTATATGACCCGTTTCTGCGCGGCTGCTAAGAAATATTTCCTGCAATGTCCCGAACACTGGGACCATTTGTACAATGTGCTACCGGCTATGCTGGGCCAGGATACGTAATTACTTCTTAATTATTTTAATGTTAGTTGCGAGTAAATAAGCAAAAGAGTTCTCCAGAATTCACCAGTGGTTATATCTAGCAAGTTTTGTCCGAAATTAAATACGTGAGCCTGACTTTGGCTTAGAGGATATCGTTGATCCCTTTAATGATTTAGTAGACTTTTATTGCGTTTGTTAATATTTTCTCAGTAAAACGCTAATGATGTAAAAGTGAATTAAATAGTTATTGAGGCATGGGTTTATTTCCAACTCGAACTAGCTATGCAATGCATTATGTCGCTGTTACATTTTTATATCGATTTATTTATATTCTATTTAACTTCACGCAACAGTATCCGTTTTCGTTGTATCATTATCTGAACGCTAAAGTTGTTTACTTGGCAAAAAAATCACAAAACGATGAAATAAGTAGACACAAATAATTAATAAAAGTACATAATTTAATTATTTTAAATATTATATTCCAATAATACTGAATTGTAAGAAATAAAATATGCAATGATTGTTGCGTATTTAGATGAGAAAAGTTAAATAGTAAATTATATTATATTTAAAGCAATAAACCTTTCTGTTTTGTAAATATTGTCGATAATTTAATGCTAGGGTGAATTTTTATGATATGAAATATATAAATCGTTTGAAAAATCACTAGTAATAAAAAGTACTCGAATAAAAAGAAAACAGCAAATCATGTTTAACTTACTACTTATGTGCTCTGGAAGTTTTCTTGATCATTAATCATTGTAATAACTGTCACTTATTAAAGTTATTTACAGTTTTGTTGCAACTATGTTATATTATTTATTGCAATTAACATTATTGTAAAATAAAATATATTTATTAATTGGTTTGTATTGTTGTAACCACTGTTTCCAATACTTGCGTACAGCTTCTACATGCATGCAAAATTTTACCAAGTTTGAACACTTGGTATTTAAAATATTACGAAACTACGTTTGTATGGAAAGAGCTATGAATACACTTCCCTTAAAGAATGATTTAATACAATATTAACTCAGTCTCATATGAAGATCATTTCGTAGTACTGGAACGAAAAAATCTTAGCAGAATAGATTATGATACAAGTGAGCTAAGTTGCTCATTATACTCGTGTATTATTATGTGTGTTGCAAATCGTAATTGTGGCGTAAATCAGCCGAGTGTATAATGAGCAAGTTGCTCACGAATTTCATACGTACTTTTTCAACACCCTTGCGAGGAAAAAAATATATATTGCACAAATGCAATACAAACAACATACAAAAATTATGGAAAATAGCGCGCAAGCTTTTTTTTTGCGCGCGGCAAATGTTTCCTGGTTGATTACATATAAACCTCTTTGATGTTACAAATCTGTATTACCCGGTTAAATTGAAAATGCTCTGTTTACTCGCATATAATTTGCAGTTAGGTACTAACTTAACTTTGTAGGTATAATTCTATTACGCACTAGTGTATAATATTATTATGCACGAGGGTGTTATAGTTCGGTTTATGGCCCTAATAACGATATAATAAAGCTCACTTTACGAGCAAGGATGTTGAAAATTGGTCTAATATAATAAAAACTTTCTTAACTGGTGGAATTCAAAACAAAAAGAAGCTACACATTTTCTTTCATCCCATTTATTCGAAAAACAATTATTGGTTCGTCTATAAGTGCGAGCAAAGTACCATTTTGGTCATGTCAATTTGGTCGTGACCATAGAGTTATGAGGAGAATCATTGGTTATAAAAAAAAATATGTTACTGTCCTAAAGAGTTATAAAAGTGTAGAATAAATAACAAAAAACAAATGAAAAGCGCCTGAATGCGGTCTGAAAAAAATAAGTTCACCGATGATTCCTGATGCACATTATTTAAAATAAGTGAGTTCTTATATTTTTTATTTATTACTTGTATTTGATCGAAGAACAATAATAATTACATTTTTATTTATTGTATTCCTTAGTACCATTTGTACTATTTAATAGTATCTTATTTATTTTTCTGTAGGATGCAAAGTAGAAATTTGTACAAACATTAAAAGAGAGTACATCGCAAAATTATATTTTCCTCAGGCGATGTATAATGAATCCCTCACTGCGCTTAGGATTCTTCTATAGAATCCTTCACTCGGCTCTGTATTCAAACAGCACACTCACCATAAAAATATTATTTGGCTCATTTGTGGTACAATTGACTATTACATATTATACAATATTTTCTAACAATATAAGAGGTTGTTGATGATAATTAATTTTGTATAGTACCACCAACTTAACTGTGCAGTTTTCGAGGGCGCTACTGGTCATGGAAATCAACTACAAACTGTCACAATTTGAAGGAATGTTGTAGTTCTTTTTTTCTGCCACCTGAACAGATAAGTTGGTGGGTCTGTAACACATACTTATCGCTTCAAACTGTTCAAAGAGCAAATGTTTCCAGAGATAGTTTTCCCATATCTTCCATGCATTCTTTTTTCCCCATACTGTCGCTGTCACAAAAACCATTTCTCATTAAAAATATTTTCTTTTTATTTTACACACATATTATTATGTAAAAACATTTTTTTTTATTTAAACAAAGCGGCACATAAATTCAAATTGAAAACTAAAAGCATTCATAATTGTACATTTCATACAATGGACATTCAACACTACAGAATGATACAACCACTTTTTTTTAATACAGTCAATCAAATAAGGGCCTAGCCACACTTACACACAATTATCAATAGTTTGTCTTTTGTTGTCTTTAAAAAGAAAAAATGGAGATAAGATTAGAAATCGGCAAGTAGATATGCCTGTGGACTTGCAATATAAGCTCTCATGCTAGTTTGGCCAGCTAACTTCGACTGCATCATCATTTACCAACAATAGAGACAGTAGTTGAGGGGTAGCTTATAAGTAGTAAGACTACTAACTAATAAAAAGTAATAAAGAATTTTTCGTTTGGTTGATGTAAAGAAAATGTTTAATCACTCAAATACCACTTTCTCTCCCACACTGGCGCATGCGCTCTATGGTGGACGATAATAGATTATACTAAGGAAATTTGGATAGCGGTAGTTAGGGAAACTTTTTAACAGTTTTGATGTATTTTGACATAGTTATGGTAATTATAATGTAAAATTTATTTCTAGTATGGTTGGATTGAAAAGTGTAGCATTCATTTCCTTATTTAAATATTATAAATTAAACCGGCAAAAACACTCACTGCGTCTGCGAGCTCAGCAGCAGCTGCGCACTCGCCCTGATGATGAGCATCTGATATGCTCGAAACCCGCGAGATGTATTCGATCCCAACGTGAGTGTTTTTGCCGGTTTAATTTATAATATTTAAACTATTTGTGAAACTCACGAGAATTTAATTTCATTGTCTGACTTTTTGATATTGTCTTAAGCACTATATAGTATAAAGGTCAGTCTCTATTGCAATAGCGCTTGGTTGCTAGCTAGTGCTCATATAATGATGATTTCAGACGGAAATCGATACTATTAGCTACACAGTCGCCTTCCCTATTCTTTGTTATGAAATGGTGAGTGAAATGATTTCTGTGCATTTGAGAAATGGTGAGTGAAATGATACAAAGTTTATATTATACTCACCATGTACAAGGAATAGGGAAGGGCGATTTGGTAGTTACTAAATATTGTTACTGTTTGAGATCTCCTATAATAAGATTTTTTTTTAGCTAAAAATGGAACCGACTTCATCACTCAAGTGTGAAATAACTTGTTGAATACCATGATAGTTCAAAAGTACCTATTACGGCAATATTGTGTGCATGGTACCGACTTCAACAAGTTATTTCACACTTTTGAGTGTTGAAGTCAGTTCCATTTTGGATTAAAAAAAAACATCCTTTTTAGTGTCCCTTACTGCTTACGGGATCGATTGTCATTCACTGGCAATGACTATATCATCAAGAAAGGGAAAAAACAGTTGACGGAGTGTAACTCAATAACGGCTTAACCGATTTCGATGAAATTTAAATGGACCTTAATGGAGGTCAGAGGTAACAAACATAAAAAAACAGTCAAATTAAATTAAACTACTCCTTTTTTTAAAGTAGATTAAAAACCTATTACATGATGTATTTCTTGATACTGAAATAGTTCTCAGGGTAACGTTTTTCCAAATTCCTAGTAACTAAGTATATGAGAACAGATTCACAAAACAATGAAATCTGCAAGTATGTCTTGCTTGACCCTTATTCGACACAAAGATTTACAAAGACACTTTATAAATATTAATCCTAATTTAATTATATATTTACAAAGGTAAAGATAGCACACAGTGCAAGTATTATACAGAAGGGAAACATTTGATTGGTGATGCCATTAATATATACCTAATTACTAAACATTTTTACTTCATAGAGAGAAACATTATGCCACTCACATTTATATCTTACTAATTTAAGATCCAACTATTTATTACTGTAAAGTATATGAGATGATTGAAATACACTCCATATAGTCTTCTATATGAAGATGGAAGGGCCTCCTAATATACTGGTGCCAACGGTATCTGCATACTGATAGTAACGACGCTGCGCTCGTAACACAGGATGCACATCAATGATATTGGTTCTATTTGATTTTATGTTCTAAGTTGTAGCAGTAGAGTCCAATATACAATACATCATGATTGTCACACGTTTCGTTTCGATTCCGGGCAGTTGTAAAATGTGCCATGTGTGTGTTTTAGTCAATAGTCCTTCAGTCAACCACCAAACCTAACCTAAAATTCCCCAATGGATTTGTTTCTTTTTTTTATCCCTACACAGTGAAAATGGAATCCAGGAAATTACTATTAGCATATTCGTCTACAAGATGAGTCACATTTACTGTTTCTCAAATGTTTCCCTACTGGATATTGACTATGTTACGTAATACGAAAATAAACTAAAATGAGAAAATAAGCTACATAGAGGAAGAGCTCATCATAAGTGCCAAAGTCACATCGACATTGATCTGTAGAAAAGTTTGGTTTATTTTACATAAACAGTCAAACCCTAATGATTAGGTTCAGACAGTGCAAACTACTGCTTCCAGCTCAAAATATAAATATAAAGGTTGTTTTTCATACACATTGTGCACACTGAGGATTGTCAATAATCAGCACTGTATGAATATACACTTCGGCAAATTTGGGTTTGAAACAAATACTGTGCAGTTCTTACTATATTAATTTTTAAAAAGCTTTATTTAATCATCTACATAAATAAAGCATCAACACATATGACACTTTTGTCCAAATAACAATAAACTTATTAATACAAAAATTAAGCATTTTAATTTGCCGAAGTGCGGATACAAAATATTTTTTTGTTGTTAGTACAACCTAAGTTGTACTATCAACAACTCAGCATCACTATACTACCATCACATAAAGCGCTAGGCGCTATCTACACCACTCCCAACCTTAATGACAATATACAAAAGGTGTATATTTGTATAACATGACTGCACTAATATTTAAGGAGGCACCATAGGGCGGATTTTCGAATACTACGGCCAATGGGAAAACAACATTCTCTACAAATTATTTTGAAGTTTGTTCTATGACTATATAATTTTGTAATTTTTTTGCTTTACACATTTACACATAATATTTGCAACTAATATAAAAAAAACATGCTGTTATATTCTTGTTCATAAATTGTTTCACAACTTTTTAATAATTACTTAGTAAATACCGCACAATATTTCAGCCAATGTGCCAAGTGATGTTTATTAACTTTGTGATATTTTATTATTTTTAACCTATCATTATATCTTTTTATATATATACTTATACCATGATATTTATCCAATTAACCTCTTCCCTCTGCCGTAGCATCGAAACTCTACCTGCGGCAGATAACTTGAGTATCTTACAGCTACTAATTACACCTGGCACTGAAACACCACTGTCCTTCAATGACCTAAAGTCCAGATCTTTGGAAGCATCACTGCAAATCCTAAGAGCATGCAAACCAGCTCCGCTCTTTGCAGATATTATAATAGTTCACTGCCACTTCTTAATATACTTTACCCATTCTTAATATAAAATGTGACCATCCATATCATAATTTGATGATATTCCTTTCATATGGTTCATCAATTTGATTTATATACTTACTTTCCATCTTTAGATAATATTTACAAACCAAACTTGTGGTACATATTGGATAAATATATTCTGACAATTATTTACAAGTATATTTTATTATTAAGTGACACAATGCACAGTGCAAATCCTTTATAAAATTATTATGATTACAAACCATACCTTATATAGCCTTTAGGTAAACTTTAAAGTGGGTAAGAACATCAAAACATTCAGCTTACGAAGCAATTACTACAGTATAAAGGTGGTCACATTTTATTTATTTACGGTGACATAAAGATGAAACAGAAACCTTTTAACCTAGACCATTTCATTACTAACTAAAATTCACACACCATTCACTTGTTACCATAAGAGAATTGTTTATCCACTAATTCACAAAATTTGTTCACTTTTTTATCCTTGTTCTGTTCACTATTAAAGCTGTTCCACTGAGTAACGCATACTATAACATCCTTGTCCAGTGCGTGACGTGTTTATCCACAGCGTGACAGAGTGGTAGCGATAGCGTCACGCCGCGTCTTCACGCGCGATGTGGGATGCATCATGTGGGCTCCAGCGTCGTACTCAGGGACTTTAACTGCTCTAGCCCCGCCAACAGGTCTCTGGAATTACGATTGAATTGTAAAAGAATGAGTTTATGAGTGATTATATTTTAGTTAATGTTTAGGCCATTAAGAAAAACTAAAAAGTCTAGTTTGATTGATTAACCAAATCATGTATGATATAAAATTACAAGCATTTAGAGATTAAATGGGAATTATAAAGCTTCTATTACTGTATTATTATTACCAATTTGTACACAATTTGCATATCTTACATTTTATAGACCCTGATTTACAAGATGTACCAATTTTGAGGATAGCCACATGCTTACATAGACAATTGTGCACCGGTCGAGGTAGTTGAGCAATCTAGAGCAATCATTTTTAAAAATTGTTCTATATATTTCGCATTTTCTTAATTTGGGAGCCAGTAATTCTAGTTTAGCACGAACAAAAGTGTTGACCACATCATCACTTAGCATCAGGTGAGAAAATGGTCAAAGGCTAGCCTATCAAAAATTGTTCAGAGCAGCAATTTATATTGCATCTGTAACAGCACTTTTGATCTTATTTGAAAAAATAAAGATTTTTGATTTAGCACTAGATCCTAATATTACAATAATAAAAAAACTGGTGGTAATGGCAGCGATCAAGAATTTAATGTCAAGGTAAATTTCTTATAGCCAATAGGCTAACATTTGACCAATAGCTCAATAGTTAGCAAGTGGTAATACAATTGAAGATGTGAAAAAAAAAAAACAGGTGAAATCTTGGATGGGAGGTTTTCTTTTCGTCACAAACAAACACTGAGATGTACAGTTGTTAAGTCTCATGTTCCTTTAATTTTTCTGGCTCTCATGGACTGCTGCCGGAACACACTGTTAGGTGCTTGGCGACAGATTTTCTACCTTGAGGGTGGTCGCTAGCTAGGCGGGCATTCGCCAAATGCCTTTCCACCATGCGGTGTCCAAAGCTCAAGCCCGCGGCGGGCTTCGAACCATGGACCTGCTGCACGGCAGTCTATAGCCAATGCCACTGAGCTATCACTGCTTCATCAAATAAGTAGAATAATAATGTAACCTGAGCGATATCTCTGCGACAGAGGTGGCGCGCCTCAGGTCTGCGGCGGCGGTGCCTTGCCGAGCGCGCAGTGCCGACGTCTGCCGCTGGGACTCCGACAAATTCGCCTGCAACATTATACACATCACATTAATTATTATAAATCAATTGTGTTATAAGTTGTTTAAGGGTGAACTGGCCGGCCCGTTCTCCATACAAACGCCGTTGGGTGATCACTCCCTTATTTGAGGATTTAGGTCCAAAATAAAGCATGATACCGATTGATCTCGTCATTATCTAGGCTTGTATGATGGCAAAATTTTAAAAAGATAATTAAGTTGTAAATTATGAGCCTCGTAAACTTTATATGAAAATGTTTCGAGGCTCATAATTCTCAGGTTAATTATTTTATTACAATTTTGCCATCATACAAGCCTAGATAATGACGAGATCAATCGGCATTTAGCTTTAATTTGGACCTAAATCCTCAAATAAGGGAGTGATCACCCAACGGCGTTTGTATGGAGAACGGGCCAGCCAGTTCACCCTTAAAAGCCACACATTGACAACCTGGAGGGGAGATGCACGATATACATACATGCCAGTGATAGAAGGGCATGTCAGTGATAGTATTAAAACAGCTTAATAAGAATAAGGCTCTTTGTTCATGTTTAAAAGTTGTAGTTTTAAATATTTTATTACTACAAGTCCTACAGTGCAGCAGTTCAGGAACATTATTGAACTGTTCTAGACTATAAACATTTATAGGGTAAATAATAGCATGTAAGTAAGTAATAGCAATAAATAGTTTTAAATGAGTACAGTATATATGTTACGGTTTGAACCCGAAGCACGACTACGTCTAGTTTTAGCCGGTTAGAACTAGGTGAGCCATTTACTGTTGGTTAAATAAGCCGATTGTTTTCGGGTAGAACTAGGTCTAGCTGGTATCATTCCCGCTAGAACTAGGTCCAACCAAACCCTAACGGCTGATAGGTTGAGCCAATAGCTAATGCACATTCCATCTCTGGTGGGCAAGGCTATAAAAGATGTGGCACAGTTTTCCTTTGCCGTCCGTCGGGTTAGGGGTTGATATTTTTTTCACAGAAGGGTTATTTTATTAAAAGCACATAGGCAATTTCAAAATCCGTAGACGCGTAGTTATTGAGAAAAAAAAATTTAACATCAATTATTTTTGCAATATTAACCCATTGCCATCGACGATAATGATAACAGTAAAATTTCATTCATAACTAGGACGTACTGGTCCTGACGATGCCAACTTAATGTCAATCCGTAAGCATTGACATTTAGGTTAGGTTGAAACTGCGACAACACAACGCGCTAGTCGAGCCAGCGAAGCGACAGTGCCGTGGCAGGGCCGGCGAAGCGCTTAAACGTCTGTTACACATACACATCAAAACACTAAATTTGATCAATTAAGGGTTACAAAATATTTAGGTTATGATTTTACAAGAATATGCATAACTCAAAAACTATGCATTACCTTGTAATATAAGTGGTGGGAAAGGGAAAGAAGTACCTACCCCTCCCCCTTAGTTATTTTTTTTCTATAGTAAGAGCTATATTATATTTCGGATTTTTAGAAATAAAAATAATCTAGTGGAACAACTTCCACCCAAGGTTACCCCTAGTAATAGCCACCAGGGATTGGTTGGATCTAGTTGTAGCTGGCACGATATTGGATAAACCTAGTATCAGCCACTAGGGTTTGGCACACTTGGCTTATACTAGATTTCATTTTGGTTCTAACCAGCTAAAACTAGACATAGCCACGCTTCGGGTTCTAGCCGTAACATATATAAGTACATGCATTTAATTGCACCCTAGTATTTTCAAACCAGTGTTCACTTTGTATTTTCACAACAATGTGTCATATATGTGGGAGTCATGAGGCGAAAACAAATCTTAATCTCAACAACAAAAATTAAAATAACCGAAGGTGGGTCGATCCCCAAGCCAAACGCAGGGATTATTTACCCCTTAATGGGGATGCTGTGTTCAGCAGTGGACAATCTGCCTTATACAGTATACAGTTATACCAACTAAAAACTACCAAATACTGTAAATAGTAATATAAAACACGAAATTAATAACTTTTCTTACCGTTAATAATTTGATTTGCAATTTTAGCTTTTCAATAGTTGCTTCAGCACCTGATGCTCTGGTCTGTAACAGAATTATTTTTAAATAGATCAAAATTATCTATACAAATAATTAAATTACACATAATAAACAACTTTCAGTCTCACGCTATATCTCTACAAGTAGATATGTGTAGATACACATAGTATGGATTGTGATGGAGACGCACAAGTTCCATTGGATATTAAGCACTAAACTCTGCCTATAACAAACGCATTTCATCACAAGTGAATAACATCGCCCGTCACACTGAGACATACAGTTGTTAAGTTACATGTGCATGTGTTATGGGTGGACTTCATACTAAAACTCTTCCATGCAATTTGACCTTGAAATTTACATGCAGCTAACAGCTACTTTATAACAAAATTAAATGTTCTAAGGTTCAGTCGGCCAATGCAATAAAATATTGATTGTTTTTAACTAAGAAGTGCATTCCCACTAATAAAAAATCCTTTTATGATAATGAAAAACTCTTTGCATCAAATCTTGCTTTTGCACTACATTGCCATTTTAAACTTGACTAACATCAAACATACGATAAAGTCGCATGAAGAAGCGCTTACCTACGAGGGTGAAGAAATATATACATATGTATTTATTGAAATTAGCAGCATAATTGTAACACAATAAACAAATAAACTTCAGCAGTTTTGTTACAACACGTTACTTACAGCAGTATCCTGCACGTAGGTCTCCACTCTAGCAGCTGCTTCATCCAACTGCCCAGTATATTCGTAGTCCCGTTGCCTGGACTCACTGAGACTGTTTCGTGCAGCTGCCTCGCTAGCCCTGGCGGCAGCGACTTCTCTTCGAAGCAAAGTGGCCTCTTCGCGCGCCGTGTTCAAATCTTCTTCAACGCGGCATCGCCGGCTACGTTCCACAAACAGTTCAGTTCTGGAATTTAAACAATTTTGTTTAAGTAATTTAGCAATAGCAATTTTATATCATTGGCACATAACCACCATCTCTCACCTATGGTATGATGGGGTCGACGACAATAGGCAACCTAGAAAATACTGGCCCTCAAGGACAGCTCCCAAAACACAATGTCATGTGCTTGGCTTACTTGAGGTTGGTACAAGGCTAGATTCGCAAATGTTCTACCAATAAGTGGTGAAGATCACGCCTGTAGAGGGATTCAAACCATAGCTATAACCACTTTTATTTATGATACACAAATTAAATAATAATACAATTCTGAACTCAATTGAAATTCAAGCCATGTGAAAAAAAACTGAGACAAATGGATAGATGGTACCAACACACAAAGCATTTTGTGTTTGCAATTTTACCAATAGGCCTACACTGTTGCAAGAATGATGACTCTTATGATGCAATATTTTTATATCTAAACTAATATAATAAAGGGGAAAGATTTGATTGTTTGTTTGCATTGAATAGGCTCTGAAACTACTGGACCAATTAGGATGAAATAGTTTGAGACACGGGGAAGGACATAGGATAGTTTTTATGCAAAAAGAGGTTAACGGTTTTGTGCTATAACCGATATACCGCGAGAGCCGCGGCAGAAAAGCTAGTATTGTATATTACCTATATTAAACATAATATGGATATATAGATATTAAACAAAGGGTATAAATTCACAGGCAGTTTAATGTCAATTTCTGGCAATACTCAGACATATCATATTATTATATAAGTCGAAGCCTATACTGTTTGACCTAAGCCTCTTTGGGTTATTGGAATCCTAGGTTCAGTTTCTTTTTTTTTTATGTGATGCAGTGGCAAGTCAGATATGTCAAATCTTGATGGTAAACATCACCCCTAGTCCATTACAGTGGCAGTGTCACCTTTCTCATTCTGCTTGACACTGCACTGCCCTCGTCACTCTAAGACATTAGTTCTTATATTGTTCAAGCAGTAATTTCACTTGTTACAGTGCTCTTCATACCTAAACACAGTAGTGCTTTGACACTACCGCTTCAATTAGTGGAAAGGTTAGTTTGGTTTTTCTCACAAAGAAGTTATTAGAAAGACACTGGAGTCTGGAACTGTGGTAGATGGCAATTGGTCTACCCATCTAAGTATACTAAGTAAGTGTGAACACTTTTAGGGCCGGGCATTATAATGCGGTATATAATGGTACGCCGGCGTTTTTCGCACTATTTGGGGGCTTACCATTATAAAACTATAAGAGATAGATAAATATTTGTTTTTGTGTATTTAATTTTGAAATTTACATTTATGTAATAAAACAATAGTTTATTTTTTTTATTCATATTGATAGAATAAAACATGATTTTTAAACTACGCGCGCACTGGCGCGAACGCGAGGAGCACATTCGTTAAAGTCCTCTTTGCAGACACATTTGAAGCGCATCGCGCCTATAACTTTGCATCTGTGTTCCTAATGTGTGTGGTTTTCTATTCAATAAAGTCCGAACGCGGCAAGACATTTGATATTCCATATAAACTATACGGATGTCGGATCACGCGTCATGACGTGATCGGCGAATGAGAACATTATTTAACATGTAAATATATGTGATTGGCCCTCAAAGTGTTAAAAACATCTTTGCCCAGGGGTAGCTGGGACATAACGACATAAAGAAAATCTATTTCAAATATTTTGTACAAATAATGGTATTGAGTATAGAACTATAAGAGGCACTTTAAATTGCATTCAAACATTGCAGCAATAATTTCAATCTACCTTACACCAATAATGTAACAAAATAAGATTTTCAATAATATCTATCACACCAACAAGTTGATGATAAGCAAATAAATGTTTAATCAAGTTCCATTCTGCACAACTAGTCGGTCAAAGTATATAATAGTGGAGATAGTATCATCAAACAATATAGTCATCAGATCAGATACCTGGTCCGTTCCAGCTCAGACATGATCTGCTGCAGCTGCTCATCTTGATGCTCTGGCTCCGGTGAGGTCCTCCCTGGATGTACTGGCAGGAAATCCGGCAATCGCATTGACTCTGCCCCTGAAAACATTGTTATGGTTATCTGTCTACTGTTATTATTGAATTCCAAGTTAGGTTAAAAAAAACTTTAGAATTTAAAACATGGACTAAAAATACCAGTTGTTTTTGGATTTTCAAGTATAACATCATTCTTATGGAATCTGTAGATTAGCCATTAGGTATCCACTTTCTAACGGGGATGCCCACTGTCAAATTAGATACACCCGGAGTATGCTACATGTTTATTTCATACACAAGGTTTTTTGCATCAATTTGCATAGAAATATTTCTTATTTTTCTGGTATTATAAAATTTTGTAAAAGGAGGCTCGCTGTGTAGCTTTTGTATGTGAATATATAGGAGTTTCAAATATTAGTAATTCCAAAGTAGATTTAATATTCTAAAAATACTTGTTTATTGTGTATTGTTATCAGGAATAAATGAAATTATATGAATTATGTTCACTTTAAAACTGTAACATGATTCTACAAAACAAACAGAACTTTTAAGGTTAATGCAACTTTATTTATATACTCAGGTCACAGAGAAGGTAGTACTAGTATCTTATATATCTATCTAGTTCTTGGGTTATCTTCTCTGTTTTGGTCGTGATAAAGCTAATATGTTAATTTCATATTTTGTGGATACAAAAATCATCAAGAAAAACTAATTTAATGTTGTGGAAACAGAGAATTACGTGTAACCTTTCAATAAGATTAGTTGTAGCTCCTGAACAGAAGCATCTCTTTTTTACCAATGAGCTAGTGAAATATAGAAAAAATCATCATTCTCAGCCAGAAGCAATGGGTAACAAACATACAGCATACTCTACACTGGTGGTATTGTTAGTGGCAAATCAAGAAAGGAGCAAACGACTTTCCGTCATGCTCTTTAGGGTTTGGAACTGTTGGATGCCCATCAACCTAAGATAATGGTTCGTTTGGCTGGTCGGTAGTGACTAAACAATCCGAGGGGCTACTGTGCTACTTTGTGGCGTTTTTATAACGCCAATATTTAAATATGTGAATTATTATGATAATAAATCCACTAAGTTAAAATTATAATTGAATTATTTATTAAAATATATGAATGGACCCAAGACTGGCTAATCACACTTAACGAAAAGAAGTGCACAGTGTTACACGTTGGAGGCAAAAATCCAAAGTGCAACTACTCAATTAATCGTAGCCCTCTGGAAAAGGTAGAAAAACAGCGAGACCTCGGAGTACTTGTAACTTGCAACCTAAAATGGGAGGACCATATTGTAGAGGTAGTGAAAAGAGCAAACTCACATTGCAAAATGTACATTATAAAAAAGGCTTTCTCATACATTAACAAGGAACTGTTCCTAAAGCTGTACAAGACCTAACTGAGGCCCTTAGTGGAGTATGCATTCCAGATATGGAATCCGTACTTCTAGAAGGACAGTCACCTTCTCGAACGTGTACAGCGGAGGGCAACAAAAATGGTCCCTAGTCTTAAAGAACTTCCATACGAAGATCGTCTGCAAGAACTAGGGCTTACCACCCTTCAGAAACGTAGAGAGTGCGGAGACCTTATAGAGACCTTTAAAATTCTCACCAACAGATATAGTATACCAAATTTGTCAGAGACACTATATACTATGAACACAAACACAAACCTGAGAGGACACTCGCTGAAGCTGCAACGGGGGCCAAGTAAAAGCAAACCCAGAGAGCACATACTACCGAATCGCATAGTTAAAACTTGGAACCAGTTACCAGAATCAGTGATCAGTGCTCCCTCAGTGAACTCTTTCAAAAATAGACTGGACAAATATTTAAAGTGCATTGACAAAGACTCAGATATACATGCATCAGCTTAAGAGCTGCCTGTGTATCACTAATAATAATAATACATTTTTTAGTGAAAACTACTCACTTTATTTAACCCAGATTCTTGAAGGAACAAAATTACATAGTATTTGCAGAAACCCTTCTGTGCCCCACTATAGATTTGGCTCAACCATTGGTTTCATCTACACCCTAGGTGAAAATATGGACTATGATGATTTGTAGATTGAGAACTTTTATTTAAATTAAATATTTACAAATAATTTGCCTATACCAAATGCCAAATACTATTGTTGGTTTAAACTTGTACATCATGGATACAAGAACAATAGACTTTCATCCATAAATGCCCAAATTTAGGTGCATGTGCTGCTAATAGGGAAATCCAGAATATACACTAATTATCATTTAACTATATGGTGTCTGTTTTAAGCACAAGGCCATAAAAATATTAATGTTTGGCAAATAGAGCTCTTCCAACTTATGGTCATGTTTTTTATTTATTGTAATTAAGTTTACTTTTTGTTATAATGCTATATATAATCGCTATTATTTATATAATTAAAATATATTTATAAGTTCACAAATGTTATTACTTAGGCAATTTAGTTTACGCCACACACATTTTTCAATAAATTAACTACCGGACTTGATGAATACTCAGTAACCTAATTATGTGTTAATCACTCAATAACAATGGTACGGTAATTTAAATTTATTACATGAATTGTTTGTCAAATGTTAGAGGTCAAGTTAACCATAGCTGGAAACTCTAGGAAAATTCCTCTATTTAATCTTATTGCATTCGGTCATTGTAACAAATAAATATCTTAAATAAAAATAATCAGATTTAATGAATTGAAGCATAAAACTTTGAGGTTTTAATTATAAAATGTTAAAATATTCCTTACCTGCATTTGGTGGCAAATCCAATGGGAAAGTATTCCTTGGTGACATATTCCTCCTATCAGAAGGGTTCACAGATTCGGTTAAATCAAGGTTTAAATGTGGAGGCAAGTCCAGGGGCACCGCTGCAGCCCCTTCAGCCCCAGCTGGCAAGTCCAGGGGAACCTCTCTCCCATCATGACGATTATCACTGGATACAGAAGCCCCCATGTAACTGTCATAATCATAATCCCTCCCACCACCATAATTTGTATTATTTCTTCGCCCCAGTGAAGATGAAGAACCCACATTGAAATTTGTATTGAAAGTAAAGTCTGGGAGATTGTCCAAATCTACAGATATAGGTCCATTAGGATTCAAATATGCCTGCTCAACTAGAATGTGGTCTTGCACAAAGTCTGGTAAAGAAGGCATGCCTAGAGGTTCAGAGGCCAAGTTGGGCCTGTGGTAGAAGGGAACCTCATTAGCTTCCGTGTAAAAGTTATGTTTGGAATCGGAATTGTCCACTACACTAAACGGTATCTCTACAGAGCTACTAGAAGAGGCATTATCACTGCGCGGCACGCTGCAGTCGTTACTTTTCTCGTTGGCTTGTGCAAGGTGGTCGGGTACACGTTTCTCACGACGCCCTTCGTCCCGCGTCGGTGAGTGCTGCACGGTGCTAGCATACACCTTTGGACGAGCACCGGTGCTCTCATACGTAGATGTCCCGGGTAACGACAAATCCCGCTTAAGGAAGTGTCGGAATGAGAAAGGATTCTCCTCCTTCCGCACTCCGCCGCCGCTCTCTGCAATAAAAATGCACGTTCGCTAAGGAATGCTTTTAAATATAGGACAAAAAACAACTTCGTAAAACACTCACTGGAAGACGCAGATTTGGTCTCGGTGGGGGATGAGTCACCATTGTCATTACTGTTATACTTGGCCTCTTCGATTCCGAGATCCGGCCTTGAGGCGTTCGATTCGTTTTCCTGCGATGGAGCTCCGTTGTTTGAATTTTGGGAAGGTTTTTTATCCGAGACACCGTCCTCGTCCTCCGCCATGATATCGAAAATTGACAGTTTGGAATTGCGTTCAGAAATTTAAAATGACATGAGCCAATCATATGACAATGACATCTAGGGCGTTCGGATAGCCTATCGGTGCCAAAAATAACACTCACAAACGCTAAAAATGATCACACGGGCCGTTCGTTTTGGGACTTCGTGAGCAAAAATATCGTTTTCGCTCACCGTTCGGATAGCTTTGAAAACGCTACAAATGACAGAGAAAAGTGATATTTTTGACCCATGTCTTACCGTGGGATCGTTGTGATCGTTTTTTGACAACTGCTGGTTTGACAGTTGTATTTGGCGCGATTGAAGAGTTTCACAAGTTTTTTATCTAAGTAACTATCAGAAGCCATTAACAAAGATATAATAATAATATAGGTACCTACTTTTTTGTAAATTTTAGAGATTGATTCCATGTTTCGTACTGTGCAAAATTGTTAAAACATTTTCGGTTGTCAAAGTACGTTTTAAGCCGTTCGGATAGCATGCAGTAATTGGTGGTCAAAAATAGCAAAAGCTTCTATCCGAACGCTAATACACAAATGCCACTTTTGAAACTGATACAAACGCAATCGAGCCAAAACGAACGCACCTATCGAAGATGCATACTTCGGGTATGTTCCATTAGTCGCTAAGAACGTTATTTTCGATAATTTTGATCACATTGCGTCTATGGTTGTGATCACGTGATCGTTTGTAACTGTCATCCCCGTTCCATTTTTGGATAAGAACGCTAAGAATGCCACTAAAATTTGCCACTTCTGTCACTTTTGACATTAGATGTAGCGTTTAAGGCGAAAATAACGCCAAGACCCATGTGGAAAACTTTTTGGGAGTGTGATCGTTTTTAGCGTTTTTAGCGAATCTCACTCAAATGGTACGCACCCTTCGTTTAAAATATTTGCTATATCAGTATTGCCATATGAAATACAATCCAGTAATTTTATTAGAAGGAAATAAATAATTGAAGCAATTCTGTTGTAGGCTCACTAACTATACTAACTAATTAAAAATCCTAATTTTAGTTTATAGGATTTCTAAATGTCATTCTGCTGTTACCTGGAACTAAATTTATAACAGCAAATTAACAACACTAAATTTAATTCACTTTGCCGCTACTCTACGCTACATGGCGCACGATTCAAGTTGTTTTGTAAAATTGTTTAGTCTTTGATACATGTTTTTTACCTATGGAACTTTGTTTACATTCGAATCCTGTGCTAAAGCCAAACAATAATGATTTTGAAACGTTGCTTGGCAGAGCGCAGCTTCAACAGGTCGCTTCGCAATCTCGAATGCCTAGGTTCATTATCAAGATATAATGATGATTTCATTCAAAATAAAAAAGCACATAGCTAGGTTACCTACTCTACCTTCGATATTCTGCTTAATGATAGATCCGATGAAAAGTGGGTATTTAAACACAATCCTCTGGGTATTACAGATTTTATAAATCCAAGTTTGCCTACAAGCTTATTTGTCTACTTACAAAATAGTAATTATTTTTTTCCATGCTCCATTGTTTATCCAACTAAGAAAGCCGTGATTATGATAAAATCCGCCAAAATAAATTAATTGGAGAATATGACAGCATTAGTCCACACCAATTTACATGTTGATTAATTTTAGGTTTAATTAACTATGATTCCACCTAATATGACTAAATCATGGTACAACAGAATAGCAAATATGCAAATTTTAATAAGTTTAGTAACTTTAATTATTTAAGAACGAATTAACTAAACTATGGCCATAGAACATATAATAATACTACCTATGGCGCCAACATAATAAGGAATGTTCATTTGACATTTCTAAATCTAATTTTAATAAATTTTAGTTAGTTTTTGCCAACAGAATTGCGACCATTGTCATATTCGTCGTCACTCATAAATCTTTTTGCTCCCTGATGTAAAGTGATTGTCTTCAAGCTCTGTAGTAGGTCAGTAATATTTGGTAGGTAGTCTCCCAATCTATTTATAACTACTTAGATATCTAACCCCGACATCATGTGGATGTCTATTTTGGGGTGAACCCTAATTCTATGCCCAAATTCATCAATCAGAAGGGAAGAGAAGGAAGATGAAAAGGAAAAAAAAAAAATAACTATAGGTACTTAACGATTTCATAATAATTGTTACTGATAGTTAACTATAGTCCTTAAAAAACCTATAAATCGATCTCAGCGATGCTCTGTTGGGCTAGGAGTCCATTATTTGGGTATATTCCATTTGACGCTAATAACGTTATTTTCGATACTTTCGTTATTTTTGGGAGTGTGATCGCTTTTAGCGTTTTAGGCGAATTGAACTTCAAATGGTACCCATCCTATATATATACTGCGTAAAATTGATAAAGTCTCACTAAACCACAGAGATCGAGATCTATATATCTAAACCTACGCTATAGCTAAACCTTTTCGCTCAAAATGTTGGGCCCCCATTTTACCCCCTACATTTTCGAATATACAAAAATCTAAATTTTATGATTAGTTATTATTCTTACTACTTATATTCAAAATTATAAGATCAAATTCAAACATTAATATAGCCGAGCGGTAATAGATATGGGCCGGCGTTGCAAATGCCCGCCTAGATAGCTACCACCCTAGTAGAAAATCTGTCGCCAAGCACCTAACGGTGTGTTCCGACAGCTGTCCTTAAGGGCATGAAAAACATCTTCAACCACATCATCACTTACCATCGTTTTTCCGGTTGGGCGTGTATATAGTTGGACCATCATTAAGCTCTTGGGCGTTTCCATTTTTTGACATTATTCGTGCAAATCTTTTTAGCTGCTCCCCTAGCGGAAACGTGAGCGAACTAAAAATATGTATGGCAGAAATAGTAGTCATTACGTTAACTACTAAACTCGATGTATTGTAGGGGCGCAGAGGCCTTATTGTCTAATTATAATGAGATAAACTTGACTTTGATATTTTCCTTTGAATAGGAACCCTATTATGGTGCTCAAATGTCAAAATGAAATTAATTCATTTTCATTACCATTCTAGTAAGATACTAACCCTCAGATCTTGAGAATTTAGGTACTTACCTTAGATAGGTAGGTCTTGGATGTCTTGATGCTACAATTGTTCATTAATATGAACCGTAGTAAGCATCATAATGGCATTTTTACGTTAATATAGAAAGGTTACATAAGAGTTAAAAGTAATTTTCATATAGGTACATGTTTATTACACAAATTTTAAGGCTCCTTTTTAACACATAACCACAAAAAAAACACTCACCGGGAAGTGTTTTAATTAGGTAGTACTAACATTAGTAACAATATTAGGTACTTATTTATCTTTACAAAATAACACAAAATAAATTCGTTTAAATAACAATAAATGCGTTTGTAATTTTGTTATAACATAGGTACATATAACCAATATTGAATCTAATAATACTCAGCAAACAAAACACAAAGTATAATTTTAAACATTGCAATACCTATTTTAGGTAAGTACTTAAATATATGCAAGTCGCTCAATAAAAAATATTTTTTATTGAGTGTGCAGGCATGCCATGAGCATTGCCATTTTTTACACAACTGCCCAAAAATTTGAGTTTCATTATTCAATCACAACTTCTAAACGGCTCAACGGATTTGAATATGAAATATATATCATTAGATTTCTCTTGATAGCGCATGTAACACTATAGTTACATAAAAAAGTAAAAAACAAACTGGCGGATTTTATATGCCATATTATGAGAGAAAAAAAATTATCTTCCAAACCCATTGAGTATGGTATCAAAAAGAAGGGCTTTAAGAAACAATCCCATTAGTATATAAAACTTGCAGCTTTAATTTCAATGGAACGACAAAACCTTTAACGATTTTATACTTGTAACCATAAGATTTAAACAACAGCAATGCAACTTAAAAAATTGATATTTGGCTCATAAGAAAACATAGTAACAACATCGCCAACATAGAACATAGTCGATAAAGTATGGTACATACGTACCTAATAAAAAACTTCAAAATCTGTTGTTTATTTCATGAATTCAAAGTACAGGATATTTTTAGCTGATCTAATCCCTTTTTGATTAGATATAAAGTAGAAAATAAATATACATAAAATATGTAACATAAAACAAGATTTTTTTACAAAACTATATGTTTTATATCATCATGTCCAATCTAACACATTAATATTACAAATCGAAAATAAATCTGTGTTATTAATATGATTTTAAAGAAAATTAGTTTCTGGCTTAGGAGATTTTCTATTACTCCGTTAGACTAATTAGTTTCCGAGCATAGAGCTTCTATTACATGTTCGAAGGCGGATCTCCTGCCTTTACAAAAACTTGCACACTAAACTTTTTGCGCAAATTAATTTATAAAATATGCTTGCCCACGCAAAATACACAAAATATTTGTTTCAGTAACACGTACTGCACACGTTTCATTTGCTTCACGTACGTACCTAGTATAACTTTTAAAAGTTTAGTGCCTGTAATGATAGCCATCAGTTAGAATATAGGTATATGACTTGTTTTGCTTTTATGTTCTCGTGTTCAATGTTTCGAAAAACATTATTAGGAGACCCGCCTTACCATATTGATATAATTAATCGATTTTACACGGGCGTGTAATTTGGGCTGATCATATTTATAAATCGATTTCTTTCGCACTATTGTCAATTTCTGTAGTATGTAATATAATTGGTACTTTCTATCAACGTGTCAAAGTCCACTGAGAATTTGATAATTATATTATTCCTTTATTTTCTTTGTTTACATTATACTTGCAGTAAATCGGTTAGTGAAATAATAAAGGTGTTATATTTTTATACAATATCCTAAGAATTTCTGGCTAAAGAAAATAGTAAAAGTACATATGTTTGGATTTCTCAAAAATCGTCATGCACAACAGTGCTCTATTTCCAATAGTTACATTTACATAAAGTTTAATAAAAAAATTACTATACGATAAGTGTTATGCTATCGCATACGTACCGTACATTTATTAATTGTTATTTTAATTTATTTTTTCATAAGTAGTCCATGATGTGATAATCATGTGTTAGTAAAGTGCTCGAAATCATAAAAAATATTGACACGAGAAAAATTGCATTTCACACAAGGCTTTTCTACTGATAATAGAGAACAGCAACTGAAAAAACAAAAAAAATAGCACCTTCGTAAAAAAACTTTACACAAAAAAGTAACAATTTGGCACTATGTGTAACAACATAAAATCAAAAGATAACTAAGCATTCGATTGTTAATTAAATTATAAAAATAATTTTATCATTAAATTAGTTGGTTCCATAAGAATATAAAAGACTTAAATCGTTAATAAAAAGCTAGCGCAGTGTTATGAAATCTGAGTAACAATTGAATAAAAATAAATAGAATGGCACGTGGCGTCGTTGTTTTATAACAAGATAATATATAATAATAACCATAACAAATATAACGACCGGAGAAGATGTTCATTTTACTTATTTTAAATACTTTGTACATACAATTGTACATTGCTAGGTAATAACTTATTATGTACCTACAGTACAGATGCAACAGTCAGATGTTTTATTTCAACCGTCGTCGTTAACTTCGCGTTCTACGAATAAATATTATGGCTAAAGGGATGAAGGATCATAAACTTTACAATATAAATTATGCATTATTCACCATTGCACCTTTTGGCAAGTCATTATTAGTTGGTGGGAAATGGACCACAAGGACTGCTAAAGGAAAACACGTTAGTTACTCGACAGCTGATTTTCTATCTTAGGGTGGTGATTAGCAGGCGTGCATTTGCAAAATGCCCACTGCGAAAAAGTGCTTCTTTTAAAAAAAACAACCCTGTTGTAAATGTTGTAAATGTTCAAGCCGGCTAAAATAAAACATTTGTTCAATATTTTTTTCTGTTCCTATTCTCTTCTGGTGCATGTCGTTATTATTTTAGAATATATTTTCTGGTCGGGCCTTATGCTATACAACTCTTAATGAAATTAAAAACATCTATATACATTGTGTTGCTACCTGTACAAAGATAAGTGTACAATATATTTTACACATAAATAATAATAAACAATTTTATTTAGAATTAATAAATAAGTCTAATTTTAATTTAATCCTTTCATTTTATGAATTTCTACATAAAGGAAAATCCAAAGGAAATCAGTCTTTAGGGCACAAAGGAAGAATTACATTATTTTTACAATATATTAAAATGGGCAGTTTTAAAAAAATATTATTCAAATATTTTAATATTTACATATAAGCTAGACAAATAGATTATTTAACTATGTACATACTTAAATTTCATATGAAACAATAATTATTTTGGTGTTTAAATAGTAACATAATATGGTAGACGGGTGAGATCATGGTCTCTTAGCTTAGAGCACACAATATACTTTAAAATAAATAATTAAAATAAATAAGAATAAATAATTAATATTTTATATAATGTTACATTACATTAAATTATGCCGCAGTGAATTTGACCAAATATTACTTAATTATTATTATTACTGAACATTGGTTCATTGCTTTAGATTTAGGGCCTGTTTCAGAATGTTCGAGTAAGTTCCGACTATACTACCCAGAAAATATTTAATAAATAAAACACTATCTTTGCGTTTCACAAGTCATCGATTTAACCTATTCATCGGTTAAAGCTTGAAACGCGCTGCATGTTAACTGTCATTTTTATCATTCAGTTATTTTATGTTCTGGTTAGTATAACCGGAACTTACTAGAACATTCTGAAACAAGAAATTTTATATTTAAATTTAATGAAAGTCAATATACAAGAATAAATGCCAAAAACCTTTTTTCTAACAATATTTCATACATTGCATTGGCATCAAAAGAATGCGTGATGACAGTCACGAACAAAAGAGTTAAACACTTTCTCTTAGTTATGTATACCAGTTAAATAAATTTCCCGAAATTACAGGAAAGTAATGTTTGTTATATAGTATGTTATCACATACATCACTTTTATATTAAAATGTACAATGAGGTTGTGTTGCAAATTGCTGGGGCACTAGAAACGTTGTCACGCCACTAGATTCACGCCAATGATAAACTGTAAACTGTATGTAACTAGCACGTTTAAGTATTTATGGTCACCATTATTCTCATATTATCAGGGCAATTCCTACCGCCTACCAATAATACACGACATAAGAAATTAAACGTTATTATAGACGAACCAATTTATCAGTTTATAAAGTATTTTAATTTAAAGCATATGTACCAAATATGCTGATAGGTTTGTTAATTTTTGTACTGCTTTTTGACAACAGTCACCTGTGATTATGATTATGAGCTGCCGGAACACACCGTTATGTGCGAGGCGACATTTTTTTTTTACTTTAGCCAGGAGCCAGGAGAGCATTCACAGAATGACCTGGCGCCAAATGGTAGCTTACATCCGCAGCAGGATTCCAACCATGGACTTCGCTGCTATCCATAGGCAATCCCTTTGCCACTTGGCCTCAGTAATCAATTTGTATTTATACCACGAAATAGGGAGCCTAAACAATCGAACTACTTATAAATGAAGATAAACGTAGCTAAAAGGTGAAGGACTCGTGGCTGCTCTGATGACCTCCTATGGGAGGGATCAGGATTCTATCAGCCCTCGTGTCTTCCAATAGGCTGACACATATAAATTATTTTTCAAATTTAAAATGTATTGTGTTGATCTTAAAGCAACAAAAGTGTTACTTAACTCTTTCATTCATGACTTAATTTGGCAACATTTAATACTTACTAATTCTATCGTACACATTACAAAAACCATTACAAGGAAGTATTATATTTATCTAGGACGCAGAATATATTATTGAAAAATAAATAACTCTTTTGTATTGAAAAATCTATCGTATTGCTATTTACATATAGGGATTAATTAGAACATTTTTTTTATACAAGGATTAGTAGACGAGTCAGCAACTGCGTTAAACTAGCTATATACATAACTTTGTTTGAGCTTGTTAACTTTATGTCCTATGAGCTTACTAATAAAGTCGATTTTCTAAGCGTATTTTTCTGTTATATCATATCACGCGTGAACGAACACGTTGCCAAAAGGATACACAAAGTTATCAGTAGTGATTAAAGGTGAACAACTGATTTTGGATGATCAAAGCGCGATACTCGTATCAAAATCGATTGCTTCGCTTGAATAATCCTAGCAGATAAGATTGCCAATATATTAGATGAGGTTTTCACCAGGTAGGCATGGTGAAATAGCCAAATAAAATAATCAGGTTCGGGGATTCTAAAAACCGCTCCAAAAATTGTAGACAAATACTCTTTAGTTCGTTTCGGACCATGCTCTACTGCGAGGCTCAATTAGTTTTGCCAGCTTATCAATATTTTACAGGCTTCATTTCGGAGAACGTGCGATCGATCACCACAACTTTAATCCAAATATCGGGCAACAAGAAATATATTGAACTCAAAACAAGTGTGATATTGCTGAAACCGTGTATGTGAATGTTATAACAATGTAGGCACGAATACTCGTGAGGACGCGGCGACGTCTCCAATTTGCACAACGAAATACTTTTAGCAGATTTACAGTTCATTGCCATTTGACTGTCTTATTAGTATAGTGATGTGAGAGTCACTTCAATTTTAGATGTTCCGAGTGTTCAAAGTGTTCTCACTGTTTCTTTAGCAGATCAGAGATAATCTTAAACGCTTCCTTCAATTCCACTAGCAGTTTTTTTTTAAATTAATTTATTGATTTTCCACAGACTCCAGGGTCCGTGCCATTTTTGAAGTTAACGAAGAAATTAATAATTAATATCCACTAGCAGTTCGCCCCGAAACGATACCTCTACTACTATTATATTTTGCCTTTAAAATATATTTTGCCTTTTACCCAAAAAGCTCAAAATACTCTACTGAGTGTACAATTTTTAAATGACACAAATTATTTTCTCCAATTTGCTCTGTTAATAAACTGTCTCCATCTTGTCTCTCTTTAAAAACTTTTTTTTTGCAGTTCTCGGACAGTTGGACCTTCGAGCATTCCGGCAGAAGGCTCGAGTTGAACACCTGCTGTCCTGCAGATGACGCTTAGGTCTCTATTAATTAACCAATCTCAGCTTTGAGTATTCTCTCAAGAGACATCTTAAATGTTAACTAACTAACGTGAGACACCGCTTTCTGCTGATGTTCCACGGACAAGACGTATTGGATACGACAAACCTGTCTCAGGCAGGTTTCTGGAGCGATTTCGAAATGGGCCATAAGGGTGAACTGGCCGGCCCGTTCTCCATACAAACGTCGTAGGGTGATCACTCCCTTATTTGAGGATTTAGGTACAAAATAAAGCATAATACCGATTGATCTCGTCATTATCTAGGCTTGTATGATGCCGAAATTTTAATAAAATAATTAACTTTAGAATTATGAGCCTCGAAACATTTTCATATAAAGTTTTCCAGGCTCATTACTTACAACTTAATTAACTTTTTAAAATTTTGGCATCATTCAAGCCTAACTAATGACGATATTAATCAGTATTATGCTTAAGTATGGACCTAAAATCTCAAATAACGGAGTGATCACCCTACGACCTTTGTATGAAGAAGTGACCGGCCAGTTCAACCTTAAGATGCTCGTTCTATAAAACATAATATGAGATGCTGTTTTGATTTGATGTGCTTAATTAGCAACTGTATTATGGTGCTGATCAGTACTTGAGAGCTAACCAGCTGAGATCGGTATGGTAACATGTTATGATGGGTTTATATTAATAAGGAAATTAATGTGAAACCTAAACGCATGTTCAAAAGTAGCATGACGTTTACTGTTTCTGTAAGGAAGGCAACTACTGTTTTCCTGGATGTACGAGGCGGGATCCTACCAATATTAAATGAATGCAATATTTTGTGTTGGTTGTCGTTCCTAAGACGCCGAACCCACACCGAGCGTGCTAGAGTTCTGAGTTCAGGGTTTGCGATGTCTGCGCCGAATGCTCGCTCACACAACATCTGTCAGAACGCGGCGGTCAAAGAGAACGCACGCTCTGTCGTAGTTTTATTTCAGTGGACCATTTATTACCGCGAGAAAGACCTCTTTATGATTTAGAGAATAAAAAACGATATAGAAATCTTAAGAAGTAGGGAGCGTGGGACGTGTACAAAGATTGCAGAACTGTTGCTGTGTGTAGTACAGTAAACAAAGAACGCAGAACTCTAGAACGCTCGCCTTGGACCCGGCACCTAACTTCCGTAACGGCTGAATGGATGTTAAGTTAGTTAAAAATATTAAGTTAGATCCTGATATGATACTTTAATTTTTATTTACTGAGTAGTTTCCCGAAGCCTTATATGACCGTTTTTAGGTTCCATACGAATTACGAAATCTATTTCAGATCCATACTATTGACTATTGCGTATGACAAGTCTCATGTGATGGAGAGTGATAATACTGTCGAGGATGAAGCACGCAAGCGTCATGGTTATTGGGGGCGATTCCATGATTCTCGACACTTTGAAGATGAACTCGTTTTCAGAGGATCATTGCTTCGATTCGGAAAAAAAATATACGAACTACTTACGGACGTTTTGGCAACAAATCCGTGCTGAAGATTTTTCACTACTGCTTGATTGATTGGTAAACAATAAATTTGAAATGCATTTCGAACTTAATTTTTATCTGCTGTTTTCAAATTAATAGGAACTCCTTCTCAACTTTAATTATTTTTCACAAATTATATCCTTAACTGATGAAAATTTTAAAATAAGACAAAGCATCCGTTTCTAAAGTATTACATGTTCTAATTTTCACGCTCTTTGATAAACAAAAGGTAGACGCCACGCGCAGCGTGCATCGAGATTGAACTTTGTCAAATTCATATTTTATTTTTAATCATAAGCTAATAAAATTGTTCAGCATCGCCCCCTTATTCTTCAAACACTCAGAAATCTGCTAAGCGTCCCACTTTTCACATTCCACGCGGACAAAAGTTGTAAATAATATGACTAAACCTTTACCGCAGTCCGTTTTCGTCAACATGTTCCCAGTCACAGATTTAGATTAGGCCTAATCTAATTCTGTGTTCGCACTTCGCAGTTGTTTTGAGCCTGTTCAGATCAATCAGTCTATACCTACCCGGAGAGCAGACGAGTGCTCGATTCGAGTCAGCGTCTGACGACCCAATTCAAAAGCGTGTACAAACATTTAACATGCCGAAAGAGCATTTTTGGAAACGGTCCAAATCAGATAAATTCTCAGTAAAAATGTTTTTGTTTTCGCAAACAGTTCGTTGCATGTTGGTGTTAAATGTACACGTGGCATTGAGTAGGCGTGGCGTTTTATTACATCGGATTTAGATTTCAAACTAACATACGGAAAAAAACAGTTTTATAAACAGTCTGATGACGTCAAACACCGTAACGAAAATAGGTAATAGGCAGCAGGTAGGTTTAACCACGTCATGCGACAGAATTAATTAATTCTTTAATTGTATTGCATATTAATTTCTTTTGTAAAAGGATTAAAAATAAGAGTTGAACTACGTTAACCAGTTTGCATACATATAATTGTAAAAATGTACATCTGTATCTACCTACTTGATGTATGTTTATTAACTTTGTGTAAGCTCTAATTAGGCCGAAGTTGATTCAATAACACATTGATTTTGGTGCTTACACGTTACAATTTACTGATTAATATTATTATGCATGCCTAAATTGCCTTATCATAAAACAAAAAAGAATTCGGTATAGTAACACACGAATAAAGAACGGGTATAGAGTGAAAACTTCACTACTACATGCACAGCTATGTGTGCGTAACTCGTCACTGTCACGACGCGCGGGGGTTACACAGCGGCGCCCGCACGAGTGCTAAACCGGTTTGAACCAGCTCAGTGAGCGCACAAATTTGTCGTAGCTTTAATTCTGTTCCTTTCTTTATGCATGTGCTCTATCATAGCATATCAAAGTAATCTCATTCACTTCAGCTAGCGAACTAAATTATTCACCTAGACAATCTTAACTCCTTTCATCATTTCATAATTGCCAAGGCAATTACATTCGATGAAATAATAATCTTAACCCGTAGTACCTAGTATCGCAAGAGGCAGTTCGTGACCTATTACGTAAATGAACTATAATCATTATTAAACGAGTACTATTGTACAAGCCGTCAGCTCGTCATAATCGTTCGAGATCGTGTCAAGGCGTCCACCGAGCAGACAACTGACCGACAACTTTCATGGTACACCGCGCTCCGTCACTTCCGTTAAAAATATTGGTCCAACTGTAAAGCGATGAAGGATTATATTAAAAAAATATTCAAATACTCTGCTTTGAGCATGGTTGCAGAACGCGCCCGTCGCGATCGCATTTGTGACGCGTCTAGCACACGGTTAAAAAACAGTACATTCCCACTTTCCTGTTCCTCTTGGAGGTCGTATAACGTTATTATCTCTGGGTGTGAGCCGTCAGTCACGCACGAGGTCGTCACACGAGAGTCTCGAGCGGTATATCCCCGGTCGCGAGAGCACACTGTCCCAGGAGGGCGCAGCCCTAGCTGGAGGGGTCCGACACGCTGTCCAACGATGTGGAAGCGCGTTCCTTCAGCTAGCTGATGGAAGAACTGCTGGAAGTGGATAACGTGTCCCGTCCGAGCTCCGCCGCCATCAGAGCGATGGCGAGCTCCTTCTTCGCTTTCTGCACCACCCACACCATCAGCGTTACGCCCACTAGGATCTGAAATTTAAATGTATTCATGTTATGATTTTCGTAACACTATATTTTCTTGTGTGCTAGTGTGGGTAAAGTGAGAATGTGTGTGTCACATTATTGTGCAGCTACTACATATACTTATACAAGGTTACGGACTTCAGGCACATCATTCATATATTACATACGCACAGATCTTTAGGCTTGTGTGACAGAACAATGGCATCAGTAAGCCTGAGTAAAAACTCATTATTATTTTGCTATACTACCTAGTATACCCGTATATAAACTTGCCTTGCCTAAATACCTAGTCTACCATCGCTACTGTAAAGGAAAGATAAGTTTAGGTTTAAACAAGGCAAAGTATATTTACTGACGAAGGCGCTCCCCTCCATAATTTTGAATGTAGTTGCAACTACTACTGCATACCGAAGGGAACATATTAAACATTTTGTTGTTTTATCGTTTGTACCATTAGCACTTTTAAAGCAATGATGGTCGAGCGGTAATAGCTGGATTTGCCGTGCTGCAGGTCCAGGAATCGATTCCCACCGCCGCGGCTAGCCGCTGGCTGGCCCTCAAGTAGAAAATCTGTCGCCAAGCACCTAACAGTGTGTTCCAGCAGCTGTCAGAGCCAGTGAAATTACAGGAACATGAGACTTAGGCAGAGGTTAGTCCGCTTAACATCCGGTGGGTATTGGTTTTTGCACCGTCACAATTCTATTAAAAAATAAATTATATACGTCTATATAATATAAATATAATTATATACTATCAGGGCATAACATTTATAATGACAAGTACATGGTAAAGCTCAAGTATAGTTCACTCTATTGTTATTGTTTTATCTAATTTATTTATATTTTTGACCTACCAATGGCCCATTGCTTTATATACATACTTCTATTTGACATAATGGCTGTTGGTCTTCCAAGTAGTTTTAGCATGGTGGTAGGGCATTTTACGAATGCCCGCCTGGCTAGCTACCACCCTCAAGTAGAAAATCTGTCGCCAAGCACCTAACGGTGTGTTCCGGCAGCTGTCCTTGAGAGCCAGTACTTCTAGGTTAGCCTGAACAACATCTTCGACCACATCATCACTTACCATCAGGTGAGATAGTGGTCAAAGGCTAACCTATCAGGCATAAACAAAAATAAATAAAGTAAATAGATAAAACAAAATGTATACTTTATAGTAACTCGTATCAATACCAATTGTATTTCTTTTTTTTATCTCGCAACTAAGTGATATTGAACATTTTTCCGTTTATAAAAAGCTCACTCTTATATGTATTTATTTTAAAACAATTAGTAAAGCTCCCGTTCCCACACGAAGGCACGTATACCTCCACGGTAAATTACTGAAGCACACTTGTAAGGGTAGGTCTCGTTTGTACCTTACGTCTGTGGGTGTAATTTTTTTACACAAATTTGATTACGCTAAATTTTAGGGCTGCTCAAAATATTTTTTTTTATAGAGAAATATTATATGGAAACGTCTTTTCGCCATATTATTTGCCATATCGTCTAGACTTTTTTTTAACCGGCGGTATGCCTTTATTAACAAAATACTACGAACTATACACAACTATACAGCTACTACAAAAAAACCATTTAGATCCCTATAAGTCATTGCAGACTCACAGGCAGTAGAATATAGAATATTATATACTTTATTCACATCTGTAAGACGTATATTCTTTCTAAAAATGTTCTAAATTTGATTTATAATAAAACATGCATACAGTTTATTTATAGTTGGTTCAGTGGAAACCATAAAGGCGACGACGCGCCGGTTTACGAGTCTTGGTAACAGTGACCGGAACGTGACGGAACAGACTGACATTCACGACCTTTTGATATAATTAGCCTTAATTAACCTTTTAAAGTCAGAGTTTCTGTCTCGCACGCGGAGAATAAGGTGTATCCTATACGAATAAGGGTGCATACCATTTGAAGTTAGATTCGCTAAAAACGCTAAAAACGATCACACTCCCAAAAAGTTGTTCCACATGGGTCTTGGCGTTATTTTCGCTATAAACGCTATGAGGCTACTGGAACAGTTTGAATTCCCTACATCTAATGTCAAAAGTGACAGAAGTGGCAAATTTTAATGGCATTCTTAGCGTTCTTATCCTAAATGGAACAGGGGATGACAGTTACAAACGATCACAGTGATCACAACCACAGACGCAGAATGTGATCAAAATTATCGAAATTAACGTTCTTAGCGACAAATGGAACATACCCTAAATATACGTACAGAAGTGTAACTCTCATACAGTTATCGCTTTGATTTCGGACTCATAAAATTCGTAATAGATTTGGTGGAAGGGCATTTTGTGAATGCCCGACTGGCTAGCTACCACCTTCAAGTAGAAAATCTGTCGCCAAGCACCTAACGGTGTGTTCCGGAAGCTGTCCTTGAGAATCAGTAATTCTAGGATAAGCCTGTTAACACCTTCGATCACATCATCACTTACTATCTGGTGAAATTTTGGACAAGGGATTACCTATATGCTGAAAAAAAAAAACGCCCACCCCTGGGGTGCCGGGCTAGAATGTCACCTCCCTATCTCTACCCGTGGGTGTCGTAAGAGGGGACTAAGGGTAACACACCAGAAGGTGGGCAGCGCTTTCTGAACCCATATTGGGGGAGGCTGTGTTCAGCAGTGGACTAACCGGCTGATACAGTAAGTTCATAATAAACAAGACATGCACAATCTTCCAGATTATGAAGCAATGATAGCCGAACGGTAATAGCTATGGACTGCCGTGCCGCAGTACCCAGGTTCGATCCCCACCGCCGGCTTGAGCTTCACCGCATGGTGGCAGGGCATTTTGCGATTGCCCGCCTGGCTAGCTACCACCCTCAGGTAGAAAGTCTGTCGCCAAGCACCGAAAGGTGTGTTCCGGCATTAGTCCTTGAGAGCCAGTGAAATTACAGGCACAATGAGACTTAACAACTGTCTCAATGTGACGGGCGCAGTGCAATTCGTGACTTATGATGAATTGCAACTGTTATAGGCAGAGGTTAGTCCACTTAACATCAGGTGGGTATCGAGCTTGTTCCGTCACAATATTATTAAAAAAAATGGATTGGTTAATTGATTTGGCGTTTAGCAATGATAGCGTCCGATTGGTCGCGTCAAGGTATATTATTGCGCCGCACGGTACAATTTATAAAACCACGCCCGCCGCGGTAAGTTTTTCGTTCTGCTGGTTTTGACCTACCTAACTATACCTATATTAGGTAAGGTCCGACCGAGATCGCGGTCTCGGCATAGTAGACTCTTTCTACTATGGTCTAGGTGTAGGAATCGGCCTTTCTCGTCCAATATTTAGTTATCGGTTTCGGTTTTATGGTTGGATGGCTCTCGGCCATAACTGACGGTTTGATTTAATCTCTGAGCACAGAACATGTATACTCAATGCGAAAGCTCTTGAAATGATGGTTCAGTTACCCGATATTGAAGGCCTATTTTTGAGTATACTACCAGGCCGCCATTTTGGATTCGGTAAAGCTTGTTATGGAAGCACTTATAGTTATTTATACTTACATCTCTAAAGAATTGACCAAGCCAGAAGCCATTAAACAAGAATTTGGTATGGGACTGACGATGCTTTGGTTTATCGACGATGTTTCTAGTATAGTGCCACCAACTTAACTGTGCAGTTCTCGAGGGCGCTACTGGTCAAGGAAATCAACTACAAACTGTCACAATTTGAAGGAATGTTGTAGTTCTTTTTTCTGCCACCTGAACAGATAAGTTGGTGGGTCTGTATGTGATTTCTACTAGTCTATAGTCATTTGAGAGACTGTAACTGACTTTGAAGCTAAGGAGCGTGATGCGTGATTTTAGTAGGCTGATTGATTATATGAGTATCAGCCAATCACACCAAAGAACGAATAAGTTTTACTTGGTTCCCTTCTTGCAATGGTAATCATACGCGTGAATAACAACACAAACATACACAGTGAAACACCAGCCGTTTTATTTATAAATGTTTCAAATGAAGAGTAAATATTATAATGCATTTTGAAATTCATAAAATCTGAAATAAAACTGGATAATCCAATTTTTATGATTCGTTATTTGTTGGACAGAGTATAACTCCAATTTTTTTCCATTTAAATCCCATTAACTCTGATCATACGTAAGGGGGAGATGCAGATCAATTAGGAACTTGTAACGGAAAATAAAACAAAATCTGAAATAAATAAAGTTCTATCTCAATGCGCGTTGCGAGTGGCAGCTACGACCTTTTGTGTCCAAAAAGCGCGAAAATTCGACCAAATAATACTTTACACATGGCTACGAAAATGTTGAGCACAGATTTGTCAAGGATACTTTTGGTCACATTTTAGGGTGACTTTGATATGGTAATCCACTATCGGTGAGGGTATATCTAAACTATCGATATATCTAACTTCAAATATTTACTCTTTAAAGTAAATAAATATTTAATGTTTACTCAAAATAAAGCAATTTTACTACATTATAAATTTTTTATTATATTATATGCTGTCTTTCTTGCATCTACTCGTAAGCATTTTCGTCGCTGGAATGGGTGAAAATTTTAATGTTGAGCTTGATTAGAAAGTAACTTTGAGTCTCGGACCATTGAAAATTTCGGTACACTCAGGATTCCATACTATGAAACACTCGCTTTGCTCATGGTGAACCATCCTAGGATCCTCGCTTCCTCAAGTTTCAATAAAAGAACTCGCGCCAAATAACAAATTTGCAGCCTTACATAGCAAATACCTATATCATTTCTCGTACCTGGAAAGTACCAGATCAGAGAGATGAAAACAGTACTTTTAAGTCGTGACTACAAGTCTCCATCTATCGATTAGCGAAGCACCTATACATATGACACGTCAGCAAGACGTCGCATCGCTCGAAGAGATGCGCTGAAGGAGCACTTCAACTGTCAAGAGCGGACTGATAGGCTTTCAAAGGCAGCATGTTTACAATAGAAAAGAAAATTATAAGATCGTTAGTATAGATGAGCGATGTTTGAGTTGAGTTGAGATCCATCGATTAGCGAGGCGACTATAAATAGACACGTCAGCAAGTCGGGCGCCAAGGAAGGTTAATGTAGAGATGTACTGAAGGAAAGCTTATGTGTCGAGAATCAAACTGATAGGCTTTCAAAGACAGGATTACACCCTTAAGTCGGTGGCAAATGGACGCTGACTAGCTTAACTTGAACAGATCTATAGCAAAATGTATTTTGTTTGTAGCAGTAAGAGAATTATATATTAATCCTGATATGATCTAAGACCAAGGAAAGTCCGAAGCACGTTTCCTTAAAGTTTTGTCGATAGAATAAATTGCAAAGTGGACTCTAAATTACGCTTGTAAAGTAAATGAATGTTTATAAAAAAATATATTAATAAAAATAGCAAAAACTTGCCGAAAGTGACAATAAAACTTAAATTTTCGATTTACGTTATTAATTTAGTGTTATTAAACTTTCTTTCTGATTTTACCTGAACTGATCGCGATTTCACCGTCGCTGCCTCTCTTTCACTCCTACGCAGTCCGATAGTGACAAAATTTCAGCAATTGACAGCGTCTTAAGAGGTAACGAAAACGTACTGTAATTTTGAAGCCAAATCAGTTATTTGCTGTCTGGTGTTCAATTTTAGTACTAAGCAAGTTTATTTTTATTGTAGGTTAGTGGTGCGCCGCCGATGCAACTTTTGATATTTTGATATATTACTTACTTCTGTACGATGTGATTTGAACTCCGAATTTTAATTTCCGAATGTATCGTGAGTGGGGTCACTCACGATACATTCGGAAAGGTCGCTCAACGAGCTATGGAGAGAGCTATGCTCGGAGTTTCTTTGCGTGATAAAATCCGGAACGTGGATATTCGCCAAAGAACCAAAGTCACCGACATAGCCCTCAGAATTTGCAAGTTGAAGTGGCAATGGGCGGGCCACATTGCTCGACGAACTGATAACCGATGGGGAAGAAAGGTTCTCGAGTGGTTACCACAATACACCGGAAGACGTATTAGAGTTGGTAGGCCCCCCACTAGGTGGACTGACGACATCGTTAAAGTCGCGTGTAGCCAATGGTTACTAGCGGCTAATAGCCGTTCTTTGTGGCGTTCTATGGGGGAGGCCTTTGTTCAACAGTGGACGTCTTCCGGCTGATGATGATGATGATGATCGTGAGTGGTATACCTAAGGAGAATTTTAGTAATTTTTTATAATTTACTAAAATTCTCCTTATAGTATAGCCCGTTCGCGTTCAAACAAACGGTTTAGGTTAGGTTTTTTTTTTGTAAATGAAATTTCTCTCCCGGTGTATTACGGTGACCTTTTGTAGGTTGGAGATAGATATATATTTTTAGGGTTTTAATTATTGCTTTTCATGTATAGTTGAAAAGAATATTATAATTACTATAAGGAGATATTGTTACGTACTTTTAAGTATTGTACGTAATACTATCAAAACTTCGGGTAATTAATATTTTTAGGTCTTAGATAGTATAGAAACATTGTATACTGAATAAGAAAATTGTAATAGTACATTACTGCAGAATCCAGTAAGTAAGCCTTCCTGGCCAAGTATGAGTTAACCGGACCGAAGGTGAGGTCCGGTTTATACGAGACCAGGATGACTTTCTTACCGGTTGAGGCTTGTATAATGCTCAAAAATTAAAGAACAACAAAGACCTTTTTTTTTATGCTTCATAGGTTAGCATTTGACCACTTTCTCACCTGATGGTAAGTGATGATGTGGTCGAAGATGTTGTACAGGCTAACCTTGAAGTACTGGCTCTCAAGGACCGCTGCCGGAACACACCGTTAGGTGCTTGGCGACAGATTTTCTACTTGAGGGTGGTAGCTAGCCAGGCAGGCATTCGCAAAATGCCCTACCACCATGCTATAACGACTGCCATCCTAAGACAACAACCGGGACCGACGGCTTAACGTGCCCTCCGGTCACCCATCCAACTCATGACCGCGGGCGACGTTGCTTAACTTTGCTGATCGGTTAAGAACAGCTAAGTGAACTTCGCTACGAGCGCTTCAAAACATATAAATAAAACAAATACACAATTATCGCAGTTGAATGTGAAATCCCACCAGTCGTTTTTTTTAACTTAAAAGTTTTGTACTTTGTCTATTTTTACATTACATGAATGTTTTAGTAAAAAAAAATGTTGATAAAGTTTTTGAAACTCCATGTTCATTTTAGAATGGAAAGTTTTTATCCAACATGATTTATAAACTGAAATTGATTATAAAACAAACATAAAATCCCACACTATACTTCTCCAAGATAACTAAGTACAAAACGCAACGTGCATACTTTTTCTGCGTCGCATGGCTGTTAAAGGCTCCAAAAATATATCTACCTCAGAAAATGTCATACCAAAAAGAGAGATAAATATATACATGTAGCCTCCCTCCTATAACCATGTTATAATGGCTAAACTCTATAATCTGTGTCTGGTACTATGTTTTTTTCTAAGCTGATCTAAAGAGGATGACCTACTGTCCAGTAAGTAAATTACATAATTATAATATGGAACCAGCTGCCAGGTGCAGTATTTCCGAACGGATACGGCTTAGGGGCCTTCAAGAAGAGAGCATATTCCCTCCTCAAAGGCCGGCAACGCATCCTCGATACCTCTGGTGTTGCGGATGTTCGTGGGCGACGGTGATCACTTACCACCAGGTGAGCCGCCTGCACGTTTGCCATCCTATCCCATAAAAAAAAAAAAAAAAAACTTACATACTGGACAGTTTTTTTTTTTTTCTCAGTAATACAATGCCCTACAGACTCATGGTCCGTACTCTTTTTAGACTATATTTATTTTTTTCCGATTTTAGTTCATTACTTATATCATACTCCATGCATCACATTATGACTTACAACTATGATGTTATGCGCTGTTAAAGTATATTGCCTTAAAAACTAATTTTAACTTACTACTACAATTAAATTTCCTTTATGGATATATATATATATATATCATGCCGTTTATTATTTGTTACAATCTTACTTTTAACTTACTATGTTAATCCTATATAAATATGACACTACAATGAAAGTTGGTGCTACAATTAAATACATTTATATTTGTGTGCTGTTTTGTCATTTCATTGTGTTAGGTCCCTGATGGACCCGCCACTGACCCCGGGGTCCGTTGTCTGTTAAGGATTTCCTCCACGACGTTTTCGTTGCGGTCCTTCAATGCCATTTTGAGGTTGTGGTTGGTTATTTCCTCTTTCGTCGCTTTTTCTGCCCGCCGCACAAATTCGCCGATGGTGTCAGAGCTGTCGTCGGTGTAGTATGTGCAGCTCTCTTTGTGACGCGACAGTGCCACAACCGCATGCGGGACGCTGTCCCTGAGCCTGGTCACTTTTTCTCTCATTTGGATGATAATTACGATCTCGTATGTCAGTCCCTGTGACTCGTGCACGGTCAGAATGCGAGACCCCTGGCCACACCCATACCCTCTGCATACCAAGGTGGATTTCTCCTCCTGAGTCAGCGTCAGATATAGGGTGTTTGGGAGGTCTTTTGGTATTTTTGCACCTGTGTATCGTTGGAGTTTCAGGGAGTAAACATCTTGATGAGTAGAAGCCCGGGTACACAATCTTTATCATACAAAAGCGTGCAATTCGAGCCATATATAAAATGGGTCCTAGGGAATCTGTGAGGGATCTTTTTAAAGAAATTGATATTTTAACTTTACCAAGTCTGTATATATTTGAAAATATTATGTATGTTCGTAAAAAATTGAGTAAATTTAAATTAAACAGTGACAATCACGATTACAATACTAGGAATAAAGATAAAATAGCGGTGCCAGGTTTTAGATTAGCAAAGACAAATAAAAGGTCCTTCTTAGGTAATTGTGTGCGGTTTTATAATAAAGTTCCTAAACATGTTACAACGCTCACAGAAGGGAAATTCAAGTTACATGTGAAAAACATATTGATTAAAAAATCCTACTACACAGTTTCTGATTACATAAACGACAAAAATGCCTGGACAATTCCGCCTCCGCCAAGCTATTGCCTGTCACCTACATAATTTAAACAAATATTGTAATAACTCTATTATATAGTATGTATGTAACACATTGTTAAAAGATGTTTAAAAGAATGGCCCCGAGTTTCTTGCCCGTTCTTCTCGCAGTGGCTCTATACACTTTATTTGCTGAACGTGGCAGTACAATGTAGAATATTTCAATACTAAAATTTGTAATTGACCTTCATAAGAGCGTCATAGACGCCTAAATTGAATAAATGATTTTGACTTTGACTTTGACTTTGACACCTCACGCAGGACATATGCCACATCCATCGGATTTCGGTGCGTGCAGAACAACTCTTGGCCGATGGTCGCCAGGACGTTTGGATTGCTGTACCTTACATTGAAAAGGTTCTCTCTCTCAATATAAGGCAGCTGGTTTACGTCTCCGATGATGACAACATCCTCAGCCTCCAGTAACCGCGCAGCCATTATGATGGCCCCGAAGTGGTTCATGTGAGCTTCGTCCATGAGAAGACGTTTTTCTCTACGCTCCATGAACCCATTGGCCAATACGGAGGCCAAGGTGCGCACTTTGGATTTAACTCCATCGCCTATGCGGTGCGCTACCTTGTCTCTCAGATCTTTGGCTGCTTCGGTTGTGGTAGTGACTATGATGTCTCTGTCAGCATCGAAGTTTTTAACTATCCAAGTTGTTTTGCCGCAACCGGGAACTCCGTTAATCCAAGTAATCCGTGGCATTGTCCAGTGGTCCCATGCTGCCGCTGGGTTGGAGTCATCCGACATGGTTTTAGCCATCTCGATGATTTTCTCCTGCAGCATTATCTTCGTGCACCGGGCTGTGACCACAAGGGGATTGTCTGGTGGTGTGAAAAATGTAAGTTTACCAGTTCGTTCTGTCTCATCCTCATTCAGAGTAACGAAGCCCTCTGTGGAGCTGAATGCAGCCATATAACGACCCGTCATACTTCCCTTGATGACTCGGGATCTCTCGTTATCGTATATGGCTGCTTCCGCTTCCGTGAGTCTCACATTCAACAATCCCTCGTTTTCCCAGAGATAGGCTTGCATGATGTTCTTGCAAGTGGTCAGGTTGACATCTCTCGTTGCCTTCTCTATCGTTAGGAATTCGATGAATGCGTTGAATGCGTGGTCTGTTGGCTTCGTTACTTGGATGAGGTTTGGCGGGTTAACTTGCCCCTTGTCGGCTCTGGTCCGTTTAGTCTGCGGGGGGTCGGGATGTTTTGTGGAGGGTTTTGTGAATTCCTGAACGGCAGCTGATTGTCGTTCTGCCGTTTTGGAGATCATATCTCTTATGCCGTGTAATGCTGAGTTGACAACGTCTATAAAATGCTTTTTATGTCCGACTCGGCTTCCTCTTTTTTCTGGACTGGATTTTAGCCTCTGTGCTACGGATTTTTTGGCGTCGATCTTTTCTTGGAGGCGCTGAGCTCCTGTCTGTATACTTTTTAGAGATGTTATGGCAACATTACTTACCCTTTTTGAGAATTCTCTATTCTTCTCTATTATAGTTTTTGTAATGAAAAGAACAAGTCACCCGCGTGACGGTAAACGCCAGTGCCTGTCCAGTTACAGTGTGTATCGCTTTGTTATAAAGTTAGTACCTAAAATATTAAATTTAATGGGAGAATGCCAAGCTCGTGATACAGGCCATAAAGGTTTTAATCGGGGTAATGATTACTACAAGCAAACGGTATAATTATCAACGTTATCGCACGTCCAAGGCTATTATATGAATTATATCACACTTAATCGATTATCAGTGGAGACGGTTTTGTCAAAATGTGATGAGATTTTTTCATATCCTTAGCAGTGATGGCAGAGCGGTAATAGCTATGGATTGCCGTGCCGCAGGTCCATGGTTCGATTCCCAACGCCGGCTTCAGCTTCACCGCATGGTGGAAAGGCATTTTGCGATTTCCCGCCTGGCTGGCTACCACCGTAGAATATCTCTCGCCAAGTACATAACGGAGTGTACCGGCAGCAGTCCTTGAGATCCAGTGAAATTACAGGCACATGAGACTTAACAACTATGTCCCAATGTGACGGGCGCAGTGCAATTCGTCACTTGAACAAATGCATCTGCTATAGGTACAGGATAGTCTGCTTAACATCAGGTGAGCCTCGGCCTTGTTCCGTCAAATAACATTAAAAAAAATAAAGAGTGTTCTGGGAACATATTTTGTCCATTTGTCTATAATAAAATTCATAAACTCTTACTCTTTGTAATTAAATTTATATTTATATCACTACACTACATATTACAGATACCGATACCATGCACATAATGTATAAAGGACGTGATACTGATAAACATTATTTTGTCGGTTGTTTGTAACCGATTATGTCTATTTCATTAGGCTCTTTTTTTTCAGTCATGAAATACGGTCGCCAATGGGAAATATTTAACATTACATCATGCTTCTAAATATAATTACAAGCACTATCGCGTGCTAAGCGAAATATATTTAACAAATTATTGGACTACAAAATTTTATGCCCAAGGCGGGAATTGAACCCGCGTCCTCCGATATCGCGTCGGATGCCAATCCCCTCGGCCGAGGGGGTTCAATTCCCGCCTTAGGCATAAAATTTTGTACTCCAATAATTTGTTAAATATATGACATCATGCTCTATAACGCGTTCGTTAGCAGTAAGTTGGAGTATGGTGCGATAGTCTGGGATCCATGTGAAGCTAAATACAGTTTGCTCATTGAAAGAGTTCAGTGAAAATTTGCTAGATTTGTTTACAAACGGATGTATGGATATTACCCGTACCTCTTTCCTTCGCTATTTGTCTCAGGAATGATTGGAGTGGATACGTTGGAGTTCAGGCGTAAATTGCTGCTAATTATCCATTACTGCCAATTATTACGTAATAAGGTGAACAACCCGATTGTGCTAGGTACTCTTGCATTATTTGTATTGTACCCAATAAGTACACTTGTGCCGGCAGTCGTCGAAGGCATCAGCTGTTCTCACCTCCCATCTTGAGAACTAAGCACGCCAGTAACGCACCTACACCTAGACTACTGGCAATATTGAATATGTTTTTACACGAGGTTCAACATGTCGATATTTTTAACGACAGCATGAACACGATTATTGTACATTTAAATTTATTTCTAAGTAGATATTTAAGATAGTTAGCGTTTTGGTTTTTTAACTGTTAGCATAGTATTATTGTATCTAATAAATAAATTACAAAGTTCATAAAGAGTAGAGTGCACACTGTAGGGAGCGCTTTCCATACATCGTACTTCCGTCATATTCTAAGTTGTTCAAACTTGGTGAAATTGTGTATGCATATTGCTGAGCCTAATAATATCTATACTTCTGGTTTGGCAGTTTTTCGATTTATTATTTATTTTATCCCTAAATGTCAAAATAACAATTTCCATACAAAACTACTTTTCGAATTATTTTTGATAATATTTAATTTTACGGAAATCTGACTTACTAGAAGCATATTTAGGCTCAAGGACATATATACAACGTTTCACCGAAATTGAACACTTGGTATTAAAAATATGACGAAACCGCGTCTGTATGGAGATCGCTACGAGCAGCGAGCACTCTAGCCTTAAACATTTATTATTTGGACAGTAGAATCACAGGTTGAATGTAAGTATCTCAAAACACAGACGAAATGTACAGTCGCCTGCAATAAGAAGTATACACATCGTAATTTTCATAATTGTGTCTCTCTATGTACACAGAAGTATCTTAAAATCAAAGAATAATTTGAATTGTTTCACTCATGTGTATATTAACTTCAATCATTAAGAATTTAGTGACATCACATTATTATGAAAATTACGATGTGTATACTTCTTATTGCAGGCGACTGTATGTACATTGTAAGCAAATATTGTAGTGCAGTACCTTGTAACTATGAACACATGATATTTACATAGTACGTACGTAGTTAACTTATTCTATGTTGTGAGGCAGTGCTATCTATGCGTACCTATACGAAGTGTGTGTGTTTTTTTTTATGCCTGTTAGGTTAGCCTTTGACCACTACTCACCTGATGGTAAGTGATGATGTGGTCGAAGAAGTTGTTTAGGCTAACCTACAAGTACTGGCTCTCAAGGACAGCTGCCGGAACACACCGTTAGGTTCTTGGCGACATATTTTCTTACTTGAGGGTGGTAGCTAGCCAGGCGGGCATTCGCTAAATGCCCTACCACCATGCTATAACGACTGCCATCCTAAGACAACAACCGGGACCGACGGCTTAAGACGCTGTCAAATGCTGAATTTTTGTCACTATCGGACAATGTAGGAGGGAAAGAGAGGCAGCGATGGTGAAATCGCGATCAGTTTAGGTAAAATCCTAATGAAAACTTGATTACACAAAACTAGTAACATAAATCGAAAATGTAACTTTTCTTGTCCTTCCTGATAAAGTTTTGCTATTTTATAAGTACAATTTCATACACTTTCATACGAAAATAACTAAGATATTTACGTTACGAGCGTAATTTAGAGTCAACTTTGCAATTTTATAGCCGCCATTAGCACTTGTCAGCGCCTTAACGTGCCCTCCGAAGCACGGAAACGCTCAGTAGTAATGTCACTAGCGGTCACCCATCCAACTCATGACCGCGCGCGCTGATCGGTTGAGAACAGCTAAGTAAACTTCGCTACGAGCGCTTCAAAATGTTGTTTGTGTGCGATATTACTTAGAAGGCGATAAAACTCTGCTCAGTTTTGGTTGTAATAATTATATGATGTAATCACTTATGTCTTTGCTATCCGCCGCCCAGGAGGAAGATCACTGGCGAGAGATAACGTTTTCATTCTTTATGATCTACGTTGAGGCTAATTCGGGATTAGTTAGATTTTTACTAAACTAGAACTTAATTATAATCATTTCCGTGAAAATAAGTCTAATCATAATCAAACCGTATTCTATTTTAGTCCACTGAGCAAGTAACATTTTTTTAGTCGAAGAACTAGTGTAGGCATAGAGAAATAATATTATTCATTTATCTATGGCATAGAATCTATCTATATCTATAGAGAAAAAAAATTATATCGAGAAATTCACAATGATCGAAATTTTGTGTAAATAAAGTGTAAATTAAAATGATAAATGGATATCAGGAAGGAAGATATATGAATAACAAATATACGATAGGAAAAATTTAAGTCATGTGCGGGATAAAAAAAATCCCATCGTATATTTGTAATTTTATAATGTAATCCACATAGCAGGCGTTATTGCAAACATAACAATATTAAAAAATATATATGAATACTATAATAATTTTATAATTAATTATAAAATGAAGACAGGCAAAAAAAATTAAGTCTAATTTTAATTAAGTTCGTTATATGGAATCGCCGCCATTAGCTATTTTAGAGTTTATACCACATTACATAATGAAAATTTAAGTTCCTCTTTATTTATTTTATTAAGACCTCGTACACGTCGTCGTTTACTGGTAGTCGTATAGCTACATTTAGTTAAGAACATAATGTAAAACAACTCATAGAAACTTGAGTGTTATTATACGTAGTTAACAAGATTCGCAAAATTAGCATGGAACAACAATAGTTGTCTGTTATCCAAGGATGCGTCCAAAGCTGCAAAGCTATTATCTTGACAATGATGGCCGAGCGGTAGTAGCTATGTACTGCCGTGCCGCAGTACCCTGGTTCGATCCCCACCGCCGGCTTGAGCTTCAACGCATGGTGGAAGGGCATTTTGCGATTGCCCGCCTGGCTAGCTACCACCCTCAAGTAGAAAATCTGTCGCCAAGGACCTAACGGTATGTTCCGGCAGCAGTTCTTGAGAGTCAGTGAAATTACAGGCATATGAGACTTAACAACTGTGTCTCAAAGTGACGGGCGCAGTGCAATTCGTGACTTGTGATGAAATGCATCTGTTATAGGCAGAGGATACAACTTAACATCAGGTGGGCCTCGAGCTTGTTCCGTCACAAAGACATAAAAAAAAAAATTTGGTGCTCGTACTTAACCTGAGGAAGCGAAGAATTCCAGAATTGAACCATAAGCAAGCGTAGATATATATATAAAGAAATCTGCGCGTATCCAGTAAAACTACTTTTGCCCGTAAATAAAAACATAAACAGAAAATTTGTCTTGTTTGTATGCTACGAAAGAGCCCACCTGATGTTAAGTGGACTAACCTCTGCTTATAACAGATGCATTTCGTCAACGACGAATTACACTGTGCCCGTCACACTGAGACGTACAGTTGTTAGGTGTCATGTGCCTCTAATTTCACTGCCTCTCACTGCTGCCGGAACACACCGTTAGGTGCTTTGCGACAGATTTTCTACTTGAGGGTGGTCGCTAGCCATGCAGGCATTCGCAAAATGCCCTTCCACCATGCGGTGAAGCTCAAGCCCGCGGCGGGGTTCGGACCATGGACCTGCTGCGCGTCAGTCCATAGACAATGCCAATGAAACATCACTGCTTCAAAAAAATTAAAATAGAAAATTGTAGAATTATAGAAAATTTGTCTTGTTTTTAAGCTACGAAAGAGTGTATACGACGTAATTTGAACTATAGATGACGCTCCATCCCTATACGGTGGTTTAGAATAAAAGGAAAAATTAGAGTTGTACGTCATATGTCATGTTGGCTTAGCGGTCAGAGTATACCCCGGCTGTAGGGGTGATGGCGCAAGTTCGAATCCCGCGCATGATTATAATTTTCCTTTATTAATATTGTTATGTTTGCAATAACGCCTGCTATGCGGATTACATTACAAAATTACAAATATACGACATCCCAATACGATGGTTAAAGATCGATCGGAAATATTTGAGTTATGACGTCATGTCATGTTAGCTCAATTGGTTAGAGCATACCCTGGCTAAAGGGGTGGATGGACACGGGTTCGAATCTCGCACATGACTTAAATTTTTCCTATCGTATATTTGTAATTTTTTTTATAATTTTCCTGTCGCTGTAATTTTGTAAAACTAAATAAATATTTCCAAACACAGTGCAAAAATACAAATATTATTCCACCTTCTGCAGTTTTTTAGTGCCTAGAATACATACGCGATTAAGTAAACTACCAATTCTAATAAAATATTTGCAATCAGATTCAGTAAATGTGTAGTAGGTAAGTAGTAACCTACTCATCGTATCTTTGAAATGCAACTTATTTGAAGTGCTCGTAGCGAAGTTTGCTTAGCCGTTCTTAACCGATCAGCTTAGTTAAGCAACGTCGGCCGCGGTCATGAGTTGGATGGGTGACCGCTAGTGACATTACTACTGAGTGTTCCCGTGCTTCGGCGGGCACGTTAAGCTGTCGGTCCCGGTTTTTGTCTTAGGATTGGCAGTGGTTATAGCATTGTGGTAGGGCGTTTTGCGAATGCCCGCCTGGCTAGCTACCACCCTCAAGTAGAAAATATGTCGCCAAGCACCTAACGGTGTGTTCCGGCTGCTGTCCTTGAGAGCCAGTAATTCTTGGTTAGCCTGAACAAACATCTTCTACTACATCATTACTTACCATCAGGTGAGATTGTGGTGAAAGGCTAAGCTACCAGGAACATAAAAAAAAAACCTGCTCTACAAAATTTTTTTACTATATGAACAAAAATTTTGAAATAAAAATAAAAAATTTAGAAACTACGTTTTCTGTGCTTTTTAAAACTAATATAACTACAAGGGAAGAGCTTGAAATATGAGTTGCCGTTTCCACCCGGGATTACAGACAGACAGACAAGCAGGAAAGAGACTTAATGAAAATGTGTTCAACATTATTTCCTTATTCCTATTAGAACCTATTATTTGTCTTTGCTAATCTGAAACCTGGCACCGCTATTTTATCTTTATTCCTAGTGTTGCAATCGTGATTGTCACTGTTTCATTTAAATTTACTCGAATCTTTACGAACATACATAATATTTTCAAATATATACATACTTGGTAAAGTCAAAATATAAATTTCTTTAAAAAGAACCCTCAGAGATTCCCTAGGATCCATTTTATATACGGCTCGAATTGCTCGCTTTTGTAGGATAAAGATTGCCACTATCTCAGCAGCAGCGCCCCACAACAAAACATCGCCATTCACTCGGACACGGTTGTTGGTTACTATGAAAGAACTCTGGATGCCTAAGCAAAATATCAGCAAGCATTAGTTTACCTGAAGCGCGAACACGATGTACCCCGTGACGTGCGACTCGTGCAGCACCTCGTGCATGGAGCGCAGCGTGGAGCCCACGTACACGTGGATCAGCTGCGCCGGCAGCAGCCCCAGCATCGTCGCCAAGTGGTACTTGCACCCGCGGATGTCGCTCACCTACCAACAAAACAAAACAAACGTATCATGACATGACAAAATAATTTTGTAGTGTTGCAGGCGCTGACAAGTGCCAAATAGCTTTACTTAAATAGTTTTTTTGCAAAATATATTTCGATTGCAGCAGTAAGAAAATTATTAATTATTATTTGTTCTTTTGATCATTTTTTCTAGGGATTAACTTAATCTAAAACACGTTTCCATAAAAATGTATCTGTAGAATAAAATTTCAAAGTTGACTAGTTCTTGCTCTTATAGCCTATATATTTTAATTATTCATGCACAAACAGTGTATAAAAATATAACAATAAATAAAATAATTAAAAAACCCGACTGCAAATTATTTATTTTCTAGATGTGAAGATAAATTACTATGTTAAAGCACAAATCTATAGGCTTGATAGTTTTTCAGTAACATGTGGCGATACATATGGCGAGTGCTTCCCCGGACGAACTCACAGTTCTCCTGCTACTTATATTCCTTTAGTCGGATTTTAGAGACACAGAACAGTCCTTATATTCTGAAGCCGGGAACTGTAAGGCAAAACTGCTTGAATATTACTCGTCAGGTATATATTACACCGTGGGGTGCCGGGTTAGAATTGCACCTCCCCATATCATCCCGTGGGTGTCGTAAGAGGCGACTAAGAGAAAAATACTGGAAGGTGGGCAGCAGCGCCTTCTAAAGATCTGCCATCTTACACTGCGATTCCCAAGCCGCCTGCCAAGCGTGGGGATTATGGCAAATACCCCCTTAACAGGGGAGGCTGTGTTCAGCAGTGAACGATCCGGCTGATACAGTATACAGTATATATTACAGTGACTAGTCACACTTGAGGTGTCACTAGATACAAGGGCTCGAATACCGACAAAATCAATTTCAATCAGGAAAGGATATAAAAAATGCGGTATAATTATAACGGTCTGGTAATATGAACTGATCCCACACTACTGGTATAACTACGATATGAATACCTACTTTACTTATAATAAATTGGCATTGGTGACACGCGTGGAGAATGTCTCTATAATTTCCTGCTTGGAAGGAAGTGAGGAAAATGATATAGTAATTTTGACGTCGCACAGGACATGCAAGTCATATACATTTTTTTATCTGATATGATGATATGATAGCTGTATGACCACTGCATTACATGTAAGGGTCATAGGGCCACAGCTGGTCTTGCAAAATACTACTACGCATTTTGCTAATCATAATTTCACACTAATATTATACCTAAATGCGAAAGTTTGTGAGTGATGGGGTGTGTGCGGATGTGAGGATATGCGTGAGTGTTTATTACTCCTTCGATCTGAAACGGCTGAAACAATTTTAATGAAATTAGAAATATTAAAAGTTTAGGTTCTAGATCAATACAAACTTATCATCATATTCTAACCGCGGAGCGCAGCTAGTTCAAAACAAGTATAAATTAATTAAAAAAGTTAAACCCAACAGCTAATTATTTCTTTTCATTATGCATTTTATCCTTCCATTGAAATTAAATCTGCAAGTTTTATTTATGGAATATTTTTTAAAGCCCTTAATTTTGATATGCCACTCGATGGGATTGGAATAAAAAATAAAACTCACTAAGTACATGGCGTTTTTATGTAGCTAGTGTCACTATCGCTATCAAAACGAAACTAATGATATCTCAAACATTAAAATCGGTTAAATCGTTTAGATGTTATGGTGGAAAAAAGAAACTCACAAACATACATACATGCACCCTGAAAACATAACTCTCCTTTCTTTGGGCAGTAGTGTAATAACGAGCTGAATAGGACTACTCGCATAATCTTTATTTTAAATACGACAATTATGCCACTTGAGTATACTTACTTTACTTCGCACATAATATAAAATGCCTATAACAAAAAACGTGTACTAAATTTCGTCGTCAATCAAAAGTCGTGACTCGTCGTCGTTAATGGATTAGAGACCAATTACTTAAATAGGGGGCGTAAAAACCACTCATATACAATACAAACGGTGACTCGCAATGTTGAAAAATGAAAAGAAAGTAAGCAAAGGCGCGACCTCATTACCATTTCAAGAGTTTAAAATAGTGAGTCAAAGGTAAATAAAGTCAACTATTTAATAGGCAGCCGACCACGCAATGCGAGCTACGGTTGCACGCTACCGGTTCGGTTTACTACGCGCCGGTTCCGGTTCAGCAGTGAACAAACAACTTGACTCCGCATATCAGTCACCCACAAACGAAACTATTATGCAGTACCACTGCCTATGACATAAGGATCGAAGCGCAGATGTTATACATAGGACAGGTAGGAACCTGATGACTGTACCTGAGCTTACATCGAGTATAATTTTGGATTGGAAGTATCACGACATTCACGACTGATCGATAAAATAATGATTTCCTTTTCAAAGTAAAATTGCCTGTAAGCTACTTACTTCTATGCACTCATTCAGTAGGACCAAGCAAGGTCTACACTGAGCTCATTCTATCCCTCACAACACGGATTCATTAGAAGCGGTCTACTACTTTTAACATGGTCCTGCTGAATGAGTACATTACGGAAGCCATCGATAGACACAGCCAGGTCGATGTAGTATACACCGACTACAGCAAATCGTAGGATCTAATTATAAGCATTACCAGATAAAACTTCTTTGCATTTATGAATAGTGTACTACTTATATTCAAGCAATAAAAATAAATTAAAATTATCCCTTTTGTTCTGAAAACCAGGATATAATTGCCGCCGCGCAGTCGATAACTTCAGCTCCACAAGACCGGACGTTGGTCAAGGGCTTACGAAGTCTTCAACCAGAAATAGCCCAATCAAATTATTCCTTGTTTTTACTAATAATATTACAAGGAGGAAAGATTTGTATTTTTGTATGTATATAGCGAATACTATAAACTTAAATAACTACTGGACCGCTATGAAAAAAATCTTTCACCCTTAGAATCCTACATTATCCCTGATAAACATAGGCTATAGAATATTTTCAAAAAAGTTCAGAAGGGGTCCGTATGCAAACTTCGATAATGTAAACCAACGCGTGAAAAAAATACCTAAATAAAATATTTATATCGCGGAAGCTGCGGAAATGATTGACAATAGAGCAAAGTGATGGACTTTTGGACGTTGACTACAATTTTATAGAGGACATCAATATCTTCAAAAAAGTCCGTATATATGTCTAATTATTATTACTTTTGTATGTGTTTAAATTTATAATTTTTGAAATTTTTGTTTAATATTCTTTTTGCCCGCGGGCCGCTAGTCTGACATAAAAAGATCGATGAACAAAAAAAAAACACATAATAAACGTAGTATTTATGGCTTCATATCATACCGTTACGTTTTCTTCTCCTCCCTCAGAGTACAAATGAGTGTTCAGACAAAAATGGCTAGTGAAAATGATATCTCCACTGGTTTGTTCCTCCTTGCAGGTACAGTCACGACACAGTAGTATACTATGCTGTTTACGGAAACAATTTCAAGTATTTACTACAAGAGCTTACACCGAGCGATGTTACTTTCAGTTAAAGTTGAAAAGGAATTCGAAATCAATGAGCCCAAGACACGCCGCCGCCTCCGCAAGGTCTTTTGAAACCGTTGACATAAGCACTTGAATTTATGTGCATTGTTTAGCGCCATGAATAACTTACGAATCGGCGGCAGCGGAATAAACAACTGAATATTTTTTCATTTTTCAGTAAAGATCTGAGATATTTTTAATGTATTCTCGACTTGGGGATACCTTTAGACCGCATGTTAGAAGAGCTTTTTGCGAATGCTCGCCTACCACCGTCAAGTAGAAAATCTGTCGCCAAGCACCTAACTGTGTGTCCTGCAAAGTATTATTTAAGAGGGAGACGAAATGAGAACAGTGCCATGCAAAGACTGATTTGTTTCACTACCCTCCATACATATAATATAACTCTTTTTTACATATACCTACATGTTCCGGTAGCAGTCCTTTAGTGCCAGTAAAATTACAGGCACCTGAGAGCTGAGACTTAAGAACTGTCTCAGTGTGACGGGCTCAGTGAAAATCGTCACTTGTGACGAAATGCATCTGTTATAGGCAGAGGTTAGTTCACTTAACATCAGGTGGGCCTCGGGCTTGTACCGTCATAATCATATAAAAAAAGACCCACTGGACCCATAGAAGGATTTGCAAAACGTGACCGATATGAATACATTTCTTATTCGTCTTCCTGGTACCTATAGCAAATGTTCAGTTCCTTAGACTTTATTTTTCAGAACAAGTGGGAATCGTCTCCGTTTCTACTTCGAGAAAAATGCTTTCGTATGTCTGGCTGTTCTCCTTTCGGGATGCATTTCTCCACCGATTCGTGTTTAATTTTGTAAGCAGGTTAAATCATTATAAGTATGGATTATTTATCGTTTCCGTTTTGGTTTTTTTTCTAAACGGAGATAGGGATTGAGGACGTGAAGAACAATTCAGTCGAGATGTCTTCAGCTCACATAGCCACTAGTTTTATAAGAGATTATTATTTTGGGAGAACATGCACGAGGTCCACCTGGCGTTATACTCTGTCTATAACTGTTATTTCAACACCCTTGCTCGTTAAGTGAGCTTTTTTATATCGTTCTTATAACCGAACTATAACACCCTCGTGCATAATACTATACACTAGTGCGTAATAGAATTATCCCGACAAAGTTAAGTTAGTACCTAACTGCAAATTATATGCGAGTAAACAGAGCATTTTCAATTTAACCGGTTAATAAAGATTTGTACAATCAAAGAGGTTTATATGTAATCACCAAAAGAAAACTTGCGCGCTATTTTCCATAATTTTCGTATTTAGTTTGTATCGCATTTGTGCAATATATATTTTTTTTCCTCGCAAGGGTGTTGAAAAATTGCGTATGAAACTTGTGAGCAACTTAGCTCACTTGTATCATAATCTACTATTGTACTACGCCCATCAACTTGAGACAAAAAGTTATTCCGGCGCGCATACTCCACAAACCGTAACACAGTATGCGAACATTACTGCTTTTTGGTAGTAACAGATATAACTTTTTTTTATGTTATTGTGACGGAACAAGCTCGAGGCCCACCTAATGTTATGTGGACTAATTATGTGCACTGCGGCTGTCACTTTGAGACATAGTTGTTAAGTCTCATGTGCCTGTAATTTCATTGGCTCCCAAGGACTGCTGCCGGAACACACCGTTATTTTAATAGTGTATTGCCTACCAATTTTTAGTCTTTTATGATGTTAATATTAAGTTTTTTGTAAATTGACTTGCCTAGTATAACTTCTAATGTTATAAGGCTAATAAACAATTCTAATTCTAGGTGCTTGGCGACAGATTTTCTACTTGAGGGTGGTAGCTAGCAAGGCGGGCAATCGCAAAATGCCCTTCCACCATGCGGTGAAGCTCAAGCCGGCGGTGGGGATCGAACCAGGGACTTGCGGCACGGCAGTCCATAGCTATTATCGCTCGGCCATCATTGCTTCTAGTGGCAGTATTTCCCCGGACAAACTCGTTCACAATGAGTTCTAAGAAGAATGAAACAATAGGGCTGGTCATCACGCTTATCACGTGTAATAAATAATAAGTATCTGTAGTAGTATCTGTTACAGGCAGTGGTTATTCCGATTTACATCAGGTGGGCCCGTGCTTGTTTCGTCTCAATCACATAAATATATGATGGAAAGATTATAATTGTTCGTTAAAAATTCAGTATGACCAAGTTATTATATCATATCATTGTCGCCAAGCACCCTAACGGTGTGTTCCGGCAGCTGTCCTTGAGACCCAGTACTTCTATAGATTAGCCTGAACAACGTCTTCAACCACATCATCACTTACCATCAGGAGAGATAGTGATCAAAGGATAACCTATCAGGCATAAAAAAGTCATGAAATGACGCATTGTTTATTATATCCCCTCGTTTGTGCTTTTTGTGATCCGATTTAGATTGCTATAAAGCAATCTTTACGACCAATGAAATCACAGCGTTGATCATATGGCGTCGCACAGTCGCGGTTCACTGTCTATTTTTATCAATTTCGGAATGTGGTGGCATTCTTTGAGATTTAGTTATTTTATTTAGAGACTGACCCGATTGCCTCATGAATGAGATTGATGAGCTACATGCCCGCCATAATAATATAGGTAGAGCGGCGGTTCTAAATCTGCGATGAAGCGAGTCTTGCTTAGTAATTCTTAACCAATCAACGTCTTCTCCCGTGCTCGTCGCTTCGCGCAATCGTGACTCCCAGACGAAGGACTTCAAAACTGTCCGAAACTGGTCGGAATCTTTCCGGTAAATATAACGCGGATCCTAGCCGGTTCCTAATAAGTTAATCAACGTCTTCTCGCAAGTCTGCTACGATCATGTGGCCTTACTACAGAGAGTACGTGCTTCTCTGTAGTCCACATCTTAGGATGGCATTTCTTATAGCATAGTGGTAGGGCATTTTGCGAATTATACGGGCGAACAGACAATAGAGATAGAACTAACATTAGGACTTCGTTTTGCCATTTGGGTATAAAATCCTAAGGGTCATTAGTACCGTACCTAGAATTCTGGTATAATATACTCATAATAGCTAACACCCAGAACCTTATCAATTATTCTGGTCCAGAACAGAAAACAATAGGCTATTCAGCTTGCGCGTGTGCGCTACATTGCGCCCATTGTATATCAATAGGTAGGTTATACATAAAATACACATATCCATCATCCAGATAAGAGGAGAGGCTGCGCGGCCACTTAGCAATGTCCATTGAGCCATCATACGATTAGCTTTAAAAATATCTGTTTACTCTGAGTTCTCTGTCCATATTCCCCTGTTGGAAGATCGTACAAGCTAACTATGAGAAAATATGCGGCGAATGAGCAACATGCTACTATTATAAAATCTAACGTGGTTTTCACTCATTTTAGTAAATAATACGGGATAACTCACGTGAATAAGTCAGATAGCTCCGACTATAGTTTCAACCGCATTCGGTGGTATTTTTCATGGAGCTCGGGACGCCCGCGTTGACGTCTCGATTAGCACTGACTTATCCCGTATTATTTACTAAAACTTGCTCCTTTTACTTACTAAAACGTTGTTTTAATAGGGCGTTACTGCAAATTAGGGAACAGTTTTGTTTACCAACCTTACGATATTATATGACGAAACCACCAACGATCATTATTAAGGAGGCTAAGCCTCCTACTGTGCTGTTTAATCAAGCAAAGGAAATTAAATAAACACATTATTATCCTCATAATGAGATTGATGATTCTTATTTATGGGTGGACATATTTATGAAAGAAGACTGAGGTAGCTACAGTTTTGCTAGATTATTCTGCGTCTTCCCACAGCTAATGTCAATAATATTGTGTAGGAATTGTTTCAGGGAGCAGCAGCTGATATAGAGAGATCCTTTTTGAAGAAATCAATTTTGTGTTAACTTTATTGGTAAAAACCTAATAGCACGCGAAAAACATTTTTAATTAAATAGCCAGCCATTGTAAGTAACTATCACAATATTATGACGATAAATGTGTTTGGAAACACCTGTGTAATGTTTCATTCTAGTCGCACATTTAATTCATTAAAAGGTGATAAATAATATAATGATAGAATATTCTACTGCGAAAGTTTGTATGTATGGATGTTTGTTACTCTTTGACGCAAAAACGACTGAATTGATTTTAATGCAACTTTACAATAATATAGCTTTTAATATTGTTAGGTTTGCAATAACGCCTGCTATGCGGATTACATTACAAAATCACAAATATACGATAGGAAAAATGTAAGGTTCGTTTTTTTTAGGGTTCGAATCGAAATTCGAATATTTGTGATTTTGTAAAATAATATAGCTGACACATCAGAATAACACATAGGCTATAATTTATAAAGCTGTTGTGTGAATTGTCCAAAATATAACGATAAGTGTCAAGTAAATAGGAAAAAATGTGCCATATGCGTCCTATTCTGGCGTACGCTGTACCCGTACATAGTGTATAACGGAAATGTTCATATAATATTAATAATATTATATAAAGTCCAACAAAAAGGCCGCGACAGCAAATATCTATCTTTTATGTGTAAGCCATTATCGCCAAAATAGTGAACCCTAAATACTATAATAAATATCATTTTCTTTCTAAGGCATATTTGGTACTAACAAATTGATCCTTATCAAACTAAACTAAAATATTATAAAGGCGAACATTTGTGCGTGTGTTTGAATTGTAATTAAACAACTTTATTAACTATATATGTCATTATGTTGTCTTAGGTTTTAGCGATTATTACACATAGTAATTAAACAACTTTAAACGGTTTAAATCGCGTATATTTATCATTATTTTTGTCCCGACGTTTCAAACACTTTGCAGTGATCGTGGTCACGGGGTGACTAAACCTATGGTTTTTAATGTTGTACAGATATTAATGAAGAAAAGCAAATTACTTGTAACATTACGCAAATATTTTTTTATTAGATTGAAAACGTAAAAATAAACATAATATTTCAGTCGCGAGGTCCAGCTCACATAGCTACTAGTAACGCCGTAGTTTTTAAATTATGATTACCCTCGGAATAAAATTGCGCAGAGGTTATTCTAGGTTTATAAATAGGGCGGTATATACATGATAATAATTCGCTATACAGGATAAATGTTAGCCACGTTATCGTCGAGGATGTAGGGGGAATTTATTGGACAATTTGCTCTCCAATATGTACTTACGTCAACAACGATATGAATCGAATAAGGTAACGTCATTCAAACCGAGTATCACACTCAACAGGCTATTTGGCACTCTATAACTCCAGATCTGAGACCGCCATATTTCATGAAGTTTGGATCAACTGAGTTCGATCTCTGTGGAATCGACAGCTATTACTGGTTTTGGTTTTTCGACAGAAAAATAACTATAACATAATATAATTAAGTCGCAAGCACAAGAACACAGACAAGGGTGTCCCCACTGCGAGAACTCATACGAATGTTGTGAGGGTTTGTATGATACGAATCTACTTAGCATTCCATGGATTCACGCCGTGCGGGTGCCGGGTCCATAGCGTTGCAGAGGAAGACGCCCATGTCAAGGTGCCTGGGACTTGCAACCCAGGGGGCCCCTTTATGATGCATCAATGCTCCTTTTCACCGTTCGAGCCTTCTCCCCTGCCCAACCAAATTTGGTAAGATCCTACTAATGCCGCCTTGGATACACGTTCTAGGATGGAAGTTACGGTTGTTCTTGACAGGCCAAGGTCTTTTAGTAGGTTGTATAGTGATTTTGCTCCGACTTCTACAGCATATAAATTAACCACATAACCGTTTTTTGGTTAATTTAATTGTTAGTTATTGTGTAGTATTTAGGTATGTTTGTTTCCCACGGCACAGTAAGTTCTATTAGTACTATGCGTTTTAGTTTTTTTGAGTACAGAAATATGTCGTTATTATTTATTTATATATAGGTATTGAATTAATTCCCATAATTTTGTGTATGTTTTTACTTGTTACATGTAAGCATGTGCTACTATGGGGGTTGTATTTATTTATGAATACAATATTTCCTCACTTTAATATAACATACTGCAAGGTGTGATGTTTTATGGAAAATTATACAAACTTGTTTTGTTTCTACGATGATAATATTCTGTTTGCAGAATGCCAATCACAGAGACCTTCGTTTAGTCATTAATCACTCGTATCGAAGTCACGTCCGACAATGTCCATAAACCTGAAGCATAGACAGAAAACAGACTTCTTTGTCTTCACTTGAACAGCCGTTAAACAAGTACCTAATGTTGAAAAAAGCCTGTGGAGGCTTTTTTTATAAAGGTGTAGCTATAGTCCCTTCACTTGGCTGGCGTCTTGGGAATCGTAGTGTAAGATGGAAATTCTTGAAAAGGTGCTGCTGCCCACCTTCTTGTATTCTTTAACCTCTTACAGCTCTCACAGGAAGATATAGGGGGATGCAATGCTGGCCCGGCACCCAACGGGAAATAAAAGAGACATTAAAATTGATTTCAAGTTACTCTTTTTTAGGTTCCTATTACAAAGACTCCACTGGTCTGTCAGTCTGTCACCAGGCTGTATCTCACGATAGCTAGACAGTTGAAATTTTAACAGAAGATGTATTTCTGTTGCTTTTCACAACAAATTAAAAATATCGGCCAAGTGCGGGTCGGATTCGAGTTCCGCTCCGAGCGGGTTCAGTACCATTCATAAAAACTAAAAAAATATAATATACCTAGTGTCTATATATTGTTGCATAGATAATGGTACGGAACCCTTCGTGAGAAAGTCCGACTCGCACTTGGCTGATTTTTTTCTTTTGCTTCATACCATTATCTGTTGAGATACGAATTTGAAATGCTATTTGGGTGATATTTCGTCAATCGATACTACGATCGACATAGGGACCATCCATACAAATAGTCGTTTGGTTCCAAAAACTGACGATGTCTGTCGATCACACTAACTTTCTAACTACCAAATAACCTACTAGCTTTTTGCTAGAGCATAGAGAAAGGACTAATTTCTCTATGTCTCTATACTCTATGGCTAGAATGAAAAATAGTTCTTCATCATGGAGAGGGTCCCTCGCGATTCTTGCGAATTACTCAGTAAATCGGGATAAAAAATATCCAGGGCTTATATACGTAGGTACTACTATGTTTCATCAAAATCTGTTCACTCGTTTCGGAAGTGAGTGGCAACAAGTTCTGCCATTATATTCGTGTGAAGTCATGACTATGACTGTAGGTACCTTGACTTTTCCTCATTATTGTTCCCAACAGTTTATTTTTACTGCTCAATATGTACGTTTAGATCTTGGATTGTATTTAAACGATCTAAAAGTATGAGGTTTAGACGAAATTTGTAGTCTTAGTAATATTTTACTTTTAAACTGAGTCATATTATGAACACCATTCAACGGGGTAATGTTGCCAGCATGCTCGGCACGCTGCCAACTGGTAGTGGGCTGGAGCATTTGGCTGCCTGTGAGTCTGCAATGACTTATAGGTTGACTAAATGCTTTTATTGTAGTAGCTGTAGTATTCTATATAGTTCGTAGTATTTTGTTAATAAAGGCATACCGCCCGGTAAAGAAAAAAAGTACATCAAGTCGTTCGCAGTTCATCTGCATCGAAGCGCTCGTAGCGAAGTTTGCTTAGCTGTTCTTAACCGTTCAATGTAAAGCAACATCCGCCGCGGTCATGAGTTGGATGGGTGACCACTAGTGACATTACTACTGAGCACTTCCGTGCTTCGGACGACACGTTAAGCCGTCGTTCCCGGTTGTCGTCTTAGGATGGCAGTCGTTACAGTATGGGCGGAGGGAATTTTGCGAATGCCCGCCTGGCTAGCTACCACCCTCAAGTAGAAAAACTGTCGCCAAACACCTAACTGTGTTTTCCGACAGTTGCCCTTGAGAGCCAGTACTTCTAGGTTAAGCTTGTTAAAAACCTTCGACCACATCATCACTTACCATCAGGTGAGATAGTGGTCAAAAGACTTACCTATCAGCAGAAAAAAAAGGGTGATGGACGCAGTGCAGTTCACCACTTGAGACGAAATGTTTCTGTTATAGGCAGAAGTTACCGCCAGGTGGGCCAGGTGCTTGTTCTATCCCGACAGTAAAAAAAAAATATTGAATAATTTACCACTCAGCATTAGTTAGATGTGCCAAATCTATTATAGTTTACAAAAGTATGGTAAGAATCACTATTTATTAACTTACACTGTATTTATTTATTTATATCATATGTAACATTATGTATTGTATTATTATTTGTCTAGTTATAAATTAAATATTTAATATTAATTATATATCTATGTCTTCTGCTAATATGTATTAAGTATAGGTTAGTATTTATCTAATATAGTTATAAACGATGTATCAAAGTGTAAAGTAAATTTATTGTTTAATACTATCTATATTTTCTCCTGATCTGTACATCCAAAGGTTGTCTGAAAGAAATCGCTACACAGTGATAAGACCGCCCGTTGTTGGTTTGTAAACAATAAAGAGTTTTTGTATTCTATATTTCTTCTATATTATACTTTCTAACAGTGAAGAAAATGGTTACAGATTGTTTACATTTAGAACAAAATAATTATACTTGAATAGAATAACCACAAAAAAGTTATACTAAGCATACAGTTTCCTATCAAGTTTATTTTTATAAAACTCTGATATCTCCTAAAAAGGCAAAAAAAAAAACAATTGGCCGATATGTTTCATATTGGATAGCTAACTATCTAGTCGTTAGTAAGATTCTTTCATCAAAATCTAATTAATATTTGTTTCGATAGTTTACGAGTCCAAAGAGAATCGCCCTTATACGGCTGAAAAATTACCGGATGCAGGAACAATAAAGAATCGATCGTGGCTAAATTACATAAATATTATGTTTTACGTAAACAGTACTCGAGAATTTCATGTTATTCCAATAAACGCGTGCTTGTTATTCTGACGATATTTTCGGATTATTGCCTCGCCGCGCCGCGGTAATGAAAACACCGACGAACACAAACATGTCAAGATTTATGAGTTTCTACATACTATATCAGTATATATACTAATAATTAGTACACGAATTTATACAAATCTTAAACTAAGGGCCAATTTCTCCAAACTAGGATATAACTATACGTGGATATTTATAATCTCTGTAACCAACGAAATACCCGTGAGGTGCCGGGTTAGAATTGCACCTCCCCATATCATCCCGCGGGTGTCGTAAGAGGCGACTAAGGGAAAATACTGAGCACTAAGCAGCGCCTTCTGAGAAACTGATATCAAAAACTGCGATCCCCAAGAGGCCTGCCATGCGTGGGGATTATGGCAAATCCCTCCTTAATGGGGGAGGCTGTGTACAGCAAGTGGATAATCGGGCTGATACAGTAACCAACACAATATCATAGAGCCTTGTCATCGTAGACGTTCAATGATGTTGCAGTATTTTAAATTTGCCTTTTTATTAACTTTTATGAAATTTGACATAGGTAAACTGCTCTAGCAAAGGCAAAAATCCTATCCAAGATTAAAAAGTAATAAGTTTTTTCCATTTTTTTTTATTGTGACGGAACAAACACGAGGCCCACCTGATGTTAAACGGTAACCTCTGCCTATAACAGATCCATTACGTGCGTACTATTTATATGTCCACAATGCTATTACATGTCATAAATGTGCAAACCAAGGAGTTGTCTGTTTTTCCACGATAGAAAGCCAACAAATTCAAAAGTTGCCACTAGGTTGCACGTTCCATGATCACAAAATTCTATCACATTTGTATGGTTTATACTCTATCTATAGTATAAATTTATCCGCGTATAAATAAACCTTTGATGTGGTCGAAACTAAAAACGTCGCTCATCCTTGTCTTAGACGATTAGCTTTAACGGCATTTACCGCATCATACCTTATTACTTTTAACATCCGCATTAATATTTTTTTTATGGAATTGCGACAGAACTCGCACGTGTCCGCCTAATGTTAAGCGGTAACCTCTAACTCTCCTCTTTATAGGCATAAAAGATGCATTTCAACACAAGCGACAAACCGCACTGCGCCCATCACCCTGAGACCTGTAATTTCATAATTCCTTACTGGCTCTCGAGGACTGCTTCCGGAACACACTGTTAGGTGCTAAGCGACAGATTTTCGACTCTAGAGTGACAGGGTAGCTAGCCAGGCTTGCATTTGCAAAATGTACCTTCCACGGCGCAGTGAAGCTCAAGCCGGGTGGGGATCGAACCATGGAAATGCGCGCAGTCCATAGCCATTACCGCTCGGCCGTCATTGCTTCTAAAACTTAATAAAATGTACTTTATGTAGTAGAAAGCAATTCATTTGAATAAGTAATGTATATTACAAACTAATGCAAGGTTATTCTCAAAACCGCGTCCTTAGAAATGTAGGGCAGTCTATATTTACATATAGCTCGTAGCACTATTCGAGGACACAATGAATATAATATTAAGTCTAAAGTGGAGCTTCTTATTATGTTATTTGAAGTTCTTAGCGGTTTCCCGGCAGTTCTTAGCTGATGAAGATCACTACTTGGATGGGTGACCGCTACTGGCATTTACTTCTGAGAGTTTCCGTGTCTTAAAGGGCACGTTTTAAGTGAGTGATACAGGTCAATTGGGAGCTTGTAACGAAAAATAAAACAAAACCTAAACTAAATAAAGTATGAAATCAATGCGCGCTGCAGGTGGCGGCTACAACCTTTGTTTGTCCAATGCGCGAAAATAATACTTTTCACAGGGATGCCACTGTCCGAATTTGTTAAGGTTATAATTAGTCACATTTTTGCGAGAGTTAGTTGTGAATATACATAAACGTTGAGGAGTTCTAAAAAAATAATAAAAAACATTTGAAGTGCGTTTGGCGTTTCACAATTGATTTCAATTTTTTTTATAAGTACTCCAATATCTTTTAAACATTCCATACAATTTGTTTAATTATATATAGGTATAGTATATATAGACCATAATATTTATAGTAAAATGTTTCACCCAACTTAGGAAAAGAACCTGGCATAAGCGGCACAATGTCTAATCGTCCAGGGGCCCGATTCTCTTAGCTATTGAACGGCGTTAACGCAATTTAATTGCATGAAAGTTGTAGTTTTTGACAGTATCCGTAGTCTGCCCGCTATTTAGGGGTATATTCCATTTGACGCTAATAACGTTATTTTCGATAATTTTGATCACATCTGCGTCTATGGTTGTGATCACTGGGATCGTTTGTAACTGTTCTCCCCTGTTCCATTTAGGATAAGAACGCTAAGAATGCCACTAAAATTTGCCACTTCTGTCACTTTTGACATTAGATGTAGCGTTTATGGCGAAAATAACGCCAAGACCCATGTGCGACGATCACACTCCCAAAAAGATGTTCAACTTTTTGGGAGTGTGATCGTTTTTAGCGTTTTTAGCGAATCTAACTTCAAATGGTAAGCACCCTAGGTTCGATCGTAAGTCAGTAGCTTGCTCGTTGCTACAGTGGCATAAAATATTTTGGAGGATTTTAGATAGCAAAATAGCTAGATTTAAATATATTTATTTAATGTATTGTTTGCTAGAAAACCAGTGTATTGATGTTTTGACTTTTGACTGATGCTTGTTTGATAGAAGTTTTCATTATTATTTCAGTGGCAAAATTTGCAAGCCATCACACAGCCATACGATAGCGACGCGATTGCTATACAACTGCGATTAGGAAGTAAAGTAAAGCAAGAATTAGCAGAATACCGAATTTTACATTAACAGCAGTTCGATCGCAGAAGCATCGCAGTAGTGTGGCGTTTGGTCAATAGCTAAGAGAATTGGGGCCCTGGAGGCTTTCAATACCTCATACATTTTATACGGGATTGAATAATCTTAGAGAAAGAAAAGATGAAATGGACCGTTTACTATAAATCAATTGTATACAAAACTGTAGACATTTTGAAACGTTTGTGTTATAATGTAATTATATGTTGTTGAGATTATTTGTTTATCAGAAGTGTTGATTGATATTTTGAACCATTTATGTTAGAAGTCAATGTTATTCAGACTTATTTAAAAATTAAACTGTTGTTTATAATTAGGTATATGGTGTTGATATTTTTACTGTAAATGTTTTAGTAGTTGCAGTTAAGGATCCCTACCTACTCATGCAAAGTGACCTAAAATTTGGGCCCCCTTCGTCGGTCTCTGTCGTTTTAGGGTGACAGTCATCGTCAAAGGCCTTCGTGGCGCACTGAAAGTCGCATCATTTGCATGGTGGTAGGGGCATTTTGATAATGCCCTCCTGGGTAGCTACTAACCAACCAAAAGTAAAATATCTGTCGCTAAGCATCTAACGGTTAAAAAAATAAATATAAATAAAATCCATCTATTTCAGACAAAGTCCTTAGCACACATTATTATAAATTATTGTTAGTACATAAAATTAATTTTAGTATATTCATTACAATTGTTATTACATTTTTATTATGCCAGTTGACAATCTTCGACCACGTCATCACTGATAAGTGATTTCGTGGTAAAAGGCTAGCCTATTACTATTTACGCAGTTAAAAAAGTAAGCATATCAAACATTACTCGGTAATTTGATAACGTCAACGCATACTATAGCTAATCAATTTGTAGCTACCTACAGACACAATTTTTATGATTGTTAATAAAATTATCGCCTCTGTTAATAAATCAACGCACTCAACACATATATCTACACTAGGGGAGACCGGGGTTGGTCGACTAATTTTCAGCTTAAATATTTTTATTTTTATTTCTTTAGAGTATATTAATTTAAAAACGGGTTCAATTAAGCTTTGAAAAAAGTGGTAAAAAGCGTGTTATTAATTATCATATTGAGTACAGGTCAGTTTTTGTATAATAGGAAAAATTGGTCAACTTACCCCATTCCTGGGGTAAGTTGACCTATTAAGTTGTAACGGCAAAAATCTGCTAGGAAATAGGATAAAAGGCACAAAACACCGGTGTATTACATTTTTTTTTATTGAAACCAATAGGCGATGTTCCGCCACTTCAATTAAACACAATGAAAATCAAATAAGAATAAACAATCAAATGTTTAAGCATTAGGCAATTTGTAATCATAAAATTATTCTTCGGAGATCATACTATCCAATCAGTCTTCTAAATCGGAAGTGCAATTTTTGCATTCATAGAACAATATGTTCCTGTTTACACATTTAGTGTGTGCCCACAACTTGCACCCAGTGCATTGAACCCATTCTTCTCCTGAAATACTCGAACTGTAGGATTCAGCGCACTCCAAACAAAATGTTTCATCCTCATCACTTTCATAGTCGTCACTTTTCTCCTTATTAGCCTCACAAAGAGCTTTTTTTCCTTTACCCTTTCTATCCTTTCGAGCTCCTGTAGATCTTTCGCCTGTTATCTTTGGCTTCTTTGTTTTCTTGGTCAGCGTCTTACTAGATTGTTGTTTTGTCTTAAGTTGTATAAGATTTTCTTTTTCTGGTGTGTCTGTGTAAATAGTGCTTTTTCTCTTTCGGATATTTCTTTTATTTTCTAAACGTGGTCCAGCTTTCGGAAAAGGCCTAATATCTTCTGGTAAAGTAAACGACGTGCTTGGCATACTACATTTCTTTCATAAGTTACTGGACTTTTTTCGGGGGTTTTGAATCCATAATCTACATAAGTTAGTATGTCTGCATCAAAAGTAGAAGGCATCTCGCAAAACGCACTTGAAGTCGACGGTGTTACAGTTTCAAAGGAAATAGCATCATCCTGGTTAGGTAAATTACATGAATCAGTTTGGTTGCTTAGGTCATGTGATGGTGCAGCTCTGTCAGTAGTCGATGATGATATTAGTGCAGGACACCCATCCGGTGCTGGCCTGTCAGTCACATATGACCCGCTAAACTCTGAGTCAGGAAATATGTTTTCATTGAGTGGTGATATCCCAGTAACACGAAATCCAGATTGAATATTATCAATTGTAGCTGCTAATGGCAATGATGTTTTTACCCACTCGGGTATATCATAAATTGTTATTGTCTTTCCCGGGTGACTTGCTAACCAATTATCGCTTGCTTGATTGTAATACTTCTTTAGGAGCCCATAAACTGTCCTGTCTAAAGGCTGCAGCTTATGGCTGCAGTGGGGAGGAAATGATAAAACTGTAACCCCATTTTCTTTGAAGTAATCAAGAACTTCTATAGACAAATGCGAGTCATGATTGTCGAGAAGTAATAAAACTGGGGTTTTTTTACTGGGTTTGGCGTATTTTACAAAGTGTTAGTTTTAGCAAACTTCTGAAAATTGTCTTCTTTCATCCACCCAGAAGATTTAGCATCGCCTTCAGAGCCCACTGGTCCACCTGTGATGAAATGTTCTTTATAGTGAACCCGTGGAAAAACGAAGAATGGAGGTACCATGTTGCCAACGGCCGAAATAGCAACCGCGACCGTCACCAGCGTACCTCGTTCAGCGGAAGTCATTTTTCCCAATTTTTTGATACCTCGCCGAGCTATTACTCTATTAGGAATATGTACAGTTGTCAGTCCTGTTTCATCTACGTTCCAAATATCACCAGGGCTTAAATTATGGCGTAGGTAAACGGTTTTCAAGTTGTCAAAGAACAATTTAACGTTATTTTTGTTGAAAGACGTGGCACGAGATAAACTAGTGGCCTGAGGAGTTCGTATAGACAGTGCAGGATGCCGTTTAAGAAAATGCCCCAACCAATCTTCACCAGCAATAAGTTTTGTATTCCATGAGTCAGGTACGGACTTATTATTTTTTTTTGCAAATTCATATGCGAACTTTCGTGTTTCATAAGGTGTTAATCCAAAATAAATATCTGCTGCTGTCTTCAAGTAACTCTCTAAAGCACGCTCTTCCTCGTCATTGAATATCTGTCTATTTTTTCTGTAGCCAACGCTGTCCAAAATTGATTCGGCTTTCGATAATTCGGAATTGTTTTCTAATTTTTTCTTCATATTTACAATGTGGCGTTTGATATAGAATACGGTATAGAAAATTCTTCTGTCGTAGAATTTATACTTTTTTTGTCAAAGATAACTTGTTGACATGCTCTATCTATTACATCTTTGGGTGTATTCCCTCTATTAGTCTTTCTTTTGTATGTTCGCATGGTCCTGAAACAACAATTTATGGATAATATTTCAAAAATACCGACTTCATTTTACATATATAACATCCATAATATTATGGGGCTGGTTGACCAGCTAGTCAACCAGCACCGTTATATATTAGTCTACCAGCCCCGATTTACCTTATAATTTATACCACGTGCCATAACCTTAAAACTGCGAGGAAATCAAGTAGAATAATATATAAAAGAATGAACATGAATCAAACATTCGTTATAAATACTTTGACAATCAATAGCCATGAATAAATAGGCATTATTATAATTATTATTATTATTCTATTTGGGGGCGATATGTCCTGCACTGACGTCCCGCTTGGGGTGTTTATTATAATTAACATGACGACAAAAATATTTACTTACGTGTGTTATTTTTCAATATTACGCTCCTTCTCTCAAACGACGTGCGTGCGGTACGCCGCGCTGCCGGGCCGGTGACTGAGCGGGGGGAGGTGACGAACTCTCATGCCTCACTGGTTGGCTCAAGGCTATTGCGTCGAACGAGTTTTTGATAATTAGTCTACCTACCCCTATAGTCCACCAACCCCGGTCTCCCCTAATATTATAATGAGGATAGATTTGTATTTTTAGTAATAACAAATATTTTAAAAATATTTTAAGAAAACATCAAATGAATATTTCAATAAAACACTTAAAAAATATAAAAATATATCTAGTGACAATTCCGCCTAATTTTCCTGTTAAGCCGACGTGACGTCACAAACTTTCTTCTTCCGGTTTGACTGCGTGGCGTTTGTGACGTCACGTCGGCTTAAAAGGAAAATTAGGCGGAATTGTCACTAGATATATATTTATATTTTTTAAGTGTTTTATTGAAATATTAATTTGATGTTCTCTTAAAATATTTTAAAAATATTTGTTATTATTAAATATGGATTTCCGCAAAGTAACATCTAAATCTATTCATTATTTGCATTTTTGTTTGTAACGATTAAACTTAAAAAAATATCGGATTGATTTGAAAATTCTTTCACCATTAGAATCCTACACTATCCCTGATGAAAATGGGTAATACAATATTTTCAAAAACTTAGGGATCCGTATGAAAACTTCGATAATGTAACCCAACGTGTGAAATAAATACCAAAATAATCGATATATCGCGTACGCTGCGGAAATTGTTGACAGTGGAGCAAAGTGATGTAAGTAGTATAATTTTATAGAGGACATCAATATCTACAAAAAAGTCCGCAATATCATCTGTCTCACTATTACAGTTATGTCACATAGCTTCTTTTATGTGTTCAGTTTTTTTTAATACCCGCGTAAAGCCTTGGCGGGCCGCTAGTGCTATAATAATAATAATTTATTTAACTTATTAAAACATAATATACATATTAAAAAATCACAAAAAATATCAAAATACCTTAAAATCATACAATAACATTACAATGGTCATTAAAATATTAGTAAAATCGTAATCACAGGTAAGTAAAATCACATATAATTATTAGTAATATTCCAATAAAATAACAATAGTACTATAAGTCAGCTATATATTTTTCTTATAGTGTGCATGTTGTGGGCACGTGTTTTTCAGGCGCACACATGGACAAGCCGCGTTTAGTATCACTCAAATATATAATGAACTATGAACTCAAACTACTTGTCTCGATTTACTGTGACCTTACTCTAGCCATCACTGTTTCGAAAATAATGCAGTTGAAATGAAAGTAGATGTTAGTTGACACAAATGCGATAAGTACTTACACTATATTGAATTAATCACGCCATTTCATAGTTATTATATCCAGCCTGGCTAATTAATATTTATACTCATAGTTCTCTCCGTATACCTAGTCTGTAGTAAAACTACTACTTCTAGGTTAGCCTGAACAACATCTTCGACCACATCGTCACTTACCATCAGGTGAGATAGTGGTCAAAGGCTAACCTATCAGGCATAAATAAAAAAAATAAAAAAAAACTTCTTGCGATAACGTATAAGAATTGCTTAAAATATACCTAAGGTTATACCTACTTCATTTTTGCCGATAACAAAGGGGACGATTGAAAGAGAAGAGTGTATGTAGCAAAGATGCTGACGGTAAGGATTTTATTTTTGTGAATTTCTCAAAATTATGGTAGTTTTCATTCGGTCCATCTAAGATTTTTTTACCTGTAGATGAGTTGTAAACTCCCCAGATTTACTAAACGAATGCAAGGTAATTGCCGTAGTCGCTACCAGTCTTGCACTTCCAAGCGTCCGGTGAATACGTTGCCGCTAATCGTGTTTTTTATGAAAATGTTGTGGACAATATGCCTCCCTGTGTCTTTAGACACTGCACAAATTATACAGGCACTGTGAGAGATAAAATAAATATTAATGTCACGCGTAAGTATTGCTTTTATTATTGTAATAGAAAAAAATCGTCATTTTGTTTTATCAGAAGTTCGACAAAACAAAATGACGATTTTGTCATACGATACAATGAAATGGATGAGCGAGATGTGTGGATCGTTATGTGTGAGAGTGTGAAAGAGATCGCAGCTTAATGGTGATAGGAAAGTCTCGTGGCGGTGGTAATACAAATTGCTTATTTATCCCTTTCTAACAACAGATATGACGCATAATGTTTGAATATTCTTTCCTTGTCATTACAAACTGCATATATATATACATGTGCGAATATGTAGATGGGTCAATTCTAGTTAGTTTTTAGAGCAGTGATGTTCGGTTATAACTACTCTATTTCAACTCTCTGCTATCCACAATTAAATCCAAATTCGTAGATACCAAGTACAATGCTTGCGACTAAAATTATGGTAGTTTTTATTATGTTAAAGCTAAAATTCAAATTCGTATAACGCTTGCTAATGAGTTGAATTTTCATAGTTTTTACGCAAATTTAGTCGTCGTGTCAGTTTGTGCTCTCTATACTGTTTGCTAAAGCAAAATTGCCTACAATTGAATAGAATAATCCTATTTTTAGAATAGCCATTTTATGTGTTACACGAATGTGGATCATAGAGTGAAGAGAATAAGAACTACCATAGTTAAAAGAATTTAAATTTAGATAATTTGCGTAGAATCGACTCGAATGTTAAGATACGAGTAGCTAAATAGATATGTAACATCAGTTTTTTTTTTATTGCTGATGGTAAGATTTTGACCACAATCTCACCTGATGGCCTAGAATTACTGGCTCTCAAGGACAGCTGCCGGAACACAGCCTGCCCAAAATGTGTAATCCCTGTTTGCCGTAATCCCCACGCTTGGCAGGCGGCTTGGGAATCGTAGTGTGAGATATCAGTTTCTCAGAAAGTGCTTCTGCCCATCTTCTCGAGTATTACCACCCACGGGTAGAGATGGGGGGTGACATTCCCGGCACCCCACGGGCAAAAACGTAAACGACACGTCGCGCGTCGCGTCTCCTAAGTTATCCGTAAAAGCTTAAGTATCAAAATGAAATCTTCCACGATAATAATTATATAGTGTCCTAGAATGTCTAGTATGCTAACTACATATATCCAATTTACTTAAAGTACCTATTTCATTTGAAAGACTGACCTGCATGTCTTCAGTCAGACTTCAATAATCTAAAAGATTAAGGTTCTTGTTGACCTTTCTTTCATAGATAATACGCATCAATAGTTCAACTGTTGACACGGTTCTCTGACCGTGCAGACAGACACGAGCAAGGACTCTGCAGAAAAAGTGCGCAGTTTACATTATAAATTAGTGCTATTGGCTTAATACCAACAACTGCTGCAACAAAGGAGTTGACTGCCCCTGAGAGATAAAAATCAGTTTCAATTACGATAGAGCGACGCTGTATTGTACGGTTACACAAGACATTGTCGGTCACTGATAACGATAACTGTTAGGTATTAGCTAACTCGTCGCTTGTGGACGATAACAGCGATCAAGATCACTATGTTATCAACAGCTGGGTGACGATATTTTTTAGTATTGCTTGAAATAATCTTAGTAGGTACTTACTTAATTGGAATAATAGGGCTTGTCTGGCTATTATTTGAGGATTTTTAATATTTATAACTAAAAGACATTTCCACGTTTGTAACGTGGAATAGAGTGGCCCAAGAGAGACAGGAATGGAAAAGGTTGGAGGAGGCCTTTGCCGACTGGCAAACAGACCTACAAAAAATAATTAAGTATTAGAATAGAACAGATCAAGACAACTTTAACTACAAAATATATCCATATATATCTTTAGTCATAATTTTTTTTTTTTGTTCTTAATACATTGTAAATAGAAATAAGTTCGTCTGAATAAAGGGCTTTATTATTATTATTATTATTATTAAAAGACATTTGACCAAGCATCTTACCTGGGCCCCAATTCTCTTAGCTATTGACCAAATGCTACACTAGCGCGATGCTTCTGCGATTAAACTGCCTGTAATGTCAAATTCGGTAGTCTGCTAATTCTATCTCCTAATCGCAGTTGTATAGCAATCGCGTCGCTATCGTATGGCTGTGCTATGGCTTGCAAATTTTGCCACTGAAATAATAATGAAAACTTCTATCAATAAAGCGTCAGTCAAAACACCAATAAAGTGTTTTTCTAGCAAACAATACATTAAATAAAAATATTTCATCACTTGGCTATTTTTCTATCTAAAATCCTCCAAAATATTGTATGCCACTGTAGCAACGCAATCGCAACAAAATAGCTTACAGAATACCAAATATGTCAAAAACGATTGATAGCAAGCCACTGACTTGATATCGAACCTAAATAGCGGGCAGACTACGGATACTGTCAAAAACTATAATTTTCATGCAATTAAGTTGCGTTAACGCCGTTCAATAGCTAAGAGAATCGGGTCCCTGATGGTAAGTATTGATTGGTGTTGTCGAAGATGTTGTTCAGGCTAACCTAGAAATACATAATTTGGTCAATACATAACATCACGCCTCTTTCCCGTAGGCAGAGACCACAGATTTCCACTTGCTACGATCCTTGCATCTTTTTCGCTTCATCTATACTCATCAATCCGTTCATACATAAGCGTCGGTTTAGGGTACTCCTGACCTGGCCATTTTTCAGAACGTCTTCAATTTGATTTCGGAAAGTTCGCCTAGGTCTTCCCCTTCCCACACTTCCGTTCACTTGTTCCATGTATATCTTTTTTTTAGTATATAATACGGGATAACTCACGTGAATAAGTTCTTCTAATAAGTTTCTAATAAGTGAATAAGCTTCGACTATAGTTTACACCACATTCGGTGGTCTTTTTCAAGGAGAGCTCGAGACGCCCGCGTTAACGTCTCGCTGAGCACTCGATCATAGTAGAAGGAGTGGGGAAGTAAGTTATCTTCATACAAACGCACTGCGCACGGATTCTTTGTGTGCGCCATAGTATCTATGCGTCCCGCACGCACACTCTAACACAATCTCTACCCGTTTCTCAGTGCGCCAGCCGGGGCTAACACCGAAAAGGTTCGCGAGTCACGGCTTTTTGGCACCGCTAAATAAATGAAAAATGTTTGATAATCGCATGAGAACTTATTGGTGTGTGTTCGGCTGTCTAAATAATTCATAGTTTTTTTTTTTTTTTTTTTATACCACTAAGTTGGCAAACAAGCATACGGCCCGCCTGATGGTAAGCAGTTACCGTAGCCTATGGACGCTTGCAACACCAGGGGTATCACTCGCGCGTTGCCGACCCTGAAGAAATCTCTTCACGCCCTTTTTGAAGAACCCCATGCTGTACTCCATCGGGAAAACCTCGGCAGGGAGCTCGTTCCACAACCTGAGCGTCCGCGGGAGGAAGCTCCTTTGAGCCCGCACAGATTCCAGAGTTGTCTTTGTTCAGATTACCTACTGAACAGGAAAGGTTAGCAAGTCACTTATTCTAGCATACCTATGATTTTTACTTGATGATGAGTGATGCATACTTATTTTTTTGTTGTATTAGGTATGCCCCGCAACGCACATATCTGGCCCCGCACCCACATAGGTATCGCCAGTCGGTATTTTTTTCATCGTGAAAGGTGTTATCATCGTTTAGGTATAAAACCGACCTCACTAACCCTAAACCCAGACAACACAAGTAAAAAATACAACTTCCCGACCCGTGCCTATTTCTAGGTACTGAATTAAAATTTAGCATATATGAGTACATACATTATAAATAAGTAACAACCCTGAGACAGGCAAGTATGGTAGGTAATTATATCGCGATTATAATTGTATCTGAAGCTGTATGTTAATAAACTACTGCATAATATATCAATATCATCAATGGTGCAGCGATAGTGATAAACAAGTTTCTGCTGTAAGTAGTCCTTTCTGTGCGGTGTCAACAACAAACAACATCACGTGCGTCACTTGATGTTGTTTTTTACACGACCGCCCAAAAAAAGGAGTGTTAAGTTTTCAGGGTTCATGTATGTACCGATGTATGTATGTTTGTGAGTTTCTTTATTCCACCATAACTTCTAAACGGCTAATATGAGATATCGTTAGCTTTGTCTTGATAGCGCAAGTGACACTAGGTATATATAAAGAATAAAAAATATGTGTAGAGTATCAAAATGACGTGCTTTATATAACAACTCAAATAACTATAACTTGCCGTTTTAAATTCAATGGTATAATTAAAAAGGCTTAACAAAAATAAATAATTTGCAGTCGGGTTTTTTACTTTTTTAATTTATACTGTGGTGACTGTCGTATAAACCGACAGGGAAAATACAACCAGATTCAACATGAGCTGTTAACATCGATATAACGCGATGCCCAAGGCGCCTGCCAAGGATAAGCTGCAGTGGTCGTTTTGCTGATATACACAATTAAAAGTCAGTATTCAAATTGCATCACATACTTTTTCTATTATTGTTATTAGGTACCTAAGCCATTCACCACAGTCTCGCCTGATAGTAAGTGAGTTGCTCTCAAGGGCAGCTGCCAGAACACACCGTTAGGTGCTTGGCGACAGATTTTCTACTTGAGGGTGGTAGATAGCCAGGCGGACATTCGCAAAATGCCGAAGCACGGAAACGCTCAGTAGTAATGTCACCAGCGGTCACCCATCCAACTCATGACCGCGCGCGACGTTGCTTAACTTTGCTGATCGGTTGAGAACAGCTAAGTAAACTTCGCTACGAGCGCTTCAAAATATATAAATATAAATACCTGCCTGGTCTATGATTAAGCTTCATGATATCTATTTTCTTATCACGTACCTATGTATGTTTATGTATATATCTACTTAGTTTCATTTATTGTATATGTACGTTACGTATTTACCTACTTTTGTTCTATACATGAACGTGTAGGTAAATTACTGTTATCAGAAAATACATCAATTGGGATGTTAGAACTAAGTTAACGTTCACTTATAAACTGTGTTTTAACAAATCCTTTGTAAAGGAATAAAATAAACCTCGGATGTACCTAATACTTTATTATTTTATGTTATTTTGCCGGAACAACCCCGAGGCCCACCTGATGTTAAGCAGATTAACCTCTGCCTATAACAGATGCATTTCATCACAAGTTACGAATTGCACTGCGCTCGTCACCTTGAGCATAGTTGTTAAGTCTCATGTGCCTGTAATTTCACTGGGTATCAAGGACTGCCGGAATACACCGTTAGGTGCTTGGCGACAGATCTTCTACTACATGGTGGTAGCTAGCCAGGCGGGCAATCGCAAAATGCCCTTCCACCATGCGGTGAAGCTCAAGCCGGCGCGGCGGTGGGGATCGAACCAGGGTACTGCGGCGAGGCAGTCCATATCTAGCTATTGCCGCTCGGCCATCATTGCTTTCAATTCCCGAGAAATACCAGTGACAACATCCAATGACACTACCGATGGTGTCATATGTGTCAAAAATACCCACAGCACCACGTGTGGTATAATATTATCATTTACCTTAAAACAATGGTATTAATTATCTCTACCAAGTAACATGGAATATAGAATATATAATAAAATAATTACAAATTATGTTTTTTTTTCTTTTCTTAAACAGATACAGGATCAGTTGGCATCAAATTTTTTTTGTGTAAAATGTCTATTTTCTTGCTAATTGTATTTTACTTCTAAATCTGTAAACGGGGATCAAAATTCCATAAAAAAATATGGATAGTCTCCTAAAACCATTTCCGAGTAGCTGCAACGGATAAGGTACTTCACCTTACTGCCTAGCTAAAAGTTTCCACCCTGTATAACTTACAGTTTTAATTCCAATGGAACGATAAAACGCTCAACGATAACAAATAATTTGCAGTCGGGTTTTTTAATTTTTAATTAATGTATACCTATTTCATCAATACAATTATTCACAACAACTATTACCATTTCTGCATAGTAAGTAGCTCCACTATCAAAACAAGTATTGAAGTTTTTTTTTTTATGTTAATGTGACGGAACAAGCCCGAGCCCCACCTGATGTTAAGTGGACTAACCTCTGCCTATATCAGACGCATTTCGTCAACGACGAATTGCACTGCGCCCGTCACACTGAGACGTACAGTTGTTAGGTCTCATGTGCCTGTAATTTCACTGGCTCTCAAGGACTGCTGCCGGAACACACTGTTAGGTGCTTGGCGACAGATTTTCTACTTGAGGGTGGTCGCTAGCCAGGCGGGCGCAAAATGCCCTTCCACCATGCGGTGAAGCTCAAGCTCTGGGCGGGATTCGAACCATGGATCTGCTGCGCGGCAGTCCATAGCCAATGCCACTGAGCCATCACAGCTTCAAAATGATTGAATCCGCATCATGCGTTGTGTTATTTTTATATGTACAGTAATCATTTAGGTATGTATATATCTACAATGGCTATAAAGTAGATAACTCGGATTACGAAAACAATTGCGACGTTAATGTTTATCAATATAAACAGTTGGAATGTGATTTATAAAATGGATAAATGGAAGTACCTACAACACTATCTTCTGTAAAGTAATACAACCTACATTTGATTATCATCGGGCATAAGGCTTAGGGCCTGTTTCAGAATGTTCGAGTAAGTTCCGGTTATAATATTTTTTTTTATTTTTTTTTTTATGCCTGATAGGTTAGCCTTTGACCACTATCTCACCTGATGGTAAGTGATGATGTGGTCGAAGATGTTGTTCAGGCTAACCTACCCTGAACATAAAATGACTGAATGATAAAAATGGGTGAACTGGCCGACCCGTTCTCCATACAAACGTCGTAGGGTGATCACTCCCTTATTTGAGGATTTATGTTCAATCTAAAGCATAATACCGATTGATCTCGTCATTATCTAGGCTTATATGATGCCGAAATTTAAATAAAATAATTAACTGGAGAGTTATGAGCCTCGAAACATTTTCATATAAAGTTTTCGAGGCTCATAACTTACAACTTAATTATCTTTTTGAAATTTTGGGATCATACAAGCCTAGATAATGACGATATCAATCGGTATTATGCTTAAGTCTGAACCTAAAATCTCAAATAAGGGAGTGATCACCCTACGGCGTTTGTATGGAGAAGGGACCGGCCAGTTCAACCTTAACATGCAGCGCGTTACATGCTTTAACCGATGGTTAGGCTAAATCAATGACTATGAAACGCAAACATAGTGTTTATTTATTAAATATGTTATGGGTAGTATAACCGGAACTTACTCGAACATTCTGAAACAGGCCCTTAGTATAATAATATGTTTACGGCAAAAATATAACTCTATAGAGATGCACGATACGTAATGTTACAATTGGTATGGTGGATCATTTGCGAAAGGTTAGCTACCACCTTCAAGTACAAAATCTGTCGCCAAGCAACACCACAAGGTATGTTCTGGTAGGTGGTGAGCTAGTGGTAAAAGGTCAGCCTGTCAGTACTTAAAAATCAAAATATTATGTTAGTACGCCTGTAATGTATAAGCTTATAATGTTGCCGGGCAAATTTTTAGAAGCAATACAGCGGTGCCGTAGGTCTATTTTTCGATTCCCACCGCCAGCTTAAGCTTCAGGTGGAAGGGCATTTTGCGAATGCTCGTCCGGCTAGCCACCACCCTTAAGTAGAAAATCTGTCGCCGGTGTGAACAGTGTGTTCCGGCAGCAGTCCTTGAGAGCCAGTAGAATTCCAGGCACATGAGACTCAACAACTGTGTGTCTCAGGGTGAAGAAGTTGTGATGAAATGCATCTGTTATAGGAAGAGGTTACTGCTTAACATCAAGTGGGCCTCGTGGTAGTTCCGTCACAACAACATATAAAAAAACCAGCCAAGTGCGAGTGGGACTCGCGCACGAAGGGTTCCGTACCATTATCTCGTTTTCATTATTATTATTTTTAAAATAAACGGTGAAAACCTCTTTTATTGTATGGGAGCCCCCTATAATTATGTTTTTATACCACTAAGGTGGCAAACAAGCATACGGCCCGCCTGATGGTAAGCAGTTACCGTAGCCTATGTACGCTTGCAACACCAGGGGTATCACTCGCGCGTTGCCGACCCTGAAGAAATCTCTTCACGCCCTTTTTGAAGAACCCCATGCTGTACTCCATCGGGAAAACCACCGCGGGGAGCTCATTCCACAATCTGAGCGTCCGCGGAAGGAAGCTCCTTTGAGCCCGCACAGTACAAAACACTTCTGGCTTCAATGTGTGGGGTTGGACTCCCCGTCGATGGCGAGAGTTGCGATAGTGGAAGGTAGCCGTGGGCATCAAGTCAAACAATTCCTTAGAACACTCTCCGTTATACAAACGGTAGAACACACATAAGGAGGCAAAGTCTCTCCTCAGACTAAGGGGTTCTAAACCGCTTGTGAGCTCGGGATCGTCAACAATTCTGATGGCATGTCGCTGAACCGAGTCTAAAGGCCCAAGCTGGTATCCAGGTGCTCCCGCCCACAGATGACAGCAGTACTCCATATGAGGCCGGACCATTTATTTTATTTATTTATTTTAGTTTAATTAATTATATTTAAAGAGAACATAAAACTAAATAATCTGTGAATATTTAAAGCGTCTACATGTCCCCGTTATTAGTATCGAGCAAGAAACGGTAACGGTTTTAGTATTTGTTGTTACGGGCAATAGAAATACATCACCTTTGAAAATTTCAACTGTCTAGCTATCACCGTTCTTGAGATACAATCTGGTGAGAGACGGACGGACAGCGAAGTCTCAGTAATAGGGCCCCGTTTTTACCCTTTGGGTACGGAACCTTAAAAAGAATTCAAATAATGACATTATACTATGGCTTCCCAGTGCGATTCCATAAAAATGATTGGACATGGCAATTCAGACGAAAGACCTAGTTAGATGAACCGCTATATAAAATCATCGAGTCGCAGACACATTTCCCTCAATAACGAAGTTGGAATTGGGTCGCACTACGCGCTTCACCGCAACCGCCTTCAGGTTCTAACTACTTAGGGGGAGAAAACTATTTCCAGACTGGGCGATATACGAAGAGATAAGGGTTAGTTTTCACAGCGGCGCGACTGTTCCTTTATGCAATTATTGTATGCATAAATTACCTAACTATAGGTCAAAAGGTAGCAGGTATCTTTTGGCATGGGTTGGTACAGCATGTCTATTTCCGAGGGGCAAAATCAGTTAGATTCAAATCTCATTCGAGGTTCAAATTTTTAGATTTTATTGTGTCTTTAAAAGGCAAATGCTGACTTCTGAGGCGGGCAAATCAATAATAATAAAAAATGGTTTTGTTGGTAGATGGTCTAATTATTGTATTTGATCATGTAATACGCGATATTCTGAGAATATTTGTTACAATATGTATTTTTTTTTAATTGAATTGGTTACATTTCTTAGTTACTTAATTATTTTTTTCCTAAAAGACGTTTATGACGGTTTTAGGGGTAATTTATGGAATCACGTGCGCTGGTGGTCAAATACTTCAAAAGGTAGGTAATACTAGCAATATTATTTCAAACTTGAGACCCAGGGAAAAAATAACAGGCCCATGAGACATAACAACAATGTCTCAAAGTGACGGGCGCAGTGCAGTTCGTGACTTGTGATGAAATGCATCTGTTCTAGCAGAGGTTAGTCCGCTTAACATCAGGTCGGTCTAGAGCTTGTTGCGTCCAAAATAAAAAAAAAGTCGCGAATACCATTATTATTTACAATGGTTACCAAAATTAGTCATATACGCGAAATAACTGTTAAATATTTGTAATTTCTCGCCAAAGGCATGAGTTTCCAATCACTACTGCCAACCTTTATTATCTTGTACTTATTTTGTTGGATTATTTCTTGAAAAAAGATTATCGACCAAACACCAGCTCTAGCCGGTACCATTATTTATAGAGCACATTTCGCCGAAAGAACTACACAGAGAGACATTGGTTAGGCTATACTACTAACTGCCCACGAAATGGTTTACTGAAATATTTTTTAACGATGAAAAGCGACACCTCTGCCTGCCATCACTATTATGGGGTATATTCCGGGATGATGATGTATGATGATGAGTGTAGATGAAGCGAAAGAGATATTTAAGGATCGTAGTAAGTGGAAATCCGTGGTCTCTGCCTACCCCTACGGGAAAGAGGCGTGATTTTATGTATGTATTCCGGGATAATCCCGCACTCGTTCCCAGCACTGTGACTTCTATCCTGACCTCACTAAAAATACAACAAAAATCCCGCACTTTTATTTAAGCTTGATAATTTATCCTTTGACCACTACCTAACCTGATGGTAAGTAATGATATGGTCGAAGATGTTGTTCCGGCTAACCTAGAATTACTGGCTCTCAAGGACAGTTGCCGGAACACACCTTGGCGACAGATTTTCTACTTGAGTATGGTATCTGGCCAGGCGGGCATTCGCAAAATGCCCTACCACCACGCTATAACGACTGCCATCCTAAGATCACAACCGGGACCGACGCGACGGCTTGACGTGCCCTCCGAAGCACCGAAACGCTCAGTAGTAATGTCACTACCGGTCACCCATCCAACTCATGACCGCGGCGGACGTTGCTTAACTTTGCTGATCGGTTAAGAACAGCTAAGCAAACTTAACATTATAAAAATGACCAGGATGAAAAAATGGGTCTTTTTAACTTTGGAAAGATGACATTATAGGTATTTGGCAATGAGTGACGTATAAATGTGATATTTATTATACAAGTATATCAGTGTCCCACTTCAAAGTTCTACATTAATGGCGATAAGGTTTTATTGCAGACGTAACCTTCGCATCTTGTCACGCTCTCCCGACTTAGTTCGATAACGACGATATAAAACGGGAAGTACCTACCTAGGTAAGTCTGTGTCCCAGTTAGGGGTATTGTTTTATTGCTGGTATTACTGAGTGTGACATTTCGACTTGCCCTCATTTCGAATCAAAATGTCCATGTGTCTGTGTTTTTTTTTTTTTTTTTTTATTTTTTTTTTTTAATGCCCGATAGGTTAGCCTTTGACCACTATCTCACCTGATGGTAAGTGATGATGTTGTCCAAGATGTTATACAGGCTAACCTAGAAGTACTGGCTCTCAAGGACAGCTGCCGGAACACACCGTTAGGTGCTTGGCGACAGATTTTCTACTTGAGGGTGGTAGCTAGCCAGGCGGGCATTCGCAAAATGCCCTACCACCACGCTGTAACGACTGCCATCCTAAGATAACAACCGGGACCGACGGCTTAACGTGCCCTCCGAAGCACGGAAGCGTTCAGTAGTAATGTCACTAGCGGTCACCCATCCAACTTATGACCGCGGGCGACGTTGCTTAACTTTGCTGATCGGTTAAGAACAGCTAAGTAAGCTTCGCTACGAGCGCTTCGAAATTGGGCAATTGGGCGGTATGAATTGGATATCATAAAAATTCCTTCCATTATAGTTTCGCAGTGAAAGATACGGCAGCATTTCGAAGCGCACGTAGCGGAGCTTACTTAGCTGTTCTTAACCGATCAGCTAAAGCAACTTCCTCTGCGATCATGACTGGGATGGGTGACCGCTAGTGACATTACTATTGAGCGTGCACGTGCTTCGGAGGGCACGTTAGTGTTGCCTTAGGCAGTCGTTGCAGCATGGTGGTAGGGCATCTTGAGAATACCCACCTGGCTAGCTACCACCCTCAAGTAGAACTATCGCCAAACACCTTACGGTGTGTTACGGCAGCAGTTCTTGATCGCCAGTAATTCTAGGTTAGCCTGAACAACATCTTCGAAAACATCATCACTTACCATCAGGTGAGATAGTGGTCAAGGGCTAGGCATATCATCTAAAAATAAAAAGTGCTACACAAGAAAGGGCCGCAACCTTCTGGTATTTGCCCCTTCGTCGCCATGTACTACTCCCAAAGAAGATATTCCCCAACCCGCTTACGTATATCAATTAACTATATAAGAAACTGTTCTCTACATTAAAAATCTACTTAGGCTTATAAGAATCTAAATATATAAAAATAAGAATCGCATGTACCCGACGGCGTAAGGCAAAATCGGGAGAGTTCGATAAGTGGGAAATTTTGTATACTAAACATTAATAAATGTAATCATATTTTGAAATAAGAATCGTCAAAAAGTGAGTTAATAAAATATTTCTGCTTGGAAAATAAATTGTGAATAAAACATAATATTATACGATTTTATTTCAAACCATGTCTCGTAATAATTTATTTATCTCATTACCTACTTATCATACTCATTAGTCCGTATTGTTGGCTAGATTGTAATGAAATGAGGCACTAAGTACCTCTTTAGCATTACAGAGAAAGAAAAAACTATCAGTCTAGACGATTTTTAAATAGTATAATAGAACCAATGTGAAAAGTATATTTTTCTATAATTTATCCGTGAATATCAAACTGACTATCGCCATGTTGTTGTTGCTTGTCACACAGATATATAAACCTTATTCTGTTTTGGACGGCTCCCGGGCTATAAGTTGGCCTGCCCAAAACCCGGTGGAGCAGGACAGCCGACAGAAGCAGCCAGCATTTATTTCCTCCCTAAAAAAATTAACCGTTTGGGACGTATCGAGCTTCTATTGCTTTATTTATTTATTTAGAAGCTGATGGATGATGTGGTCAAGATTTTGTTCAGGATAACCTAGAATTACTGGCTCTCAAGATAACTGCCATAACACATCGTTAGGTGCTTGGCGACAGATTTTCTACTTGAGGGTGGTGGCTAGTCAGGCGGGTATCTGCAAATTGCCCTACCTCCATGCTGTAACGACTGCCATCGTAAGACAACAACCGGGACCGACGGCTTAACGTGCCCTCCGTACTTAGCACGGAAGTGCTGAGTAGTAATGTTACGCATTCAAGTTATGACCGCAGCGTACGTTGCTTAACTAAGCTGATCGATTAAAAAAAGCTAAGAAACGAGCTCTTCAAAAAATTTACTTTAAAACAGCGAGTGCTCGAACGATTGAGATGTATTATGTCCAGCACTGACTTTCAACTTAGGTGTTTTGTGCATTTCTCCCTAACAGCCTAACTTCTAGGGATGGCTTTAGTAGAAAACTCAAGCGGTAGCAACTTAGTTACTTTAGTAGTAGAGGACATTGGGTCGCTAGCATAGCTGCTCTACTTAGTAAGTCTACTTGAGAGGTGATGAGCATTTCGTTAGTATATGAATGTCCCTTGGAGTACCGTTATGATCTTGTGACTTCACAACGAGTAGTTCCAGTGGTTGCTCCAATAACTCCAAGGTATTATCTTTACGCATACAGCCTCTACATGCAGGAATATGACAGTCCTCTACTGTCTGTTGCTCCGGTTTTGTGCAATGATTATAATTCAGCTTGCAGTGGCCGGGCCCTGTGATGAGGTACAAGACGGAGTTACTATTCCATAGCATTTTAAAGCAGTGATGGCTCAGTGGTATTGGCTATGGACTGCCGTGCAGCAGGTCCATGGTTCGAATCCCGCCGCGGGCTTGAGCTTCTGAGCAGAAAATCTGTCGCCAAGCACCTAACAGTGTGTTCCAGCAGCAGTCCTTGAGAGCCAGAAAAATTACAGGCTAATGAGACCTAACAACTGGATGTCTCAGTGTGACGGGCACAGTGCAATTAGTCGTTGACGAAATGTGTCTCTTATAGGCAGAGGTTAGTTTGTCCGCTTAACATCAGGTGGGCCTCGGGCTTATTCCGTCACAATAACATAAAAAAAAATATTGCAGATTCAGCAGACCGAAAAGCTGATATCTTATTACGATAATATTTTGTTTGATTTACGTAGGTAAGTACTTTGGCGGCGGCTTCGAGAAAGTAACCCGTTTCTCGATGGGCGGCGGCGACACGACGAGGAGCTGGTATTCGAGTTAGGGATTCTTTCAACGGGACGTAGGTATTACGTAGAACAAATTCCGCATTGTCCTATCACCTTTTTTATTGCCGATAGGTCAGCCTTTGGTCATAATGTGTTCAAAACAGACTTAACCTTGAATGAGAACCGGTTCAGCCGGAACCCACCCTTAGGTGCTTGGCGACAGATTTTATAATTGGAAAAAATAAACCGAAACTTGATTTAAAAAAATCTGTAGGTATTTAATTACGTCAGACATTGCAAAGTGAAAGTAAGTTCATCCATGTTGTTCTACTTGGAGAACAATGCTGTCGTATCAGTCATACTTACCCAGATATACCTACGAGTAGCAACAAGTATGACAAACACGTAGAACATGGTCGGATTTGGAGAAGTTAGTAAATTTTCTTCTAGGACATAGTTGTCACATGATACAGTTTGATAGGTGAGTAGAGACACAGAATTGATAATAGTGGGTAGCAATAATTATTATGTAAACTACAACAAAATTACGAGTATGGCATGGCAAGAAATTAAACATTTAAACATATATTTTGTTTTATTGTACTGTACTTGAACACGAGTAAGATTCAGAGAGTACATGTTACAGTATCTTTTCTTTTTTAACTTAATTCTTATTGAATTGATTACATTTGTTACTGTAAACTTATTTTTTAGTATTTTTGACGGTTTAAGGTGAAGGCGTCTTTGAAAAATATCAGACTGAGGGCGTAGGACGTAGAGAAAGACACTACATACGCAATATTTAAATACTAAGAGTGAGCGAATTTTATAAAATAAATTCTTATATATTATGTAAGCTTTTTAAAACGGAAAATATTTTTTAGGTACTGTATCACATAGTTGCTATATATAAGAGAAATAAATCTTATATTGATACCATTTACTGTAAATATATACAAAACTTGATTAAGCGAAATTTTAGAAATCTAGTCGTCATTACAAACAAGAGAAATATTTATGGAATCGTGTTTTTGGATAAGGTACTCGTATAGTAATTTGTCATATCCTCTAGCTAGAATATTATGTTTTAAGCGTATAAGTTTTTACAATAATACAAGGAAAAAAATATTAAAACCACGAGCGATTCGATATCCTTAAAACAGTTACATAATAAAAACAAATTCGAACAATGACTCACTTCACACGGTAGCTCTGTTGGCAGAGCGTGAATCAGTCCCAGGGACGGTGACCGCGGGTTCAAATTCCTCTCGTAGTTATTTTCTATTCGTTGTTAGTTTTTATATGAAATGTATTATGTATGAGATACGATAATCTTATCTTGCATTGTTGTAGATGAATAACAGATAAGCAATTTTTAGGTGTGCCATTTTGACACTGAAAATACCTAACCATGACATTGAGATTAGATAGTGAACTTTTCAGGCGCGGCTTCCTTACTGCGAACGCTTAAAGATTAAAATCATTTTCGTAATTTTAAATCATTATTACATCACAGTTTTTTGATGGCTGAGAAACTCACGTTTACAATTGAATATTTTTAATATTGTCTTGTCATATCAGATTTTAGTATCATATGTACTATTTTTAGTTACATTATATTTTTAGTATCAAACGTTTGAAAAGTTTTGAAGCGCTCGAAGCGAAGTTTACTTAGCTATCCTGAACCGATCAGCAATGTTAAGCAACGTCGTGCGCGGTCATGAGTTGGATGGGTGACCGCTGAAAGTGGATGTAAATAGCTTTGTGCCGATAGGAAGAACCATATACGGATGCCGTGTTTCCTTACGTCTTTATTAACTTTTTTTTTTTTATAATATGCAATATTAACAAGCATAGATCATTTGTATTTTATTTAATATTGTGTCCGTGTGTCACTTAGGTATTGGCTGAAAATCAGCGCTGTAGGTTTGCCCGCAGCATGCTGAGCCCAGTCCTTTTTTGGACTGCACATGAAAGTAGTTTTTAATTGTGCATAAGTCCTGTATAATTTTTTATTTTATTTTATGTTACAAATTGTGACTGCCTACTTTTATATGTATATTTGTCTGTGTTGTCTTTACTGTATCAAAGCTTTTGTTCCTAAATAATTACATCCGTATTACAACATATTCCATTACATAATTACGAGAGGAAAACTAATCGTCATGTGCGGGATTCGAACCCGCGTCATCCGAGATCTATTGTTCAACTTGGGTTCGAATTCCGCAGATGAATTTAGTTATCCTCGTGTTGAAATTTTGTAAAATGTTTTCTTCTTTCTTTGACTTATATTAAAATGCAAAAGTTAATGTTCTGTGTGTGTCACTCACAACAGGAAAGGATGAGCGGTTTTTGATAACTTTTGTACCTACACATGAACCCCATATATGTATGTACATAGGTGTGGGTGACGAAAACTTCATTATCTTTAGGTAAAAGTACCTTATCTACAACTACCTATATCAACGAGTTAAATCAAGCTAATAATGCTACTATTTATGTCGTAATGTTTAGGACTGTTGTATATTATGCCGTAGTATGATCAAAAATGGCCGCTAAGGGAAATAATGCGCCAAGTAAGTTGTGTATAAGCATTCCGGGAAGGATTTCCGTGTTGCTCTAGTCTAAGGCCACAACACCCGTTGATTTGATTAGGTGTTGTTGAGATTTATTGCATTAACTGAAATATAGCAGTTACAACTTACACTACCAACAAGATCAATCACGGCTGTTTGCGTCAAATCCCAGAAAAACACATTAACTAACACGTAGAATGAAGGAAGGAAAATGATGAGTATCAAAGTCTCAAACGAGCAGTTTTATTGCAAAGCCTTTGTAGGCACAGCGTCTATGGAATAACCCGTTGCTTGTACAGCTACGATCCGAGACGCATTGATAAGTTGATTAAACACAGTCACGTCTCAACGGCACTATACATACATAAGTACCTACCTAGTTAATATTTCCTGACAATACTTATCTTTATCGCCAGCAAGTGAAATAAAACCTTTTGAGTAAACGAGGAAAATTGTCTTCCTACGCTTCGTGACTCGTGACGTCAGCAAACAGTAAGATCGATAACAGAATAATTAATCGGTAAAGTTCCATCTCGACTAAATAGAAGAAACATAACGAACGTCAACTACCAGTCCTTTTATTTTATTTATCTTCAAAATTGGGAAGATGTTTTTAATTCGACTTGATTTTTTTACACGATTGCCCAATAAAGGAGTATTATGTTCTCAGGTTAATATGTGTACCTATGTATGTATCTTTGTGAGTTTCTTTATTCCACCATGACTTCTAAACGGCTTAACCAATTTTAATGTATGATATATCGTTAGATTTGTATTGATAGCGCAAGTGACACTAGGTACATTAAAAATATAAAAAGAAACAAACTGGTGGTCACAGACGCCATATACTTAGTGGGAGAAATTTTTTTTTTTCTACCCATCTCATTGGGATTTTAAAAGGGATTTTAAAAAACAGTAGGTAACGAAAAACAAAATATTTTTTTTCGGAGTGGGTTTTCAAAATGAAGGGCTTTTAAAAATTATTCCATGAATACATATAACTTGCAGTATTAATTTTAATGGAACGTTAATACGCTTTACCGCATACCTGCATAATTTAATACTCTTGTCAATGGTGAACAATGAGCTAGTAAACTGTTTGCATCACTTAAAAGAGTGAAACAAATTTAAATAAATAACTGAATTGACTTCCAGCACATTACAGTATGAAAGTTTTGGAAATCAGACCATGATAATGTGAGGTAAGAGGTTTTTGAATCAGCATGGCAGCGACTTTCATACTTTTCATTGTTGGAAGATAGTTCCATTATTTTTAAAGATTTTTTCTCTAACTACACCTACATTTCGTCACTATTATATTGTAAAATATTACATCCGGTTGCGTGCTAATTGCGCCTTCTCGGAAATTATCGTTTTCAAAGTGAGGCTCAACCTATGATATTAAATTTTAAATAGTAAAGTGTATACACATTTATAAGCATAACACATCAAGAAATTACATAGTTAATTCAATGTTGATATTAAAAATGGATTTTTATTCACGTTTTTTTAAGGATGTTTTCACATTACGCGATAAACCAACCCGCGATCTGCACGAAAAGTCTACTTGCGTACCATACAACGTAAAAAACCCTAAGAAACTTATCAGTTCCGTAAGTCATTTTCATCGCTGGAGACATACACTGGTTAAAGACTTCTGTGTTCAGGATCTGCGGAATGTCAGACGAGGATGTCGGACACGTTATTTATCTTAAAGCTGCTCCTTCCGATTTGAATCGTCAGGATACGAAATCGTTGTCGAAGTCGGGCATACTGCCTGTATACAGTCTGTCCAAGGTAGACATAATCGTCGACAACTTCGACAGTATCGTTTCCATAAACTAGATACGGGTGTAAAATATGGACATTTGACATAAATTTTGGTCTTGTTTATGTTGATTTTAAAACAATCATGATAGAAAACTTTGCGAGGTTGGTCTCCGCCATAATATGTACGTATTGCATCTGCAACACGAAGGTGAGTGATATATGCGCCGCCATAAATTTTGGTTTGTGAACAGTTTATTCGGGTAACTAATGGCCTTGCGGTGGTTGGGGCATGTGCATCGCATGGATTCTTCCCGTCTTCCAAGGCAAGTTTTACTTGGTGCTTTAGCGGAGGCAAAAAGAAGCGAAGGGCGGCCGATGCTTCGCTTTAAAGACTGCATCAAAAAACGAGACTTGGCCTCATTCAACATCGAGCATAGAAAATGGGAGGAGCTTGCAGAAGACAGGAATCAGTGGAGGAACTACGTCAAAGAAGGCCAGAAGCTTCATGATGGAGCTTGGTTCAATAAACTTGTTGAATCGAGAGCGAAGCGGCACGGAGGCGTTGCCAATCCACCTGACACAACACATACTTGCGGTATGTGTGGACGTCATTGGGCTTTACAGCCACGTAAAACGGTGTCACTCCAAAAACTGTTAAAATCCTTTTCAGACACTGTACACAATCGTCTGTAATAGACGCAAAAAGGCCAATAGAATGTCTCCATGTTTCATTCCTCCTTTGAATGATTCCGTGATCAGAACATACAATTGAACCGACAGTGGCCTTTCTATACAAACACTACAGCCCTTCGATATACATATATACTGAAGGGACTGCAGTACCAAGGTTTCGGTTAAATAACGCTAAAAATAATTTATACTTCCGAGTCTTCTGTATCATCTGGCGACCACGTAGTTTACGCTGCTAAGGCCTTTACGGAAACCGGCTCAAACAGGAGACTAAGTCATCAATACTACGAGCATATAGCTCACAAGCATCATTTTATTAATTGTGAGAATCGTCTCATTTCGTTGCCATGCCTCTGGCGTTTTTACTTCTGAAACTTAAACCTCAGTTTTGTCTTCACCCGATGCCTTCTAAAAGCCATTTTAATCTCGTTTAGGCCGATGTTCGGTTTGCCCTCTGTAAAATTTTGAAGCGCTTACTTAGCTGTTCTTAACCGATCAGCAAAGTTAAGCAACGTCGCCCGCGGTCATGACTTGGATGGGTGACCGCTAGTGACATTACTACTGAGCGAATTAAGTAACTGACAACTGGTTTTGTTTAAAAAAAATAATTTATTTAAACAAGCAGAGTGACAACTTAGTCTATACAAATAATAATTAATTCTATTTTACAAAATCTAAACCTTATATACTACTTTTCCGTAATTCAGCAGTTCCCCACCAGTGCCTCATGTCCTAATTCAGTCATCGCGGGACGGCCTACGCAGGCGCACGTTGTGTCTACGCCGAACTGCAATAAGTCAAAACTATCGCGGCTAACTGTGCTCAAGTTCGTTCTTAAGTAATACGGTGTAACGGTACTTAATACTTGCAAAAATGGCAAAATGTGCCAAGTGCTCAAAAACAGTAACAAAAAAGTCCCCTGGAATACAATGCACCAAGTGCAGTAAATGGTATCATGGTGTTTGTGCGGCCTTATCTACTGAACAAATGAGTGCTTTGTCAGCGACGGACTCAGTCGATTGGAAGTGTAACCGTTGTGCTACTACAAATGGAGGTCGACCAAAACGTCTCTCAGTTATACTACCTGATGATCAAGATGAGGAGTCGGATGCAGATACTGAGGATCATAGAAGTCAAATTAAAACTGATAATCTGCTTCATGAAATACAAAAAGAGGTCCGAAGTATGCGCGAGATGGTACGAGAAATAATCCGCACGGAACTTCAAAGTACCCTCAAATACTACACGGATAAAATCGATGAGTACGACGAAAAAATGCAGGACTACGAATCTAGGATGAAAATAATGGAAAACCAAAACAAAAACTTGTCTAATATATGCAAGAATATCGAACTAAAAAATGACGTACTCGAACAAAAACTTAACAAGTTGGAACAATCGCAGTCAAACGACGAGATTGAGATATGTGGCATTCCGGAAGTAGAAGACGAGGATGTGAACCACATAGCAACTGCGGTGGGTTTGTTTCTTCAGCAAAAACCAGAAGATGTCGTTAGGGCTGGAAGAAAAAAAAGGATCGCGCGCTCTGGCTCGGCGCAGGCCACGCGTGCAGCCACTGACAAGCCCATTGTTGTGAAGCTACGTGAAGGTCGCCGCGAAGCCTGGCTGCGCGCTGTGAAAAGCATCACAACAATACAAAACCTAGGGCGCGAATTAACCGGCGACAGCAACGTTAAAGTCAATATACGTGCCGCGTTGAGCCCCACAACCGCATTCTTATTATGGAAAACAAAGTCAGAGCTAAAAGAAAAAAACTTATGTAAATATGTATGGTGTAAGGATGGCACAATTATGGTTCGAAAAAATGAAGGAGACAGAAAAATTCACTATGTTCGCTCAGCTGGCGACATAGAATTCATTAAAAGGGCACTCCAAAAACCGAGCGGTATGAATTCATGAATGTAACCTCTTTACAAAACATTAAAAATCGTTGATATAAGGGCATAACTGACAATATGATCTAATGTTTATGGATTACAACAATACAAACATAACAGAAACTAGTCATTGTTCCTGGAATGATTTTACATATGACATACAACCACAGCATAATAAACTACTAATATTACATGTTAACATACGATCCATGATTAAAAATCATGCCCAATTAGAATATATAACATCAGCAAGCCCTATAATCATTCATTTATTGATCGTTACTGAAGTTAATGTCTCCGACTTAACTCGACACTTATTCGGAATTGACGACTACACAATGTACACGGAGTTACGAAGCAACCGAAAAGGAGGCGGCATAATCGTCTACGCCCATAAAAGTGTTACGTTTTCGCGAATCCCAGTGTCACCGTTACATTTTGAGTGTTTATTTGGTGAAGTGGACATCGGTAGTACCTATAAAACGTATTTATGTGCTATATATCGCCCCCCCAATCAGTCCAAGTGCTATTTCATTAGTGAACTCTCACGCCTATTGAACAAATATAGTATAAGTACAAACTGTTATATTATAGGTGATATGAATATAGATCTTAAAAACCATGACACCTTAGTGAGTTCCTATCTTAATACCTTAACAGGTTTGGGTTTTGAGAGTTGCATCTCACAAAACACTAGAATCGAAACTACTGTGAAAGGCACATCCAAAACATGCATAGATCACATATTCGTACGCGACGTATCGGAACAAGGCGTTAACAGTCACACTATACAAACAACTGTAGTGCAGAATGCGATCGCTGATCACTTCATAACTGGTTTGTCTCTTATCAGTGCGCGCTCGGTGCCACATAGAAATGTAAAATTAACCAGGTTTGATGAGAACAAAATAAGACTGCAACTCACTAAGGTGGATTGGAGTCCAATATTCAATATAAAAGATCCTAGTGATATACTTAACTTTATCATACATACTTTTGAAGAAATATATAATCAGTGTAAACAAGTTATAGACTTAAAGAGGGACAAAAAAAAGAAGTGTACTTGGATATCAGATAAATTATTATATATGTCTAGAAAAAAAAATGAACTCTTAAATATACATTTGAATGATACAACACATAAACAAAACGAGTTAATTTATAAAAAATATAGAAATAAAACTAACAGGCTGATCAATAAGGCTAGAAATATGTCAATAAAAAAAGATATTTGTCAAAATTATAAAAACCCAAAAAAAATGTGGGAAATAATAAATCGATTAACTGGTCGAATAACAAAATCTGTTGACGACTTGATTATAAAATATTTCAAAATGAAAGCGAAATTAATATCAAATAAATTTGCCAATGACTTTGAATCCAATGTAAGCAGAATTATAAATAGCTGTGATGATGCGTTGCTTGATGAAAACTCATATAAAAATACACCTAATGTCACTTTCAGATTTAAAAAAATTAACGAAGAATCATTAAATAAAATACTTAACAGTATTAGCGAAAAAAAAAGTCCTGGGTACGATCAAATAAGGGCCAAAGATATCAAATATATTGCGTCATATATAGCACCAGTATTGACCCATTTAATAAATAGTTGTATATACCATCGAACATATCCGGATAAGTTAAAAATAGGAATAGTACGGCCTATTCATAAAAAAGGCAAATACACAGATACAAATAACTATAGGCCCATTACAATTTTATCTTGTATAGACAAAATTATCGAAAAGTATATAGGGCAAAATATGAATGAGTTTTTATCAATTAACGGAATCATTCACACTAAACAGTTTGGGTTTCAAAAACATAAGAGTACCACCCAACTATTGTCATTGTTTACAGACGAAATAAATGGGTACTTAAATGATAGAAAACATGTTCTAACAGTAATGATTGATTTCAGCAAAGCCTTTGATTGTTTAAATTATAAAATACTGTACAAAAAATTGCAGCAGAATGGAATACAGGGTCCAGCACTTGACTGGTTCAAAAACTACCACACAAACAGATATAACACAGTTTGTATAGCCGGAGAACATAGCGATCCAATACCGACCCTCCACGGTACAGCACAAGGATCGATAATAGGCCCAACCGAGTACTTAATTTATGTTAATGACATGTGCAACCTGTTTCGTCTCGGCTCTGTGTACCAATTCGCTGACGACACCTGTCTTATAACCGCGCACCGAGAGATTGATGTCGCACAACGCATGATGCAACATGAGTTTGATTTATTGTGTAAATGGGCGCATGACGTCGGATTATCCATAAATATTGAAAAAACAAAGTTATTACACATTCACTCACCTTACATAATAAGTAGGTCAACGCCTTACATTGTAGCCCATGAACACAGCTGCATGCATGCGCCACATCTATCCTGTAGCTGCAAGCCACTTAATGTAGTAAAACAACACACTTACCTAGGTTTGAAAATTGACGACAAATTCAACTGGGGCCCGCACATAGAACATGTATGTAACAAACTTAGATCAATATTAGCAAAACTAAGTGTTTTAAAACATAAGTTACCTTATAACACACTAAGACTTTTATATACATCTATGGCAGACTCGATAATAAACTATGGTATCACTAGCTACGGACGCACATATAAAACCTACCTTTTAGATATTTACAATTTGCAATTAAGACTGTTGAAAGCTATAGTACCTCTCAAAATTAAGTTTAAATACAAAGATAACTATGATAAATTATTTCAATATTGTAAAGTAATGAGTATATTTGAGAAATTAAAATTCGCTTTTATAACTGAAAATTATATTAATATAAAAAATTTGGAAACATGCAGAAGACCATGCAATCTACGAAACTTGCCTAATATTCCATTGTTCAAAATACCTAAATGTAACAATAATTATGGGAGAAGGGTTCAGACATGCTTATTACCTATACTATTAAATACCTTACCCAGAACAATAATAGCAAAAATAGATAAACAGAAACCTAAAGTAGTCAAAAACATTTTAAAAAGATTTTATATACTGGAAAAATATAAGTAAATTAATGAATGTTTGCAAACAACATTGTTTGAACTGTTATCATACTTTTTAGCACTTAAGTTAGTTGTTTTGTACCAAATTACTAAAAGAGGCTTATATTACAATCTTTAATTTTAAGATTTTGATAAGTCTCATTGACTTCATTTGTACCATACAATTAAGCAATAAACAGTTTAAATTTTAAAATTTTAATTTTTTATAATTACTTATTGCTGATCTAGTGGTGAGGTTTTGTTGACGAAGCTGATTTGGGTGTATTGGGGTTCCTTAACTCCTCCCTCCCCAAGAGAGAAATTATCCGAAGGTGACCCAGACGACTTCGGAGAATTTCGACAATATAATTTATGCTGAAATTTAAACATAAAGAAAGTCGTTCCTGAAATTGACACAATAATATAAAGAGATACAGTCCATATGCTAATTTTAAATGTAACTATGTTATTTTCTACATTTGCACCATCACTATAACTTAATTTTGCACTTCGTAGCACTTCTTTTATGTCCGTAAAGTCCACGTTTCGTAAGTCCATCTTCTTGGTCCTGGTTTCGATGTTGTACTGCAGTTCTGGTATTTGAATGACTGGAAGCTGCAGACTGGAATCTGTTGTATTTGAAGTGGCATTTATAATGATATCTTCTATTTGTATTTCGCAATGCTGACTTGGCGTTAAAATATATGTGCCTTCAAGATTATGTTTGTGAACTTCGTAGTTGCAATTTTCCGTGATAATTATTCTTTCTTCTGAGTAAATCAACCAATCGTTCTTTGTAACCTTCTGTATTCTGGTCTTCTCAATTTTGATATAGTTTTTTAAGCATTGACTAAGATTGTTTTTTAAGAGCATTATCTGTTCAATACAGGTTTCCGTTGGATATTGAATTATGTTGTTTTCATCGCACAAGAATCTGTTGTTTTCTATTTCCTCGCAGGGTGTCGCTACGGGCATGTATTTCAATCTATTCACCATTAAATAGGGGTATTTTGGAATTATGATAAAGGTGTTAAGGGAATTATAAATAGGGATGGGAATAACCTTGTAATAATTATATGTTTCTGTGTCTATTAAAGGGATTTCTAATACAAAAACTAATTTACTACTATCTATGTAAGATTTTAAAATAATGTTACGTTCTAACTTCGATAAATTATCTATACTAATGGGGTATATCGTTCTAGCGTGTTTGCTTATAGCTAGTAAGGCATTAAATAATTCTGTGCTATTTATAATTGATTGGTGTAGTATGTGGAGTTTACTGAACGCTATCGCTGTTTCTATTTCTTGAATGTTTTCGTAGCAAGTTCGAAAGTTACTTAGAATCTGATACAAAGAGTTCATTATATGTATCATTTGATTAAATTTAGACTCGTATAGTATTACTGCTTCCATATCGTTAGTTTTCGAACCTAACTCATTTATATTTGAATTTATTGTTTCAGAGATATTTACTAAATTATGAAAAGCTTTCTGCATCGATGAAATCTTACGTTCAACAAGGTGTTCTCTATTGTTCAACATCGTTATCTGATAATTATACCTAATTGCATCTTGTTCATCTAAATTGCCTGAAATAGCTTTTACTAATGATCCTAAGGGACTAAAAATTGCTCTTCTACTACGAGAATTACTGGGTAAAATTTGAATCAATCTGTCTGAAGTGACATTAATTAAATATTCTATCTGATTTTCTATACCTAATAATTCATTCTTATCATTAAAAGCTTTTGCATTAGATTTTTCTCTCTATCTAGGTCAAAAACATTACCAGAATCGGTTTGCCCAAATACTATTTCGAAAGGGGTGAACTCTGTTGCGGAATGAATCGTATTATTATATGCCATAATGGCGTATGTCATAACGGAAGCGGCGTCTAACTCATTCTTATCATATTTAGCCAATCGATAAATCTCTATAATTGTTGAATGAAACCTTTCAACTATCGCCATTGAACTAGGATTATTAGGAGTACCTATGTGAAGGTCAATTTTATATAAGCTTAACATTTCCTTTATCAAAGCATTATTAAATTCCGTACCTGAGTCGCAATTAATTTTCTTAGGTAGACCATACATACTAAAATACTTAATTAAGGCTCTAACTATCTCTGGTGTACTTCTATTAGGTATTTCAATGGCTTGTGCTAATTTACTAAAGCTATCTACTACCGTTAAATAATATGTTCCTTCAATAAATAGTAAGTCCATAAAAGCTTCCTGAAATGGAGAATCTTGATTTTGGGTTAGCTGAATCTGAGGTTTTATGGGTTTCCTATCATATTTCATTTTTTTACATGGTTCGCAAGCATTCAGTATTGCCGTTACTGTTTCTTTCATATTAGGCCACCAGTAATATCTTTTAAGTTTGGCCAAAGTTTCTGTTATGCCTCTATGGCATGTTTTGCCATCATGATATTTCATAATGACATCTCTTTGGTCCTGTTCTGACTCCGACAAGTTAACTACTCTTTCTGTGCATTCCATTATTTTTACAGACCCCTTTTTAAATAATGTAATGATAACGTTAGAAAACGTTTTCCTAAATATCGGTTCTTCAAAATAAATAAAATATTTATATTTAGGGTTTATATATTCTTTTTAAAAATCTTTGACTAATTTTTCATTATTTAATGGTATATGGACTTCTAAAATCTTTTGTTTTTTATTAGATATATTTTTAACAGATAATTGATCCTTAAACCATGAATAGACTAATATCTGCCTAGGTTTTGTGTCGATCGCTTCCTTTAAGATAGGTATACCATCATGTTCCCTATTTGAGACTGAATTAGCTGTTGCTCCGTCATCAGAGTCTGAAAGTTCTATTGTGTCCAATACGGGTTCGGAAACTTTATTATTGTTTTCTATCTCGTCAATTATTTCCTGTATACTCATGTGCTTATCATCTACGTTTACAAATATCGAATCTAAATCATCGTCAATTGCGTTAATTTTTATTCTAGACAGGGCGTCAGCGTTTGTATTTTGTTGGCCTTTTTTGTATCGAATCTCAAAGTCGTATTCCTCTAACCTTAATCTCCATCGCGTTAACTTGCTGTTTGGTTCTTTCAGTGAATACAACCAAGCTAACGGTCGATGGTCTGTATAAATAATGAATTTGTTACCGTAAAGGTATGGCCTGAAGTGTTTCACGGCCCATATAATAGCTAAAAGCTCTTTTTCAATTGTGCTGTACTTAACTTCAGTATCACTTAAAGTTCTACTTGCATATGCGACTGGTTTATCTGAACCTATACTACCTTGTGATAACACTGCCCCGATTGCAAAATTAGATGCGTCAGTAGTTAATATAAAACTTTTACTGAAATCGGGATATTGTAACAAGGGTGCATTGGTTAAAAGCTTTTTACATGTCTCAAAGCTTTCCTTATATTCCTCATTAATGACTATTTTGTGACCCTTCTTCAAACATACTGTTCAATATTCACAGTCAATATTCATGTCAATATTCGCAATGGCAACACAAACTTTCCCGCCTAAAAGCCTTTTTGGCAGTTAACGCCAGTTATACATTCAGTCCTGTTCAAAATTTGTCGCCAAGCTGATCAGTGCAATTTTTTCGTCGATATCTCGTTATTTCTCGTTCTCGTTCCACTTAACACCGCGAATCAAATTATACGTGTGTTACATTATCGCCATCGCAGCGTGAGAATTGCAGTAACCCGATTCCTGGAGTCATCTCATTTCTGCAAGCCAAATACGCAGTATCATCGTCGCCTGAATGGGTATTGTAAGGATCTATAGTAAAAGGGCGCCTCAGTAGCTATTATTTTACTTGCATCCCGGTAAGGCTATATATCAGTTATACATCACAGGATATATATCGGTGAGTCAATTTATTTTGTTGTTCGATCGATTGGTTATTCGAAATTCCCACTACTTCTAAGTATAATCTACAGTCCACTATAAAAACCGAACATTATTTTTGGTCTTCGAACCGGATTTATGAACAGTGCCTTTTCTCGCTTATTTTCGTGCATATTTCTGTCGTAAGTATTTTGTAACATAATTATTTATCGATCTATTCTAAGTTCCGAGGGTACCTTATGGTACATAATCAAAATCTGGTCATTCACCGCAGTCAAATAGATGCTAACGAACTCGCACTGAGCAAGTAATTTTCATAGCTTTCCGTTCAGTCATTAGTCTATATTTCTGACTTACGAATCTCTGACAATTGACATTAGCATTCGCTCATCTTTAACAATTCATTCTCGTGTTCCGTTCTCGTAAACAAAAACGTCGCTTTGTGATAACATATTTTTTCGTTTTCGTCGAGTTTTATCGCAAAAGTGTTGTTTATTTTGTGTATATAAATTGCTAAAAGATGAGTGACAGCGAAATGGCAAGTACTGCATGTGTTGACATGAATCGCACTGCTCGCGACTATGCGATTATGAGGTTAGAATATTTTGCCGATTGCGAGTTTGTGTCCATAAGTTTAGAAGATCTTCGCGAAATAGAAACACAATTCCACGAGGCGCAAATTAAAGTTCTTGCCCGCTTAGATAAGATGTCACGTAAAGACGAAATGTTGGTAACCTTCAACTTTGAGGAAACTGTGAAAAAGATTAAAACGAGACTCCAAGTATCTTATTCCAAAACTGATTCAGCAGTGACTGATTCGGTGCATGCACAATTGCCAAAAATAAACATTAAAAGATTTGATGGAACATTAGAAAATTGGGTCTCATTTATTGGACTATTTGATTCATTAATTCATAAGAGAAATATTAGCAATGTAGAAAAGCTACATTATTTGCTGTCGAGTGTAGAAGGTAAAGCATATGATTTAATAAAAAATTTCCCCTTGACAGAGCAAAATTATTTAGATGCTTATCAATTGCTGCATAAACATTTTGATAACAAACGGTACATTGCAACTAACTATTATGAAAAATTAGTTCATTGTGAGCCTATAAAAACCAAAAGTGCTTCTGAACTTGAAAGAGTACATAGATTATTTTCGGAGAACCTGACAGTGTTAGAAAAGTATTCCCTTCCAGACTCAAACTTTATGTTGTTTCATTTACTTTGGACAAAGCTAGATAGATCAACTCGGGAAGCTTTTCAACTTGAGTTTAATAGTGATGAAATTCCTAGGTACACTCAAGTACAAGATTTTATTGAAAAACAATACAAAGCCTTAAAAATGTCAAATGTTGCTGTCAATAGTAAACCTGCAGTTACTTTTAGGAATAACCAAGGCAAACCAAAAGCATCGTTGGTAGTTGCAAATTCTATATGTGTTTTTTGTTCTCGCCAGCACCACACACTCACATCCTGTGAGGGCTTCTTAAAACTAGACCCAACCTCTCGTTTTAATTTTATAAAAGAAAAGGGTCTTTGTATTTTGTGCTTTTCCAATACTCATAGAGTTAAAGCATGTAAAGCGTCATTTCGTTGTAGCGTGTGCAATTATTCTCATAACTCACTGCTCCACTTGGAAAAGCAAGCACAACCTACGACACATCAGGCATGTGAAACAAAAATCATTGCTGACAATAAAAATGTAGTTCTGACCTCGGTGGCTAGTAGTAGCACAATACTATTCTCAACAGCAAAAGTTTTGGTACGAGATAGCTCTGGTAACTTTCAGCCAGTAAGGGCTCTCCTGGACTCTGCCAGTGCGTGCAATTTCATATCTAAGGATTGTGCTTTACGTCTAGGACTCAATATTGGTAAAAACTGCCAGTCCGTGAGTGGTATAGGGCATACAGCTACTGAACCTGTTGGCTCACTTGTATGTGAGATGAAACCTATGGTTAAAACCTTATTGTCAAATTTCAAATTTGAAGCTCTTGTTTTGTCGTCAATCTGTGCTGATCAACCTTCTCAATATATTGATTCGTCGAATTGGTCACATATCAAACATTTGGATCTGGCTGACCCTGAGTTTACACATCCAGGCCCAGTGGACATTTTGCTGGATGCAAATATTTTCGTTTCTTGTCTTTTACCTGGGATCAAGCGTGGTCGACCAGGGCAACCCGTGGCATTGAATACACATCTGGGATGGATTCTGATGGGTGCATGTGATGGAAAGGCTTCATCACAATATCTTCGTTCCCGTGTCATGACAAAAAATTGTCTATTAGTTTCCAATGTTACACTGAACGAATCACTGAAGAAATTTTGGGAAATTGAAGAAGTGAGTCCTAAGGCAGAGTTCATGTCAAAAAAGGACAAACAATGTGAAAAAATACTTTTTTGAAAATCATTCTCGTACTGAAGAAGGTAGATTTTTTGTACCTCTTCCCTTTATCGAGTTGGATAATAAACCAACTTTTCACAACTCTCGTGAGATTGCTCTTCGGAGATTTTCAAGTATAGAACGTCGTCTACAGATGAATCCGGTATTTAAAACTGCGTATATTTCATTCCTGGATGATTATAAAGCTCGTGGTCACCTTGAGGAGGTAGAGCCCCCCGCTACTAAGGATGGAAAATTTTATTACATTCCTCATCACGGTATCATGAGGCCTGAATCGGTCAGTACTCCTCTGCGTGTGGTGTTTGATGCCAGTGCTAAAGATGCTTCAGGAAGGTCTTTAAATGACGCTCTCCTTCCTGGACCAAAACTGCAAACAAGCATCTTTGATCTGTTGTTGCGCTTTCGTTGGCACGCAGTAGTGTTTACGGGTGACGTACAACAGATGTATAGGCAGATTTTGGTTCCTGACGAAGATGCGCAATACCAGCGAATTGTTTGGCGGCCCTCTACATCTGAGCCGGTCCGTGATTACAAACTCAAGACTGTAACTTATGGCGTTTCTTGTGCTCCATTCCAAGCTCTCCGTACCATAGCCCAACTTTCAGTTGAAGCTGCTGAAAATTACCCAGCTGCCTCTACTGTGTTGACTAGAGACATCTACGTCGATGACATTGTCACTGGCGCGAACTCTACCATGAATGCTCTGCAACTCAAATCAGAACTTACTAACATTTTAGCTTCTGGTGGCTTCCATCTGAGGAAGTGGACCTCAAATTGTCGAGATTTTTTGAAGGATATCCCTCCTTCGGAGTTGTACCTAGAGAGTTCTAAAGGCTTCGAGCCACCAGCTGATGCTTCTCTAAAAATATTAGGAATTTTATGGCATCCTCACTCTGACACATTCGGCTTTAGAGTTGCCGATAATGGTAATCGTCGTTGCACAAAACGTATAATACTTTCAGAGATCGCTCGAATCTATGACCCTTTGGGGTTTCTTGGACCAGTTACGTTTTATGCTAAATACCTAATGCAATTTCTTTGGACATTGGGTGTCGATTGGGATGAGGATGTCCCAGAGAATATCAGCTTAGAGTGGTCCCGCTTTAAAGAGCATCTCCCATCTTTGAAGTCAGTTTCAATTCCTCGGCGTTTGATACAAAATTTTGTCGATTTGCAGCTCCACGCATTCTGTGACAGTTCAGAGCGAGGATCGTGTGCAGTCTGCTATATACGTGCGGTTAATGCAATCGGTGATTGCTCAGTTCACTTCTGCTGTGCAAAAACAAAGGTTGCTCCCGTACGCAAGCTTTCTATTCCAAGAATGGAACTTCAAGCAGCCGTTTTACTTGCTGACTTGGTGAGATCTGTCGTCCATGCCTTGGAGCCATTTTATCGTTTTGGAAAAATATTTGCTTGGTCTGACTCTACCGTAGCTCTGGCATGGATTAAGTCATGTCCATCGAAATGGAAAACCTTCGTTGCCAACCGCGTTAGCCACATACAGGAAATTCTGTCTCCAGACTGCTGGGGACATACTAGCACCTTGTCAATGCCTGCAGATGTCGGTTCTCGGGGTACGCTCCCTGCTGATCTTGTGCGATGTGACATGTGGTGGAATGGCCCAACATGGCTTGGAGAGCCTGAAGATCGGTGGAGTCCCTCGTTTATTACTTCCTCCACTCATGCTGGTCCAGATGTTCAAGAAGAACAACGAATCTTTAGTCTATTGACCAGTGTTGAAGTCCACATTGTTGATAGTTTAACAAATAAATTATCCTCGCTTTCTACTTTAAAGCGAGTACTGTCGTATTGTTTTCGCTTCTGCCATAATGCAAAGTCTCCTTTGCAAAAGACTATTGGACCATTGGAGGTTCAAGAACTACAGGATAGTTTTATGTTCTTGATCAAACATGCACAGCAGGTTTCATTTGCCACGGAGATTGAAAAGGTCAAAAATGGCTTAGTCAATTCTCTTCCGAGATGCTTGCGCAAACTTTCACCCTTCCTCGATAATGCGGGTTATCTCAGGGTGGGCGGTCGCCTGGCTTTTGCCAAGGTCGACTTCAACGTAAAGCATCCGTTACTGTTATCACGTGATCATCGCTTGACATCATTGATCATTCAAGATTATCATGACCGCTTCATGCATCCTGGAGCTCAAACTCTCCAGAATTTACTTGCGCAGGATTTTTGGATCCTTTCGCCAAAGAGAGCCATTCGAACTGTTGTTTCTCGTTGTATTAAATGTTTCCGTGCAAATCCCCAACCTGTTCCTGCTCCTCTTATGGGAAACTTACCATCGTTTCGAGTCAATCAGATCAAACCATTTTCGAGTTCTGTTGTTGACTATGGTGGACCGTTTGACATCGCCTTGGGTCGTGGCCGTGGTGTCAAGACCTATAAGGGTTATATTTGTGTATTTGTTTGCACTTGCACGAAAGCCCTACATATTGAATTAGCTTCTGAGTTATCGACTGAGGCTTTCTTAGCGGCGTTGAAAAGATTCGTTGCTCGTCGCGGACGGTGTAGTCAAATCGTGTCCGACCAGGGTAGAAACTTTGTCGGTGCTAGAAACTATCTGAACTCCCTCATGAACGATGCTGCCTCTTCGCAAGAGATAAAATTCTCATTTAATCCTGCCGGAAGTCCCCATTTTAATGGCTTGGCGGAAGCTGGCATTAAGGCCGTTAAAACACACCTAACTCGTGTGGTAGGCAATCAGCGATTAACTTATGAAGAATTTTACACTGTGCTGTCTCAAGTGGAAGCTATGTTAAATTCTAGGCCTCTCACTCCACTCAGTTCTGATGCCAATGATTTCGCTGCATTGACTCCTGGTCACTTCCTCACGACGGAACCGTTGTCCGGTCTGCCTGAGGAAAATTTCGTAGACCAACCAATCAGTTCCCTCCATCGCTGGAAATTGATTCAAAAAATGCACCAAGACTTTTGGCGTAGGTGGCAGAATGAATACATTCACACGTTGCAACAACGAGCTGATTGGAACAAGAAGCGAGAAAACATTGCGATAGGCACTTTAGTGCTTATTGTCAATGAACAAGCTAAACCACTTAATTGGAACCTAGGAAGAGTCATAGCTCTGCATCCAGGAGCAGATAAAGTTTGTAGAGTTGCAACCGTCAAGACTGCTTTTGGAGAGTACAAAAGACCTGTCGTTAAACTCTGTCCTTTACCAGTTGCAATTGACAGCAATACTAATTAAGTTTTCGTTAATTTTTCATCACTACCGTTTAATGTATTTAATTTATATATAATTTAATAATTTTTGTAGTTAACTCAGTCAATATATTGTTGCTTTAATAATATTTAAAATTCATTATCAATGTCTTCGTCTTTTCGTAAATACGTTGCATTTAGGTGGGCGGAATGTTCAATATTCACAGTCAATATTCATGTCAATATTCGCAATGGCAACACAAACTTTCCCGCCTAAAAGCCTTTTTGGCAGTTAACGCCAGTTATACATTCAGTCCTGTTCAAAATTTGTCGCCAAGCTGATCAGTGCAATTTTTTCGTCGATATCTCGTTATTTCTCGTTCTCGTTCCACTTAACACCGCGAATCAAATTATACGTGTGTTACATTATCGCCATCGCAGCGTGAGAATTGCAGTAACCCGATTCCTGGAGTCATCTCATTTCTGCAAGCCAAATACGCAGTATCATCGTCGCCTGAATGGGTATTGTAAGGATCTATAGTAAAAGGGCGCCTCAGTAGCTATTATTTTACTTGCATCCCGGTAAGGCTATATATCAGTTATACATCACAGGATATATATCGGTGAGTCAATTTATTTTGTTGTTCGATCGATTGGTTATTCGAAATTCCCACTACTTCTAAGTATAATCTACAGTCCACTATAAAAACCGAACACATACTGTTAAAGGTTTAGTAATCTTAGCGAAGTCTTTTATGAACTTTCTATAATAGCCTATGAGACCTAAGAAGCTTTTAATTTGGGTTGCTGTTTCTGGGATGGGATATTTCAAGACAGCGTCAATTTTATCATCATTTGGTTTTAAGCCCTCGCTCGTTATTGTATGACCCAGATAAAGTACCTCTTTTCTAAGAAAATGAGACTTGTCTAATTGTACTTTTAAATTAGTTTGTCGAAAACGATCAAAAACTGATCTGAGTTTTTGTATGTGTTCAGGCAGACTTTTTGAGAAAATGATGACGTCATCAAGATATATAAGGCAATGCAAGCCTTGTAGACCTCTCAGGACGTTATCCATTGCTCGTTGGAAAGTGGCAGGCGCCGTTTTTAATCCAAACGGCATCCTGTTAAAATGATAATGTCCCGCAGGGGTGGAGAAAGCAGTTTTGGCCCTATCTGCTTCTTGAACTTCAATTTGGTGGTACCCACTAGCTAAATCAAGGGTTGTAAAGTAGGTACTTTTTCCTAACATGTCAAATAAGTCGTTAATATTGGGCAAAGGGTACTTATCGTCAATAGTGATATCGTTTAATCGCCTATAGTCAACAACCAATCTCCATTTTTGTTGTCCTGATGCGTCCATTTTCTTAGGGACTAAATGCACCGGAGCACTCCAGGGAGAATGTGATTCCTGGATAATATTATCCTTAAGCATTTTATCTACTTGATTCCTAATTTCTTTTGCTTGTACGGGAGGTAATCTGTGCGGCTTAATATTAATGGGATCCTCATTCTTTGTTCTAATAACATGTTTGACCTGATTAGTAAAGGACAAAGGGATATGTTCACAATAAAAAATATCCTTATACTCTGTACAGATTCCTTCGATCGCTTGACGCTCTTCCTGGTTCATGTGATCTAATCTTAGTTTTGATAAATTTTGCGTCAAAAGTTTTTCTATTTCCCTATCGCTTTCCGTAAAGTTCACATTAATTTGCGAGTTCTGAGTGTATGTTTCTACTCTAAAAGGTGCTGTTACTACTAACTTTCTATGCTCATCAGTATAATTTTGAATAACTGTGGTAGCATATCCATTTATACATGATACTACTGCGGCGGGCATTCGAATCCCTTCTGTAAATTCCTTAAACTCTAATATGGCTTCTCCATTTAACAAATTAACGGGAAGTTTTACCCTTAATTCGCTACGAGGGGGTAAATTGTAAACCTCTCTCGTAGGTGGTGAATATATTATAGGTATATTCGTTGATTTTAAATGTAGCACCTGATGTTCCATGTTAATTTTTGCTTGTAGTTGTTTAAGCAAATCGCTACCTATTAATCCGTCGTACCTATCGTCTACACTATATACATAAAACTTGTGAAAATCGTTACTCTTAAAAGATCTCGGTAACGGAATCATTGCTGTTTCACTATGAATACTTGAAGCGTGAGTGCTAACTACTTCAAATGGCTCATACTGAATATAATTCTTAAAATACTTATTTGCAACGTGCGGGCTGATAAAAGACCGGACACTACCCGTATCGATCATAAAAACTGAATTTAATTCGGGCAATATAATGTGAGGTAAATTCAACCGCTTACTAAGATTAATTTCTATTTTCTCTCTAGAATGGAGGCTGTCATAAAAAAAATTTCCGATCCAGACTCATTATTATGGAGCTGAGTATTATCGTTTAAATTATTTAGGTCATCGTTAAAATGATCAGTATAGTTAATACGTCGCGAGCTGGCCGTGCGCATTGTGACATCGGTGTTCGAGCCCGAACTCGCTGGCGCAGCAAAAGGTGGCACGTGCGGTTCGCGAGTCGCATAGTGCTGACTCCGTTGTACCGGTAGCTGTGACCTAGTTACTTGTTGCCGCGGAATGCTATTTGACTGATTATTATAAGTATTGAATTGTTTCGAGTTTCTAGATTGAAACGAACTGTTTGGCGTACTTGAAAATGAAGCATTTGTCATGTTATTAGGTGCAGGTGTACTCACTGGGCTCTGAGAATGGTATCTTTGGTTGTTAAAACTGTTAGAAAAATTTGGTCTCGGAGACCTATTAAAATTACGGCGGTCATAATTACTTCTTGAATCGTATACCAACTGGAAGTTCTGTTCCTCTAATACTACTTTTAAGGCTTCTTCTAACGTACATACGTTACGTAACCGAACCAGCCTTACTAAATACTGTGGTAAATTATAGAGAAATATTTTTAACGCTGTGTTATTGTAGATGTGTTGTTTTGCTAAACGTAAGGATTCATCGCGGATGCTTTCTGATAACTTCGAAAATAAAACGCTTCTCATATGTTGCAATCTATGGCAAAATTCTAAATAACTTTCACCCTTATTTATTTTTGCGGATTCTAACTCCATTGCTAAACAATCTTCGGTGCGCGGGTCGCCGAAGTGCTGGTTAAGCAGTGTTTCTAGTTCATCCCAGGACGCTATCGTGTCCCGTTCACCTACTAAACTAGCTGCTTCCCCTGTTAACCTACTCGTTATTACGTGAAAAAGATACTCGTTCTGCGCTACGTTCCCCTGATACTGGGATAATACGTATTTACATTTTTTTATAAATAACGGTAGTACCCTAGCATCGCCACTGAATATGGGGATTATATTAACAATATCCTGTGGTACTCTGTTAATGTTCTCCATCGTTAATGCACGTAATTAAAAATAGAAAAATAAAGAGAAGAAAAAAAATCGTACAAAATACACGTACCTAACTAAAATTATCCTTCAATTAATGTTTAAAAAGTAAGATAATAACCTATATCTATGATCCTATACTGTGTAATTAGGCGTTTTCTAATCCTAAATAATACACACACAACATAAAATCAATACAAGGTTGGATATGAAAAGAAAGTTGAAAGGAAGGTGAAAAAGATTTACTCACAATTCCGCTGCTCTTCCCATATCCTTTGAATTAATATTTGGCTTTGGTTTGTCCTCTGTATTTGTCCAGTGCTGCTCCTTAATAAATTTGTTTGTTCGTTGATCCTTGCCAAACCGTAGAAACGGACGTTGATTGCCTCAGTTAATGGTGAAACTGTGCTGAATAACTGCAAGGATCCTGTCCTTAGCGCCAATTAAGTAACTGACAACTGGTTTTGTTTAAAAAAAATAATTTATTTAAACAAGCAGAGTGACAACTTAGTCTATACAAATAATAATTAATTCTATTTTACAAAATCTAAACCTTATATACTACTTTTCCGTAATTCAGCAGTTCCCCACCAGTGCCTCATGTCCTAATTACTTATTGCTGATCTAGTGGTGAGGTTTTGTTGACGAAGCTGATTTGGGTGTATTGGGGTTCCTTAACTAGCGCTTCCGTGCTTCGGAGGGCACGTTAAGCCGTCGGTCCCGGTTGTTATCTTAGGATGGCAGTCGTTATAGCATGGTGGTAGGGCAATTTGCGAATGCCCGCCAGGCTAGCTACCACCCTCAGGTAGAAAATCTGTCGCCAAACACCTAACGGTGTGTTCCGGCAGCTGTCCCTGAGAGCCAGTAATTCTAGGTTAGTCTGAACAACATCTTCGACCACATCATCACTTACCATCAGGTGAGATAGTGGTCTAAGGTTAACATATCAGGCCTAAAAAAAAAAAAAAATGTCTTGAGTTAGGCTTTTTCATTAAATTATAAAAGGAAAAGGCTCGAGTAAAGGAGCGTTGAGGACATCGTAAAAGGGCCCCATGACTTGGGCCTGTTCCTCTGCAACGTGACGGATCCGGAATCCACACGGTGAATCCAAGGAAAGCTTCGTAATTCGTCTCAATGTCAAACTGCCGGTATAGTATTTACATCATACAACCAGGCAATCCAATTATAACCTACCATTAGAGAAAGTAAAGAGAAATCATGCAAAGAGAACTAACCACAACTATTTATACTTCAATAGCTAACATATCATTTTTGATTCTCAACTCAAGTGACCTTTATTAGGTCTATAAATATCACAGAGCAGGCCTTGACTTGACTTTGAATAGTGTATGAAGGAACGGAAGAATACTCATTTATTTACCTTTCATCACCTTGACCTGGGCAGACACTTTGTAAAGAGATTTTCATGATTTGAAGTTTAGTTGAGTATTCTTGGATATTTAAGTAGAATTACATTATTTTTTAGCGTGTGGTACAAAGTGCAATGTAGTAAGTAAATGATGAATGATTTTGGAATTATATCCATAGGCACCAAATTTCATAAAAACCTTTATCAGCTGTTTTGGAAGTGGCAACAAACACACACTTTCTTTTGCATTTATAACATATATATCTGTATGTATTTATATGTTAGGTCCAGTACCCAAAGGGTTATTATCTTTGGTAGATTAATCTCGGGTACATTATTGGTGCATCATAAAGGGGCCCCTTAACCTTACTCACTGGGTTGCAAGTCCCAGGCACCTTGACTTGGGCCACTTCCTCTGCAACGCTATGGACCCGGCACCCGTATGGTGAATCTATGGAATGACAAGAAAATTCGTCTCGTTAAACGTCTGGTGTGCATTGCGTCGGGCGCGCCGCAAGCCATACGTGCCGAATGTCGCCACTTATCTGGAAATTAACGATTTTATGCGCGCGGCAGGATCGCGAAAGCGGATATTTGATGAAAAACTGCAAATCATGTATAGGATGATCATTAGGAACTTGTTATAAATAAATTCAAATAATTATTAGTACACATACCAAATATGAGCTACTCCAGATATGTTCCTATTGAATTTATATTTACAAAATATATCTCAGATGGTACGCATAAATCTTATCTGAGGTTATGACAACAATTTCATGATATTAATATTATAATTTCATAAATATAAAACTAAGTGAGAGAGTTCCTGATCATGATCCCTCTGGCTCCTTTGAAAAGGAAAGCAACTTTCTGGATATCAACTATTTCGAAAATTTATTATATGTCACACCAATTGGGCTACCAATTCTTGATGGTTAGTTTAGCCTCCCTTTTATTCTTTTATGTTTTTAAACTTTAATTACCATTTATTTATTATTATTATTGTTCTTCAGGCAGGCAGTTGTAAAACAACTGATGATACCTGCCACCAACTGTTCTCCACTTCACTTTCAAACGTTTTGGTACTGTTTATCAAAATGGTTTTTAAACTGATTTGTGTTTAGTGCTGATACCACATGTTCTCGTAACTTATCCGAGCTGTCACAACTCTGTTCGTTAGAAAGTGTTTGTGGGTTATTCTGTGAGAAATGGGTATTCAGCTTGCGAAAGTTTCCTCGCAAGTTTGTGCTTTAATCTTTTGAAGTTATTTATTCATTGTACTAAACCACGTGTGGTGGCAGCACATGTTATGCTTTCTCAGCACAGGCCATTTCACTCCTTAACAATCGGGATGCTCAGCAGATAGTGATTTTTTTAACTGTTAAATGCAATGAATAACTTAAACAATAAATACTAATAAAATAATTGCCTGGTTGAATGTCCCTTCGGGTACCTGAACATATTTCCCAGATATAATTGATAACAATCTCAGAATTCAAGCACATGAGACATGACAGTGACTCAGTATGTAGCAGGTGTGACATATTACATACATATAATTTCAATTATGTAATAATGTTCATTAAAGTTTTTCTGACAGCAGAATTTGCAGATAGACATGAGACAAAGACAACAGATTAAACTTCCATTAAGGGGGTATTCCATTTTACGCCAATTTCGTTATTTTCGATAATTTTAACCACATTCTGCGTCTATGGTTGTGATCACTGTGATTGTTTGTAACTGGTCTCCCCTGTTCCATTTAATAAGTTGAAATCGGACTGGACCACAATGGCCAATTTATGAATGAAATTCTATTGTTATAATTATCGCCGATGCCAATGGGTTAAGATAAGAACGCTAAGAATGCCACTAAAATTTGCCACTTTTGACATTAGATGTAGGTACTTCAAACTATTCCAGTAGCTTCATAGCGTTAATGGCGAAAATAATGCCAAGACCCATGTGGAACCACTTTTTGGGAGTGTGATTGTTTTTATTGTTTTAGGCAAATTTTACTGCAAATGGTACGCACCCTTAAAATAACTCCCAAATTGTCACACCTTATTTGAAAATATTCAGTAACAGCTAGTCAATATAAATGGTGAAACAGTTTGTTTTTTAAATACAGAACCATCTTGTAAACTTGAAAAGTATTAAATAAATTGTTGAAGTCAGTACCACGCTGATTCTAATTACTCTGAGCTCCCATTTTTATGGTCCAACTTCCACAAGCTATTTCATAATTTTGAGCACTAGAAGTAAATTCTTAATAAAACTATTTTTTAACCATTTTCTTAAAATACTGATATATACTGCTTATAATATGGCCATGGGGAGCCAGGCTAGAATGTCTTCCCCCCATCTCTACCCCTGTGTGTTGTAAAAGGCTACTAAGGGTAACACACCAGAAGGTGGGTAACAGTGCCTTCTGAGGAACTGATATCTAACACTGTGTTCAACGGTGGACAATCTGGCTGTTACAGTATACCGCTTATAAAATCAATTTTCAGTTACTCACTATATGGGTCACCATTGACAAGTCATGTAATTGAGTATTAGCATATTGGCAAATACTTTTATCAGTTATTTGAGTATTACTTAACAACTATGTAACCAATGGTTTTCTAATTTAAATGGAACCAACTTGGAGATATATACTCAACCTAACTAAAAAATAATCACCAAAATCAAATCATAATTGGTGGAGAAATTGCATAACAACAAGAAAACAGTTGATTGGAGAACCTCTTCCTTTTTTGAAGTTGGTTATAAAGATCTAAATATTAAAAATACAATATTATAGATAACACATGAAAATATTTATACAATATAGGAGTAATTATTTTCATATTTTAAAATTTTCACTGCCTGTTTTAGCCAAATATACAGTTAATTACATGTTAACACTTAGTAGAAATATTTTAAGAAGTGGTTAATAATTATAATTAATGAGCTGTGCAATTGATGACAAGATACTTACAGCAAATATTGTATTTTGAAGTCCAAATGGTAAAGGTGTCAGTCTTGCAAAAAACACGATTTTGAAAGCCTGTGGGCCAGCAATCACTTTCAACAGAGCTCTGGCCGTCTCATGCTTCAGCAAACACCCGAGTGGCAGGTAGCTCCTTAAAGCTTTCAGCGTGAAATGTGCCACCGCCACTCCAAAGTTCGCACTCACTAACACAGTTCCCAAACCCTTCACAATACCAAACAAATAACCACTTGTTATTATGAGCAACAAATACCCGATCGTTATCGGGAAACTCACAAGCAAAAACAATCCCATAAATAACAAAAATATAATCCAAGGGTTCTGCTCGTCCACCCATACCAATATAACTCGTAAATACTCCTTGAAAAAGTACAACACTATAACGAGACAGGTGAGCAATAACACTGACACAATGATGTTGAATAGATAGCTGAAACACGGTCTTTTGTTAATTTTAGCCCACAAAGTTTTCTTTCTCGAGACCGCGACGGGGTCGGGTTGGCATTCTTCGATATCCACGACTGCCATTGTGTTCACAATTGAAGAACTTCACATTCACTTTAATTCACAGCATTCCTTCTTATCAAAATAAAGTCAAGTTAACCATCCACATTTTAACGATTGTCATTGCCTATATTTATGTATAGTTTCTTTCATAATTACAAAAAACAAAAACAAAATGATTTTCCAAAAAATCACCAAACCGTCTCGATTTCGCGAATTCCAGCCAAAGTGAGCAAAAGATTAATCTGTCACCTTAAAAATCAGCTGCCGTCTGACGTCTACCAAAGAGGCTGTCATTTAGGGCGTTCGGATAGCCTATCGGTGCCAAAAATAACACTCACAAACGCTAAAAACGATCACACGGGCCGTTCGTTTTGGGACTTCGTGAGCAAAAATATCGTTTTCGCTCACCGTTCGGATAGCTTTGAAAACGCTACAAATGACAGAGAAAAGTGATATTTTTGACCCATGTCTTGCCGTGGGATCATTGTGATCGTTTTTTGACAACTGCTGTTTTGACAGTTGTATTTGGCGCGATTGAAGAGTTTCACAAGTTTTTTATATAGGTAACTAGCAGAAGCCATTAACAAAGAAATAATAATAATATAGGTACCTACTTTTTGTTAATTTTAGAGATTGATTCCATGTTTCGTACTGTGCAAAATTGTTAAAATATTGTCGGTTGTCAAAGTATGTTTTAAGCCGTTCGGATAGCATGCAGTAATTGGTGGTCAAAAATAGCAAAAGCTTCTATCCGAACGCTAAAACACAAATGCCACTTTTGAAACTGCTACAAACGCAATCGAGCCAAAACGAACGCCCCTATTATCTCTTCTTTTTTTTTTTTTTTTTTTGGTGTGGCTTCTGTGGTGTTGCCACAATTTCGCCAATGACGAGTCGCACGGATAGAGTGGAAACAAACGAAAGAGACTGATCGGTATTAATAAAATGTGATCAGTTACTTGATTTTTCAGGATAACTTGTTATATAAAATAGGAAAACATATGACATACGATCAAAATTATCATGTCATTATCTCGTCGCGTGTATTCGTCTGTCAAAGAGGATGTGTCAAAAGCATAGACTGGACGATCTATGGATACTACTCTCTCGTCTATGGTAGGATTCATTGTAGGATGCGTACCATTTGAAGTTCAAATCGCCAAAAACACTAAAAACGATCACACTCCCAAAAAGTTGCCAGGTGGGTCTTGGCATTATTTACGCCATAAACCTATGATGAGCGACGAAACGCTATGAAGCTACTGGAACAGTTTGAATTACCTACATCTAATGTCAAATGTGACAGAAGTGGAAAATTTTAGTGGCATTCTTATCCTAAATGGAACAGGGGAGAACAGTTACAAACGATCACAGTGATCACAACCATAGACGCAAAATGTAATCAAAATTATCGAAAATAACGTTCTTAGCGACAAATGGAATATACCCATAGCCGTATTCCGCTTTGACTATATGGGTATATCTGGAACAACTTTTTAGGAGTGTGATCGTTTTAAGCGTTTTTGGCGAATTAAACTTCAAATGGTAAGCACCCTATGTCGCCTATAATTGACGCCTATGGGTGCTTACCATTTGAAGTGAAATTCGCTAAAAACGCTAGAAACGATCACACTCCCAAAAAGTTGTTCCACATGGGTCTTGGCGTTATTTTCGCCATAAACGCTACATCTAATGTCAAAAGTGACAGAAGTGGAAAATTTTAGTTGCATTCCCCCTCATAAGTCCAATCTATCAATGGGGTACGACCGAGTTGTCCTGAAATGTCCACGTTTTTTTATCCCGCGACGCCCCGTAACGTTTTTTTGTAGTACTAAGTAGTTTTCCATAACCTAAACATGTCACCCTAACATCCCCATACCCTAATATATTACCTATACCATACAAAAATAACATTTTCATCCATTTAGTTTGAGTGGATCAAACAGCGAATAAAAATATATTTTTCCAGATTTTGAGGTATTTTGTTTTTTAATCGAGTTTATTTGTGGCAGTCTCCAATCAACATATAAACTTCTTGGTACCAATGCAATCCTCATCATATTGGCTTTAAGGAAAAATAAATGAAAATAGACCTTTTCATGGAAAATTTTACAGGAAAAGGGGTTTGAACAGACGACGAAAATGGCGGGCAACAGAATTTTTATATATTTTTTTTTCCGACACTATTCCACGTACAACTTTGTTTTTTTTTAATGTGAGTACTTGTTATGGTTCTTTACCCATGAATTATTCCAGATTGTAAGGATAAATATTTCAAAAGTAGTAACGAGATTAAAACAACGCGATTTTTTTTTAAGAATTTTGGCGAAAAAACTGTACATAAGCGCATTTTTTTTTCTCAAATTTATACTACCTACGAATTTGGTTTTTCTTTTCATATGATTATTTACATGTAATCTATATACCTGAATTATTTCAGATTGTTAGGTTTATAGGTTTAAAAGTAGTTACGAGATTATTTATTACGAAAGTTTCGATCGGTGAGTGTTTGCGCGGCAAAATGCATCGAGTGAAAGTTATTTTTTTTCATTTCATGATTTGAGTAACTTTTCGTTACCATAGATTAATGCGGTTTTTTTTGTTGTATAGCCAATGATAGTAGCTTACCAACAACGTTTGAATAATAACGATCGGATAAATACAAGCTTCACACTAAACCTCTTTTAGACGACCGGAATTCCGGTCGGGACAAAAACGGGGGTCAAATAAAAAAAAAATATAAAAAAAAGTTATCAATCCTTTTAATTTCTTTGAACATCGTTATTGACTTGTTGCATATACAAATGCAAAATTACAGCTTTCTAGGTTAATTACTGTAGAAGTAGTTACGAGATTATTTTTAAATGACGTAATATTTTAGCGCCAAAATGTAATTTGAGCTGGTTTCAGATTTCATAAAAACTTTAAACATACTTTCTGTTATGTCAGAATATTATGGATTTTTTCTCGTATAGCCAAGGATCCATCCTCACGAAAACCGTTTGAATTATGAAAATTGAACTTACGCAGATTTTATGGTATATGTAAACACGACTATTGACCGCCCTCCGGCAGGCCGGAGAGGACAAATAACCGCAAATCAAGCAGACCGGTGGATACAAAATAGGGGCTTATCCTAAATGGAACAGGGGATGACAGTTACAAACGATCACAGTGATCACAACCATAGACGCAGAATGTGATCAAAATTATCGAAAATAATGTTCTTAGCGACTAATGGAATATACCCTATTACGTTATTTTCGATAATTTTGACAACATTTTATGTCTATGGTTCATATTAAATGTTATACCATAAATATGGTCAAAATTATCGAAGATAATGAAATAAACGTCTAGTGGAATACGCCCTTAGGCATGGCATGAGGGGCGGCGAGCAGCCTGCGCCGGCCATGGAAGTAATAAGTAATACGTACAACTAGTACTTATTACTTCCATGGCGCCGGCATCTCGTGGTCACATGAGAATTGAAATAGAAAATTCAAAGATGTAAGTGATTCAACTAGCTAGCTACTAGCGTAAAATCTTTATAATTTGAACTGTTTTCATATGTAGCATCGAACTTTTTTTGAAGAACATATAATCTGAAGAACATATGATCTACTATAGTTTTATTGAAATAAAGACGAATTCAGATAACAAAAATTTGTAACACGTGGAAATTCCTTCTGAGTAACATTTCTTTTTCTGTTTTACAAGATTACTGCCAATATTACCACTATTTATTATCCTGGTAACTCTTACTCCTACCTCCAAGGCAGCCATATTGTTTTCTTTCAATATGTAAGTGTTAGTAGCCTAAAATTAAATGAAATAAATTTTTACGACCCTAAATTTGGACTTTAGGAATTCCACTGAGTTACAGTTTTTACAAGATTTCTGCCAATATTACCACTATTTATTATCCTGGTAACTCTTATTCCTACCTCCAAGGCAGCCATATTGTTTTCTTTCAATATGTAAGTGTTAGCAGCATACAATTAAATGAAATAAAGTTTTATGACTCAAAATTGTGACTTTAGAAATTCCACTGAGTCACAGTGAAAAGGTTGATTTAAAATTTACAATCTAACATTTACATTTTCGTAAGATTATAAACAGATGATGTCCAGCCGTCAAATTGTAGTTATGTTGATCAACAACAATTTACCATAGATCTAGTATTACAGTGGCCATAAGCAAAATACGTAGGTGCAGGTTTTTAATGTACTATTTTTTGGCTTATATTTAACTTACCACCAGATATGGTAACATAATATAACAGGCAAAATTAGTAAATGATCACCAAAATTAAACCCGCATTTTAATGTAAGCTTATAACCAAAGTTGTAACATTTCGCTATCCTATATAAGCAAAATGACTCCATATAAATAATTGTTAACCCAAAAGTAGTAAATGATCACCAAAAGTAGTATTGGTTCACCAAAATTAAATTATTGTGGCGTATCGCAGGCCGCTGCCGCGGCACGCTCACTTCGCTCGCTTGGCTCGCACGTTGTTGTGGTCACAAGTACGCTCCTCCTCGCTTCGCTTGTCGTCGCACCTAAATATGACCTTGCCCTAGACTAAATGATATTTAACCCCTCGCTAAAATATAATGATAATTTACTACATTTATTGTTCGATTACAATTTTTGGTAAAAGAACTAAGGATATCAAAGCATTTTATGGTGGTCATTATTTTCAATCCCTTAGTGTTTCAAATGTACAAACTCGAAATGAATATGATATTTTTAGGTCTGACTATTATTTTTGGTTCGTAACTCTATGAAATGAACTTATACCACCGAAAACGGCGACTAATCATTGGATGGTTCACAATTTCGCAGGCGATATATTGTAGGACAGAGCCGTAATTGGTTCATTTATTTGTAATCTGACGGGTTATAGATAATTAGGTTATAAACTGCCAGCTAGACATAGTTTCATTCTTTAATCGGACTTCCAGGGATACTCAGAAGCACCACCGTTATATGGTGGATGTTCCATTTACCCGAACGAAGCGATTTGCTTCTTCGTTTATCATACGAACCGCTAGGGAATGGAACACCCTGCCTAAATCTGTGTTTCCGGTTAAGTACAATATGGGGGTCTTCAAAACGCGAGTGAATAGGTATCTTCTGGGTAAGCGCGCTCCATCATCGATCGCATCATCACTTTACATCAGGTGAGATAGTGGTCAAGTGCTACCCAGTACGGAATAAAATAAAAAAAGTTTGTCATCTTACGAAAATGTAAGCTTTGTTAGATTGTAAATTTTAATGTTCGTTTTTTTTTTTTTTTTTTCTTTTGTTAGCGCAAAAACATGCTGAATTGATTTTATACCAAACCGAGCATGATTGAGTGTATGAACAGGTTAGGAATTTAAGGCACTGAAAAAAAAACAGAGCCCGTTAAGGTCTACATGCCTCATCCGCAAAAAATCAATCATTGTGTTCTGATTCTGAGGAAGAAATTTACTTTTTGATTAACATTAAAATATGATAAATATTCAATAAAAAACAAAATCCTTATACACCTATTATTAAGATTTTATTTGTAGAACAACAGAAACCACCAGCGCGAAAATTAGGTGGGCGCCCAACATTAACATTGCCTGATATGATAATTGATAAGTAATAGTCATATCAAGATCTAGAATCTACCTAAAAAAAATTAAGTGTATTAAGTGTTACACACTCTAAATTACTGCCGTATAATCTATTGTCTTTTTAGACTCGGTTGAGTAACTTATAGAATAAATTTGGACATGCGATAAAAACACGATAATTTTGCATTAAATTTCGTATAATTTTTAACTCGTGAATCTGGCAACACTGTGTTCCAGTAGCTTCGTGGCGTTTATGGCGAAAAGAATGCCAAGACCCAAGTGGAACAACTTTTTAGGAGTGTGATCATTTTTAGCGTTTTTGGCGAATTTAACTTGAAATGGTACGCACCCTTTATGGTTAGTGAATTTTGAAGTGATGTAATGAGAGACAGAAATATTTTGTGTTTGCTTCATGCTACAAAAGTAGAAAACCAAACCAAAGGAAATGGAACATTATTCAACTTCAAAATTTTCTTGAACGTGGACTTAGTCGGGATTTGGATTTGTTAAAAAATATACTAAAGACTAGAAATCTGTCTCGAAATCTGTGTGAAACTATTTATTTTTCTATGCGGGATCATATTTATTAAACATTCAAGTGAAAGTTCGAGAAAAAGTTGACCATGCCGCCGAAAAAGGTGAGCGCAGCCCCTGGAGCCAGCAAGAAGACCGAAACTAAGAAAAAGGAAAAGGTTATTGAGGTAAGCAATTGATGTACCGCTGTAAAACTTATATTCATCAGGAATTGAAGTAAATTGTCTGCTTTTATTGTTTGCACATTGATTGGTGCTTGTACAAATAATGTTTAATTTTGCACATCCTATATAACCTTATTTGTAAATTGTTATTTGGAAAATGACCCACTGCCTCATTATTAAATCAAACTCCTTTCAGGACAAGACCTTCGGTCTAAAGAACAAGAAAGGTGCTAAACAGCAAAAGTTCATCCAACAAGTAGAAAAGCAAGTGAAGTCAGGTGGCATCCACCCGGCTGCACCAGTGCAAGACAAGAAAAAAGAGAAGGAATTGAAACTGCAACAGCAAAAAGAACTAGCGCTTTTATTCAAACCAGTGCAGACTCAAAAGGTTGAAAAAGGTAACCACTGATAATATATGAAAGCATGATAGTTTATCCCTCTGTCTTATATCTGAACTTGAAGTAAATATTGTGACCATCAGATATTGCCATAGATGCTAAGGGATTAATGGCAATGGCTGTAGATGAGAGAAATAATTCTAATGTGGGATTACTTTTACACAAAATAATTATTTGTTCTACTTAACTAGTTATTATTTACTCCAGCTGTTATTACTGTGTTCCAGGCACGGATCCCAAATCAGTTGTGTGTGCATTCTTCAAGCAAGGCCAATGTACAAAGGGAGACAGATGCAAGTTCTCTCATGATTTGACCCTCGAGAGAAAGGTATGAGATTTTCCTATTGATTTCTAGGACAGTAATATTTCATCGATGTCTCACAATCTTTTAATATAAATTAAGTTAATGTGAGGTGTGGCTATACACATTCAAAACTTCTTTTTAAACGAGGCAAAGACTTGTTGAAGTTTGCTTTAAGCCATTAGTTATTAATCAAACCTAGATTTGTATAAACTATTCATTTATCATCCATACACCTCTGAACAGAGCCCCAATCACATCAATCCCCTGTTTATGAGGTCTACCTAGGTTTAATTTTTTTCACCATTCAGGATAAGAAACTTATTAAAAAACCCTTGATCAGATATAACACATTTTTAATTCAACACATTTTTTTTGTATCCAGGCCGAGAAGCGGTCTCTATATGTGGATATGAGAGATGATGAAGATAACATGGACAACTGGGACGAAGATAAACTCAAAGAGGTAGTGGAGAAGAAGCAAGCTGAGGACAAGCAGAGACCCACTACTGACATTGTAAGTTGCATTGGCTCTTTATACTATTTTGTATTCTATTCCACTTCTGACAATGCAAGATGGAAAAAACAATATTGTTAAAAATTATGGCACTGGATTTAAGGTTGCCTCTCTAACGCCAATTGTCATCTGAACATAGGATTTGACTCCCATCTTTGTGGTCATTAAGTCACTATGTAAATTAAATACTACAAAACTTATCTACATATTGCCATAGTAAAACCAGAGAGACAAATTACTTAGCATTCCATGGATTCACTGTGCGGGTGCTGGGTCAAAAGTGTTGCAGAGGAAGAGACTCCAGTCAGAAGCACCTGGGATTTGCAACCCAGGGAGTAGGATTAAAGTGCCCCTTTATGATGTCATCAAGGTTCCCCTCCACCATTTGAACTTCCTCCCCTGCCTAACCAAATTTGGTAAGATCCTACTAATGCCACCTTGGAATCCTTGGATAAGGTTTCTAGCATGGAAATTACAGTTGTTCTTGACAGACCAAGATCTTTAAGTAGGTTATATAGGGATTTTGCTGGTATACCCCTTGCTCCGACTTGTACAGCATATAAATTAACTACATGACCGTTTTTGGTTAATTAATTTGCTAAGTAGTAATATTTGTTTGGTTTTTATTGTGTAGTCTTAGGTATTCTTGTTTCCCATGGCACAGTAATTTTTATGGGTCAATCTGGTTTGGATGACAAAACACTAACATCGTCAAGAATTTTATAGTGTTTTTCCTATGCATCAATATCCAAACAGAAGTTGTGCATATAATGGAGTAAGTTTTTAGTAAAAGTTTTTATTACAAAATCTACATGTTATCTGTTTGTGGGTCTAACCATTCTTTGATCTAGATACCGAGAGAATAGCCGCATCCCCGTTGATTTTGTTAGGTCATAGCGACGTGATATAGACCTCTATCAAGGAGCATTTTGCATCCTACCAGTAAATGCCTTGCTGTACCTATCGCCTCCCGGTAACAAATACAGCAATGCTTTTCGGTGCCCGACTCTCCAGTAGGCTGTAGGATATTCAAATGCCTACTCTAGTCTGGATGTGCAGGGAGTTTTTTAGGTTTCTAATTAATATATATAGGTATACTATAGCACATCAATAGTAGCTACCTACAGTCATAAAAATCGTGTCTGTAATATGATTTTTATGACTGTTAATTATTATATTCTCTTTAAATTAATTTAAGCACTTTACTTTTAGACCCGCTAGATATTTGTCATAGTTTGCATGCTGCGTTCGTGCATACAGGTATACCTTCAAGCTTCGTTTGGTATAGCTCTATGAACTCAGACTACTTGTAGGTTTTATGATTATGATATTGCCATATTGTCCGGATCTGTTGGCCGACCAGTTTAGATTTGTTTCTACGCACAACTGGCGGACGTGTCCATGGCGCTCCACAGAAAGCGCGCGCTTCCACCATAAAATTACATTACAGACACTGACCAACAAACAACTTGAGCATTAGTCGCCATAGTGGGGGATAGTTCGCACATGTACATTTCCGGCCAATATAATGGTAATAGTCGGCGAATTTTTTTTTAAGTATGTATTTAATTTGACCAAATGTTATATCATATCATGAGTAGGTATGTGGATATTATTAAATATATAATAATATGATATACCTATAGATGATATTATTAAAACTTCTAAAGATGTGTTATAACAAAGATAAAATTTTCTAAAGATTTGTTCATCTAGTTGTTTCAACACATCAGGTAACATAAACATAAATGTCCTTATAGCACCAATGTTGAAATAATAAGTTTTTATATTATATCAATAATTCTTTGCCCTTGCATATTGAAACAATCAGATTTATATGTGTGGTGCGAAATGTTTTTTAACTAGAGTACTACCTTTCGTTGTTATATTGTACCGTTTTTGAGGTACAACATTCTACTACACCTCCCATGCAGCCGTCTACGTAACCCTGTTTTGTAACTGTAAATCTACAGAGTGAGGTTTGCTGCTCATTTGGTGATATCCATATAATAATAATACATATTTTAAACAGTTGTACAATAAGTACCGATTTTGATGTCTATGACGAAATAATATTACATAATGTATTAATTGTTTTATCTAATTAATTACAGATCTGCAAGCATTTCTTAGAAGCTGTAGAAAAGTCCAAATATGGTTGGTTCTGGGAATGTCCTGCTGGTTCAAAATGCATCTACAGGCATGCCTTACCTCCAGGCTTTGTTCTTAAGAGGGACAAGAAGAAAATGGAAGAAAAGAAGAATGAGATATCACTGGTGGACCTCATAGAGAGGGAGCGAGCTGCCTTGGGAGCGAACCAAACGAAAATCACACTGGAAACATTCTTGGCATGGAAGAAAAAGAAGATTAAGGAGAAGCAGGTAATTGTCAGATATCTTAAAGTGTTACTCTTTAAACGTATGTGAACTAAAGACATATTTATAAAACACTAAACGCGTTTATTGATATAAAAATCAAAATTAACTCAGTCATGCAAAAATATAGTTTTGCAATGATGGTTAAACTTGATTAATGAATACTGTGCAGAGGAGCCACGGCTCAAATCCTGCCAAAGGCTTAAGTTTCACCACATAATTGTGTGGATTTCTAACAGTAACAAAAAGCACTTATGGTGTAGCTTGCTAAGTCGGTCTCTTAAAGATGGATCTGTATAATGTTGTAATAGAGCGTTTTGTAGGTGCCTGTCTGGCTAGCTACCACCCTCAACTAGAAAATCTATCGCCAAGTACCTAACGGTGTGTTTTGGCAGCTGCATTTGAGAGCCAGTAATTTTCTGGTTAGTCTGATCAACACCTTCGAACATATCATCACTTACCATCAGGTGAGATAGTGGTCAAATGCTAGCCTATCAGCTATAAAAAGTAAAGATATTCCATTCAAAAAGTTAAAATGTCAAAATTAAGTACATCTCTATTACCATTCTAGATAAGTCAATAAGGTTTCTAAAGTCTTAGCATAAGTAGTGTTATCAATTTCCCATTTGGTGATGAGTGTGATAATGTTTATATACAATACTTCTAAAATATAGTTGTAAACTGATCCATGTGCCCATTATGTAGAGTAGAAGAAAGAGAAATACTTTCGTAGTATCTGCATATCTAACTTTTTTGCAACTCCTCTGTTTGAAACACCAATCAGAAAATAAGTATTTGTGTATTGCTTTTCACACATTTTAACTACCTGTAAAAAACATTTTACAGTAATAGACAATTATCACATTACAGTAATAGAATATTTTGGTTACATGTACCTAGCTATAACTTAAATATTCTACCTAAACGCACATGGGCCAAAAATATTTTTTCTTGAGCATCCATTTAAGTAAAAATTAGTACAGGGTTATTGGAAAATGCTAACAACCTCTTAGGGTTGAGCTGCTAGTCCTAACAAACATTATGTGTTTTAGACGGAATAGGCACAGAGACCACCTGATGTTAAGTCTCTTCTGCCTGTAATTTATTATTTCATATTTTTTATTACTTTGCTCGATATAAATATTCAAAGGGAGCGCGGCGCGGTCCAGTGTTGCTGCGGCGGGCGCTCTTTGCTCGGAGTAGGCATCGTCTTTTACTACGAGACAAAGAACTTAAAAGTGTCAGACAGGACTAGAAAAACTTTTGAGTCTCGTAGTAAAAGACAATGCCTACTCCGAGCCAAGAGCGCCCGCCGCTGCTGCACTGGACCGCGCGGCGCTCTCTTCAACAACGATTCCCTCAACCGTAAGAGGTTGTTCGCATTTTCCTAATACCCTGCATAAAATTCAGTAAACTAGAAACCATATTTAGCAAAAGCTCAATTGATGGAGACAGGGTGTCTACCCTAGCCCGTGTCAAAGGGTGTGTACCGAAAAATATAAGTTTACGTAACATAGACGAATCTTAAGTGACGATATTTAGAACTTATTAGAACTAATATACAGCGACGAAAAGAAAATAGATGCCAAATGAGGAACTGTAAACATTAGACAAATTAGTGAAGGAAAATAAGTAGTACAAAACTAAACTCAACAAAAATAAATTTCTATAAAATAATGAATAGATTCAGGCGTTACTTTGCGGAAATCCATTTTTAAAAATAACAAATACTTATAAAATATTTTAAGAAAACATCAAATTAATATTTTAATAAAACACTTAAAAATATAAAAATATATATCTAGTGACAATTTCGCTTCAATCATATAATGTAAAGTAAGTTTGTACTACAAGCAGTACAATAAACACACATACTGTCTGATTTACAGGAGGCCCTCAATAAGGCAGATGAGCAACGTCGCAGCGACTACAAAGCCGGCCGCGCCGTCGGTCTGTCCGGACGAGAGATGTTCTCGTTCGACCCGGCGCTTGCAGCGGATGATGATGAAGATGGAGATGAAGCTGTCGACCTTGCTACCTACGAGAGAGAGGACGATGAAGAGGAGTATCGGGAGCTACAGTTTGATCTTATCGCTATGGAGGCTTCTGAGGTAAGTCTTCTCTTCATCTGGTTGCTGTTGAGGTTTCTAACGTAAGTGGCTTCTTCGAGGATTTGGATGTGAACTGGTTTCTATAGAGAGCCTTTTGAGGTTGTGGTCAATTGTTGATGTTATGAATATGTAGATGCCTTGAAGGTAAGTCATTTCTTGACTTGTATGGCGGTCATATAATTTTGTCAGTCACAATTTCTGATTACAAGTGTCATTCTGAAAATGCTAGTTCTAAGGTATCTGTAAGTCACTAGAGTATCTACCTGGTAAGCGTTACCTTTGTAGACCACATCATGTCTAAATTGTGTTTCTAATACCAGGTGGACGACACGGGTACGAAAGCACAGAATGACCGTCTGGAGCAACTGAATAAAGACCTCCCGAATGGTGACGGGGACTCCTCCAGTCCCGAGGGTGAAGCGCCTGCTGAAGACAACTCAGCAGTACCCATTAACGAGAACCTCTTCCTCGATGAGGAGCTCGACGAAGAATTGGAGAACTTGGACCTTGACGATTAGTGTAGTGAAAGTGAACTAGTGAACATTTTATTAAAATTCAAGCATCATAACATGTTATTCTAAACTTTGTAATGGGTTATCTTAGTTTGCCACAAGAACTCTACTCTTAAAGTGACTGCAATCACAGTTAAGCTTTACCGAGGCGAGTTTGTCAACAAAGAAAATCCAATAGAATGTTAGGAATGATTTGTAAAGACAGTTAGTGGATAGTTAACAAATGCAACAACAATATGGACATGAGTATTATATATTGTGCTAAAATAAGGATTTAAAAAGCAATTTATAAAATTCTTAAATGTTGGCCATGCGTTTATTGTCGACCACCAACTAGCCAATTATTAGTAAAAAGTGCGAAACAGTGCTTTCAAAGGGATTGTACATTTAAATTTAAATATTTTGTAAATTTTTGATGGAATCAGTGTTCAAGGTTTTTTTTTATATGTGACGAAGAGATGAGACATACAAGCTGCTCACTACCTGGTGTATAAATAAATTGGGTACAGTGCCCTTTACACCAAAACACAATGTATGCACACTACTGTTTCGTGGCAAATATCTGACTCTTGCTGAAGATACTTACCATGTGGTAAGGTGATAAGCTACACCGAGAAAGATGTTTTTGATAGTTTACCTTTTTTAATGTTATATATGTTGATAGATTACTTCATTGCATGCGCTGGGTCAATGATGGTGCAGTCGAAGTGAAGTTGGCTCTCAAGGAAACCAGTAATTATATATTTGGCGCCAGGTTTTATGTTCCATTCTCTAAATGTCTTATTGCCACGCAGCTCAACCCAGCTGCAGGTTTTCTACAGCAGTAGACTGCTGAGTGATAATTGCTATAAAAGTATCTATTAATATAGTATATTTGAGAGCCAGTAATTCTAGGTTAGTCTGAACAAGATCTTCAACTACATCATCACTTACCATCAGGTGAGATAGTAGTAAAAAGCCTATCAGATACACAAAAGTTTGGTATACTAACTCAAACATTCAATTATTTGTTTTATCTTAATCTATACTATATAAAAAACCTTATTGCAACCCTAATTTTCCATTATGTAACACTTTTGTGTTTGAACTTTTATACTACATTTTAAATGTGAACTTTCAATAACAGATGTAATATGTGCCACTTGTTAGACTAAGGCTTGCAACTGCTTGGCTCCGTCTATTTCCACTAGTTTAATTTGTGAGTTCAGTCCAATGAACTAGAGAGATTCTTTATTCTCTATTTATCAGTTCATTTGTAGATCAAACTACTTTTACACCTGGCTTCTACCGCTGGATACTCAATTAAACTTTCAAATTGAAATAAAGGGAAGAAAAGTGCAGTTGCCAAGTCTAATTTACTAGTAAAATTACATAGACATATTTTTATTTTTTAATTCACATGAATATTTTGAAAAAAATTTAGTCATTAAGAAGTTAACTTGCCAAAGTACTAGGAGTTTTTAAATAGCAGGTACAGACCCGCCAACTTATCTGTTCAGGTGGCAGAAAAAAGAACTACAACATTCCTTCAAATTGTGACAGTTTGTAGTTGATTTCCATTACTAGTAGCGCCCTCGAAAACTGCACAGTTAAGTTGGTGGTAATATAAGTACTTAGTACAACTATAACTTGACCAGTATGAATGTCATATGTAAGTTGTTATGTATAGTGCCGACGTACTAGGAATCCATAAAAACTAATCAAGAAAAAAATCTCACTACTTCGGTCAACTGAACTGGAGCCTTGGCACACCATTACATTATTTAAATAAAAGAAAACAGATCAAAACAACAACCTACTGTCTTACATGCCCTCATTGAAGCTCTTGGTTGTATATGCCATTAGAGGTCAGCTATCTAAGTAGTAACCACAAACAATGGCGCTAATTTATTTGATCTCTTGAGAATGAATAGTCGAGCTCTATTATGAGTGCTTCACATTACATACTTGGGGTAATTTATTAACTGGCATGGAAAATATACAACAAAACCTAAGTAGGAAGTGTCAGTTGAAGCTTAGTCTATAATCTATATATATCTTTGAAAGAAATGTATGGAGCGTGTTCAAGGGTGAGCGACCAAAGCTCTTTCAGGCGCTGACAATGTATGATAGCCACCAAAAGCAATGTATTATAACAAATAGTGGTGAAAGGATACATATGATAATTAATATCATATACTGGCCTTTGCCACTATCTCTCCTGTTGGTAACTGATGATGTGGTCGAGGATGGTAAACAGACTTAACCTAGAATGGAAACTGGAACTTTTAAGAATAGCTGGCGGAATATACCGCTAGGTGCTTAGCGACAGATTTTGTACTTGAGCGTGTTGGCTAGCCAGAGGGGCATTTGCAAATTGGTCTTCCATGCAGTGAGTAAATAAGAATAAAGTGAAAATCCTAATTTTCTTTAGAAACTTACCTTTTCAATTGAATTGTATTATGTAACTGTTTCAAATCCATGCTGTTGCAGGCTTAATATTGTCAATACTATTTAATAGTAAATGAAATGGATCATTATTTATCAGTATGGATGAAATAAAATACTATTTTTAAAATATAAGTATATTTTTTTATTGTTTCTAAGTATAAGGTAATATAGAATATAAAGAATATCCGGGCGTTAGCATAGTCGATCGGGTGCCGTGAGCGAACGGTTCAATCTATGCTGGTAACTCCTAGAAACAGGAACTGACCAGCGAACTTTGGTATACAATAAAAAGAATATCATTAGCTTACATCCTAATTAAGGGCGTTAGCATAGTCGATCGGGAGCCGTGCGCGAACCAAAGTCACCTACATAGTTCTGACATCTATGTCGGTGTCTTTGGTTCTTTGGCGAATATCCACGTTCCGGATTTTATCGCGCAAAGAAACTCCGAGCACAGCTCTCTCCATAGCTCGTTGAGCGACTGAGGTTGTCTATAAGGGCCACAGATAATGACCACGTTTTATTACTTAGCTCGATGTAATTCAAAACTATATTCAAAGGGAGCGCGGCGCGTTCCAGTGTTGCCGCGGCCGGCGCTCTTATTCTCCTGCGTCTTTGCTGCGTCCATTAAATCCTCTATATTTGCGTCTGCCTGTAAGTTACTTAGATAGAGATCTAACAATTAAAAAATGCACGCCTCACCACTAAACGTGAATATTTAAATGTGTAGGCGTGCAGTGATTTTACTGTGAGCTCGGACACGTCCACGCATCTCGCACTCACACCACGATGATTGAAGAACCAATGGTATTGTCGAGGTGGTGTGTATTGCGTCCATACATTATTTTGCATATAAGGCTTTTAAGGGCTCGTAGCGCAGTTTACTTAGCTGTTCTTAACCGATCAGCAAAGTTAAGCAACATCTGCCGCGGTCATGAGTTGGATGGGTGACCGTTAGTGACACTACTGAGCGCTTCCGTGCTCCGGAGGGCACGTTAAGCCGTCGGTCCCGCTTGTCGTCTTAGGCAGTCGTTATAGCATGGAGGTAGGACATTTTGCGCAGGCCTGCCTGGCTACCACACTCAAGTAGAAAATCTGTCGCTCCTAACGATGTGTTCCGGGAGCTGTCCTTGAGAGCCAGTAATTCTAGGTTAGCCTGAACAACATCTTAGACCGCATCATCACCTACTATCAGGTGAGAAAGTGGTCAAAGGCTAACCTATTAGGTATAAAAATGGGTAAAGACATTGGAGGCCAAGCATTTTTAGGCTGATAGATTTATATGGTAATATTGATATTTGTATTCTACTATATTATATCTATCTAGTCTGAGTGAGCGTATGGTAGTCGATACATTTCTTTTTATTTTAACTACCCTCGATTAACGCCCTGGGCGTCAAGTCTGCTAATCAATATGAATCTATAATGGACTCGGCGTGGTAAATTTTGACAGTTTTGGTAGTCTACTAACTTCATTTCGTTTATGTTGAGTCAATACAAATACAAATATTTTATTCCAAATATATCAATATTGATTCAATCTCGGTTTCATATGAAAATTAAACGAAATAATAATAACGAATTTTTTTCTGAATTACCTTACTCTTCTCTTTTTATTTTTTGTTGGCAATATCGTCAAACCAGCCTAGATTCATCATAGATTCATATATTCATAAGGGATCAGCACCGATTCTGTCTTGTATGAATCTTGAATTAATCTTTCCTGAATATGAACATGTAATTAGCAGACTTGGCCCCCAGTTTGACCAGATACATTGTTTTTAAATGACATGTTATTTATCTATGGTGAGCCATCTAGCGGGGTTGGTGATGGTAATCTTGTCTATGGTGTCCTGGGATAGCCCCTTCGCCTTCATTCGCGGCAGAATGTTGTTTATGATATGGGAATAGCCATGACCTCCAAAGTCAATCTGAAAAATAAATGTATAATGTACATACATGTGAAATTTCAATTTCATAATAAAATTAAGAGGCTACAGTAGTCTCATTAATTTTTGTCCTCATGTAATGTTTTAATTTGATAAACTCAGAATATTACTGATGTGCAATACGAGGATCCTGAAAGAAATATCTTTCCAATATATGATGATGCATGTATGATGATGAATAACCTTTTTACCGTCATAAAGCAGTGATGGCATAGGCTATAGGACACTATATAGCCTATGCCACTAAATCTGCGCAGTAGGTTCATGGTTCGAATCCCGCCGCGGGTTTGAGCTTCACCGCATAGTAGAAGAGCATTTTGCGAATGCTCGCCTGGCTAGCGACCAACCTCAAGAGGAAAATCGGCCGTCAAGCACCTATATAACGATGTGTTCCGGCAGCTGTCCTTGAGAGCCAGTAATTTTAGGTTAAGCCTGTTAACATCTTCGACTACATCATCACTTACCACCAGGTTATACTGTAGTCAAAGGCTTACCTATCAGAAAAAAATAAATAAAAAATGTCCAACTATTTATCTTGATGGTTCTCAGGAAATTAAACTTTTCTTTGAAATTATAGGTACCTTTCGTCCTGTAAAACTTCAAAAGTATAGTTCTACGCAGACGGAGTTGGGTGTACCTATTGGCTTGTTGTGAAGCAATGATCATCATTATCAGAAGAAGTCCACTGTTGAAAATACACCTCCTCAAATACAATGAAGCTATCATAGCCGAACGATTATGCTGATGATGACTGCCCTGCCGCAGGCCCATTATGGTTCGATCCCCACCGCCGCCGGCTTGAATTTCACCGCTTGGAGGAAGGGCATTTTGCGAATGCTCGCCTGGCTAGTTACCACCCTCAAGTGGAAAATCTATCGCCAAGCATCTAACAGTGTGTTTCGGCAGCAGTCCTTGAGAGCCAATAAAATTACAGGCATATGAGACAACAAGTGTACCTACCATGTCTCAAGGTGACAGCATCTGTTATAGGCAGATGGTTTCGCTTAACATCAGGTGAGCCTCATGAGTAATCCATAAAAATATATTATGATACTTAGTACTACTCTACTACAATATATCAAATTCAATTTTTTTTTATTAATGCCATGAATGATTAGGTTAAGAATCTCACTGAACGAATTAATTAACTGTTGGCTCCAAGATGCGAAAAAGGTATCCACGGATCCACATGTGGATCTTTGATTGTGGATCATAGTAGTGCGATCTTGTCAATCGGCTGGGCGTCAGGCGGAATCGCCGTGGGCTCATTGTGACGGCGGGTACCTATATATTTTTTCAACTCACCAGTCTGTGCTTAGTATGTATATCGTGAGACATCAGCACTCGGTCCTCTTTCCCCTCATCGACCAGTAGTTGGATCTTGTCCATGCGCTGTGCGTCTGATGGCATCGGCGTGGGCTCGTGGAGTTGGTAGTACGACACTTCCACGCCGAACAAATCGTACTGGCAGTACGTGCCTAGAGCAGAGAACTCCAGTAACTTCTCGTTTTCTAGAAGTGTTCCTGGATAAAGAAAATTACTTATGTTATTTCAATAAAGCGTGGAAGACTTTCACTTGGAGTGAATCACCTAAGTGAGTTAAGTTAACAGGTGCATGTTTTGAAACCCGATAGAAATGTTATTAATGACACCAGGCATTCAAACCAAGGTGAATAATAAATCCCATGCAATTCTGTGATCCGGACTTGGGCGTCAGCAACGTTAGCCGGGAGCCACGTGTGGACAAGGTCAGTGGCCAGTATACGCTTTATAGGCTCTGACAGGTAAAACTTGTCCCACCTGCCTTACCGCGGCGAACGATAGTGTACAGCTCTAGTTTTGCTGGTGGGTGGATGAGTATTTTGCGAATGGTCGCTTGGCCGACTACCACCCTCAGCAGAACTGACGGCAAGAACCCGTTGTGTTTCGTCAGATGTCTTTGAGAGCCAGTAATTCTAGGTTAGTCTAAACAAAATCCTCGAACACATCATTACAGTGTCGTTTCGATAGCCGGCTAGAGGAGTCGCATACAGCGACTTCTCGATGCTTGACCCAGTTTTTGTACACGTGTTGAAATTATTGCGAAATGGCGCAATCAAAACGTTCGGACACTATCATCATTCATGAAGCACTTGCTTTCATCCAGCAAAAACTGGATGTGATGGATGAAGTTAGCCTGGAGCAGATCTGTTCATCCCATTTTACGGAGGTTCAGATTCTAGAAGCCAAAAAAATACTTGCCGATTCTGCTGTGACCAATGTTCGTTTCACAGTACGACAAGGGGACGGCCGAAGAAAAAGGGATCTTTACGACATTTTCCGAGTTTTTAAGGAAACTGACGAAGATAATCTGCCCACCTACGTAATAAAGGACCTCAATGTGATTCCAAGCATCACTTTTGACCACGTTGATGCCAGTGCGCTCCTGAAGGACATCTTTATATTGAAGTCCAGTATTATGGAAATTCGCACTAAGCTGGACATTTCAGAGCAGACAGTTGACCAGTTGAAAAAGGAAATATGTGATCTGCGTAGTAAAACGTTTTCACAATCGCCTAGTCTGCAAAACATTAACCTACATCGAGGCGGCACTCGACAACAAATATCGCCACTCTGCAGTTCAGCGACAATATCGCCTACTGAGTCACCACGGGCTCAAACCGACGTAACTCGACCTGCAGCTGACGTCACGCCATCGTCACAGCCTATGACGTCCACTCCGACTGCAACTGTACGACCACCTATAGCACGGCATCAGAAGCAGTCATACGCACAAGTTTCGAAAACGTTTCAAACTGGTATGAAAACACAGAAACAGATTGTGGATGTACAGCGTGCTGTACCCTGTGCGGATCAGGATGAGAATGGGTTCACCCTTGTGAAAAATAAGAGCCGTCAACCTCGGCAGAACCGCAATCATCGCGGCACAGCTATTGCTACGACCTTTACACTACGGGTCGTAGCACCGACCGTTAAAATATACCTTTCTCGACTGGACAAGGAGACAAAAGGAGAAGATATCCTTCGTTACGTCCGGGAGAGACTGAAGGGCCGGTGTGAGGAGCAAATCTCACTGAATTTGATGCGGTTGGAGCAGATTAGGGCCACGGACTTTAAGTCTTATACCCTTCAGGTCCCAGCAGCTCAATCTAAGATGTTCCTGACACCGGACTTTTGGCCTGCAGGGGTGGTATACCGCTTGTACAGGGAGAGGAAGCAGAGACAACCTGTTATGTAGTGTCACGGAATTATTTAAATTTGTTTTATATATATATTTTAGATTAAGGTATTTATGTTCTATGGGTCCGTACATTTTTAAATTTATTTATTGTGTCTGTTACCTGAATTAAAGATTTATTATTATTATTATTATTATTATTACATACCATAAGGTGAGATAGTAGTCAAAAGCTAGCCTATAAAGGTATAAAAAATAAACTTGTATTGCTACGATTTACTATAATATACATTAAGACATCAAACTTAATTAATCCATGCGCAACATAGATAGACCAATAGAATTTTACATAAATGGACGATATTGTCCACGCATGCCAAGATGTTAAGTGGGTATAAAGAATATGAAAGACTTTTCCATTTTTAAAAAGTTTGCGCCTGTAGGATTTTAATTATAAAAATTTGCTCGCTCTCTTTAATATTGCGTAGTTCTGTTTCGCTCACTCGCATGCGAAAAGAGGTCTCTCCGTCCTACGCCCTCTGACATTTTTCAAAGACGTTTCGTCTTAAGGTTGTCTGTGCTTGTTAGAAACTGCAAGGTTTCGACACTTTCTCTATTCGACACACTAGATATTTATAATATTAAAGCAAGAAATCGTATCCTCAACTCACGGTCCAAATGCGACATGACTGCCTTCTCCGCCCTTCCGCCCGCCTCCAGATAAAGCCGTATGATCTCGAAGGGTGCGGCTGCGTCGCGGTGCGGATGGAAGGTCACCCCGAAGCCAGTCTGCTCCTGCAGCTCGCCCGCAGCTTTTATAGTACGTCGCTCGAAATCTGCACAACGATTTAGACGTATTAGAGTTACGAAGCCATATTTTGGTCTCGTTACTTCAACAGGTCGTTAAACTCATTCGCACAAGGTAAGGTTCCAGCTGAAAAGTCTTCTGAAATAATACCAGTCAAAAATCATTACAATTTTTTGCTTAAAAGCCACGCTAATATTAGCCACAAATTTTCACCAGTTGAAATCAGTGTTGATGCGGTCGAAGATGGTTGAACTGATGGTTGGTAAAGGACGACAGGTTGAACCTAGAATGGGATCTGGCTCTCAAGACAGCTGGAATTAGATACTTGGCGACAGTTTTACTATTTTAGGGTAGTAGCTAGCCAGTTGGGCATTCACAAATGTGACAAGAATTACGGGGTCAGTTGCGTCAATATCTTGCCGAGAGAAGTAAGTATCTACCTAGCCGCGGGACGCCAACCTGAGCTGCATCTTGCATTATATACGACTGCGATCTTTTTCAAAAAGTCAGCGTGCGTTGGGATATTTTTGTGAGTGTAGTCTGCATATCAGCAATGAACCTATTCCTTTTTTTGTTGCAAAACAGATGTTACTTCTTTTTTGAGTTTTTTGTGGACGATTTCTTCTATATATATTGTTAGGTATAATTAACTACGATGCGCAGTGTCTAACAACACACACACACTGCAAGGTAAATATAACACTACAGCTACTAAAACGAAAGCATCTAGGCAACCTAAATGCCATTGCAAGTCCACAGACAGTCCAAATGCACCAGCCCACTACCAATTATTTGCAGTGTACCTCATGCTAGCAGCATTGCCCAGTTGGATTGAAATGCTTATTCGTTGAGCCAAATAAGTACCAGCATTTTGATCACGCGTCGCATTAACCAACTGCTCTAATAAGCATTGGAAAATAAGGTGAGCTCCCGACCCCCACGGACCCAATGTGTCTACACCAAACAGCTCAAAGATGTAACCACTACTTCTTGGCCTCACCTTTAAGCGGCCACACACTGGCTATCTCCCCCATAAACCCGGCCTTAACCTCCCCACAGTCGACACACCCCTCTGTTAGTTCTGTCAACATGTGCCGATGGATCTCTTCGACAGACGCAGCTTGCGAAGACTGCATGTCGGCAATGTAGTGGCCGGTGCCGGCGACCACGTGTACACCGGTTTGTTGGGACACGTGTTTGTAGAAGCCGATGTCGCGTTGGAGACCTTGCGTTGAGTTTTCCACTATTGTCCCTGAAATAAGATTTACACAAAAAAATATTACATTTAAAAGAATTATGTGAAACTTTCTGACTGATACATTCTACAGACACGAAGTAGCACGTGCACACCGTACGAGTAGTGTCAATTACCTTGGTATATTTTGTTAGTGTGGATATAGTGTGTGTTTAGAAAATTACCACTCATATCTATATTATATTATAGGGTATATTGTGTGTGTATGTGTATAGAGTGGCTGCTCCTGATCATCAGTCTGGTAAGAACATGTTTATTTCAGGAGTAGGTACCCACGTAGAACATTCTACGTATGCTTGAGTGTATGTATTTAAATGTGTGAGAGTGTGTCTGTGATTGTTAAAAATACACAGGGCCATCAGTGTTCTTATGTCTTGGATAATATTCACCACCACAACGGCTTATTATATTTTAATTTTACGTATTTTATTTAGGTAACGCATAGGAACGTTGCTCAGGATGACATTTTTACTGAGTAACTAGTTCTTGTGGGATTTCAAGCCGCAGTCCACGTGGGTTCGATCAACAACATAGGTTCGATCGAAAAAGTCCTGAATCATGACATTATATATATGTACATATGTTACACCATTAAATACTATCTGACTGATGCTAATTCGACATAAATATTATAATCTAATTGTTGTAGGTACTTGGATAGTAAATTTTGGACATATTCAGTTATAGATATTTTGCATGATTATAATAAGGATTTGTACGCTATTACAGGCAGAATTTGTAGGAATGTACGACATCTTTGCCATTTTGTATACTTACCTACCTATATCCGAATTTTTCGCAATTTAATAATATATCCTTTTATTATTAATTACATATCAACAACAACAACAACAACATCAGCCGGAAGACGTCCACTGTTGAACAAAGGCCTCCCCCATATAACGCCACAAAGAACGGCTATTAGCCACTTGTAACCACTGGCTACCCGCGACTTTCACGATGTCGTCAGTCCACCTGGTGAGGGGCCTACCAACTCTACGTCTTCCGGTGTAGTGTGGTAACCACTCGAGAACCTTTCTTCCCCATCGGTTATCAGTTCGTCGAGCAATGTGGCCCGCCCATCGCCACTTCAACTTGCTAATTCTGAGAGCTATGTCGGTGACTTTGTTTTTGTTGGGTTAGAATGTCACCCCCCCATCTCTTCCCGTGGGTGTCGTAAAAGGCGACTAAGGGAATAAATACCGGAAGGTGGGCAGCAGCGCCTTCTGAGAACTCAACAACTAACTGCGATCCCCAAGACGCCTGCCAAGCGTGGGGATTATGGCAAAACCCTCCACATGACAAGAACAAATACAACTCGGCCCCCAGTCCCCGGCAGCTCTATTATTCCTGGCCCCGGTAGCAGGCCAGGTAACGGTGGAGCAGGGGGTGCGAAGAATCCCCGGCAGATGCACGGCTACCGCACTCATAAACGACGACCCTTGGCCCTGGCAACACACAATGTCCGTACGCTCAGGGAGGACCACAAGATTGTCGAGCTGGAAGAAGAACTGAACAAACTACGCTGGGATGTCATGGGATTATCGGAAGTCCGAAGACAGGGACAGGACACCGTTATCCTTGACTCCGGTAACTTGTTATTCTACCGGGAAGGTCACCAAAAATCTCAAGGTGGTGTTGGGTTTCTCGTCCGGAAGTCCCTTGTTAACAACGTCGTAAAAGTAGAAAGTGTGTCGAGTAGGGTAGCGTACCTTATACTCAGAATCACCAAACGGTATTCGCTGAAGGTCATACAGGTTTACGCACCGACCTCGGCACGCTCAGACGATGAAGTAGAGGCTATGTATGAGGAGATATCTGAAGCCATACATTCCTCCGAAACTTACTTCACCGTTGTTATGGGGGATTTCAACGCCAAGTTGAGCACACGGAATAGCGATGAGTTGAGGGTGGGGCCATTTGGATATGGGCAGCGGAACCAGAGGGGCCAACGGCTGGTCGACTTCATGGAAAAGGAGGGACTCTTTGCGATGAATTCCTTTTTCGAGAAGCGACCATCCAGGAAGTGGACGTGGATAAGCCCTGATGGTTCAACAAAAAATGAGATCGAGTTTATCATGACGACTAAAAAGCAAATATACAATGATGTCTCTGTGATCCATAAGGTGAAAACCGGTAGCGATCACCGTATCGTTAGAGGCACATTGAATATCAATGTAAAGCTTGAGAGGTCGCGTCTGATAAACTCCACGCTCCGTCCTAGCGTTGCCCAAATCCAAAACTCCGAGAGCTTTCAACTCGAACTACATAACCGCTTCCAGTGCCTAGCTGAATGCGAAACAGTGGACGAGATAAGCAATGGGTTGGTGGAAGCTGTCCAAGCGGTGGGGTCCCAGTTCTTTAAGACCCCCCGCCGACAAAAACCGAAGAAACTCTCAGAGGAAACCATCAAGTTGATGGAAGATCGGAATGAGATGAGACTGCAATCTTCAGCTGATATGTCGAACTACGGCAAGCTCAATAGACGAATTTCGAAGGCACTGCGACACGACTTGCGCGCCTTTAATACTAATCGGATAAAGGCCGCAATCGAGCGTAACCAAGGCTCCAAAGTGTTCGCAAAAAATTCGTCGTTAGGGCAAAGCCAAATGACCAAGCTGAAGATCGACGACGGCAGAATCGTCTCATCAAAACCGGAGATTCTGAGAGAGCTTGAGAGGTTTTATGGACAGCTATACACCTCGACACGAAAACCCGTTGTCAGTGCAGCTCAAGACAAGAGAGCTAAACTGACCCGACACTATACCGAAGATATCCCGGAAATCAGCCTATACGAGATTAGAATGGCTCTCAAACAGCTTAAGAACAACAGGGCGCCGGGTGATGACGGAATCACGACAGAACTTCTGAGAGCGGGTGGAAAACCGGTACTCTCAGTCCTCCAGAAGTTATTTAATTCCGTCATCCTTGAAGGTAAAACGCCAGAAGCTTGGAGCGGAAGTGTAGTGGTACAGTTCTTCAAAAAAGGTGACAAGACCTTGTTGAAGAACTACAGGCCCATTTCACTTCTGAGCCATGTTTATAAGCTGTTTTCGAGAGTCATTACGAATCGTCTTGCTCGTAGGTTTGATGACTTCCAGCCTCCCGAACAAGCCGGGTTCCGAAAAGGCTTTAGCACCATAGACCACATCCATACGCTCCGCCAGATTATACAGAAGACTGAGGAGTATAATCGGCCATTATGTTTAGCGTTTGTGGACTATGAGAAAGCCTTTGATTCAATCGAAACCTGGGCCGTACTGCAGTCTCTCCAGCGATGCCAAATCGACTATAGGTACGTCGAAGCGCTGAAGTGTTTGTATAGGAACGCCACCATGTCGATTCGACTACAGGACAAGAGCACGGAACCAATCCAACTGCAACGAGGCGTGAGACAGGGAGATGTTATTTCTCCGAAACTGTTCACAAATGCGTTGGAGGACGTTTTTAAGCTCTTGGACTGGAAAGAATTTGGCATCAACATCTATGGCGAATACATCACTCACCTTCGTTTCGCCGATGACATAGTCATTATGGCAGAGTCGCTTGAGGAACTCAGCACAATGCTCAGCGACCTCAGTAGAGTTTCCCAACAGGTGGGTCTTAAAATGAACATGGACAAGACGAAAATTATGTCTAATGTCCATGTTGCACCCATACCTGTAGTTGTTGGGAACGATACGCTCGAAGTTGTTGACCATTATATTTACCTGGGACAGACTGTCCAGTTAGGTAGGTCCAACTTCGACAAAGAGGTCGCCCGAAGAGTCCAACTCGGATGGGCAGCGTTCGGGAAGTTACGTGACATCTTCTCGTCGAAGATCCCGCAGAGCCTGAAGACCAAAGTCTTCAATCAGTGTGTGTTGCCAGTGATGGCTTATGGCACTGAGACGTGGTCCCTAACTGTGGCCCTTATAGACAAGCTCAGAGTCGCTCAACGAGCTATGGAGAGAGCTATGCTCGGAGTTTCTTTGCGCGATAAAATCCGGAACGTGGATATTCGCGAAAGAACCAAAGTCACCGACATAATTACATATACGGATACATAATTATGTACATTCATGAAGATTTTTTTGTGCTATCGTGATTGAACAAGCACGAGGTCCACCTGGTGTTAAGCGGTAACCTCTGCCTATAACAGATGTAGTTCTTCACAAGTGGAATACTGCACTGCGCTCAAAACCCTGAGACATAAAGTAGATAGGTGTTAAACTATTAATTCTCATGTGCCTGTAGCTTCAGTAATGCACACATTACTGTTTGGAGGAAGAAATAGGTATGGTGTCAGTACTTTCAAGAATGAATTCGCACAAATAGTGGTATACTGCTACAAAATTATGTATTATTCATGAATGTAAACAAACGCATTAGGTAGGTATTTTGAAGTAATTTCCTTACCTCCACCAAACTTCTTGTAAGCAACCACGTCATTCATCACCGCAGTCCTCGCGTCTTCATCATTGAGCAGCAGATTCTTTCGCCACGAGTATGGGTACTGGCGCAGGTAGCCCACGTTGTTTAGCTTCGGCTCTCCTTCGAATTTGTCTGCCAGCTGGGTCGGAGGCTGTCGGTAGAAGTACGAGAAGTCCATGGCCAGATGCTCATGGGTAAGAGTGCGTCCGAGGTCCTCCGGCTTAACATCTCCGAGCACTGATGGGATGAAATACGCTTTATTTTTTCATGTTATTGAATATACAACCTATTTGTGATTTTCTATATGGTGTTGTTTTTTATAATAATAAGGATCCACTAATGCTACCTCCATCTCCTCGCAAGTCACTTAAAAACCAACTACCTACCTAAAGCAAAACCAGAAGACACTCAGTAGCGTCTTTGGAGCTCTTGACATATATAGGTAGGTACTTAGTGTACGTCCTAAGACCGATATATTTATCCATACGGCCAAGCCTTGTGACTCAGTAAAAAATACTTGGACTAATAAACTGTTTCATATAAACAATATCTTGAAGAAAACGGTTCTCGACGAAATAAATCGACAACATTACCTGTCTAAATTCAAATGAAAATATTCGCAGTAAGTATCAGTAAATACCAAAACACCAGTCTGTCCCGTTTTTATGGTCTCAGGCATTTGATTTTGTCTCGAATCAAATTCTTCTGAATAAATTATATATTCTTTCGGAGTTAGGGGGAATACACAGAAATGGATTCAATCATATCCGACAAATAGAGTTATATGCACAGTAGTACAAAGTAGTATACGGAAACTAATAAGTACATCATTAGAATATACATAGGTGAGACTTTAGAATTACACTAAGTACATACGGTTCCGCAAGGAAGTATTTCAGGACCATTCATTGAGCTAATACTTAGATCAATTGCTCTCTTTATACTTTATAAATTAAAAAATAGTAGATTGTTATACGAGGGTCGAAAGGAATCAATTCCCAATTCCCATACGAGGTAGGTATTTAGACCCCCGAGCGCAGCGAGGTTGGCTATAATCCGAGAATGAGAATTGATGACTTTCACCCGTGTTTCATTCTAGTTTTCATTTCGAATATAAGGAATGTAAAAAATAGTAGTTTTAGTAAATTATCCATTAATAATAATAACATGAGTAGAACCTATTTAAAATTTAATGCAGTTATAGTCCAAATAGGAGTCGATAACTTACATCAGTGTTAAACACTCTACTTTTCAATTAAAATATGAAGAAAGTTAAAAAAACATGTGTGGACCACATTAGAAGCACATTAAATTGAATGAGTATGAGCTTTTACTCTCAGGGTAAAAGCCTCCTCCCAAGAATTCCATTTTTCCCTATCTTTAGCAGTGGTCATCCGGTCTCTTCCTGCTTTAAAGATACCTACAATCTCTAAGTGATAGGATTAGGTCTTCGTTTCGTAGACATATTAATGATCGAAGCATTAAGTACCTATATAAATAATTTAGCTGTACACTCGTAAGAGTAAATTGTACTCGGAAACTCATAAGGTATTTATTCTTTAACATGTAATAGTACCTATACCTAGCGAATTTTTTTGACATCAACAAAAGACAAATGTTCGACAGTATTCTATAGGTAGGTACACACTAGGAATAGGCGTTTTGGCAATATATCCCACCTATCTGACAAAAGCAGGATCTAGGTAATATGGTGTGGGTGGCCATAGAGAAACATAATACCTAGGTACTATTTATTTTCTCTCTGTGTGTATATGGGTTTATACGGAGCATTAGCAACGACGCCGCCCGTCATCATAAAAATATAAATAGTAGGCACTTATGGCATGTCTAGCGTCTATCTAAAACATCTACATAAATAAAAGTACCTAATATCTGAATGTCAATACTCACCGGTTTGTATTCTTGAAGCCATTATTCTCCAAAGTAACTTACGTCTACCAATTATAGTTACTTTACATATCTATGATAATTTATGTAGTTGTTGAAAGATTGATAACGTGAGTGATATTTTTAGTAAATAAATAAACGCAATCGGCGTGGTGCGGGGCGGACGGCTGAGCGCTGCAGCGAATATCGCGCTACTGATAAAAAAAGGATGACGGGAAGGTAAAGCGTCTTTGACTAAAACGGCCTTGCTCAATTAGGTTATAATTATAACTACATATTATAGAACAAATACCTAGGTAGATATTATTAGCAGCAGTAGAACTTTAGTTCAGTTTTCTTAATTATAGTAGATTGTACTGCCACAATACCTACATATATCTACCGCCAAGCAAGCAGTAATGTTCACATTACTGTGTTCCGGTATGGGTGCTGTTGAAAATACCAGGCACATGAGACAACTTTATACCCATACCTATCAAAGTGATGGGCCCAGTGCAATTCGCCACTTTTGACTAAATGCATCTGTTACAGCCCAGTATATAAAAAGGACAGAGCCCACAGGTAACTGTTTAGTGCTTACTAGGTAGGCCTCGTATTTTTTCCATTACGATCGTATTAAACATTTTTAATAACTTATGGCCGAGACTTCGTCCGCGGGGAATATGTTTTAATAGTCCTCGAATTAGAATCAAACGAAAGATCTTACAAAATCACAAATATACGATAGGAAAAATTCAAGTTATGAAATTATTTTGAAATCTATCTTCTTTAAAAGTAATTACAATAGAAAATTATTAAATATAAGTGCCTAAATTTCTCGAATTAAAATGTTTGCGTGATAATTTCACACTTTTTTCAAACTTGTTAAGTTACCGAAGACGAAAGATCACAGAACGTATCGACTCACGACATCTTTCAGAATTCTTCATAGCCATGTCAATTGACAGATGAACTTATACTACCTATGTGCATATATTTAGTTGGTAAATAATACGATATTGATATCGAAGAATCGATTGATATCGTTCATGGGGAAAGTATTATTTTGTAATATTTTTTTGCATTTCTGACGGACCAATTTAGAACGGCAGTCGTTATTTATGGCATGGTTGTAGGGCATTTTGAAAATGCCCGTCTGGTCTACTTGCAGGTAGACTTCGGGTAAGCTTAGGGTAAACTAAGAATATATATATATATAGTATTAAAAGAAACGTACGTAATTTTGAAAGTTTACAACTTATTTAGGTCTTTTCACCTCTGAAATCTGCAATAACCATGTACAAACTGACGAAAGAACAATGTAACAATACCTACGTACTTTGAACATTCAATACCTAGCATACATATTACTTTTCCCTGTTACTAGTACTATTTAGGTACCTACTAATGTAATGAGGATCGTACTAGTGGGTAGAAACCTTTATGTATAAGTTATTCTATGGATCAAACCTTGAAGTCAACATGGTAATGCCATGGCAACGCAAATAATATTGTTTTCGCGCCGTGTCATCTTTGGGAAATAAAACAGACATACGTTCAGTAATTTTAATGATATTATGCGGTTAGTACAAAAATATTTAAATAAGTAGATACGGTTACGCTAGATGCTTCGATAGCTATATAAAAATGCCAATAATAGTGAAAGACTACACGTGGAGGCAAACAGAGAAGGCTGTGCATATAAGGGTGCCCCAGAGTGATGTGAATCGAGCCAAGGTAGACTTATTCACAACAGACTCATATATCAAGGCCCATTTCAATCCTTTTCTCTTTGAGGTGTTCCTCCTTCATGATGTGGATATTGATAAAAGCAAGTGTATAGTAAAAGACGATTTGATCACTTTAGATCTACATAAAAGAGATGAGATAGAATGGGAATCCCTTGAAAAAGAGTTGACAAAGCCCGAAAAGGTGAAACTACGGCAAGAAATCTTGGAGAAATGCCAGGAAAAAGCTAAGCAAGAATCGGAAGAAAGAAAGATAAAAAAGAGTCAACTAGATCGATTTACAGTTCAGCAGGCGATGGCAATAGACAGTAAGCAACATGAGTTAATGGATTCCAGAAGAGATCAGGAAAGAAAAAACGCCATGGATGCTCTCGAAGAGTGGAGAGTCAATACCGTTGAAGGGAACACAAATAATCATAACAGCAAAATGTTTCAGCGTAAAATCCAGACATCTGGAGTAAAAATTGTTGAACTACCCGATGATAATTTAAAACAAGATCACCAAGGCGTCAAGATTGTTGAACTTCCACCGTCAGATGACGAAGGACAGAACAATGATCCAAAAAGCGTTCCACCACCACCATCACAGAAATATCCAAAAACACCATTCAAACCCGTCAGAAAACCTGTGAAGACTCCTGTGAGATCTGAATACGTGGACAAGAAGAAAGCCGAAGTAGCTAAGCGGGTACTGCCGAAACTTCGAGAAGCTGGTCAGTTGGAGATCACTCACACGCCGAGGACGTTCCCTACGCCGAGCAGGGAGTCTACAGCAGATGAAGAGCAAGCTTGGTTAAAGAATATTACTCTTGCAAGAAGAGCGACTGGTACATTTTCTATTTACTTATCACACTAATATTCTAAATGCGAAAGTTTGTGAGTCAGGATGTGAGTGTATATGTTCGTTACAACTTCACGCTGAAATCAGCCATTTCGAATGAAACTTAAAATATTTATATGGGATAGTTTAGGTCATGGAATAAATAACACCTAAATTCTTTTCATAATTGTCTACGCAGGTGAAACTGCGGAGCGTATTCAAATTCAAATAATTTATTTGCCAGAATACAAACATTTCATATTACCTTTTGAGTTGTTGTACAAATGTGCCGCATTAGTATTCAGTCTGCAAGCAGACGTGCAAATATTTGTCAAATCGCAATAATTATTACTAAAATTAAATATAGTCAGTTAACATTTGTAAATCCCTTGAAATTCTAAATACTCTTTTACACTATAAAAGCAATTATCTAATAGCCACTGTACGAACAAATGCTCATATAGTACAGTGCCTTTTCTAATCTAGGTGTAGGTTCAAATGAAAACACTCCGTGCAATATGCAAACAAAAGGTTTTTAATAACTAAAACAATAACACACACATTGATTGACGGAGAATCTCGCTTGCGTGATTCAGCTTTTACACCGCTCATTTACTAGCGCATCTAGCGGCGATAGAAAGAACTACATCAACGAACGATCGGAACATTAGTTCTACATTGCTGAATAGATGGCGTTATAAGTATTATACATATCGCCCACCAAGGACAACTCTAGCTTGTCCTTAACAAGTGTGGAAAATATTCGCCCACCATGACAAGATCAGCGTAAAACTTATTTTAGGTTAAGACTAATAAAAACAAATTCTTCTTAATAACCAAATTAAATCAGTGGACTGTATACATTATTTCAATAGACTCTCGTTACAAATTCTTTCTGAATATTTTACAAATTATACAGCTTAATGCTCTACTGGTAAGATACACAACTTACTCACAGGTCGCTTTATATTGCCGTTTTTTACCTTCAGAGTCACTACACGAATTAAATTGTCATTCCCCGGGTGGGTTGCAACCACTCTGCCATACAACCATTTGCAAATTGGCAGGTTATCCTCCCGTACTACAACTACGTCACCAATACGAGGTTGTGACATTTGAGATGCCCAACGGTACCTTCTATAAAATTTTGTGAGGTATTGTTGAGACCACTTCCGCCAGAATTCTTGGGTCATTCTCTGAGTATATTGCCATCTTCGTAGTGTCCCAATATTAGATGATTCATAAACCCTATCAGGGGGAGCCACTAACGCTTCACCTACAAGAAAGTGGCCTGGAGTGAGCACCGTCGTGTCATCATCGTCACCACCTGATATAACCGATAAAGGCCTAGAATTTAAGCAGGCTTCAATTTGCGCCAATACCGTTATCATCTCTTCATAGGTTAACGTCGACTGACCAATGACTCTCTTAAGGTGATATTTGACGGATTTGACGCCTGCCTCCCATAAACCGCCAAAATTTGGTGCGTGGGATGGGATAAAATGCCATGAACAGCCATTTGTTGCTAAACTTTCAGCAATTTCTCTAAGCATTGAGCCTTTCTCATCTTTGAATAGCTTGTCAAGTTCATTTGCTGCTCCTACGAAATTTGTAGCATTATCGCTCCATATGTCTGTACATTGACCGCGTCTGGACACAAATCTTTTAAACGCCTGCAAAAATCCCTCAGTTGTTAGATCTGTCACAACATCTAAGTGCAAGGCGCGGGTCACCGTACATACAAATAGACAAATATACGCCTTCTGCGATTTATGGCCGCGTCCTTTTGCAGTTCGGATTTGAATCGGTCCGGCATAGTCAACGCCGCTCGACTTAAACGGCCGACTTGGACTTGATCTCACTGATGGCAGCTGTCCCATGAGCTGCGTTTGGGTAAGTCCTTTGTTTTTCACGCAAGTCACACAATTCCGAAAAAATGACTTAACTAAATTCCTAACACCCAGAATCAGATATTTATTTTGCAGATAGCACAACATCAGCTGTGGACCACCGTGGAGTGTCTGCTTGTGTGCATCAGCAACTACTAGTTTGGTCAGGTATGAATCCTTGGGTAACAATATTGGATGCTTTCGGTTGGTACACAGTTGTGAGTGTTCCAACCTTCCACCAACTCTCAATATTTGCTCCTGGTCTAGTATCGGATTAAACGACCGCAAGCTACTTCCTTTGGGTAAGTTCTGTCCGTTCTTCACCATAGTGATTTCTGTACTGAAATGCTCCATTTGACAGTGCTGTATGCACCAATTAAGTGCTGTATTTAGTTCCTGGGTTGTCAAAAACCCGCATTGCCTTGTAGATTTACCACATTTCATATTACTAATAAAACGCTTACAATATGCGATTACCCTGACCATTCTCGTCAATGACGAAAACCTTTCCAATATGGAATCTGTGATCGTAGCATGATGAATTTTTGCTTCTTCTATATTCGTGTCGTTTTTAAGTTTCTTATATTCTATTTGAGATTTGTGCAGGAAATCAGGACCTTGAAACCACATTTTGTTTTGAACCAACTCAGATGGATACTGGCCTCGAGATGCCGCATCCGCTGGATTGCATTTGGTTGACACATGTGACCAATGGCTAGAATCTAAATCTGAAATAATTTCGGACACGCGATTGGCCACAAAAATCTTCCAACGATTGGGATGGCTGTTCAACCAGGCGAGCACCACCGTGGAGTCAGTCCATGCGTGCAGGTGAGTTTTCTCAACATTAAGAACTGAAGCTATTTCCATCATAAGCCTTGTTAGCAATACTGCTCCGCATAGTTCTAGGCGCGGTATCGAGATTTGTTTTATTGGTGCCACTTTCGTCTTGGAAGACATTAGTGACACTTTAATGCGTCCCTCAGAATCTATAACACGAGCATATATGACTGCTGAAAATGCCTCTTTTGATGCATCACTAAACCCATGTAATTCAATGATGTCACCTGTCCGGGTCCCTATCCACCTAGGTATGGATACGACGGTTAATTCCTTCAACTCCTTTTTGAAATTATACCATTCAGTTAGAATATTCCTTGGGACAGTTTCATCCCAGTCCAGTCCGGTAAGCCAAAGTTTCTGTATTAGTATTTTGGACTTTATAATACTTGGTGCGACCCAACCAAGTGGGTCGTAGAAACGACATATGTCTGAAATAATATTTCTTTTAGTTGCAGGTTTATCAGCTTCAACTTCGGGCATTTCGACCTTGTATTGGAAAGAGTCATCACTGCGGTCCCAGGTAAGACCCACGATTTTTACTATTTCATCCTTCTTAATTTTTAATCCTTCTCTTTTTCCTTCTCCTTTTCCTTCCTGGCTTTTTACCCTAATTTCTCTTTCTTGCATTTCGTCTAGCAGTTTTTCGCTGTTACTAGTCCATTTTTGTAAATGGAACCCACCCATTGCTAAAAGCGTATTTAGTTCCTCATACAGCTTTATACCTTCTTCAACGCTCTCGCATCCGGATAATAAGTCATCCATATAGAAATTGTCCATTACTGCTTTGGCTGCTGCTGGATACAGATATCCTTCGTCGACGCTAAGCTGCTGCAACGCTTTTACCGCAAGATATGGAGACGAAGCGACTCCGAAAGTCACTCGCAACATCCTGTAATGCTTCAGGTCTTCGTTAAGAGCACCCCGCCATAGTATCCTTTGAAAGTCGATATCACATTCATGTACCTTCACTTGGCGGTACATTTTGACAATATCTGCGGTTAAGCAAATAGGTGAAACACGCCAACGTGTGACAAGATGTTTAAGATCGGCTTGCAACGTAGGGCCTACCAATAAATTATCATTAAGAGACTTACTGTTAGTACCTTTACAGGAAGCGTCAAATACCGCCCTCACCTTCGTGGTCTCCTTGTCCTCGCGGATCACAGCATGATGAGGTAAGTAGATTGCATTTGTATTGTCAACTTCTTGTATTGGTACTTCTTCGAGATGCTCTAACTCTAGATACTCTTTTATAACTTCCTGGTATTTAACATTTAACTCCTTATCCTTGACTAATCGTTTCTCTAAAGAATTTAGTCTTCTTTCGGCGATCGGTAGAGACCCAGTCACTTGTGGCATTCTACCACGAAATGGAAGACGCACAATATATCTTCCAGTTTGGTCTCTCCTGGTCGTCTCTGCAAAAAACTGTTCACATTGCTTTTCTTCTTCAGTAAACAACTTTTCCTTTGGCATTGGTATGTCAGCTTCTAATTCCCAAAATCGTTTTAGAATCTCATCCTCACCGACGGAGCTATGCAGGACTACACGTGGAGACGTCTGTCCTACGGTACTCACAGCACCAGACAGAATCCAACCAAGACTTGTAGCTTGAGCTACAAGTGCACCGCGAGGACTCTTTTTTAGACCCTCTTGTATAATTTGACTATACACCTCTGCACCTAATAACAAGTCAATATGATTGGGAGTGAGATAATCAGGATCTGCCAATCTCAATTCGCTCAGCTCCTCCCATTCAACATCTTCTAGTTTAGTCGTTGGCAATAGGGTAGTTATTTTATTTAAGACGTAAGCCTTCACCGGAATAATCACATGTGGATTTACCCGTGATGTCAGGTTCACATCCACCATGCCCTTGGAGAACCCCTTATCTCCACCTACCCCAGAAATTTGCACGTTAGTCCTTTTTATTTTAAGACCTAAATCCTGTACTGTTGCCGTTGTGACAAACGATGACGTTGAACCCTGGTCTATTAGTGCACGTAAAGTATGAGCTCCCCCTGAACGGGACGCAGTGTTCACCAACGCTGTTGCTAATAAAACCGAATTGCTTTTACGTGCGAAACAAGATACTACCGGAGCCGTTTCTATGTTCTTATCTTGTTTTGCTTCCGCGTCATTTACCGTACCTGTAGTACGGGCGACTTGACTGACACCTTCGCTTGAAGGATGAAGCAAAGCATGGTGCTTCTTCCTACAAACGCGACACTTGATATTCGCTTGGCAGTTTTTTGCAGAGTGGTTACTCCCCAAACAACAAAAGCAGATATTATTTAACAGAACAAAATTGCGCCTTTCTTCTACAGAATTTTTGGAAAAAGATTTACAGTAAGAAAGTCTATGTTCTTCCGAACAGTATGGGCATTGAACCTTAGTGATGTGTAAAGAACGCATCTTGTTAACTGGCAACTGATTTGGTTGCTTGCGCGTTGAACTTGGACCAAAATCCAAAAACTCGATTGCTCTGTACCGTTTTGTAAGAAACTCTTTAAAATGTTTATATGACGGCAACTCATCACCAGAGCATTCATCATTTGCACTAAATTCCCACTGACGTTTGGATTCTGGGTCCAACTTCAACCCAATTATGTAAATTATCAACACATCCCAGTTTTCAGTTTTGACGCCTACGTTTGCTAAAGCTGACAAACAATCTTCAGTCGTGTCAAGAAGTTCTTTCAAACTCTTAGCTGATTCCTTAGTAATATTGTGCTGACCCATAAGACGTTTTAAAATGTGATGGCAGATATACCTCTTGTTGTTATAGCGTTCTTCAAGTAAATACCAACTTCTTGCGTAATTATTATCTGTTACCGGTATGTTATTCAAAAGTTGTTCGGCTTCGTTGGTTAAATAACTTTTTAAGTACAACAGCTTCTGAACGTCATCCAGGTCACAATTATTGTGTACTAATGAAGTGAATAGATCTCTGAATGTGTTCCATTCTGAATACTTTCCGGAAAACTGAGGTATATTTACCTTCGGCAACTTAAGACTACAGGACTTGGTTCGCGGTGAACTTTGACTTTCTGTCTGATTATTTGAAAACTTTGCAAGACCTGATTTGAGTTCACACTTATACTCAAAATATGTTTCTTCACACATGTCATATACATTATTTTTAACATAGGATGTGTTTGCTATCTCTTTACTTGTTGCAATACGCTTTAATTCCTTGTGACCGGTAAGGAACTCGAGCCACTGTTGTTCTAGCAACTCCAATCTACCCTCTAAATATTCTACGGTAATGCGATCTTTTGGACTCTTTTTAAAATTAGCTTTGCTTTTACTTATACGCGCACAAAGCTCTTCTTGGAAGTCAAGAATTCGCTCCATAGTGTTAATAACCAATAATAAATTTAAACAGTTAACAGAATATAATAAGATATTTAACGTTTACGTATTGTTAACTAGAATATAGCACGTTTTCCAATTTACCGAAGGCTTATCAATATATTACTATTACATTAACATGCACATATTGTTTGTACAAAGTACACATTTAAATTTAATGAAAGTAACACTTTAAAAAAACAAAAGTAAAGATAATAGGCACACACAAAATAGTTCAATAATTAGTTCCCAGGAAATCCGATGATCTTGATATATAACAAGGTAAAAGTACTTACAGTTGTTTGCAATAATGTAATCCAATACACTATATTATATTAACACATAATATTTAGCACTTTTATTTAATTCACTGGATTTATATTACTTCCTAATTCCTAATATGCAGAATTTTATAATTTCACCAATATCACTGGCCACTTCGTAACACTCAGAGCTGATGATGCTCCAACACCATACACCTATCCTGGACTGCTCTCTTCCAGGAGCAGTCCCCTGACTGATTACAGCGCCTTAATCCGCTGGCTCTCAGCCGTACAAGCACGTTTGCGGCAGCGATCCACTGCCCGTGCCGTACCGTAGTGAAAAACACCGACTTAGTTTACTACCTCGCTAAGCCTGCCGATCACTTTCGACTCGAAGGAACATGTACGAACAAATGCTCATATAGTACAGTGCCTTTTCTAATCTAGGTGTAGGTTCAAATGAAAACACTCCGTGCAATATGCAAACAAAAGGTTTTTAATAACTAAAACAATAACACACACATTGATTGACGGAGAATCTCGCTTGCGTGATTCAGCTTTTACACCGCTCATTTACTAGCGCATCTAGCGGCGATAGAAAGAACTACATCAACGAACGATCGGAACATTAGTTCTACATTGCTGAATAGATGGCGTTATAAGTATTATACAGCCACTTACTAAGCCTCTTTCTAAAGATTTGTCCATCTAGTTGTTTCAACGCATCAGGTAACTTATTAAATACTAAAATACACATATTATACACATTTGTTCTATAAATGTCCTTATAGCACCGAGGTTGATATAATAAGTTTTTATATTGATTACGTTTTTGTCTTGGGTAAACTTCACTTCGTGCCTTGAAATATGATGGATAACGTTTTACAAAAATACACACTTCTCTAATGTATAAGCATGGAAGCGGTAAGATGTTATTTCGTTGAAATAAAGGTTTACATGTATCTAAGTACCACGATTTGTTAATTAAGTACACGAATGCACCGTTTCTGCACTTTAAACGCCTTTTCGGAGTCTACTGAGCTTCCCCACATAATCAACCCATAACTGAGGACCGAAGAAACGTACCCGTGATAAGCTGTCAACGCAGCCTCAGAAGACACGGTCAGCCTCAGTCTCTTGGGAGCAAAAACGAAGCGATGGAGTTTTTTACAAACCGCTGCTATGTGTTCTTTCCAGTTTAAATGTTTGTCCAATATTAAACCTAAGAATTTGATGGAATGCACCTCGTCAACTTTTTGATCTTTATAACATATGCTGTCAAGATTAATTGGTTCAGTATTATAAGAATTAAATTGGATTAAGTTAGTTTTATTCATATTAATTTTTAAATTATTCTCATTAGTCCAATTTACTACTTCCGATATGGTATTTTTTAATATTTGCTCTGGAAAATTATTTTTGTCGCATTTTACAATTATTGTAGTGTCATCAGCAAACAATATGCATTTATGTAGAGTACACTCAGGGAGATCATTTATGTAGACTAGGAAAAGTAAAGGTCCTAAGTTACTACCTTGAGGAACGCCTGTTTTACTCGCAGCTGGTTCCGAATAAAAGTTTTGTTTAATAAAACTTTTACCTTTCTTCACTACTTTCGTAACTACTGTTACCGTTTCCACTCCAAGGCTTTTCCTCTGATGCCATTCCGATCTAATTTATTTAAAAGATGTGCATGATTAACAAAGTCAAATGGCTTTTTTAAGTCCAAAAATAGTGACACTACTGATGACCCGTTGTTGATAGTTTCCGTAATAGTTTTTATCAAGTCAAGTACAGTACGGTAGTTGTTATCGTAGCTAGTTTATGAGTCATAACTAGGAGTAATTGCGGGGTTGACGGATTAACCTATATATAAACCTACCTGATGTTCACATATGCCACTAAATCAGGGGGTGCCTTTTTACATTTGCCCTGGCTATAAAAACCAGTTATTCAAGAAACTTAAAGAGCAACGATATGTCGATGTCGCCACGATTTTATCGAGGTCAATAATCAACAACTCTTTTTGTTTTAGGAACTAACTACCAATCTTTGTCACCTTTCAGGATTTGTATCAGAGGATCTCCGTCCAGAGGAGCAGGACCCTCAATGGTGTAAGGAGAAAGGCGACGAGTTCTTCAGGAACGGCAATTTCCTAGGAGCAATCAGCGCGTACACCCATGGCATCACGCTTTCTGACAAGCTGCCGAGCTTGTACGCCAATAGATCCGTAACGCATTTCGCTCTTGGGAATTTTTATAAATGTGTAAGTATTTAAATTTAGAATTTGCGAACATGACTGGAAAAGCGCGATTTTAAGGTCGATTTTTATATGTCAATTTAGCAAAGATTCACTAATATTTAGATAACTATAGCTCCGATCGCGCTCAATCTAACGATAACGATCGGGAATCGCGGCCTGCGTGTTTTGATGCGTGAAAGTATAGAATTTTTTTTAAAAAGGGGAATTATAGGGAAAAACAGAAAATTTTGAGTAAAAATCCCAATAAAATGTTAATAACTTTTACACTATTGCAGCTATTTGACTAAAACTAACGTGGAACGAACCGCTATCAGCGGCCGCTAATTATTAAAAACAAAATTAACATACAAATTGGAAACGAACAAAGACAACACAAAAAATCGAAAATTCTATGACAAAAATTGGTTTTTCAACGCTGGTATAGAAAATTTCTATAAAGCAGTATAGGTTACGCTCGCGGAGACGCAACTTTTGATAGGCTACACTTGGTATTTACACGTGAAATCGACTTTGTTATTTCCGTAATGTATGGGGGCGTGGTACCACTAAGGTTTTTTTTTTTTTTTTTTTTTTTTATGTTATTGTGGTGGAACAAGCGCGAGGCCCACCTGATGTTAAGCGGTATCCTCTGCCTATAACAGATGCATTTCATCAAGTGACGAACTGCACTGCGCCCATCACCTTGAGACATAGCTGTTAAGTCTCATTTTGCTTGTTATTTCGCTGGCTCTCAAGGACTGCTGCCGGAACGCACCGTTAGGTGCTTGGCGACAGATTTTCTACTTGAGGGTGGTCGCTAGCCAGGCGGGCATTCGCAAAATGCCCTTCCACCATGCGGTGAAGCTCAAGCTCTGGGCGGGATTCGAACCATGGACCTGCTGCGCGGCAGTCCATAGCCAATGCCACTGAGCCATCACTGCTTCAAAATCTTCTTTTATATGTCAATTTAGCAAAGATTCAATAATATTTAGAAGACTATAGCTCCGATCGCGCTCAATCCAACGGTCCAATGTAACCCATTTACGAATGCCCGTTTGGTTAACTCAAGTAGAAAGTCGCCAAGCACTTAATAGTGTTTCGGCGGTTGTCATTGAGAGTTACAACTAGCCCAAGGACTTGTCGTGACGTGAGATTGGTTCAAAGGCTAGACTATTGGGAAAGATAAGAAAACTATATTTTAATAGGTATGGAGCTCAGATTTTCTATTTGACTGGAACATTTTACATGATCGTCCTGCAGTTCCCGAGATAGAGTAATGCCTATATGGCACCTCCCTTTACTAAAAAACATGGCTGTTGAAATATTTAGTTCACATGTTGTAGTGAATCCTTCCAGTTAAACGTTAACAGGTTGTCCTATAAGTTTTAGTAACATTCCGGAATATGGTCTGTACCCGGTTGTTGGCAATCATCTCGCCCCTCATTACATGGGGCCAAAAAATGTATGGCGAAACCTGTATTTCTATAAACACATGTGCCTACCCTGGGAGTATAATTATAATACTACTGCCAGATGACGTTAGTTTCGGGAATAGATTTTTGAAACACTGCAGTTCTCAACTGTTTCGCTTTTGTTACACAATGTCATAGAGAAATGATATTTAATGTATCTTTGACAATGTATAAATAAAGTACCTAATCTATAAAAGACAATTCTGATCGGTTCAAACAATAAAATTGATTCTAACGAATAGTTTCAGAAAACTAATATTATTTCTATACTTATTTCCTAAACCAACTTAATTTTGGCTTTGTTAGAAATTAAGGCGAAATTGTCTCTTAATGTATTGATATGAATATTTAATATTCAGTTGATGATATTTACTTAGAAATTTTTAGAGCACAAAATTTCTTACTTCGATTGGTAAGCATACCCCCGGTACCGGATGCATTAATCACTGAACCATCGACGATAGCTCATCTCAGCCGAGATTTTGTTCTAATTGTATTACTTTAACCGTCATTTGAGACGGTGCGCGGCATCATCTAGACTACTAAACTTCATCTGATTGAAATAAGTGCTTTATCAAACACATAAGTACGTAATGATGTCGCTACCCTTTTATATTTCTAAACATGACTACAAGCACAACGGCGTGCTAGCGATAGTGCTATAGTGTAATATGTTCTGAAAACAGTAAAAAAAAATTTAGATCTAATTATCCATATAGCGCAAAGCTATGCCGGAACTTATTCATTCACTTATAATTGACATACATTCTAAATCTACAGATGGAAGACTGCTCGACAGCTCTCGACCTTTTGAAGCCACCTTGCGAGGGGAACCGAAGGAGCCGCGCCAAGTGCATAGCACGCAGGGGCGCAGCCCTGGCGAGACTTGGCCACTTGAGCAAGGGCATCGAAGAAATGAAAGCAGCGGCCAAACTACTGCCAGACGATGAGACTATCAAAAAGGATATTTACGACATGGAGCGGGCTTGGGAACAAAATCCTGATTCTGAATAATTTGCTTCGTTAGCACGTGGTTTTGATTTCTTTCCATTGTGCCACACTCGTGTATAACAATGTAGATACGCAATGGGAAAAATATTCCCTTGAATACAATGAATATGTATGATGATGAGAGTTTGTTTTTTGCTGGGACACTTCATAATAAAACTATAAATACTGTGTTCTCTTTGGTGTCAATTTCCACTCACGCAAGAATTTTATTTTTATTATAGAAAAAAATCCTTTGAAATGCTTTTCTTTTACAATATTAATGAAAAAGAAGTTCTATCAACAAATGTGGTTTTTCACTACATGTTCTTTTGGTAGTACAAGTGGTAACAATCCACTGTTATCGAATCCAATAGGACACTTTCTTACCTTGATTAAGACAATCAAACTTTAATTGAACATACTTGTATAACAGACCAAAGATTATATTAATAGGAATAATTTACACTACATCTCTAAACATTTAATTTAATTCATCTATGACTTTCTTGGGCAGTCCAAGATTTTTCAACAAAGCATGTGGCGATGGGTCTCTCCCACGGAACCTCCGGAACACCTCACTCGGGTGGCAGCTCCCACCGACCGCTAAGAATGTATCCCTATACCTCTTGCCTACTTCTAAGATATCTTGGTCTCCCTTTCTCGCTTCCTCAAATGCACTATAAATGTCCGCAGCAATCATTTTCGACCACAAATGGCAGTAATAAGCCGCGCCCCATTCTTCGGACATGATCTTCGTGAATGAAAGCGGATGCGAATCATACTTGTCAAATGGCAATGCGTGGTATTTCGGCCACAATTCTCTAACGATATCTCTCCAGAATGTCTTTTTCGAGTGCAATTCCAAATCGAGCTTAGAAAGGTATAGTTCCTTGCATAAATTATATCCAGACATGTGACTTCTGATGTTCTGTAGATTTCTGAGGATGTCTTCTGGTAAAGGTTCGTCCGAGCTGAAGTGGCCACTGATTGCTCGTATTGTGTGAGGATCGAACAGCCAGTGCGTCATCACTTGACCACAGACTTCAGCCGCATCCCATTCTACATTGGAAAGTCCCGCCACTTCGGAATAGTTTGCTTTCGTTAACAGATGACGCAGTGAATGGCCGAATCTTTGGAAAAGTACACCGACTTCCTTAAAAGAGAGCAAAGATGGTTTTCCTTCAAAAGGAGGTTGGAAGTTGAAGATTAATGCTGATAATGGATTTGTTGCTGTGGAAGCACATCTGTTGCGCATCGCGATGTGCCATCCAGCGTCATCGTGGACTCGGATTTTTAAGTTCTGTCGCGCGTACGCATCAAGGTAGAAGCCAGCAACAGGATGGTTGCCAGATGCTTCATCGTAAATATCGTAGAATTTGACATCTTTATGCCAGGTGTGTACATTAGGCCTTTCTACAATTTGGATTTTGAACAATGTGCTGCACAAATTGAAGAGGCTTGTTAATACTCGTGGTAGAGGGAAGTACTCTCTGATTTTGTCCTCATCAAAGCCATAAAGTGACCACTTTTGTTTTCTTTGCCAGTATGGGATATCCCATTGCTCTAGTTTAGTGCCAAAGCCTCTTTCTTGAGCGAACCTTTGCAGCAACTCAATCTCTGCATCTTGCATTGATCTGGCGCTTTCCAACAGGTTGTCAAATACATTGTTTACATTATCCATGGAACCAGCCATTTTAGTCTCCATACTCATGTCCACAAAAGTTTCGTATCCGAGAATATTTGCCTGTTCCCTCCGATAAGCGCGAATGCTTTCCACATTAGAACCTGTTCCTATTTCTTTGTTGACATAGTCAGAGCACCTCTGTACATAAGCTTGCCATGCGTTCCATCTTAGTTCTCTATCAGGGCAGTATTGCATGAAAGGTTCATAAATGTGAGGCTGTAGAGTCAACTTCCAAGGGCCTCGGCTGGGGTCACTGCTAGTAGTCATATCCTTTACTAAAGAGTCAGGACATTCCCGCAAGACACTGCCATCTTGAATCGTGCTTGTAAATACTTTGTTGGCAAGGTTCACTTTGTCTCGGAACATTTGCCGTTCTTGTTGCAGTGACACCAAAATATTGTCCAGCCTGTCTCTTTTACTGCCTTTTATATCTAACCCGTTAAGTTTTCCCTCTAAAATGTACTTGTCCAATAATCTTTGTTCTTCATCTGTGAGTTTTTTTAGTCGGTTTTTCTCTGTTACAGCTGCTTGGTAGATAGGCGCACTGTGAAATTTGGAGCCTCTAGCTGTGTGTGCTCTCTCATGAATTTGAATATAGGATTTTGTTGGCATTAATGAGCTGTTACCCAGATATAAGGACTTTGCCATGCCCCAAGTGAGCTCTAACTGGGTATCAAGCTTTTCCAAAGGTTGGAATATTTCTACAAAAGCATTTTTGCAATTTGGGGCAGACTGTTCAATCTGGCCAACTCCATTTTCATACTCCAAACATTGTCTACTAATAGAAGCAATGCATTTCTCGATAGACATATGGTTAAACTCTGGCAAGCCATTTTCAGACAGAAAGGAGCCTTGATCTGCATCTTCACCAATTTCTGGAATACTGAAAATAACAAGTTTGTCAGACACAATAAAAAAAAGAGTGTGTTCAATAATACATTCTGAATATGAGGTTTCTAAAATGTTTAAGAGAGGCGTAGGACTCCTGATGATGAAGAAAAATAGTAGGCACAAAACAATGCATTTCTGTGGAATGTTAATTTTTAATGTTCTTGTAATGGACACAGATAATAGCGTAACATCAGGCTGGCTCCGCTTCATTTCACTTCTCTTATTAATTGAAAAACAACGGCGTTAACGCAACTTAATTGCATGAAAATTGTAGTTTTTGACAGTATCTGTAGTCTGCCCGCTATTTAGGTTCGATCGCAAGTTGATGGCTTGCTATCAATAGTTTTTGACATATTTGGTATGCTGTAAGCTATTTTGTTGCGATTGCGTTGCTACAGTGGCATAAAATATTTTGGAGGATTTTAGATAGAAAAGTAGCTAAATGATTTAAATACATTTATTTAATGTATTGTTTGCTGGAAAACCACTGTATTGATGTTTTGACTGATAGTTGATTGATAGAAATTTTCACTATTATTTCAGTGGCAACTTTTGGAAGCCATAGCACAGCCATACGATTACGACGCAATAGCTACACAACTGCGATTAGGACCTATAATTAGCAGTTTACCGAATTTGACAAGAATAGAAGTTCGATCGCAGAAGCATCGCAGTAGTGTGGCGTTTGGCCAATAGCTAAGAGAATTGGAGCCTAGATGGCTGTCAAACAAAATGCTTCAACCTAACTGAAGCTCAACTTGAACCTATACAATACATGCATTTTGAGTTATAAAAGAGACATTGTTGTGCCAATTCTGCCACATAATTATTTAATGTTACTTATGTAAGTACAATCAGTGTCAAAAATAGCTAACATTATTACTTATTATCAAGACGGAATTTCCAGAAAATTAAAAAATATATAAACTGTATGATGCATGCAATTCATAGGAAAATCGATGCTTGATATTCCCCTTTTTTCTCCTACAAAACTGAGCCCATACAATCATATTTCATGTATTTTTTATTTTTTTTTGTCTGCTGGGATCATGGCAGTAAAACGGGGCATTTTTATTTAGTAATAATCAGTTGCTGAAAAAAATAAATGACAGGGTCATACCTGTAGCAGGCCTAGAAGCGCTAGTAGCGAATTTTGCTTAGCTGTTCTTAACCGATCAGCAAAGTTAAGGTTGAACTGGCCGGGCCGTTCTCCATACAAACTCCGTAAGGTGATCACTCCCGTATTTGAGACTTTAGGTCCAGAATTAAGCATAATACCGATTGATCTCATCATTATCTAGGCTTGTATGATGCCGAAATTTTAAAAAGATAATTAAGTGAAAGCTATGAGCCTTGAAAATGTTATATGAAAATGTTTCGAAGCTCATAACTCTCAAGTTAATTATCTTATTAAAATTTCAGCATCATACAAGCCTAGGTAATGACGAAATCAATCGGTATTATGCTTTGTTTTGGACCTCAATCCGCAAATAAGGGAGTGATCACCTTACGGCGTTTGTATGGAGAACGGCCCGGCCAGTTCACCCTTAAGCAACGTCGCCTACAGTCATGAGTTGGATGGGTGACCGCTAGTGACATTACTACTGAGCGTTTCCGTGCTTCGGAGGACACGTTAAGCCGTCGGTCGACAGATTTTCTACTTGAGGGTGGTAGCTAGCCAAGCGGGCATTCGCAAAATGCCCTACCATCATGCTATAACGACTGCCATCCTAGGACGACGACATGATGGTAAGGCATTTTGCGAATTCTCACTTGGCTAGCTACCCACCCTCAAGTAGAAAATCTGTTGCTAAGCACCAAACTATGTGTTCCGGCAGCTGTCCTTGAGAGCCAGTAATTCCAGGTTAGCCTGAAAAACATTTTCGACCACATGATCACTTACCATCAGGTGAGATAGGGGTCAAAGGATAACCTATCCAACATAAAAAAAAATTGCTTTAGAGTCATTATTATTTACAAGAAAGAAAAGAGTTAATTTGTGTGGAGAATCACATGCAGCCTCTAATGTTGGCCACGCAGACCCAATGCTGGGGCCCTATTGTCTAATGAAATGGTAAAGGAGATGAACTATAATTTTTGAAATTTTCCTTTGAAACAACATACTTAACGACTGCTATGCCAAAATAACAACAGTGACTGACAGCACACATCCTCCGTAGCATTAAAGTGCTTAGTAGTAAATGCCACTAGGTTAAGTAACACTCTGGAATCTCTACTTGTAGTGGTAGAGACTCCAGAGAATGATACTTAACCTAGTTGATTGGTTAGACAAGCACTGCTACAAGCACTTGTTAATTAACATAAGCGATACCAAGGTGATAAACCATTTATGATACCAACTGTCTAAGGTATTAAGATCAATTCTTAAATCATTACAAATAACAGAAAATCATAATAATATTCATATAACAAAATATATTTACATAAAGTATATTTTACCAAATCACTGGAGGAAAAAATATAGTCGTGTGCGGGATTTGAATCCGCGCCATCAACCCCTATAACTAGGGCATGCTCTGGCCACTAAGCCATTTAGAGTTATGAATCATGTGCCATAAGCAGTGACATAATATACAATTTGTTACTCTAATTTGTCATCTTGTGCTTAACCATCATATTAAGGATCTGCAGAATGTGTAATGGCAAAATATTATATTGCAATAAATAATGAAAGAACTTATATCAGGTCCAAAGGTAAAGAAATAAAAGGTAAACAAAAATAGCAATGAGTTAAAGGTGATAGTAGAATAGGATTTAATCTGTGTCAAACTAATAAAGAATTAGCAGCATGGTTTGACGTTAGCATACCCACAATATTAACTCATTCACAGCAAATTGGTATAGTTAAAAACTAGAAAAATGGGCACCTCATGGTTTTACTGATATGCAACATGTTGTGAAGCTTGCTTTATTTATTTATTTGATTATAGGCTAGCAGCGTAATGCTGATGTGCCTATATCATACTATACCGAATTATTTTTTTTTGTAATGTCCATACTTTTGTTGTTTAGCACTGGTTACAAGTTAGCAAGAGATTTTTTGCTTTTACACAACCAGCCATCCAGCTGGTTCTTAAATGCGTTCACAGATGGTTTACCATGTTAGACTTATTCAGAAATTAAAGGATGTTGGACCAACTTGTGACATGCAACAAAATGAGGATACGAAAATGTGTGATTTGTAGAGGTCCATTCAAAGTGCAAAACCAATACTTTGAGTATGTATAAATATTTATTTTAAGCATAGATAAAAAGAATGGCCCTCCTGTATTATAATAAGAACATTACTGTCTGGCCGCACTCCACACCGGTTTTAACATCACAAGGAGTAGACGTATAGATCAAACGTGTTAAAAATCTGTTCATCAACAAGACAACCTATATTCTTAACATATGCATTTATGACATATTACACCTGCTGGTTACGAAGAGGAGAAGGAAGGGAGACATGTGGGAGAGATTTTATGAGACAAATAATCTCATACGACAATTTACTAGAAAAAGAGAGATTTTTTTTACACTTACAGAACCACATAACCGGCGTTGCGTTTACTTTGATAAATCTGTCTTTTCACATGGTGACTTATTACATTTGGGCGCAGGAATGATAAAGCCATATTTTTCCGTATTATCCCCAAAATTCACGATTTATTTCATAATCCTAAGAAACACGGCTTTCATCAAAACCGCTCGGTGTTGCCAAATCAGCGAAACATAAAGTACAGAAACTACCCAAAAAAGGTGCTATAATGCTAAAATTGACCCCACAATGTAGCACTGTAACTTTATGAAACAAAATTAACTATTTATGAGCCATGGTTTAAAAATAAACATAAGTTGTTATATTTAAAAACATTATAAACAGTCATCTAACCCTAATTAACAAGAACATTCATTTGATCGTGAGAGATTTTGTACCGATGGTTTGCCACTGATGGCCCACCTAATGTTAGGTGGACTGACCTCTGCCTATAACAGATGCATTTGGTCAACGACGAATTGCACTGTGCCCGTCACACTGAGACGTACAGTTGTTGGGTCTCATGTGCCTGTAATTTTGCTGGCTCTCAAGGACAGCTGCCGGAACACACGGTTAGGTGCTTGGCGACAGATTTTCAATTCAATCATCCTTTATTCCACCACATTTTCTATATTGATATTTCAGAGAAGAGTTATTCCTAATAAAAACAGGTAAATCCATTTTAGGTGCACCATTTTCGAAAGTTTCGTTCAAGGAGTTTTCGAGTCAAGATAATAATACCGCGTGCTATATATTTATGCACACTAAAATCCAGTGGCCATCAGAAAAAATGTCTAGTGGTAAAACCGCTTAGATAGCAATTACCTCTACGAATCCTAAAATAGGCGATTGTCTCTTTCCAAAAGTAGGTTGGATATTTACCGCCGGTAACTGTACAAGCGTGAAAATACTGTTTAAATTTGGAATTTCACGCAAAATGCGTGAGATTCAACTTAGATATGAAAAATTCACTGAATCTAATGACAAAGTCATTAAGCTGGCAACACTGCCAAGGCTAGCTTTCTTTCTCTACATGCGGGTGATTGACATTTATAAGGTGACACGTGACAGTTGACAATATATTGACTTGACACTTGCCTGAAGTTGAATGTATAGTACCACCAACTTAATGTGCAGTTATGCGACATTGGCGAAATTGTGGCAAGCCCGCAGAAGCCACATAAAGAAGAAGTTGAAGTTGAACTGTGCAGTTTTCGAGGGCGCTACTGGTCAATGAAATCAACTACAAACTGTCACAATTTGAAGGAATGTTGTAGTTCTTTTTTTTGCCGCCTGAACAGATAAGTTGGTGGGACTGTATCTACATGGAAGACCAAAAAATCAAATTCGTTTAGATATGGACGATTTTATATTATGATGTTTTTAGAATAAACTTTCAGTAGCTTTTTAATAACCTGCCTCCATAATAATAGTTTACTCAAAATCTAAATTACTATCTCCCATGTTACCTTTTTCCACTTTCGCACGATACCAATATGTCCATAGTAGGTACGCCTGGTTCTCCCACGTTACCTTTTTCCACATTCGCACGATACCAATATGTCCATAGTAGGTACGCCTGGTAAGTTCAGGGTGGTCCAATATATTCTAGGTACTTGATCTATGGGGTGGCCCTGGTCCTATGTTCCAGCTCCGCCAGCGGCGCTGCCGGTGTTTTTTTTATGCTTGGTAGATTAGTCTTTGACCCTTATCTCACTTGGTGGTAACTGATGACTTGGTCGAAGATGTTGTTCAGGATAAGCTAGAGTTACTAGCTCTCAAGGACAGCTGCTGAAACACACCGTTAGGTGCTTGGTGACAGATTTTCTGCTTGAGGGTGGTAGCTAGCCAGGCGGGCATTCGCAAAATGCCCTACAACCATGCCAACCGGTGATGTCATCGCTCCTAGCCACGCAGACGGCGTTTCTGATAAGAAATGCTCAAAACCCAGGTCGAAGTATTATCCCTAACGTAAGTGTTTTGCTGGTTAATTTAGGTATAATATTTAAATGTGTGTAAAAGTAACGAGATTTTCATTTAAAAAATGGATAGGTCACCACAGTCACCTCAGTGAATTGTTTGCCAAACGTGTAGGCATTAGAGTAAGATTTGAGCATACGCTGTTCATCGTGGTAAGATTGTCTAAAATAGCAAGCACTTATACGAGTAACATCGATCATAATCACAATAGTTTGTAAAAAATATTACCGTTCAAAATAGTGAAGTATGTGCAAAATAAAGGCCCCGCCCACCGCTGCCGCCGCTGCCATGGTGAAAACTTTTCCGCTCTCATTTGTATATGGTCAAGAAACAAGCCTATATGTAAATAAACATACAAGATATAATGTGAATTTAGATTGAAAAACAAAACACCCATTTATACTTAATTATTTTGTCATTTTATTTAATTGACACTCTTAAGCGGAACGAATTCGACTGGTTCGCCATCTTTCTCTACCACTGCCGCAACATTTTCAAGTAAAGACACATTCACCATTTGGCAAGAGCATAACGCCGTGCACGTATTTGATGCGCTGCAGGTGGATAGCTCAATGCTCTTATTATCTAGTATCTTTGTCGTCGTTTCTTTGACGGGTGGGCTGCAACAGAAGTCCGTGTCAAGACCCATTTTTTCTCCATCTTCTAAGGTTTGTGGTAGATGCTGGTTTAGTGTTTCTGGTAGAAGGAGGCTGGCAATGCCACCAGCAACGAGGAGAGTCCCCATTATTATCAGCGGCAGAATCATGATGTCTGAACCCTGGAATCGTATCATTCCTTTAGACTGCATCCTACATGGACAAAGTGATGTAACGTGCTAAGATGTCGATGCAGGTCAAGCCATCAGTATTTTTTCGCGTGTGTCAAGTTAGCTCACTTCTATAAATAGTGTACAGACAACCTAGCTAAAGTATCTGGTACAAGACCTCCTCAAGGAACACGGGTATCACTAGAGGAGACTATCCCGGTACCAGTTGGGACCCAGATGAAGTATCTGAGTCTCATCCTGGACGGGAGGTGGTTTTTGGGGCTCACTTTGCCCGGTTCGCCCCAAAAGTCGTGGGAGCCGCAGCCGCCTTGGAAAGACTGTTGCTAGGGAAGAAGACTCCGGAGCGGTCCGGAGTATTTAAGTATCTTATTTTATAAAAGCATTATTGAATAATTAGTTAGATTTTCAGTAGAGCTTATGTATGTCATGCTATTAAACTTCGTCTAACCGGAAGAAGTATTTTTATAAACATATACAAGTATCTTTAATAATGACGTTACGTTTGTCAATTTTTAAATATTTACTTACACAATTCTCAATATATACAAAAATCAATTTTGTTGTAATATATATACCTCTACTCGTATCTTTGTTAAATGTACCACTTCTGAAATAGCACAATACGTATCCTGACATGGGAGGATGTACCTAACATTACCATTATACCATATACATATTATTATATTTAGTATACAGAGCAAATCAAGTGTCTCGCATGCTTAATAGCTACACTAACTTACCAAATAATTCACCAGGGGTATAAAGATAGGTCCTAGCATGCCCAAAACGGAGCTTAGGCTCATTCCAAGTCCCCTGACAACAGTGGGGTACAACTCGGAAGCCATGAGGGGAAGCACAACGAATGACGATGATATCCCCATCTTGCCCACGCAGTAAAGCGCTAGGGTTATGTTAGTCTCTGTAAGGAATATGATTTCGTAAGGAATACAATTGTATCTACTAGCAGCACAGCGCTGATTTAGATGAACCTGTAGTGTATCTTTGTCCGTGTAATACTTTACTTGTAGAATACTCACCATGCTGCACCAAGAACGTGGTCAAACAAGCAACCCCTCCAACCACCATGCTCATACACAACGTCCACCTTCTGCCAAGTCTCTCCATAGACGGCCACAAGAACAAATAGGTCGGCAGCTCCACAATTCCAGCCAAAAAGAAGTTCAAGAACTCGTCTCCTCCCAACACTGGGGCGTAATATGACAGCCCCACATACACACTTGTGTTAGTAAACCAGATGAACGTGATGATTATGGTTTTCATCCTCAAGTTAGGCGTTCGGAAAAGGTCTAGGATTCCATATTTTCGAGACTTGGCCTTTTCGATCTCTAGGTTCAGTTTATCTGTCTCATATTTTCGGTGGAGGTGTACCATGTAGTTGGCGGGTAGAGATTTTCCATTGATCCTGTTAAATAACAAATCATATTACTAAAAAGGAAAGTAACGGGTTTCCTAAAAAATATATGCAGTTGTAAAAATGGTCTCTATAATTTGGACAAATTAAAAATGCAACTACAAAATAACGCCTGAGAGTTTGATATAAATACTTCATTCTTAAATTCATGGATGTTTATCTCTCACCAACTTCCAAGACTTCCCGAGGATCCAACACAGTATTATAAACTAACCTGGCCATATTCTTCAGGATAACCTCTGCCTTTTCGAACTGACCTCTAGCCAGCAGCCACCGAGGACTTTCAGGCATCAGCCAAATGAACAAGAAGAAGGAGACAAATGGCAGCGTGGTGGTGAGTGCCAGGTGTCGCCAATCCCGAACTAAATATACCACTCCAGCGAGGAGGATCAGCCCAATGGAATACGCGATGTTGGAGATAATCGTGCACAGGGTTCTGTGACGAGGTCCTACTAGCTCTATTGCTGGAAAGGACACGAACGTTAATACAGAAATTAATAAAAAATCTTTAAAAGTACATTCGTGTCTTATTTCGAGCCTTTGTTCTCAATTTTAGAAGGTAAAGAGTTAATCATGTTAGTATACAAGTACACGACATAGTTAAGCTAGGCAAAGCTGGGTAAAATGTACAGAAACATTCTTATAGGAGTGCTCGTAAGATTCTGGGTTAGAATCGCACCCTATTTTCATGTGGGAGTCATAAGAGGCAACTAAAGGAAAAATAACAGAAGATGGGTAGCAGCGCCTTCTGAAGAACTGCGATCCTGAAGCTGCCAAGCGTGTGGATCCCCATATTATCTCCCCTGGGGAGAAGGAGGGGCTGTGTTGAGCAGTGGACGATCTGGCTATTACACTATAGTATAACTGCTTCAGGTAAGCTACTTAGGGCGTAACCGATAATAGTGCGTCTTACTGCCTTACGCAACACCACTGTCGTCTTGAGTAGTGTGGTGCTGGGCATTATTTCCTCTGTCGGATTTAATGACTTTTACTATATGATCTGAAGCAGTCCCATTCTTAAGCTGGGAACAGCTCCAGTTCGAAGAAAGGGTTAAAATATAGTTGAAGTTATGGATAGCGTCACCTTTCCTCCCGTGTCATCGGTGTCTTTTAAAACATCTTAGGTTTGGTGAAAAGCCTGCTTGCCGCCAATCCTCTTTGGTAGTAGGTACATGCTACCTTTCGGAGCGAGTTGAGATTGTATAAAGAACCCTGTTGCGCACTTAATATGCAGAAACACCGTTCTTACGTTGACGTAAGTGGATTCATGTTGCTCTTTCAGAGCGTGTTTTCCCTTATCACCAATGTGGCGACCCCGCAGAAGCCATAAGAAATAAGAAATTGAAGTTGACATCCCACAGGAGGATAAGGAACAGTATCTATATTCATAAGTCAGGAACTGAACAAGTTATGGATATCATCGATAGAAAGTAATCAAAACCAAAAAGAAACATACCATCACGTCTGTACATGTACGAATGGGTTGCAGCAGTGTCTAAGTCCCACGTGTCTCCACATAGTTTTTGGTCCAATATGATACAAAATCGTCTTACCCAAAACGTATGGAGTGGTCATGATAGCCGGCACGGTGAACCCCACTCCAATCCTATAGATAGCCCAAATGATGTAGTTTTGAGCGAACGCCGTGGCGACTCCAAACACGCATTGCACGAACAGATAGATGAAGAACGATGGTTTTCTGCCCATCGTGTCTTGAAGGTAACCGAATATATAGTTTCCGATTATTCCTCCGACTGCTAAGAGGACGAGACCCAGGGTTGGGTAGAAGTCGTGATCACATACCAAGTTCCACTGCAGAGTGAGAAAAAATAAAACTGTTCAGAAAGGATTTCTTTCATAATCATAATGGATGACTGTCTTTAGTCCATACTATTATTAATAGCAATGATGGCCGAGCGGTTATAGCTCTAGACTGCGGTGCCGCAGGTCCATGGTTCGATACCCACCGCCGGCTTGAGCTTCACCGCATGGTGGGAGGGTATTTTGCGAATGCTCGCCTGGCTAGCTACCACCCTCAAATAGAAAATCTGTCGCCAAGCACCTAACTGTGTGTTCCGGCAGCAGTCCTTGAGAGCCAGTGAAATTACAGGCACACGAGACTCAACAACTATGTCTCAGTGTGACGGGCGCAGTGAATTTCGTCACTTGTGAGGAAATGGATCTGTTATGGGCAGAAGTTACCGCGTAACATCAGGTGGGTTCGTGCTTGTTCCGTCACAATAACATAAAAAAAACTAATATCACAGACTGAAATATCGTCTGGTTCTAGGTACATATGACCTGGCTCTTAAGTACCTACCTATAGCTGTTGAAACACGTAGGTACTTACCTAAACAGCTTAGCTAAACATGTCCTATTTAGCTTAAGATGGTAATAGCCAGAGCAACATAACACCTTTTACAAAATTACAAATATACGATAGGAAAAATTTAAGTCATGTGCGGGATTCGAACCCGCGTCCATCCACCCTTTTAGCCGGGGTGGGTATGCTCTAACCAATTGACCTTATTATTATTAATTGATTACAAGTATAAAACCAGTTGCAAAATTGGTCTTGTCTGTAGTACAACGTAAGTGGTACTATAGATGTCGCTCCATCCCAATACGATGGTTAAAGAACGATAGGAAAGATTTGAGTTATGACGTCAGGTCATGTTAGCTCAATTGGTTAGAGCATACCCGGCTCAAGGGGTGGATGGACGCGGGTTCGAATCCCGCACATGACTTAAATTTTTCCTATCGTATATTTGTAATTTTGTAATGTAATCCACGCGTTATTGCTAATACTTATAACAAATTTAAAATATAAAGTTGCGTCATCATTTACAAGTATAAAACCAATTGCAAAATTAGTCTTGTTTGTGGCACAACATAAGTGGTACTATAGATGTCGCTCCATCCCAATACGACGGTTAAAGTACGATAGGAAAGATTTGAGTTATCATCATGTTTTATGATATGTTAGCTCAATTGGTTAGAGCATACCCCGGCTAAAGGGGTGGATGGACGCGGGTTCGAATCCCGCACATGATTTTTCCTATCGTATATTTGTAATTTTGTAATGTAATCCGCATAGCAGGCGTTATTGCAAACATAACAATATTAAAATAACACCTTTTGTTACCAATATGCAACTACGAGTACAGTACTTTTCACGTACGAAGGCAAGCTACTCCAAAGAAATCTTTTGTACGGGTAAAAAGTAAGTACTCAAAAATATGGAGGTGTGTGAGCGTAGGCCTGGCGTGGCCAGTGAAAAAGTCTGTATATACGTACAAAGAACACACTCTCACCTCATTCACGATAGTGTTTTTATAAATAGTTCTGTCGTAAGTCCAACCATGCTTGCATGGGATGACATCCACTGGCGTTTCCTTCAGGACAGCTTCTCTTAAGTCCTGGTAGTTCTTCATAATATCACTGTAGTTCAGATTATACATGGTGCATTGAGAGTATTGTAGCTCACCATTTTTAAGCTCTAGGGGAATGCTGTGGAAAGTGAAGAGGTTATTTTTTGTAACTCAGTTTTAGAACACAATCTCATCAAAAGGAAAGTGATAGCTGAAAAGGAAGAATATGTTTTCCTTGTGAAATACTTTCTAAAATCGCGTCCAAATGTAAAACTTGTAAAGATCGAGCAGTGTAGTCGCTTGTCTAAGGAAAAATATAGTTATCCTGTTAATGCCTTGCAAAAGACTGGCCAAGTGAGAGTCAAACCTCGCTCAGTATTGCAACATACCGTAAGATAAAATATGTTATGTTATCTTAGGTTTACGCGATTGTTACACATAGAAATAAAACACCTTTAAACGGTTTAAATCGACAGAATCAAGTGATATATAAAACTTATTTGCCACCCCGTCATAGAACATATAATAACATATAATAATACTACGTATAGAATGGACACTCCTCACCCCCCACCAAAACGAGCCGTCCTCACCCTGCCACCGATTCTGAGCTGTCGCTGAGCTGACTTGAGTACGGGACGCGCAACTCGCGCACATAGACGTGACGACGAAGCGTGACGATTGTACGAGTATTTTAAAAGTTCAGAATGGGGCGCTCTTGTGCTGTTCACGGTTGCTTGTCAACTAAACGAGAAAAGGATAGGAGTTTTTATAGATTCCCTAAGGATAAAATGAGGTAAGTCATTCTTGGTAACCTACCTATTTGTCGTTCTTCAGTTATACTGTAGGTAACTTATAAAAACCGGTATTTTACAGCAGGTATTGATAAAAATACAACCATAATACTTTATCTTTGTATTTTATTCAAACTGCTATTCAAATAGTGACTATTTAAGAAGATTTTCGTTTGCAAAAAATATCCGTGGATATCGACTTCATTTGCAGCGAAACAAGTGTCTTTGTAACCTATATATACTTACCATAGAGAAAAAGCAGTACACATACAGTAGCAGTACCTTCGCTACGGTTGACACTTCATGATTGTTTGCTATACAAGAAGAACATAAATTATTGTGATTGTAATTATTACTTGTATAAAATGTGAACTTATATTGTGAACTTATATATTATTGTATAAGTAATGGAGTGAAATGTGAAGTTATGTTACCTACTCGGTTGTGTTGCTTGTAAATGTTTCTGAAAGTAGGTAAGGTACGCATAACCTACGAAATCTAATAAGTCATAATAACAGCATCAAAAGATTGTTAATCGTAGGTAGGTAAGTACAACAATTATTCATACGATGACAACCTTAGAGTTCACGCACACATTTACGCGTGTACAAAAACAACATTTGTGTCTGTGTAATAGGCAGTTAGAACGCGGCTTTTGTATAGAGAATGAGTCGAGTGTCCAGGCTGTGACCCCGTCACCACATCACTGCAAAATGTTTAAAACGTCGGGACCAAAATAATGATAAATACACGCGATTTAAACCGTTTAAAGTTGTTTAATTACTAAGAAAATATGTTAGTTAGTTTTTATTACAGCTTCAAAACTACATTATAAATCGGCGTTTTCCGTAACTGTCAGTTTGACATCTTAGCATTCGCAGCGGACGATATTGTTCATTTATATCGTTATAATTATCTACGATGCGTATGGGTTAAAAGAGGATATGGTGCATAATATACTGAAATATGAGATTTTCACCTTACTTTTTCACTCTTTAAGATAGACCTCGTAACAAAAATGACCTAACCTTAACAACTTTAATAGCCATTATCTTGAAGAAGTTAACGCCGTATTATGTTAAGTCGTTAGTATCACCAATAATTATGTTCTGTGCAACCGCAACGAGCGTTCTTTTATCGCTAGCCGCCAAAGATCGACCAGAGCATAATATGTACACGAAACAGCTGTTTTGTTGTGCCTGTGATAGACGTTCGTTGCCTCGCGTAACATTCGTACGTATATGTGAGTAAATAAATACCCGCGGTCAATGAATAAATGATGTGTTATTCGTAGATCGCGGTTGTCGTCGCTGTCTTTCTTAAAGCCAACCTAACACAGTATAGGAAATAGCACTGACTTTTTTTTTTTTTAAATATTAGTTCATAATTCAACCCATTTACGGGCTAGAGATCCGTGATATATTGACGGACATACAGATAGTGGGGTCTCATTAATACGGTTCCATTTTACCCATTTGGCTTGGAATCCTAATCAAAAAGTGGTGACGAAATGAGGGATGGTTGGGAAGTTGTTGGAGTTGAACTTCTTATCCTGTACATCCAATTCAAGTTATTCGCAAGAAAATAAGTGCAAGGAGCTTACATATTTCGTTACAGATGCCCGTGCCCTTCCGATATAAATATATTTATTATATTATACATTGCAACTGGGAAGGTTTTTGTTGTAATCTCAGCTACATCCCATTTTTGTTGTTTTCAATTCTTTCAACAAAAAGGAGCTTGACTAACCCTAAAATGGTTCAAAATATAACATGAAGAGGTGATACAGCAGTACCTGAGATTCTTCACTACTCCCCGATCTGCCATAGGATCCAGTTCTGGCACGTGGCACCAATGTGGCACTGCTGGCGCCATGAACAGCTGTGAATAAGCGTGAAACCCGCAAGGAATGACTGCTGGCAGCAGCATCAGGTAGATGACTAGCTTCTGGTAACGCCCAAAGGTTCCAACATCTACTAGAATCGCGTCGAAATCCATTCTTCAGAGATGCCTGACAAACATTGAATTAAATTAGGGACGGCATTGTAAGAATTGTAAGGGGGTAGGACATTTTTTAACTACACCGTCCAATGTACATTCAAAATTTAAATAAATAGTAGCGATTTTACTACGTTTGATTAGATGGGGTCAGTCTTGCGGCGTTTTACAGTAGAGTTTAAAGAAGACAAAATAGAACTGACTTCTAACATGACTTCAACAGTTACGAAATAACTTGTTTAAGTCGATACCATGCTGATTCAAAACACTGACCTCACACTATTGTGGTCCGACATCTGCAAGTTATTTCATACTGTTCAGGGTTGGATGTCGGGTACTTTTTTTTAAATGTTATTTTGACTTGTTTAGTGGCATATACTTACTGCATAAATTACAAGATCATTTTCAATCGTCTACTGTTCACCATCCACAAAAAATACAATTACCATTACATTATCCAGTTCTGCAAATACTTTTTTAATTTAATTGACTGCAACTTAAAAACTACTCGACCGAAGTTGATAAAATTTAAATGGGACCAACTTGTAGGTCTACCAAATGTAAAAAAATAATTTCATAATTGACGAAGCAGTAACGAAAACAACATACAAAAAATGAAGCAATAAAAATAACATTACAAATTTACGAGAGAAAAAATTATAGACATGTGCGGGATTCGAATCCAGAACCCAGAACGAGAGCAACAATTAGAGTTATGAGTCATTGTGTCATGTTAGCTCAATTGATTAGAGGGGTGCATGGACGCGGGTTTGAATGAATATGATGGTTATTAACATGACTATAATTTTTCCTGTCGTAAATTTGTAATTTTTTTAATGGAATTCACCAAGGAGGCGTTATTGCAAACATAACAGTATTATAAATAAAAATAACAGTTGAATTAAGAACTTCCTCCTGTTTTAGAAGTCGGTTAAAAACTGGATAAGTAATTGGATCATTTTTACGAGGGGTCTTCCAGCCTCTTCTTGAAGCCAGATGAGGTCAGTGCAAGTTGTAATAGTTTAGCCTACCGTACCTTCATATATATAAAGCTAGTACTTTTCGCCCGCGTCTTCGCCCGCGTTGCCTTTGGTCTTCTCTCATTCTCATTATTTAACTGCTGTTCATCAGCTCGGTTACTAAGGCGGTCTCCTGCACTCGAGGTGCTGGTTGAATTTCCCAAAACGCCAGCCATCATCTGCCAGACTTCTACCAGCGCTAGTGTTGCAGCTATTCTTAAACCGAATGGTCTAATGCGCGACGATGGTAAAAGAGCTGACGGCATGACTCAGGTTTCATGCAAGTAAGGGCTGCCATAATATGACTTTGATGAAATTTATATAAGTATACAGTTTTTGATCATAAGAGTGTGCCGGGATACTAATTAAGGATACTAACAATAAAAAGTCTAAAATAAAATATATAAAAAAAACTGATGGAAAGACCTTATTTACCACGCATCTGAATCTAATAGAGTCATATCCGGCAGACAGGCTACAGAAGCTTGGAATAAATGGCAATACTTCTTCCGTGTCATTGGCAAGAATAGGTGTACCGCAGGGATCAATTTTAGGACCTTTTCTGTTTCTAGCGTATATTGATCGCCTTGCATGGTCAATGATTTCTGCGATGTTGTTTTATTCGCAGATAACATCTTTCTGATTTTTAAAGTAGGTAGAATAGATAGTGAACTAATTCATGTAAATAATGAATCTATGAACTATAAATATTTCACCGCTAATAATCTTCTCTTAAATTAAAAAAAGACAAAATGTTTTAATTTTCTTTACCAAATGTTACTTATATCGAAACAAACGTTGAACGAAACTTGGCAAAGATAAACTCTCTTTTGACAATACGACAGTCTACCTGGGAATCAAAATTGATTCAACTTTACAGTGGGATCCTAATAATAGATACATGATTAATCCGGAAGATTTGGTTCTGCGGCATATGCAGTTCGTAAGATGCAGACATAGCTACTGCTAGGCTAGTTTATTTCGCGTACTTACAAAATATTATGTCGTATGGTGTATTGCTGTGGGGAGCTGCTGCTAAGATAGAGACAATATTTATCTTACATAAGCTTGCAATTCGAGCCATATATGAAATGGATCCTAGGAAATCTCTGAGGGATATTTCTGAAGAAATTGATATTTTTACTTTACCAAGTCTGTATATGTTTGAAAATATTATGTATTTTCGTAAAATATTTAGTAAATTTAAATTAAACAATTACCTTCACGATTACAACACTAGGAATAAAGATAAAATAGCGGTACCAGGTTTTAGATTAATAATAATAATAATCATATATTTATATGATCTTTAATAATATCTTCAAGTTTGAAAGAGAAAATAAACTATAAACAATGTAAAGTCTAATTTGGTTTAAGTAGCAGGCGGGACCCAATTGTATATTATAAACCGAAATAAACGTAATGTTTTCTAATTGAGGATCGTATTTCACTTTGTCAGAATGTGTTTTGTAAGTTTCATTCTTTAGGTACCACTATGATATTAAAATTTTCTTCCTATACATTTATTTGTATGGTAACGTGAAATATAAAAATTTGTATGGTACTTTCGAATCACTTACCACTGGTTTTGTACCACAATACGTTATGTCCAACACATGTGTTGTTCCATGGAGCTTGAACCACGACTACTAGACCGTTAGCCCATCCAAACTATGTTGTAGCTATTTACTGGACCCTAGACTCTACCGGTGTTCGTATACAGCATGATGAAACACATATTTTCAATTTCGATGTACTGGTTTTCATCCGGGTCAGGTAGAATAAGAATAATATAACAAATCCTAATTTCAGGTACACGAATATACAAAGTACACTATGCATTTGAAGCAGTGATGGCTCAGTGGCATTGGCTATGGCATACTGCCACGCAGGAGGTCCATGGTTCGAATCCCGCCGCGGGCTTGAGCGGTTCATTCCCACTAGTACACCTGATTAGTTCAACCATTGAACTAGTGAGACTTTTTTGTCCCAGTAGTTCAACTACGTATAGCTTCACCGCTTGGTGGAAGGGCATTTTGCGAGTGCCCGCCTGGCTAGCGACCACTCTCAAGTAGGAAATCTGCCGCCAAACACCTAACGGTGGGTTCCGGCAGCTGTCCTGGAGAGCCAGTGACCTTACGTTCATTTTACAGAAGTGTAAAAAGTCATAGATGTTATTGCTTCGAATGACAACTGTTTAACATAAAGGACTTCACCTCGAAAACTAATGACTCTGGTATCATAAACATTTATATAGGTTCACAATTAATCAGCCCTACCTTTTATTTCACATGACATTTTATTTACATTGTATTTCACAGACATTCCTAGTGTCGTATGTAATTTCCAACGAGCGTACATGTGCAAGAATATAGATTTATTTATAAAACATGCATCCATATTAGCTCCCGTCCACCGTAGCTTCAGCGGCATGAAATACTATTTTACCTAGGTAAAATCCAGGTCGCTAAATCAAACTAATTTCTTAAAATATTCACTAGGTAATTATGTCGGACTTTGGTCTGAAACATAGAGAAAAGTAATATACCGGATGAAATTTTTATTTGGTATTGTATTGTTTACGACAGAGTTTTAACTCTGTCCAAGGAGTTTGGTCATATATTTACTTAAAAAATAAAATTGCAATGCCCCCGTGAAAAACAGAGCTTCCTGTAGATAACTGGGATGCGCGTGGGCAATTATTCCATTATGGTCCAGTCAGTCAATTCGATTAGCGCTGTAATTGGCGGCGAAAGGACAAATCCTGATTGTCGACAATGGACAAGGCCATCTTTACATTTGGAGACTTACCTTTTGTCAGAGATAGTTTTAGCCAGGTATGCATTCTTCTTTATTATATAAAGTATAGCTGATAAGGTAGTCTTTGACCACTATGTAACCTGACGGTAAGTGATGATGTGGTCGAAGACGTTGTTTAGGCTAACCTAGAATGTCTCATCATCATCATAATTCGCAAAATGTCCTACCACCATGCTTTATGGACTGGCATCGTAAGACCACAACCGGGACTGACTGCTTAACGTGCTCAGTAGTAATATCACTAGAGGTCACCCATCCAAGTCATGACTGCGGCGGACGTTGCTTAATTTAGCTGATCGGTTAAGAGCGGGCTAAGTTAATTTTGCTACAAGCGCTTCTAATTCGCTATTATTTTTAATCGTCGCTCTATCTAGTTTAAGGGTTCCGTGCAGTAAGGGTAAAAGGAGCCCTAGTATATTTTTAATATCGTTATGTTTGCAATAAAGCCTGCTATGCGGATTACATTACAAATATACGATAGGAAAAATTTAAGTCATGTGCGGTATTCGAACCCGCCTCCATCTACCTCTATTACAAATATATGATAGGAAAATGCAAGTCATGTGCGGGATTCGAACCCGCGTCCATCTACCTATAGAGCCCTAGGATACTTTGCTGTCTATATGAACGTCCGTTCGTATGTCACGGACCACTAGCTAGTAAACGAAAGTTACAAATCTGAAATATTAGATAATATTGTGTTTAATGTTGACGCGAAAGCTAATACTTGACTAGAAACACAATTATATTATTTTTCTGGGAGGCTTCCTTCCAGAAGATACAAGAGAGAAAAACGTTTTTGGACCCTAGCATGTGAAGTATAAGTGATCTATATAAAGCAATCTCATTGAACATATATATCTATTTAATAAACAAAATACTACGATCTATATAAAATACTACAGCTACTACATTCAAAGCATTTAGAAAACCTATAAGTCGTTGCAGACTCACAGGCAGTCCAAATGCTCCAGCCCACTACAGTTCGCAGCGGTACCAGCATGCTGGTAGCATTGCCCTGTTGAATTGCAAATAATATTATTATTCTATTTAATATTCTTAGGATTGGGTATTAGAAAACAGGACCTTTAGCCTCGACAGTACGCCCCTTGTTCCATCTGTCCGAGTCTGTTCGAACTTCATTCCGTCTTGTACGATTTTAACGGGCTATATTCAAAACGTAATAGGTAAATGGTTGAAATTGTCACATAATAAGTGTTATTACGGCGTGCTGCCTATCGAATGATAATAATAACAAAAAAATATAACTAATAGGGGGTCCGTACAAGAAACGTGTTTTATACTTAACACTTTCGCAAAGCGGTAAGTACCTAATACATACAAGCGTCATACTAAGTACGATTGAGAGCTCATATGGTCAAAGTCAAACTCTCAATCATTATACAAAGTTATAACGAAAGGAAATCATCATTTAAATAGTAATTGCAGATTCATTAAAGGAAATGATCAATTATTTAATTTAGGTGCTCTTATGAAGGTTATTAACATAAGTATTTTAATATTCTATACTTTACTGCTACGAATAAATAATATTCGTAGCTCTACTGCCATGTTCAACAAAAGGGTTATAGAGTCATTGCGATTAGCACGGGCAAGGAACTCTCATTCTTTATAAAGGTCGTTCAACGATGTGTTTATAATTATTATTAAAATGTTTGTTTACTTTTCAAAAGATAATATACGGGATTATTCTTGTAGATATGCCAAATTAATCATCAAATTAATCTATTTACCAATTGTGACCTACCTAAGCAAATATTTTGTTATACAAACTAACGAGATTTTCACTCATATTTAAAGTGATAAATAATAGTTTCGACGACTGTCGGTGGTTTTATACGGCTTATTTACATATAATTTCCTTAAAAAAGAGTCAAGACCGTAAACTTTTTATTACAAAATATTTGTTTACGTATATAGGTGATAGGTGATAAATATGTAGCTTGGCAGAGACGGTATCGTCCAAGAATTTTTGTATTTTAATAATAACAGGCGGTATAATAGACTATAGATCTATTTCAGCACTCCAATTGAAATTGAAATATATTTATTTGTAAGAAACACGGTAATTAGAATAGAATAGCATACTCTTTATTGTTACACCACAAAACAAGAAAAAACATGTTGAATAAAAACAAATATATAATAAGTAAAGTGTTACAATGGGCGGTCTTATCACTAAAAGTGATCTCTACCAGGCAACCTTAGGAAGGAGTTTTAAACAAGCTAATAATTTGAAAGCGGGTGCAAATATGATATAGTAGAAGATGAATAATATTTTAAATTCTATTTGAAAATATGAAATATATACGAGTACATATTATGAGACTACATGTATAACTTATCTATACATTATACTTATATAATAATGTATATATATATATATATATATATATATATATATATATATATATACATAAACATACATTTAAAATATAAACATATACTTACACACATACACATTAACATACCATATAACTATAGGTACCTAATCAAATGCAATTCAGTATTATACTGGTATTACATGGTCAATTTTTTTTTACTTGACCTTTGAATATGTTCAATGACTGTGCTGTACAAGTCTAATGGATATCGGTAAAGAATTCCACAGTCGGGCAGCTTGTATTGTGAATGATCTGCTATAAAAAAAGCTTTTATGTTGGTGAAATTCGAGTTGAGATTTTCTGATGAACGCAATGTGTATAAAGAACATTGAAGGTAATCAAAACGTTCTTTAAGATAGCACGGAAAAATAGGATTTAACTATATATTGTAAACAAGGCTGAGAATGTGAGTATTCCGGCGAAGCCGAATTGTGAGCCACTTGAGCTTAGAACGAAACTGAGATACGTGATCATATTTGCGCAAGCCAAATATGAATCTTATGCAAACATTTTGAAGACGCTCAAGTTAGTTCAGTTCGCTTTGCTTTATTGCTGAGATAAGACGTGTACCAATTATTTCCGTAAATTGTGAATTTGTTTCAAGCCAATTACACCCTAGTTTAAAAGGCAAATAAGTGCTATAAACCTGTGTAGTGTTTCGGTTATTACGTGTTGCTTAGTTATTGCTGTCTCGCTTCCGCATCGCATCTGCTGCACCTAACTGAAGAGAGCCCCTTCCTCACCCCGTTTGAGATGTCGTTATCACGCACACCACCAAGTGGCGTTAGCGCAAATAAATGCCCGTCAAATCCAGATCTTTCTACGATAAACGCGCAAAATAGAAAGCGCAAACAGCCTGATCGCCAAACTGACTTGGACGCTTGGCTAACAGACAAAAACCTTCAGGAATTGGTTAGTAAGTCAGTCAAATCGGCTTTATCGTCAGAGCTCTCTGTCATTGCGGAAAGTTTAAAAACTATAAGTACAGCAGTCACAACTAACACCAACGACAATTTATCAATTAAGCAATTGCTAAATGAGGTGAATAATAGGCTGGCTGATATCGACAAGTCACTTACACATATTGACGAGCGTCAAAATATTTTGGAGGGCAGATTAAAATCAGTTGAAGAGCGAGTCGCACAAAATTCTGACACGACCAACCGGGTTAGTGTACTTGAGACTAAGATTGCTGCCATTGAACAACAAGCCAGGTCTTGCAATGTTGAAATCGTTGGTCTCCCTGACCGCCGTACGGAAAATTTACTAACACTTACCACGCAACTGGGTAACATTATTGGGTGCAATTTCAACCAACAAGACATAATATCTGTCCATCGTGTTCCCCATGCTGACAGTAAGGACGTCCGCCCTAAAAATGTTATTATTAAATTTGTATCCAGAATATTAAGGGACAATTTTCTGGCTGCATTCAGGTTAAAAAAAGGTGTCAATTCATCACAGTTGTCTATCGCGGGCGCCTCCACTAAGATATATGCGAATGAACACCTTACTTTACAAAATAAGGTCTTATTCCGCACATGCAGAGAACGTGCAAAGGCCCATGATTATAAATATGTGTGGGTAAAACACGGCACCATTTTACTGCGTAAATCTGACGCTTCTCCAGTACTGGCTATTCGGAACCCTCAGGACATTTCGAAAATAAAATGATATATAGCTAAGCTTAGCAGAATAATATCAGGTTTCACTAATAACTTCACTTTAGATTATTACATTCCGAGTGGGTACTCGTATTATTGTTATTATTATTTAATATATAAATACAACTTAGTAAAGGGTTTTTTGCAGTTATTCAATCGTAAGATTAATGTACTTCGTTCTGTTTGTAATTTTATGTCACTCAATTTCATATCATCACCTATAAGCGTTACTATGGATATCGTAAAGCAATTTTATACAATCTTGTTACTGTCTACACTAACCACAAGTGTTATTCATGAAAAGTTGTTAATTATAAAAACTAGGTGGTTAGCTGGCAAGGATAGTACATGCGAAAGGTGTATTATTGTTTGCGGTAACTATTTTATAGCCAAGTATATATGTAATACACGTACGAGTATTTTTGTAAATAATTTATATATAAATTCTATTAGGTGTATTTTATACAAGACACTGTTTCCGTATTGGCTTCGTAGGGCATATTTTAGTGTTACATTATTATACTTCCATTTAACCATGTGTATGTGTTTTGGCAGCAATAACATGAAGTTAATAACATTGTTTACTGTTAACATTAAAAATGGATAACGATGTTTTATCTATATATTACCAAAATTGTCGAGGTTTAAGGACTAAGGTACACCAACTATATATGAATATTTTATTACATTCTTATGATATAATCATTTTAACAGAGACGTGGCTAACTAGCAACATATTTGACAGTGAATTGTTTGATAATAGGTATGCATTATTCAGATGCGACAGAAACCGGTTTGCTTGCGGGCGGAAGGACGGCGGTGGCTTAGTGGTGGCTGTGATGAATTCACTTGTAGCAGATGCACGAGTGCGTGTCGTCACTCCACCACCTCTGCCCCCGCCAGCGTGTCCACCACTTCCGGACGAAATCATTGACTACCTTACCATTGAGTTTATGTTTGGTAATAGGACTTATACATTTTGCGCAGTTTATATTCCACCAAAACAAACATACGATGTTTACACATCATATTTGAATTATTTACAAAACATTTTAGAATATTCTACGGATAATTACTTATTTATTGTAGGAGATTTAAATATACCAACATTAGATTGGCGACGCAGTGATACATGTACTTATATGCAACCCATGTATAGTACGTGCCACATAGTTAACTTATTAGTGAATTTCATGTATGGAACCAAAAGTTTTCAATTTAATTACGTAAGAAATAAATTAGGCAGAATACTAGACTTATTTATTACAAATAATATTAATTGTGAATTATTTAATGCTCCAACTCCTTTGGTGAAATTGGATGCTTATCATCCCGCTTACTATGTGACCTTGCCTATTGAACGTAGTCATGACTATATAAATCGTAAGTTACGTCAGACATACTGTTTTTCCAAAGCTAACTATGACATAATAAATAACGATATAATTGAAGTAAATTGGGATCTTATTTTTAGTAGGAAGTCACCTGAGTGTGCCGTCAGTATATTCTACGATACCATTAATGGTATCATATCTAAACATATTCCTCAAAAAAAAGTTTTTAGTTCTAGTTTTCCAGTTTGGTACAATTCATCAATAAGACACATTTTTAATAATAAAAAGAATGCATGGATCAAATGGAAAAAATATAAAAATAGATGTGACTACGAAATGTTTTCATTATACAGAGAGCGACTGAAAACACTATCTGACTCCAGTTACAAGAGCTACATAAAAAAGGTCGAGGAAAGCATAAAATGTAATATAAAATTTTTTTGGACTTATATTTCTAATAAAAAGAAAAATAGTAACATACCTGGTTGTGTTAATTATAAAAATAGATCAACTAGTGATGTGTTAGATATTTGCAATTTATACTCTGAATATTTTCACTCCGTCTTTGAACCCTCCGTAGTTCCTGACGATTATGATTTATGCCACATAAATAAACCAACCTTAGAAAATAATGAATCTGACCTAATTATAAGTGACATATCGTTTTCAGTTGATGACATAAAGTCGGAACTCAATAAATTAGATACGTCCAAAGGTGCTGGTGTAGATAATATTCCCCCGTATTTTTTAAAACATACCGCAAATTCTATATGTATACCACTACATTATATATTCAATCTTTGTCTACGTGAAGGTGTTTGCCCACGTATCTGGAAATTTGCTCGCATTGTACCTGTCCATAAAAATGGAACTAAAAGAGATGTTGAAAACTATCGTCCTATATCAATTTTACCTACTCTGTCGAAGCTACTTGAGAGACTTATACACAATGTTATATATCCTAATTTACATCATAATATCATTCCTAATCAGCATGGTTTTGTCAAGACGTTCTACAATCACTAATTTGTTAACATATACAATCGAACTTTTTGATAATCTTGATAAAAATAAGCAAACTGACAGTGTCTACACTGATTTTCAAAAAGCTTTTGACAGAGTGGACCATAAAATTCTTTTAGAGAAGATAGCATACAACGGGATTAGAGGTAATCTGTGGCGCTGGTTCAAATCATACATAACCAATCGTTGTCAGACAGTTGTGATCAATGGTCATGAATCTGATACTATGCCAATAAGTTCTGGCGTACCGCAAGGATCAATTTTGGGTCCATTGCTTTTCATATTATACATTAATGATATTGGTAAATGCTTTATGTTCAGTAAATTTTTATTATACGCCGATGATCTAAAAGCATTTCATGTTATTAATACTTATCAAGATCATATTAACTTTCAACAGGATTTAAATCGATTCTCTGCATACTGTTTGAAAAATAAACTGTCACTCAGCCTTAAAAAATGCAAATCCATTATATTTACTCGTAAAATAAATATTAGTCACTTCAATTATGCACTTTGTAACACTTATGTGGACAAAGTACAGGTAATTAAAGACCTTGGTATCACACTTGATAGTAAATTAACCTTAGACATTCATGTTTTGAATATTATATCTCGTGGATTTAAATTATTTAATTTTGTCATTAGATCTTCTGGTAATTTTAAGAACGAATCAACATATCAGCTGTTATATAAATCCTTAGTTCGATCACAACTAGAGTATGCTGTATCTGTTTGGAATCCATATTACAACTGTTACAGTAACAACATTGAAAGAGTTCAAAAGAAATTTCTGCGCTGCGTTTCTTATAAATGTAATCACAGAATTATGCCCTATGAAGAATTACTAAAAAAATATAAGTTATTAAGTTTAAAGTCTAGAAGGAAACAACTAGATGTAATGTTATTGCGTGATATTTGTAATAATCGATACGACTGTTCTGAATTAGTTAATAAGCTTAGCTATAATGTACCCATTAGGGCCTTTTCACGTAATAATAAAAAAATATTTGCTACAACATTTTGTCGTACCAATGCTGGCAAACGATCTCCCTTGTACCGTATGACAAAATCTTATAATGAACATTTTAATTCTATAGATATATTTCATGAGAGAATGGGATGTTTTAAAAGGTCAGTGTTTGGGCTGCTGAAGGAAGTACAACAGGATACGTTGACCTTGTCATCATAGTTTCTCCTTAAGCAGCTGAGACTGTTTTGTAATTCAGCTGTGTTCTAAATTTTCCTTTCTATTTTTATTATTTTAGTGAAGCATATAATAAGCAACTTATCAAACAATTTGTAAAATATAAAATACTTTGTAGTCTTAATTCTCAGCACATGAATATATGAAAATGTAAACTTGTGGTCAACGTCGTTGGTATCGCAATTAGTTATATGTTTTGTCTTTAAACTTTTTTGTACATTTTTGATTGTGTGTACTGTTAGTTGATCCATGAAAATAAATGAAAAAAAAAAAAAAAAAAAGTTTGTCAAGTTGTTCTTCTGTGAGATTTAGATAGCAGGCATCAGCATAATCAAGAATAGGATGTAATAGAGATTGAGCTAACGCAATTTTAGTAGCTGTTGGAAGGAAGTTACGTAACCTCTTTAAGGATCCTGCAGCCCCAAAAAGTTTTTGACTAGTAATTTGTAATTGCAAGTTCCATGACATATAACGGTCCATTGTTATTCCTAGATTTCTCACGCTATCACTAACAGAAAGTTGAATACCATCAAAGAAAACTTTAGGAAGTAAAGCCCAATCTACCGTTGCCAATAATCTAGAGCGACCAATAACTATTGTTTGTGTTTTGGCTGGATTCACTTTTAATCCAAAAAAACTGCTCCATTCAGTTATGCGATTGAGATCAGCGTTAGTAGTTTGAATAGCTTCAGAAAGTTTTGCTACTGGAGCCCGCGAATAAATCTGTAGGTCGTCTGCATATAGGTGGTAGGAAGAAGAAAGATTTTGGAAAATGGAGTTAATAAACAATGCAAACAATATAGGAGATAAGACGCCACCTTGCGGGACGCCTGCTGATGTGCTACACGACGAAGAGTAATTATCTTATGTGAAAAAAACTGTGAAACCAATCAACCAACGAGATATGTTAAAAGAGCGAAGTAGAGCCAAAAGTATTTCAAAATTTACAGTGTTAAAGGCATTGCAGAAATCTAATAGAGTCAATACGGTGAGTTGGCCATTTTCCATCCCAAGACGGATATCATCGGTAAATTTAATAAGAGTTGTTACAGTACTGTGCCATGGTCGGAATCCGGATTGACAAGTGTTCAAAAGTTCATGTTTAGATAGGAAATTGCTTAATTGGTTGTGGATAAGACGCTCAAGCACTTTGGACAAAAATGGAAGGATAGAAATGGGACGATATTTGGAATGAGATTTATGATTTGTTTTTTAGCTAAGGGAATAATTAGAGCATCTTTCCAAATGGAGGGAAATACTTTATCAGAGATGGAATGATTACAGATGGAGAGGAAGTATTATATCTAAGATATGCTCTTCTTAACATCACAAGCGGATAATTGATTAAAGACAAACGGAGGATGGTCGGGCGCGGGCAAAGTAGAAAGGTAACTTAAGGTATTATTTATGTCTGAAGTGCTAATATCAGATGACGAAGAGAAATGAAGGTTAAGAGAATCGATATTTAAATCATTGTGAATTGATTCTTGTCGTAATTTTCCGATGCCCAAAGACCTGAAAACTTTCCATACTTTAGCAGGGTCCTCGTTATTGACAGATTTGTGAACATGGTGGCGTAAAGCATTCCTACACACCATATTGCAGCGATTTCGTGATTTTGCATATGCAGCTTTATTTTCGTCAATAGGTCGACGTTTGTATTTTTTACTTTTGGCTACTACTTTTTATGCATCAACACTTTGATATCATCAGTAAGCCAGGGAGCTGGAAGGTGCTTTAATTTAAAAAATAAAGGAGCATGCTTATCGTATAGCTGGGTCAGTAATGAACTGAAAATATTAATTTGATCATTCACTGTCTCGGCATTAAATACCGGAGACCAATCGATTTCTTCTGCATCACTAAGAAATGCTGCATTGTCCATGCTACTAAAATTGCGTTGGAGAATGACTTTAGGTTTTACTTTAGGAGGACGAAATTTTGTAAGATAGATATATGAGATACGAGAAGGCATCGGCAGAACATTAACCGTGCTTTGCAACATGCACATGCTGATGACACTATAATCAAGTCAAGAAGTGAGGAGGTGGAGTTAGGGAAGTGATGTGTAGCATTGAGAGGGAGAATATGCATGTTTCAAGAATTAACGACAGCTTCAAGTGAGGAAGTACGCCAATCATCTTTGAGAAGGCAAGTATTGAAATCTCCCATTATGATAGAATGGTTATATGAAGGGATAAGATCTTCAAGGATCATTTCAAAAGATGAAAGTAATTATTATTAGAAGAATTGCTATAATAAGCTCCGATTAAAACTTTATTATGGGATAGATTGACTTCCACAAACAGATGTTCACCGGCATTGGATGGAGGAGGTTGAGACGAAGTGCTGATAACTGTAAAAGGAATGTGTGATCTAAGATAAATAGCGACGCCAACCCCACGGCAGTTGGTGCGGTCATTTCTTGTGAGATTGAAGCCAGGCAAAGTGCAAAATAAATGATCAAGGGCAAGCATGGCTTGAACCATGTTTCGGAGACTATTATAGCGTGAATGTTTTTGTGATCTAGAGATGCCTGCATATCGTGGTAATGAGCCGGAATACTTTGCGCATTAATATGAATCACATAAAAATTCTTAGGTACATCAGAAAATTGAATGTCAAGAGTATCGTAAAGCGTTGGAATGCTTTCGAAACTCTGATCACTTAACGAATTGCTGGAAGACAATGACAAATATTCATCACTATCACTGCTATCTACATTTTGGGATAATACCAAATTACATGTTATTCAGATCAAATTTAAAAAGTAGTTCAGCGTGCTTCTCCATGTTCGGCATACAACATACAAATATAAATTACACATTATATAATTACAATCACATTACCTATGAGAGATTACATTAAAATCAGGTAAAAAAGAAAAACAAACAGATTCTAAAAGTTAAAATACCATTAAATTTGAATAATTTAAGCAATGTCAATTTGAATATAAAATGTCAATGGTCCTTTATGTCAAAATATGCTTTCATGTCATAAAAACAGTCATTCGTAAGCCATTGATGTAATTTTATTTAAAAATAATTTAGAGGGAGCTCTCTTATTCTCTTTGGAATTTTGTTGTAAGTTATTTAGCGTGTCGTACCTTTGAAACTCATCCCAACTCTCACCTCTTATATTAGTAATAACTTAATCTTACTGCTAAATTGTATACCTCTACGTCAATAATTAATCAAACTTACAAACGATAATGGAATTGCTCGGCGGTTTGATGACATCACAACAAATTGTTCTCTTCGCGTACTCTTACCTGATATTTGACACGAAGTAATACTGTGCCAACGATAATTCCTTCATATTTACCCATCTTAAAAAAGTTACATTCTAGCAGCGGATTTAAACTTGATTTTTGACTATTGTACAATAAACATGGGTGTAATTATTAATATGTAAATTAAGTATGATGCTTTTATTGACCGAGCGAGAACTTACGAGTAGTTTGAGCGAAGCGTCTCTGCTTTAACTTACACAAAAATGCTTTCGTATGTCCGGTTGTTCTCCTCTACAGTCGCAGTCTTAATTTTTTCAAAATGACGGCGATAGTAGATACTTTATATGGTATTGAAAGTGTGGATGCCTGCGCTTAATTTAATGGCAATGTCCTTGATACGCACGTTGCCTATAAGTGATCTCTCTCTCGTATAATCTATTATTTATTTTCGATGTGTCTGTAGCCAGTATTTTAATGCGACATAAATATGGGAGAAAATGAGATCACTAACAACAAAATTATGTAATTATAACCTTATCAAGTATGTAAAAATATTGTATCTTTACTAATAACCTACTTATTTCTGATACAACTAGCTTTTGCTGGTGCCCGCTTGTCATTGATTTAAGTAAATAAAAATCATTTATTATTTACATTATATATCTATATACGATTATATATCTAGATATTTGGATTTTGTGACCCATTCCTCGTCAGCGTGCGCAGTGAACCTTTATTAAATTGTAAGCTATGCAAGGGCAGACTCGCGAGGTTTAAAGCTCAGCCACTAGTTTATATAATAAAAAAAAATGCAGCAAAATTATTTGATGAGTATTAAGTAACGCTATATTATTAAGCTTTGTGAGTCTAGATGTCGGAATTACTGGCTCTCAAGGACAGATACCAGAACACAGCATTAGGGGCTTGACGATAGATTTTGTAGTTGAGGGTGGTCAGGTGGCTATCCGCAAATGACCTACTACCGTGGCTCAACGACTGCCATCCTATGACAACAACCAGGATTGACGGCTTAACGTGCCCTCCGAAGTACGGAAGCGGTCAGTAGTAATGCCACTAGCGGTCACCAAAGCAAGTCATGAACGCAGGGGATGTTTCTTAACCTTGTTGATCGGTTAAGAACTAATAAGTTTTTTCTAAAATATTTGAAAAATACATTTACGCTTGTTTGTACTCATATTTAGATAAATTTTACATTCTTAGTGATGAGCAAGTGGGCTTCCGCAAGAAAAAGTCTATAAATATGGCAATTTTTAGCTTACTAAAACAGTTATATCTGCCCGAGACGAGAAATTACCGGTATACGCTATGTATATGGATCTAACAAAATCATATTGATCATAAAATTTTGGCTGATAAACTTGAGGCATACGGTGTGAGGGGAAATTTGCTAGACTTAATAAAATCTTACCTCGTAAATCGATCCCAAAAAACACAAATCACGAAAATCTGCCCAGTAACAAAAACTGAAGTAAAATATACGTCTTCTGCTATTCCGGTAAAATATGGCGTTCCGCAAGGCAGTGTGTTGCGACCGATACTTTTTATTTATATATAAATGACCTCCCGCGAGCCATTAATCAGCACATGGTCCTCTTCGCTGATGATAGTACCGCTCTTTTCGTGGGCAAAAAAGAGGAATTACTCGATCCAGAAATCAAATTAGCATTAAGTAATATTATTAATTGGTTGACATCAAATAATGTCATTTTATAAATTTAGAAAATTGACATCCAAAATAACATACCTAAATAATGAAACTCTAGAAGTGCCTAATACAAAATTTTTGGGTCTCCATTTAGAGACTGAACTAAATTGGAAAATTCATGCTGAACATTTGCGCTCTAAGCTTAGCAGTTTTTCCTACGCCCTATACTTATTGTCAAAAGTCGTCAGTCAACCAGCGGTACTCACAGCCTATCATGCATATGTGACATCAACTTTACGGTATGGAATAATATTTTGGGGTAACTGCACAGAACGGGAAACAATATTTAAGGCTCAAAAAATGCCTAATTTCGGTTTGTCACTTGAGATCTACAAAATCCTGCAATCCATATTTCTCTCCCCTATTTTGTATCCACCGGTCTGCCGGATTTGCGGTTATTTGTCCTCTCCGGCCTGCCGGAGGGCGGTCAATAGTCGTGTTTACATATTCACCATAAAATCTGCGTAAGTTCGATTTTCATAATTCAAACGGTTTTCGTGAGGATGGATCCTTGGCTATACGAGAAAAAATCCATAATTTTCTGATATAACAGAAAGTATTTTATCTGAAACCAGCTCAAATTACATTTTGGCGCTAAAATATTACGTCATTTAAAAATAATCTCGTAACTACTTCTACAGTAATTAACCTAGAAAGCTGTAATTTTGCATTTGTATAGGCAACAAGTTAATAACGATGTTAAAAGAAATTAAAAGGATAAGGATTGATAACTTTTTTTTTTATATATTTTTTTATTTGACCCCCGTTTTTGTCCTGACCGGAATTCCGGTGGTCTAAAAAAAAGGTATTTATCCGATCGTTGTTATTCAAACGTTGTTAGTAAGCTACTATCATTGGCTATACAACAAAAAAACCTAGCTTTACTCTACGGTAACGAGAAGTTACCAAATCATGAAATGAAAAAAAAAACTTTCACTCGATGCATTTTGCCGCGCAAACACTCACCGATCGAAACTTACGTAATAAATAATCTCGTAACTAGTTTTAAACCTATAAACCTAAACATCTGAAATAATTGAGGTGAATATATTACATGTAAATAATCATATCAAAAGAAAAACCAAATTCGTAGGTGGTATAGTTTTTGAAAAAAAAAATAATGCGCTTATGTACAGTTTTCCCGCCAAAATTCTTAAAAAAATATCGCGTTGTTTTAATCTCGTTACTACTTATAAAATATTTATCCTTACAATCTGGTATAATTCATGGGTAAAGAACCATAATATATACTCACATTAAAAAAAAAAACAAAGTTGTAGGTGGAATAGTTTCGGAAAAAAAAAATCAAACCAAAAATATAAAAAATGCTGTTTCCCGCCATTTTCGTCGTCTGTTCAAACCCCTTTTCCTGTAAAATTTTCCATGTAAAGGTCTATTTTCATTTATTTTCCCGTAAAGCGAATATGATGAGGATTGCATTGGTATCAAGAAGTTTATATGTTGATTGGAGATTGCCACAAATAAACTCGGTTAAAAAACAAAAAACCTCAAAATTATATTTTTATTCGCTGTTTGATCCACTCAAACTAAATGGATGAAAATGTTATTTTTGTATGGTATAGGTAATATATTAGGGTATGGGGATGTTAGGGTGACATGTTTAGGTAATGGAAAACTACTTAAGTACTAAAAAAACGTTACGGGGCGTCGCGGGATAAAAAAACGTGGACATTTCAGGACAACTCGGTCGTACCCCATTGACAGATTGGACTTATGAGGTACCCATTGATATCTGCAATAATGATAACAATAGAATTTCATTCATAAATTGGCCATAGTGGGTCAGCCGATGCCAAAGGATTAATTAAAAATACTACCGTTTCCTTGCCTATATATTTACGAAGTGTCCCTGTTCGTACGAAGAAACTTACACTTATACGAATTTGGCCGGGGTACACAAAGTAGACCTCAAATAAATTATATTAAGCACAGAACAGCATATTTAAAAAAAAGTGTATTTATTATGAGTCCTTCGATATATAATCATTTACCAAAATTATACTGGAACCGGAAAGCCTATCAACGTTTAAAGTAAATTTATTTAATTTCTTAATAACGAAACAATATTATAAAGTAAATGACTTTTTAGAAGACAAAATCAAATTGTTTGTGATATGATATATAATATATTAAATCTTGATAAAATGACTACCTATTGAATTTATATTTATATGATATTTATTATCCATAGGAAATAATGGAAGGACCATTATTATTTATAGGAAATAAATTGGAATTATATTAATATTATTGTATTGTTGACTTATAATTTAAATCGTTACCATTAAATCTTAGTTTGGTTACTAATATTATTGTATGTTCAATATGATGGACCAAGCTGTTGCGACTAAATTATAATCTGTAAGATCTTTCATGTAACACAGTTTTACAATAAATATATCTGAATATCAATCTGAATAAATAATTAATTTGACCTGAACAAAACGCTCCTTTTTAAGGTTCCGTACCCAAAGGGTAAAAACGGGACCCTATTACTGAGACTTCGCTGTCTGTCCGTCCGTCCGTCCGTCTGTCACCAGGCTGTATCTCAATCATGATGTATTTATATTGCAGCTATAACAACAAATACTATAAATAAAATAAATTAAATATTTAAGGGGGGGTCCCATACAATAAAAGATGTTTTCGGCGTACCTACCTAGCTTAATCGGATACTGCGAAAAGTGCCTGTAACTTGCAAGATTAGGTTACAGATAATGGTACGGAACCCTTCGTGCGCGAGTCCCACCGCACTTAGCCGGTTTTTTTTATTTAAGATGGTTTCGTAAAAGGTGGGAGTTGGCTCTCAGGATTCTACATTTGAAACTGTTCATACTTCAATCCTTCAATCCTTTGCTTCCTCAGGTTTCAGGCAAATAAATGTACTCACACCAAACAACAACATTGCATCCTTCCATAACAAAGAACTATATTCATTATAAATTTTAAAATGAATACATAAATGGGGTGACTTACATTTTTTTTAATTTTAGACCATTTTTGTTATGGGGTCTAAGTATCTCAAAACTAAGCTGGTCAGAAATCTCAAATTTCTCTAAAAGGTAGTTACTAATTTATATACATACAATGCGATTAAAATAAGAATAGGATCGGCCTAGCGCCATGTTGTGACATCAAAACTAGAACTACAGTGTGCAAAGAAAGAAATGATAAAACTTATATAAATTAATAAAGAAAATAAAAAACCCGACTGCAAATAATTTGTTCTCGCTAAGTGTTTTATCGATCAATTGAAATTAAAACTGCCAGTTAATATATTTTTGAAATCGTTTTTTAAGCCAATTATTTTGATACCCAACACGATGGCTTTGGAAGAAAAAATAAACCGTTTTTCTCACTATATGGCGTCTAAAATCCACCATTTTGTTTTTATTTTTTTATGTACATAGTGTCACTTGAGCTATCAATATAAATCTAACGATATCTCGTACATTAAAATCGGTTGAGCCATTTAGAAGTTACGGTGAAATAAAGAAACTCACAAACATACATACATATACATACATGAAACATATATATATATATATATATATATATATAACATTGACCAAGCTGCGCCGCAGCTTGGTCAATGTTATCGGGCCAGACCTTTCGCTTCCAAGCGTGGTCAACGCCATGTTGGGAGGCGAGGGGGCCTGGGAAGCGGTCGCCTCCTTTTGCGAAGAAGTAATTTCTCAAAAGGAGGCGGCAGAGCGCCAAGTCCGTAAGTACACCAGCACCGTCAAGTAAGACGAGAGAGGAAGACCCTCTTGCGGCGCCACTGCGCAGACGAAGTAGGGGTGGGAGAAGGCGATTGAATAATCGTCATCTTCTCCCACCCGGTGGTGAAAAGCGAGAGAAAGGCGCGGGGGTGCCACCTATTCACCACCCCCGTCAGGCGGGAGGTGAATAGGTGCAATGCCCCACTTACTATAATTCTTACATACCTACCGTCGGTCTAGGGTTCTCCTGACCTGGCCTTTTCAGAAGGTCTTCAATCTGATCTCGGAACGTTCGCCTAGGTTATCCTCTTTCAACACTTCCGTTAAGGTGTCCCATATAAACCTGTTTAGTCATTTTCATTTCATTCATTCTTTCCACATGTGCCAACCATCTTAACATACCTACCTTTCTCGATTTATGTCACTACATCCTCATTCACACCACATCGTTTCCTTATCACACTATTCCTTATCCTGTCACCCCGTTTGATTCCAATCATGCTTATCATGCTCCCTTTTAAACTGCATTTATTCTAATATCATGCTTTTTCTGCCATGCCCAACTTTCACTACCATACATTAGTGTCGGAATCAATAAATATGCGGATTTATAATGTAGTGCAAATTAACATTATAAATCGGTGTGAAATATTGTTTTTTTTACGGACTGTTTTTATATGGAGCATTAAGAGAGCGAGACCTGACTACATTAAATTTTCCATAAAATTCGTATATAAGACAATATATCACAGTCAAGAGTAGGTTAAAAATAATGTATTTTGATGAAAATTTCAATTAAAAACTGGTTCCATTGGCATATTAAATCTATCGGCTCTACGAATTCAACGTCTATGTTTTTAGTGTGCTACGATTTTGACACTACATTCACGTCGACGACAGGACAAATATCGTGTGGTTGTTTCCAGGGGTAGGTAAGTAATTAGTTCTTATGATTTTGCTACTAAATAATTAAATTATAATAATAATAATGACCGCTCTATCATCACGGACAGGACTATTGTTTGCAATAAGCCTGATATCGTGGTGATCGACCGATCCCAGCGCCGGGCAGTGCTCGTCGACATTACCATCCCACATGACGAGAACCTCGTGAAGGCCGAGAAGGATAAAGTCAGCAAGTACCTTGACTTGGCTAACGAGGTAACCGCCATTTGGGATGTCGGCTCGACGGTCATTGTCCCGACAGACATTTCGACGAACGGCCTTATAGCGAAGAGCCTCGACCAACAACTCAAGAGGCTCTCGCTAGACGGTTGGATCAAGGGTCGGATGCAGAAGGCAGTGATACTGGACACAACACGCATTGTCCGGAGATTCCTCTTTCTGCAGCCCTAACCACCGGTAGCTTGGGCTATGCCCCGCTACCACCGGCACCCTAGTTTTTAGTTTTTTATAATATTTATTTTTGTAATAATGTTGTAAAAAAATTAAAATTATGTTGGAAAATAATTAAAATGAATAATAATAATAATAAATGGTTATTAATATGATTGCTTAAACTAGGATACATGGCAGTACAGGTATAAAATATTAAAAAGTAAAGTTAAAACCCGTCACTACATTTACAAAATTATACTCATACGTAAGTTATAAACATTACAATAATTACAAGCACTTCTTAGTTACCGTTATAAAAGATAATAATGTAATTCATATACAAGGTGTCCCAAGAAGTAGTGATATACTGAAGCTGGGAGGTAGAGGACCTAGAGGGCTATCTGAATCACCCCCATGTATGTTCCGCGATTTTTCATATTTTCGGAGTAATGACTTTTTTTTTTCACCTATCGCCGTGTACGATGAGATTTTTATTTATGATAACGTGAATTATATCGGAACATGCTTGATTTTTTTTGTGTACTAAGCTGATAGATAGGTCAATTCAGTATGGTAACATTTATTATCGTTAGATCATTGAATGGAATACAAAAAATTATTAAATGCTAAAAAGATAAAATTACCCAGTATGTTCACAACTTTAAGGGCCATTAAAAAAATAAAAACACAAAAAAAATACCGTTTGGCTTTTAATAACTTGCTCTATCTATGAGGTATATACCCTGAAAATTTCATTTTATTATTCATAAGACTTAAATCTAAAAATTGAAATCTAAATGTGGTAGGTGCAAAATTTTAATGTACATGATGTTTAATATACAAGCAAAGTAAAACCAATTACAAGGTGTTTAATTACAATAAATTTTCAAAATGCCCCCTCTGTTGTTCATTGTCTTTTAAACGTCTGAATGCACTTCAAACTCTAAGGTCCCAGCTTCAGTATATCAATACTTCTTGGGATACTGTACATATAGCATAATAATATGCAAGTATCAGAAATGTGGCTGATGTCAGCTCGTGGTTCTACAGAGTACATGCTGTGTTCGTCTTCTATGAATTCCTCAATATATTTTATAGCTGCGTATAGTAATGGCATAAAATAGTGAAGCTTTTAATAGAACGTCTTATATGTGTACGGTTCTTTTTGTCTAGGTTTCTGTGTAGTAGATATTTGTGTTTTTAAAGCTAGTTTTAAAGCTAGCAAAATAATGCAACTTAGATAATTCGTAGAAGTATTTTATCTCGATTTTCAAAGATGTTACTTTTTCAAAGCATATCGCCTTAAGTTCATGGCGTTAAAGACGCTCTGTTGAGAGAGATCCCCCAATCCCCCCCCCCCCAATGCGGGCTGAAAGTGTGCACACTTTCAACTCACAAGTGAGTGCCGTATTCTCCATGTCCTCACATACTCATTACAGGCCGGAGCCGCCTCCCGTCTCGCGATCTGGTGTAGGCACCTGCTTACCGAAACATACATGCTGCATGCCCGACAGCAAAAACCTACATTTGCTTAAATTTTATAGTAGAAGTTTAGATTGTTTGTGTTTTCTTTGTTTATTTTCAAAGTGTATGTGCTTTTTGTGTTTTGTTCATTGCGGCCACTGACAGCGGACCGTTCTACGTTGGTTTTAAGTATTTATGTTCAATAGTTGTAAAGTTATTCTTATTTAAATTCCAAATTTCGTGTTTTTAGAAATAATAATTTAATTTAAAAACAAACTGCATTTCCTCTCGCACACACGCGGACCGCGATCCCCGATCATTTCTGGTTTGTTTGAGCGCGATAGGAAGTATTGTTTTTGAAATATAAATAATTTCTTGGAATTTTCACTTCACAAATCCACCTTAGGTGTACCACTCCCTATACATTACGGAAATAACAGAATCAAAATCAGAATATTTATTAACCATTATAACAATGTTTGTTACACTAGGTAAGTCATTTACATAAGTTTTGCAATGCCACAAAATTACCAAAAATTACACCGAAAATATTGCACTCACATAGAAATATTATATTTCAATAGAAATGTATTTACATATAAATTATTACATTATACATTATTATAATTAAAAACCATACTAAGAATGATTAACAAAAAATTACTATACAATATTATGTCATGACAATATGATGATGATGATGATGATGAAAACTCATATTATATGAATTCATATAGACATTGTCTTTACATTGCATTGTATTTTGACATTGATATTGTGATAAAGAGTTCAATAATTAATAAAAAAAAAACATTATAAATGTCAGAAATTAATATACTATATAACATTTAAGCAGCTGTGTCAACTATTATTTGTCCGAACAAAGAGTCAATTTATAAATTACTCTTTATAGAAAAATAAATCTTTTTTTTTTTTTTTTTTGTGAAGGAACAAGCGCGGGGCCCACCTGATGTTAAGCGGTATCCTCTGCCTATAACAGATGCATTTCATCACAAGTGACGAACTGCACTGCGCCCATCACCTTGAGACATACCTGTTAAGTCTCATTTTGCCTGTAATTTCACTGGCTCTCAAGGACTGCTGCCGGAACACACCGATAGGTGCTTGGCGACAGATTTTCTACTTGAGGGTGGTCGCTAGCCAGGCGGGCATTCGCAAAATGCCTTTCCACCATGCGGTGAAGCTCAAGCTCTGGGCGGGATTCGATCCATGGACCTGCTACGCGGCAGTCCATAGCCAATGCCACTGAGCCATCACTGCTTCAGAAATAAATTCATTATCATAAATTCATTCAGAGAATACAATGGGTTATTTTGAAAAAAAAGTTTGAGTATCATCTTAAAAGCATTAGAATATTGTTGTGTGATTTTATCAGGCAGTTTGTTGCACATTTTTATTTTCATACATTGCTTACTAACTTTTACCAATCTAACCCTAAGTTGGTAAAAAGTTTGTTTTTATTTCTTAGGTTGCAGTCATGCATATCTCTATTGTCCAAAAGGACAATAGAGATATGCATGATGATGCAGGTCCATGGATCGAATATATAATGTAATAACGCGGAAAACCGCGTGTATTTCTAGGAGACTGCTATAAATGAATAGAGATACAACGGTAATAATTTTGTTTTCTTTAGTGTTCTTTGGCAGATGCGCGTTTTTTCAGTCCATTTTTAATTCTGATGGCTCTTTTTTGGCACTTTAATACGTATTTGATATCTGTGGCGTTGCCCCAAATAGTGATGGCATATCTTAAGACGGAGTGGATATATGCATAATACACTGAAATTAGGGTCCTCTTATCTGTTAATGGTTTCAGTTTTAGTAAGGCATAGTTGCGACTCACATTTTTTTTACAAATTTTATTTATTAGTGATGTATGACTTATCGTATAATCTATTGTAAACCCCAAAAATACATTATCTCTATTATTACTTCAAAAATTCTTAGTTCGTCTTATCTGATATATAATTACTGTACTTTTATTAGCGTTTAAGATAATACCATTTGCATCGAACCAATTTTTGAGCATGTCCATTACGTCATTCTTACTTTATACATTATTTTGTCATTTATCTTTTAATCCATAGTGAGTATCGTCAGCAAACAAACATATATCTGTCCAATTTGGCATATAACTAGCAAGATCATTTATATAGATCAAAAATAGTATTGGGCCGAAGATTGAACCCTGAGGTACACCAATGTTCATAGTAAAAGCGACTGATTTTCGAACAGATACTATTTAGCTTCTATTCTGAAGACAACTTCTCATCATATCTAGTTGCTTTCCTTGGAATTCAAGAAACAAAGTTAATTTCACGTTGTAATATAGAGTGTAGCATACCAAAAGTTGCGTCTCCGGTAGCGTACTACTACTAAATGATAAAAAGACCAGATTCATACAAAATGTTTACACCCGACAGCAAACTATTTTTGCTTCATTCTATATAGATTTTACTAACAAAGCACCATTCTGTGAAGCTTCCACCATGCGGTGAAGCTCAAGCCGGCGGTGGGATCGAACCAGTGTACTGTGGCACGGCAGTTCATAGCTATTACCGCTCGGCCATCACTGCTTCAAAACATAGTCCACCTTCTTAGGGATTCCACCATATTGGATTAAGAGTGACGTCACTTTATATTATTCTTCTCAGCATACCCTTTCGTTTGATACCCATACCACAGCCTGGACACTCGACTCATTAACTATACAAAAGCCGCATTCTAACTACCTATTACACAGACACTACACAAATGTTGTTTTTGTTTTGTGAAGTCTAAGGTTGTCATCCTATAAATAACTGTTGTATTTACCTACCTAACAATCTTTTGATGCTGTTAATATGACTTATCAGATTTCGTAGGTTATATTACCTACCACTACCAAAAACTTACAAGCATGTTGGTTTTGAATGACGTTACTTAGAAAACCTTGCATTTTCATCCAAACTAACCGTGCACGTAAATTTGCAGATCAATCGGTTTAGTACTGCTTCAAAATTCGGTTGCGAGATTTGTCCCGAAGAAATATACAAGAATAGCAAGTAAAATAAAATGGATTTCGACGCAATATTAGAAGATGTTGGAGCCTTCGGGCGTTATCAGAAATTAATCATGTACCTGGTGCTGCTGCCTGTAGCCCTCCCTTTTGGGTTCCACGCTTATTCACAGCTGTTCATGGCGACAGGAGTGCCACACTGGTGCCATGTGCCTGAGCTGGATCCTTTGGAAGACCAGGGAGTCGTGAAGAATCTCAGGTACTGCTTTAACACCTCTTCAAGTGATCCTTCTTTATAAACACGCTCCCTTTTGTTGAAAGAATTTAAAAACTTCACAAAAATGGGAATATGATAGATTCCAATAAAAAACCCGGTTACAATCTACCTCTGTGTGTGTATCGAGCACGGCAAGGCTGTAACTGGTAAAATTATTGTATTTCATCTTTGCTCCATTTGAGGTCAATACATTTGTACACTGATTATTCCTTGAGTCTTTGAGTAGGTACCTCCGTGAGTACAATCCTAACATTAAACAATTTCTACGGCTAAGCAAGGAGACTTTTTAAATCTCTATTTATAGGCATTCACTAGATAAACAAAGTAAGGGTCTTTAAGACACCTTGTTAGGGTATCGATATTTCGTATAACAAGTGATACTGTAACTTTTTCTACGTGACCCGTGATGAAATGAACGTCTTAATTTTTCACAGTATTCCCTTGGAGTTCAAAAATGGTGAATTTCAATACTCTCAATGCACCATGTACAATCTGAACTACAGCGATTTAATGAAGAACTACCAGGACTCAAGTGAAGCTGTGCTGAGGGTACCAGGGGATATCATCCCTTGCAAGCACGGCTGGAACTACGATAGAACGATTCATAAAAACACTATTGTCAATGAGGTGAGGATGTTTTCTACAAAATGTAATGTAATTTCCTTAAAGACTACCCGTGTTTTCGCACCATCCCTAAGTAGAACATGTATAGCTAAGCACCCAACTTGTTTCAACTGCTATCGTTGAGAGCCGGTTCCTACTACATTCGGTCAGGGCCAGATGATATTGCACTTTATGGTAGCTTCGGAATCTTTAAGCATGCCTCCGGTCTATACTTGTTATATGCAGGTAACCACTATATATAATAATAAAATCCAATCCCATACTACCTTTCTATACTATAATATTGTTTATTCTCACTCTGCAGTGGAACTTAGTATGCGATCACGACTTCTACCCAACCCTGGGACTAGTCCTCCTAGGCGTCGGAGGAATCATCGGGAACGCCATCTTCGGCTACCTTCAAGACTCTTTGGGAAGAAAACCGTCGTTCTTCATTTATCTGTTCGTGCAATGCGTGTTTGGGATTGCCACGGCTTTTGCACAAAACTACGTCAGTTGGACCATCTATAGGATTGGAGTGGGGCTCACCGTGCCAGCTATTTCGAGCACTCCATACATTTTGGGTAAATTTGTTTTCTATGCGAGTGAAACGTGTGTGTTTAGAGTACTCTGCCATAGGGGATAAACTGTATCAGCCGATTGGTCCACTGTTGAAGCCTGGATTGGGGGTTGGGTTCCTCACGCTTGGCAGGCGTCTTGGGGATCGCAGTTTAAGATATCAGTTCCTCAGAAGGCGCTGCTGCCCACCTTCCGGTATTTAACCTTTAGTCGCCTCTTACCACAACCACAGGTAGAAAAGGGGGGGGGGGGGTGACATTCTAACGTCGAATACAGGATATACAGGAATGATTTTTATTCATATTTTTATTTTCAATCGATTGTAACAATAACTTGTACTGGACATGGCTTAACCTCTAGTTTGAGACGTAAAAGACCAAGGGACGTAAGGGAAAAAATGCGCTGCATGCGCAATAAATTATGTAGCATAGCACAATGCCCGTTAACGAGAAAAATAATTTGCTGCATGTAAGGTGCACAACGTAGGACATTATGTTTTTTCATCTATTTTAGTATTAATTTTTAAATTGACATTGTGTCCTTTCCAACGAAAGTTGCTAGCTTAACTATGAACGATTACTGCGTCAAACTTTTTGGAGAAAAGGACTTTAATACGACCTGCGACTACATTAAACATGTTTGTCATATTCGAGAGACTCTATGTAACATAAAACATACGAACATAATTATTTGTTTACCTACTTAGGTATAACTTTTCTTTAGAATCGAATTCAATAGACTATTTTAATTTATATAGCAATAGAGTTTTTAATCAGCTACTGTATTTAGACAATAGGTCACATAAATATGGATACATATTCGACTCCAATTCATATCTATCATATGACAATACCATGTTTTATAGGCACTCGGGAATGTTGAAAAATGATGGTCTGCGTACCATATTATGCAATGTAGAATCTGTTATCAATGAGTTAAAACATACTAACAATAATCATAACATCTCTACAAAGTGTAACAAGAAAACTCAGCAAAGTGTAGAGTTTTTTGTTAATAAATCTGTTTATATCATGCATCAGAATATTTTAGGATTGTTTAGTAAAGCTGATGAATTAACTATTTGTCTGAACGAGTTAAGGTCTGAAAATAATTTAAGTGTAGACGTAATCTGTGTAACGGAACACAATATGAGATCGGGCTTTGAAAATAAACTTGTTATTCACTACTACCAATTAGCTTCAAGTTTCTGTAGACAAAACATTTCGAGGGGCGGAGCATGCATCCTTTTTAAAACTGGACTCCAGTATAGAGAGCAGAAATAAAGGCTTTATCCATCACTGATATTTTTGAATGCTATATAAAGATGTTCTTTGCTCAGTTAGATAATTTACTCCAAAAGCTTAACAAAAAGCAATACAAAAAAATGGTGGTAGCAGGTGATTACAACATTAATATATTAAAACCTAATCAAAATACGCGTAAGTTAGAGCGATTACTAATAAATTTTAATCTTAAACTAGCAGTACAGCAACCCATTAGGCTATGTAGCCAAACATGCATTGACAACATTGCCCACGACTTCAAAAATAAGTGTAAAATTGAAGTGATTAAATACGCGCTGTCGGATCATACAGCTCAGCTACTTACTTGTCCCGTGGAGAAAAAATGCATAATTAACGGATGGCGAATAAAACGACGCGACTATAGTTAAGAAAATACCTCTAAGTTCATTTCATGTGTTATAACTTTTCCTTTTCTGAACTATATACTTAAGACGATCCAAATGATGCTTACAATTATTGTATTGACATTTTTAAATTATTCTACGATCTGTGCTTCCCTTATATACAAAAAACAATAACACCCAATAATAAAATAAAATGGATATCACGGGGTATTAAACAATGTAGCAAAAAGAAACGTGCATTTTTATGGCAATATCGATTAAATCCTAATATAACCAATAAGAACAGATATCTTAAGTATACAAAATTATTTTAAAAAGTAACTAAGCTGACCCAACGAGCACAAAATAATTACACTATAAAAACTGCAAGAAATAAGTCAAAATGTACATGGAATATAATAAACAGATAAAAAAATAGACTACCACGTGAGTTTATCGATGAAGTGAAGGTAAATAACGACATTATCACTGATCCGATGAAGATATGTAATGCATTTAACGACCACTTTATAGACAGAATTAAGCCTCTAAATATTAAAAACAATGGTCAAATACAGGACTCTTTGATTTTAAGCAGTCTAAATTCGATGTTTTTCTCTCCAAGCACTTAATATGACATATACAAAATAAATGGAAACATGACCAAAAAACATGAAGAAATTTATAGATCTCGAGAGCGATCCCCTTCGGTGTCCCACAAGGAAGCGTACTAGGCCCCTTTCTATTTATACTCTATATAAATGACCTACCCAGAGTAGTACATCATCCAATGACTCTATTTGCAGACGATACTACAGTAACAATTAATTGTAATAATAAAATGACATATGAATCTGACATTATTAATAGTTTAAAATCAATAATACATTGCTTAGGCGACAACAATCTCAAAATAAATTTAGATAAAACTAATATAATTCACTTTCGGCAACGTGCGGTTCAACCTATTATGAACCTATTATGGTGCAATTTAATGGCAGAGTTGTGCAAGAAGTAGAATCCACTAGATTTCTTGGATTGATAATTGATAGTAAACTTGATTGGAAAGCACAAATAGAGACTTTGACTAAACGAATTAACTCTTCCGCATACGCATTGTATAAATTATCGTTCATAATTAAAAAATATGCTCTACTAACAGCATACCATGGAATAATTGCATCAGCTCTGCGATACGGCATTATATTTTAGGAAAACTCTACAATGAAATTGTTTTTAAAGCCCAAATGAGATGCATCAGAGCAATGAATAACCTTTAAAATACCGACAGCTGTAAACCATACTTTTTGAAAGATAAAATCCTTACTTTACCATCTCTGTACATTCTGGAAATAGCAACATTTGTGAAATGTAATCCAGATTTATTTGTTCGCTGGTCTAATGTTAACAGTCGTAACAGACGAGATATAACCAGACACTGCTCACGTGTTGGTAAAACTGGTTTAATGCAAAATTGTGTATTTTGTATGGCTCCCATTATCTTTAATAAAATACCAAGAGCCATTCGGGAATTAAATAATGACATGTATACATATAAATTTAAGATATTACTAGTGAATAAGTGTTATTACAAAATTATAGACTTTCTGAATGATGAATTTGAATAGCCCATCTAAGTATGACATAATTATTATATATGATATTATTATAATTTTTTATTAATGTCCCTATTTTATTGACAATTCTGACATAGATTCTTGAGAAATAGTTATATTATAACTCTTTTTCAATTATCGTAATGTTTACGTGCCTAATTATTATTATTTTTCTACATTTGTATGCTAAATAAGGCAAGGACATGCGTTCTATATAATACCTTTTAAGACCTGTATGCTTTTTTGTATAATGTATACTTACCATGTTTCCTAACAAATAAATATCTTGAATCTTGAATCCAGCAATGGAGTTAGTAGGACCTCGCTACAGAACCACGAGCACGATTATCATCACCATTGGGAATTCCATCGCACTGATGCTCCTCGCCGGAGTGGTATATATAGTGCGGGACTGGCGACACTTGGCACTCACCACCACGCTCCCATTAGTCTCCTTCTTCCTGTTCATCTGGTTTATGCCCGAGAGCCCTCGTTGGCTGCTGGCTAGAGGGCAGTTCGATAAGGCCGAGGTTATCTTGAAGAATATGGCCAGGTTAGTTTAGATACTCCTTGCTCATGTCAGTCCCTCGGCAAGTCTTAGACTTACAGTCAAAGTTAAATGACATTAAGAGATAAATTCTACACAAGACTTAGACTGAGTTTTATTCCAATAATATATTTTATAGTTTGATATTTTGCGCATTGTCCGGAGCCCATTTGCATAATCCTATACAGTTATTCCAGATTAAGTACCTTAATTTCCAATTAAGTAAGTTATTATTCCACAGAACCAACGGAAAATCTCTACCCGCTAACTACAGGATACACCTCCAACGGAAATATGAGGCAGATAAACTGAACCAAGAAACCGTAAATGCCAAGTCTCGAAAATACGGAATCCTAGACCTTTTCCGAACACCTAACTTGAGGATGAAAACCATAATCATCACATTTATTTGGTTTATTACTACAAGTGTGTATGTCGGGCTGTCATATTACGCGCCTGTTTTGGAAGGAGACGAGTTCTTGAACTTCTTTTTGGCTGGGGTTGTGGAGCTGCCGACCTATTTGTTATTGTGGCCATTGATGGCGAGATTTGGCAGAAGGTGGACGTTGTGTACAAGCATGGTGGTTGGAGGAGTTGCCTGTTTGACCACTTTCTTGGTGCATCATGGTGAGAATAAACCTGAGATTTTTATTTATCTAACTTTGGAGGACATAGGAATGTCACAGACATATAGATATATGATTAAAATGTACAGTTCGGTGGGCCACATAAGTTAAGAAAACGTATGTAAGCTGCATTGGTTCAGAAGCATTAAATATACAAAACTACAAGATATACGGTCTAGCCGTTATATTACTTGCAATAAACTCTTACGGACTATTAGATTCAATATTATTCCTTACAGATACTAACACAACCCTAGCTCTGTACTGCTTGGGTAAGATGGGTATATCGTCGTCATGTTTGGTGCTTCCTCTCATGGCAACAGAGCTGTACCCCACTGTGGTCAGGGGGCTCGGAATGAACCTCAGCTCCGGTTTAGGCAGCCTTGGGTTCGTCTTTATACCGCTGGTGAATTATTTGGTAAGATAATTGATGCGCCTGATAAGTGTACGAAATTTAATTTTACTCTACTCTGCACGCAGCCTGTACCCAATGCCACAAAAAAATATGTGTTTCCCTGACATTTAAATGTGTTTATGTTCTAAGGCACATAAAAACACTACAAACTTGTTAGATTCAAAACTTATAGATCAATATTACAGCTGTCAAATTGTCAGTTCAGGTCGTCCTTTTCAGTTGAAATTTTACATCTAAAATAAAATTGACTCTAGACAAATACAGCATGGGAGATCGATATGACAGCTAAAGTGATAGTCAGACTATTCAGTTGTTATTTCACATTTAACTAGGTTATCATTTTGATATTGTTTTTTTTTTGCATTAACGCCTGCTCTGCGGATTACATTACAAATTTACGAGTGGGTTAGAGTTTAGTTTTTTAGGTAAGTTTAGGTTAGAGTTTTTTAGGTTAAAATTACTTAAAAACAATAGGTACCTTACCTGGAGATAAAACTGACATAATCCAAATGACAGTTCAAGCTGTAGAAAAATTAATAGTTTACTTATAAAAGCGATTGAAGCCAGTCTTGTTTCTTAACAAATGGTATAGCTCTTATTGGGATCTTCATTTCAAATGACAGCTGTCAAATTTAAATGGGCTCTATCTCAGAAGCTATAGATCCTAGACAATAGTTAATATAAAAAATAACATTAGCTTTCACGTACTAAAAAAACGTATAAAATTACGAAATAAACGTAATCTCTAAGGAGGTATAAATAACAAATTAAATTAAAATATACCACGACGAACAGGATGTAGGTAATCAACGAGAAATAAAAATAGAATGGTTGATTTGTCGCATACTCGAAGAATTAATATAACGATAAACTCAGAACTGTTAGGGAAACGACTGTCGGGTATAAGATAGTCTTCTAATAAAAAATCTTTCGGTTGCAGGGATCAGACAACATGATTCTGCCGCTGATAATAATGGGAGCATTACTTGTAGCTGGCGGCATTGCCAGCCTCCTCCTTCCAGAAACACAAAACCAATATCTGCTACAAACAATAGATGATTGCGAAAAAATGGGCCTCAACACAGATTTCTGTTACAGTCCGCCTGTCAAAGAAACGACGAAGAGATTAGATAAAAAAACCATTGAACTATCCACCTGCAACGTGTCCACGGACTTATACTCTTGTCAAACTGCGAATGTGCCTTTACTTGAAAATGTGCCGGCAGTAGTGTAGAAAGTAATGAAAAAAAATATTGTGTTAAAAGTTTCAAGAGACCAAAAAATATACTCTACAAATGATTTGGGTGTATTGTTATAAGAATTAATATGAATAATTTACTCTTACGGTTTTGTTTTAATCTATATGCAGGGTATAAATCATATTTTCTTGCATTTGACCTCCACTTTACCATGTAGAAAATAACATCGAACTCTAAGCCTTTCCCCAAGACCATCAATAGGCCCTCAAACAGAGTCCGTAGGTGTCGTGTTGAAATGGTCGAAGAAGATGCAGGCTAAACAATGGAACTAAGTACCGGGATAGTTACTGGAACGAGTTAAGGAATATGGCAGCACAGTTTCAAGAGACTTACTATAGGAGGGTACCAGCCGCGGAAGCGCTGGAGAATCCCTCTTCGGGCATCCACATCCAGGACCTGAACCTGAAGATGGGTGCTCGGGCTGCCCTGCGTATCTGCAGGGGGCAACACCATGCTCGATTCTATTTCTGCTGCTCGAAGCAAACGAAACAGGAGGCTTAAGTCACCACACCATGTTAGCTGAGGAATTTTGGAACATACGGGATTTCCGTTCTAACCTGAACGTTGTGCACTATCACCTGGAGACTGCTAAGCTGGCCTTGCTCTTTTTGGCCGAAACACAAATATGCTCTCCGAAAGACACCTCATTCCGCACATAGAAATATTTCCTACAACTACACGGCGTTGACCACATTGGATGGGCTTAGCTGCTGTTGTTCGACAGCAATAGTTAACTGAGTGTGACAGATGTTTACATCACAAACGCAAATACTCATAGAAGACGATAGTCCATAAGAAAAATAAAGCTGTCATATTCATTATATTATCTCAATTCATTTAGGTTGTACCTATAACCCTCTTCCTCACAGATCAAAAGGATCCCAAATGAAAAGGGTATTATTTATTTCTGGTAAGCTAGTCTTTGATCACTACCTCACCCGATGTTAAGTACCTAACTAATGATGATGTCGCGGTTCTTCTTATAATTACTGGCTCTCAAGGACAGTTGCTCGAATACACCTTTGGCGCATGGTTACAAATTTTCAACTATGGGGTGGAGCCTAACTTGCCGGAAGTTGCTTTAATGCATGCCCTATCATCATGTTGTAACTATTGCTATCCAAAGACAACACAATCACGCTCAACAGTAAATGAACATTCGTGACAGCGAAATTTGCTAGAGGAGCGCTACGGCCGCTTCAAGGAGAATAAGATAAGATAGTGGGTATATTGGACCGTTTACGGATCTGACTATTTGCAAAAAAGAGATTGCTTGTGATGTCCGCTACTTATCCTTTTATAGAGTATGGTTACTGTTATTGGCTAAATGGGACTCCATGGGATAAACAAATGACACCATGACTATCTGAGTTTTTATTTTTTAATAGGCACTGAAATGACAATGCCATCTATTGAGGTGGCTTTACCGACCACCGAGACATTTGGTCACCGAATGCGTTTAGCTCACCGAATTGAAATATGTTATCATCTCGGTGGAACTTCCCAAATCGATTGCAGTTTAATGCCACCAAATCCACTGTTATGAGAACACCGATAAAGAAAAAAAAACACGAACTAAAATTACAAAATAATTAAAATTCTTAAGCATAAATGAACATTCGATTCAATTCAATTTATTTGCAAGAATATAAGTAAGTAGTCATTCAATACGAGTATAATAAAGTTATTGGTTAACTGCAACAGATCTGTACATTCCACATTTTTGCTATGCAAGAGTAGGTATAAGTCCACGTTCTCCTTATAAACTAGCGCTCATACAAGGTATTTTGAAGCGCTCGTAGCGAAGTTTACTTAGCTGTTCTCAACCGATCAGCAAAGTTAAGCAACGTCGCGCGCGGTCATGAGTTTGATGGGTGACCGCTAGTGACATTACTACTGAGCGTTTCCGTGCTTCGGAGGGCACGTTAAGCCATCGGTCCCGGTTGTTGTCTTAGGATGGCAGTCGTTATAGCATGGTGGTAGGGCATTTTGCGAATGCCCGCCTGGCTAGCTACCACCCTCAAGTAGAAAATCTGTCGCCAAGCACCTAACGGTGTGTTCCGGCATCATCAACTTTATAGTGTTGCAAAATTCTAATCTAGAACAAACTAGCAAAAAGCTGAGCTTTGTGAGGGCTCGCGTTTATTTTACAACCTGGTTCTAGTGGTGTCATTTAGTATTAAGAAGATTAACTACGATGTATTTAAGTATTGAGTTTAGTTCTGTTGCAGCGATGTTAACTCTTTGGTTTTCTAACTTTCTTTTTACCGGCGGTATGCCTTTATTAACAAAATACTACGAACAATATACAACACTGCAGCTACTACAATAAATGGATTTCTGCTGGGTTCCTAAGGATACAATTCTTTAAAAGTTAGAAGATCATATGACCAATTAGGGGTAATGTGTAAAATCCTACATGGCAAAATTGAGGCACCGGATCTGCATGAGTAGCTATGTCGCTTTTGTGTACCCGACAACTACCTTCAGAGCAGGAAACATAAGAAAACTCGTGCTTATTCCAAAATTACAATAAATAAAAGGAAAATAAATGTCCCGATAGCACTCTATTAAATAGTTATTTATTCTGTAGCATATAATTTTGTAATACATGTTTTTTTATAACATACTTACATTAAATTGACCGGCTACATATACATACAGTTACTGGTTAAAGTTTTACATTTTATTAATATAATTATTATTTCTATGAAACAAAGGTGTTATATTTTTTTTACTTGATTTATCTTTGGAGACGTCGATGAGTCTTTAAAACTTTTAGATTATATTTACTGCGTAAATTGAAAATGGAGTCAGACATAATATTAATTGTAGGTATTCCTTATCAAGCTTATGTTAAATTTTTAATTTCTTAGTAAATACATGTTTATTCATCGTCATCAAGCTGAATCTTCCACTCATATCTATTTGTTTCAACAATATCTTTATACTGCTTTTAATCATTACCCTAAAAATATTAATGTTTATATCTAAGATAAATTCTTCAAACAAAAGGTACGAACACAAAAAAAAAAATAACTAAACAAACAACTAAATCTCCTTAATTTATGCTTATATTTCTAATAAAATACCAATTCGTCATACAGTAGCTCTTAAAGTGATATCATGTTGAGTAACACATTTAAAAAACGATATATTATATTATTGCCTTATGTGATGATGCCGAAATGGGTAACATTAACATAATTATCAAATGTCAAATCTCCATAAAGTACCTAAATACTTAAAATGTTATTAGTCCAAATGCTTTGGTCCAGGTGGTTTTACAATTTATTTTGTCCAGAAGGTGTAAAATGTAAAAAAAGCATTGGGCACAAAACTCTCTTGGGTAAGCTTGAATAACTCATTTCACTCAGGATTCTAGACTCCATCCCTACGCTGGGGAGCTCCTCTCTATACAGAATTATTCTTTACTTTCTGATTCCATAATTTTACACGTGACAGTGGACACTGATGTATCCTCTTCGGGCTCAATCTACTTTTAATACATATAAAGTAGTTAAGAACTAATAATTAAAATATATAGTAGGTAACATACGGTGTAACGTCACCTAATCGTTGGTGGTGTTCCGGCAGATGTCCTTGAGTACTTCTAGATTAGCCTGAACAACATCTTCGACCACATCATCACTTATCATCAGGTGCCACTAACTACTAACCACTGCTAACCTGTAATACTGTATAAAAAAAAGCCTTGCCATCCACTCAATAATACAACGTCTCCAATCACATTTTTATATTGTTACTAGCAAGCCCGGCGAACTCCGTTTCGCCACCAGATGGCTTCGTTTTGTGTAACATTTCGTGTGGTGATAAAACAAAAAGAAAAAGAATATTTTTTTTGTTTTATATATGAAAGTCGAGTACCGTTGCAAAGTCGCGGTGGATTCAAATTACGCAATATGATAATAACTGTACCAACTTTGAGTTGCAAGTTATGTGGTGGAAATCCTGGTTACTCCAGAGAGTTCAAAAACTCCGTTGGATAATTTACTACATCATCGGGATTTGTTATGGAATCAACGGATTTGTATGTCACCAAAGCGCCAGCAATTTTTGATTGAATGGTGAAATTCAGTGCGTGTACATCATTATTCTTTGCGGCAAGAATTGCTCGTTGACTTAACCAAGCATAATTCTGATAATTCTCACTAATGTTGGGGAAAACATTTTCAATAAGAGCTGATTGAGAGTCTACAAATCGGCAAAAGTCGTTGGTAAGAGTAATTAATCCAGATGTCGCATCAACTGGGACTTTTCCATTTCCAACAGCTAACAATTGTTTGGAAAATTGTGCAGCACTTTGATCATTTTGAAGTTGAACTCTCATAATAGTGGTTAGCGATCATGTTTTTACGTTATTCCATAAAGGTGATGCCTTCAGGCAAGCATTCAATTCATCTGCAGGCGTTCCACGGGGAATTACTGGCAACGTCTGCCTGAAATCGCCTGCCAACAATATCATCAAGCCGCCAAAGATGTTGTTATTTCGCCGAAGATCCTTCAGTGTGAAGTTAAGTGCTTCAAGTGATTTCTTATGTGCCATTGTGCACTCATCCCAAACAATGAGCTTGCATTGCATCAACAATTTTCCCATTGCACTGGATCGGGAAATATTGCATGTTGGAGTATCAATTGTGTTTAAATTGAGTGGCAACTTAAGCGCAGAATGTGCAGTATGACCGCCATCTAGAAGAGTCGCCGCAATTCCAGATGATGCTAACGCCAAAGCTATGTCACATCTTGATCGAATAGTGGCTAAAATCAATGAAATGACAAATGTTTTCCCTATTTCTCTAGGTGCGTCCAGGAAGAATAGACCACCAGTATTATTGTCCACCGCTTGCATTAATGTTTCGTACACTTGTTTTTGCTGTCCATTCAGCAACGGCACATTATTTCGAACGAATTCCTGCAATGTTTAATAAAAAATATATATATATAGTATATATAAATAATATTTATAATAATATATATAAATCCGGAGTTCCATAATTTCGCACGTACGTCATAGCGTCTTGAGCGTATTCGTGCATGTGGCGTGGGCTTCCGATATAAGATGATGGGAGAATCGTCAGACGTCCAATATTCTGAACATCACCATCTGAATGAATAGCATCACGCAAGTGTATATAGTCCTCAGACCGTAGCTTTGCCTGATTGAATCGGATGAACGCTAAACATTTGGTCTCGACTTTGACATACATGTCGACAGCAAATTGCTGGAATAGCCGACGGCACTTCAGAATGACATTCTCCTCATGTGTACGAATCATCATACGATACGCATAGTAATTCATTGCGCTTAGATTTTTATTCGTTGATACGCCTGAAAATGCAAAATTAAATGAATTGTTAATAGAAACCAATAATAGCAATAATTAGTGTGTGAATATTGTGCCTGTTATTGGATCGACCATCTTCAACGTGATGTCGTATCCGTCTTGCCCTTGGCAATAAATGACTGGATATTGTAACGCATCGTACAAACGATGTGTCTCGTTTACACGATGCATGATATTGCTTCTTCGCTGAACGACAATGCCTCGCGATTTAGTTGGATCGCCAACAATAATTGCAGCAACATCATTAACGGTGGTTGCATTGAATCTTTGCACATGTTCACCTGTTGGGGTACAATCCGCTCTTATGACAAATTTGTGCGTATCCGATGGCATTCGTTCCAATGCTGTTTTAAACATATTAACCACAGCAATATTAGCGTGAAAAAATGCTTGCAACTGTTCAATAATTCGTCTCTTTAACTGTTGTGTTGCCTGTATATTGCACCGCACATTCAGCTGATCCACCATCGACGAAATGAAATATATTTGCAGAAATTGATGCGGTTCATCTGGTGTTGGCACCATTAAACCATGCAAATGATATATTTGTCCTTGTATCTGTAATTGCAAACAATCATTTGTTGAAGAATACGGTGTAACTTGTGATGGTGTAGTGTGTGGTGTATATTTAGTTGTTATGTGTTGCAATTCATTGTGTTGGTGTGAGTGATTGGTTATGTGTGTTGTTTCTTTTACCTTGCAAGTCGGCATGAAGCCGCCTTCTCGAATGATATTAGCTCCAAAGGAAGTCATGCGAAAGCAGTTATTGTATTCAAGGATGTGTTGAAGAAAATGGCTGGAATCGGGATCACTTCCATCGAACAATGGTTTCAGTGGCTGTGGTGTAAGTAATGGATCCAGTTTGACTTTTCCACTTGCGCAGCACAATCCAGCCGTTTCTCTTTTAAACTTTAACGCATTGCAATATCGGCATATAGTCGTCATTGGTCCAATATCAAAATTTTCATCATCACTGTAGTTTGCAGTGGGATCATATTGGAACGCCAAGCGATTGTATGATGCCAATGATCTTCGTGTGCTCACGCGTTGTCTCAATCAGGCATTTTCTCTTATTATATTTTGTTTTTCTTCGCTTAAGTTCTGTGAATACACTTGTCGCTGGCTTGCATGTATTGTGCGGCGGCCGATGTTCGCACGTCGTCCTCTAGACATTTTGGACTATGGATAGAGTGGTGAATTTAACCTCAAATGCACGATCCACATAATTTACACAGCTCAACTTACCACCTTAAAGACAAATGCCTGCTGTTGAAATTAAATAAAATTTGCACAATATACGTGATTGATTTGATGGTTTCCAATTGAAATGTTAGGAAACGAATAACTTATTTTTTTTACTTTTTTTTTACAATTTCACAGTGAACGCAATACTGGTTTGTCACATGAAATTAACTGAGCAGAGAACAATGTATCACGCATCGGCGCCATCTACTTAAAATATTGGCTTGTAGTACATGCTATGTATCAGAGATGGCGCTGTATGTGAAAAAAGATTTTTTTCCTGAATTTTCTTTGCTATAAACCTCACGGAGTCCAAGACCTTTCCAACGAATGCAAAACCGTGGAAATCGGTTCGTGCGTTCTGGAGTTATAGCGTCAGGAAGGAAAACTCGACTTATTTTTATATAGTAGAAGATGATTGCAATAACGCCTGCTATGCGGATCCCGCACATGACTTAAATTTTTCCTATCGTATATTTGGAACTCCAATCAAAACTTAAAATTTGGTATTTGGGTGACGGAAGCTTAGGAAGCTATGCAAACACTGTATTAGCCTTGAACATTTTTTTTTCAAATGTTAACTTTTTCTTTGTGATACTTGTCTGGATAAAGTATCGATTATTGAAAAATTCATCTCACTAAAAATAGTAGAAAAAAGTTCTTTTGGATTCACCGATTCTTGACGAATATTTATCACCGTGTGCGAAAAATAAATTAAAAAATTTAGAAATGTTTCAAGCAGATTATTCAAAATTAACGCCCATATTATATTTTGCATTTTCATTTCAAAATTTACATAATATTTGAGATGTTGTCAGCTGTGGAACGCATTAAGCTTCTTTTAAGCTTAGCCGACTTAATAATAGATACGCTAGTGACGGGTTTAAATGTTGAGATGGATGATAGGGCTTTGGTGCTAGCTTCCTTCCCTGTGAGGTTGGAGGGCATAGGGATACGCAAAATTTCTAGTGTGGCTTTACCAGCTTTTTTGTCTTCTGTACACGGTACACACAAATTAGTAGAAAAAGATATTGTACCATCTTTAGGCTCTTTTGATATAGCATACCTATCTGGCTGAGGCCAAATCACATGGTTGTGTGTTGGCTTATCCAAATACTGAATTCTCAAATTTGTTGTCATCTCAGAAACAGTGGGATCGGCCCGTATGCGAGCTAGCACGGAAAGATATTATAAGTGTCTTAGCATCGCAGATCGTGCTCGTCTTCTCATTGTTTCTGTATCGGAATCTGGTATTTAGTTAAAGAACATTCGTTTTTAATATTTTTAGGTTTGCAATAACGCCTGCTATGCGGATTACATTACAAAATCTGTCTCGTAAAAATCCCTTTTGTAAAAAGGAATGTCCTTTACAAAATCACAAATATAATCGTATACGAACATTCCCGAATCCCGCACATGACTTAAATTTTTCCTATCGTATATTTGTGATTTTGTAAAGGACATTCCTTTTTACAAAACTGGTAGCATTATAGATCCATCCGCTTTTCGTCTCGCTATTAGCTTACGCTTGGGTGCATGGTGTAGTGTTGCACATCACTGCCAGTGTGGTACAGCAGATCAACTCGGTCACCATGGCCTCTTCTGCTCTCGAAGTGCTGGTTGTATTGTGTAGACACTTTAGCGCCGTCACATCTTTCTGAAACCACCGTGAGGGCACCACGGCTACTTCGGCGGAGCAACTCAATCGGCGCAAGTATGCTAAACTCGGCATGGGTTACATATTTGAGACGTTGGGTCCGTGGGGACCGGGAGCTCATCATATTTTCCAAAACTTATCAGAGCGCTTGGTCGATGCGGCGCATGATCAAAATGCTGGCACCTATTTGGCTCAAAGGATAAGCATTGCAATGCAACGGGGCAATGTTGCCAGCATGCTGGGCTCGCTGCCAACTGGTAGTGGGGCCACACCCGAAAACCGTAGGTGTTCCACGGGAGATTTTTTTCCCCCGTGGAAAACCCAGGTATTCTACGAGGTGTTCCACGGGCAAGTACCGGCATATAATACGTAGTATTTTGTTAATAAAGACATACTGCTGGTAAAAAATAATATTGTGTATAATATCATAATAATTATAATGACGAGTATTTCTGTTTCGGGCTAGAGTAGACTTTAAGTGTGATACTTAGACCTTCTAGTAGTTCTATTTTTTCCTGTCGTAGGTGGGCGTTCTTATTAACTTTTTGTACCTAGACTTCTTGCCCTGTCCTATTGCAGTTTTATGACTTACAATTTTAATTTACACATTATTAGTTATGTGTAGGTAAAAGAAACCAATATATAGATAGGTAGGTACTCATTATATTTTAGCACAACGATATAAATAAGTAAGTTGTGCATAGTAAGTCGCGTATATTTACCTATCATTATTTTTATCCCGACGTTTAGAGATTCTACATGTCTTTACTATTGATAAAAATCAAATCTCTGATTAAATACAAGACATGTTTAACTTTTATAACTTAGCCCTAGAAGTCACTTAATCGTTAGATTCATGTTTCTATATAGCAGAAGCTCTATTAAAATATTTTTTCTCTCCAAAAACCGGACTTGTCTTTCAGATACACTAAAGCCTTCGAAATTATAAGGACATGCAAAAGTTCAACGTAAAAAGACTGTTAAACCAAAGACGTGTGGGGTATGGTAAAGTAGCAGATATTTTGTATATTTAGTAACAAATTAACAATATTCAGTCTTTGTATTTTGTTTTTCAAGTGGCACCGTTTAGACAGGACTCGTTTGATAGAAAAAAAACAACTTCATTTTGCCTACCATTCTCGCCTATTTGTTGGTTTGCTGTCGCATTCGAACACCTATACTTAGTTGTACATACTTAATAAAGCGCGTATATTTACCAATATATTTTTCCCGACGTTTTAAACACTAAAAAAAACAGAATTAAGCGATTTAAACCGTTTAAAGTTGTTTAATTACTAACAGTCTTCTATGTATTAAGTATGTACAACTAAGTATTGGTGTTGGAATGCGACAGCAAACCAACAAATACGTGATTGAAACCGTTTAAAGTGGTTTAATCACTATGTGTAATAATCGCGAAAACCTAAGACAACATAGAAGACTGTTGCTTTATTATGCCATCCTCCTAATTGTTTTAGCAATTTTTTTACACCAATTTAACTGTAGCTCCAGCGGCATGGATTTCTAAGATTTAATTGTTAACGTAAGATTTTCGAATTCCCCGAACGTCTTAGAACCTTTTCAAAGGCTATATGCCGGTTTTTTTCAATTAGTCGCCTGGCAGTAGGCAGATTTTACTCACCGATCGCAGTTGAAGAATTTCAACATGAAGAAACACATCCTCGATCAAATTCTGCGTACCAACGCCTTACGGTGCTCAAAAGAGGTGCTTTCCTCCAAAATACATTTTAATATTTGGTAATAAAATCTCTTAAAACTGTTATTTGATGATATCCGCACCTTTCTTGGAATAAGAAACTATGGTAATTGATAATATACTTAGGTATAACAGATTTGTGAAAAATCCTCGAACTGTTGTATCAGGTGGCGCTGGTGTTGCAACCACGGACTCCCAAATTTCAGAAAAAGATTAGTGCAGCTGGGATCACAGATTCAGTCCTGCAAGCTCACTATCCGCTTGACATACCTGAATGTTACTAGCTTGATGGATGAACTTTGAGGACTCGACTCGTTTGTTTGTGCTCACGCTCCGACATACCTCAAATCTAAATAGTATTAAAAACGATTCATTCTTTTCTGAGTCTTAAATACTATCTGAATAACAAGTACTTCTACTGGTAACAAGAGTCATTATAGATAAGATCCCCTACTAGAAAACTTAGATGTCATCAATTTCGGCCACTTGCCACTACTAATTTTGATTTTTTGAAGCTCTCATTGTTGGAGTTTGCTTTGTTATCTTAACCAAGTAATAATAATAATATTTATTTGACAATTTTCTTAGGTGGTAGGTACTTGCAAAACATTAGGCTTTGGGTTGTACTATTTGTAAATTTTTTTTTTTTTTTTTTTTTTTTTTTTTAATTATGATAAGCAAGCATTTGACCGCAGTCTCACCTGATGGAAAGTGACGACGCGGTCGACGGTGGAGCATGCTTGCCTAGCAAATACCTGTTTACTCTGTACTTGAAGACTGCCAGATTATATGTATCGGGAAATAGAGACGCTGGTAGGGTGTTCCATAATTCGGCCGTACGCATTATAAAGCTAGATTTAAAACGCTTTGTGCGTATTTTCGGGATATCGACCATGTATGGATGCCGTGTTCCTGTGCGTCTTGTTGTCCGATGAAAAAAAGGAGAGGAGGGAATAAGGTTGTGTAAATCGATCGCACACTCTCTGAAGTGTAGCCTGTAAAAAACCGATAAACTAGCAACTTTGCGTCTATGCTCGAGGCTTTGGAGTCTAGCCTTCACCAACGCATCGTCACCAATGAGCTTCTTAGCTCGGTTATCTATTGAGTCCAAGGCTTCGAGCTGGTGCTTTGCCGAACCGTCCCAGAGATGGCTGCAGTATTCCATACAAGACCGGACTTGAGCTTGATATAGGTTTAGAAGCTGTCCCGATGTGAAATACCGCCGCACTTTCCAGAGAACACCCAGCTTTTTCGCAGCTAATTTAGCCCTGGACTCAATGTATGACCCGAAATTGAGTTTTGGTGTAAGAGTTACACCTAGTAGCTCGAGTTGGTTCGTTATCGGCACAGGCACACCTAGGAAGAGAGGAGTGAGAGAGAAAAGACTCTGTTTAGCACTAAAGAGACACGCCTGGGTCTTTGTTGTATTGAATTTGACTAAATTAGCGTCACCCCATTCGCAGACTGCCTCTAGGGCCAAATTCATTCGCTCGACCATCGCCTCTCTATGAGACTGGATTTGTACATCGCCGGCCCGCGCATCGGATATATACCTCTCTACAACTGTGCTGTCATCTGCATACCCAACGATACCGGGTTTAAGCAGATCATTTATGTGCAGCAAGAAGAGAGTAGCAGAGAGAACCGACCCTTGAGGTACCCCGGCATTTATTGCCAATTGATCGGACGAACATCCATCAAGGACAACTCGTAACGATCTTTCCCTCAAGAAGTCGAAAATCCAAGAGCACAGGCCAGCGGGTAAGCCATACGATGGAAGCTTATTCACAAGACTGTCGTGCCAGACCCTGTCGAAGGCCTTTGAAATGTCTAGAGAGACGGCGAGCGCTTCTCCATGCATATCAATGGCTTCGCTCCAGACATGAGTGACATACGCAAGAAGGTCCCCAGTTGACCGATTTCGGCGAAACCCGTACTGTCGATCACTGAAGATATCATTTGCTTCCAGGTATGCCAGGAGCCTGTTATTCAATACACGTTCCATACTTTTACAAAGTATGGAAGTGATTGAAATGGGTCTGTAGTTAGCAGGGTCTGCACGACTGCCCTTCTTGGGCACAGGCTGCACATTTGCGAGCTTCCAAGATTTCGGCACTTTACCAGTCTGTAGAGAGAGGCGAAAGAGACGTGTCAAAACAGGAGTCAATTCAGGTGCACACGATTTTAGGACTACGGCGGGAATTCCGTCCGGACCACTAGCCTTGTTCACGTTTAGATTGCGAAGCGTCTTACGCACTTCGGTCTGACGAATGCGAATTTCCGGCATTGATGCCTCGCATCGAGGTAGACATGGTGGTGTTTTGCCCGCTGCATCCAAACGTGAAGACTCCGCAAACAGAGAAGCGAACAAGTTCGCTTTCTCTTCGGCAGTGTGAGCCAATGATCCGTCAGGCCTTAATAGTGGAGGTAGATTAGGGCGGCTGAAATTGGATTCGATCGACTTCGCCAGGGACCAGAATGCTTTGCTACCCGCAGGGTGAGAAGCTAATTTGGACCCAACACGGCTTATGTGATCGAATCCAGCCCTTTTTACAGCCTTTTTGCATGCCTTGGCAGCCTTGTTAAAGGCTCTCTTCTTGTTACGAATATCTTTAGTTTTGCGGGTTCGAGCATCGACCCAGGCTAAGTACGCTTCATGTTTCAGCGCTTCAGCGCGTCCGCAATCAACACTAAACCAAGGAATTGCTTTGCTGGTCTGCGGTGCATCACAAAATGGAATAAAATACTCCATTGCTTGACGCAGCACATCAGTCACAGCATCCGCGCAAGTAGAAGGATCACAAGAAGAGAAGCAAAGAGACTGCCAAGGATAGGATGCAAAAAAAGACCGCATCCCATCCCAATCTGCTGACTTGTATCTCCATATCCGCCGGGTGCCTTTCTGGCAGCGGTCGGGCGGAGAGTATAGAGATACAGATTTCACCAGACAGTGGTCAGAGCTACCTAACGGTGAAGAAACTGACACAGAGTAGCGATCTGGATCTGTGGTCATCAGAAGGTCGAGGCAGTAGGCTGTATGCTCAGCAACGTCAGGTACTCTTGTAGCCCCATTTACAAGCTGGGTGAGGTTTAAGGTCAGGGCTAACTTATGCGCCTCTTTCCCAGCGTGATTGGTGTCCTGGTATGGGAATAGCCATTCGTGATGGTGAGCATTAAAGTCCCCTAGTAACACAAGTTGAGCAGAAGGGTACCGTTGTTGAGCTATATCCGCCGTCACACTTAGATAGTCCATAAAATCGGTAATCTCCTGGTTACAGGTGTGCGATCGATATACTCCAGCGTAAAGAATTTTCTCTACACCGGTTTCTACCAATATCCACAGAACAGAGAATCTGGAATCTTCAAGATTACGGAGACGCCGAAAACAGATGTCATCACGAATAAATACGCACGCCCCGGCACGTGGGTTAAAACAATGCTCCAGGACGTAGCCAGGGTATGTCAAATATGACGTGTCATCCGGACATCTGATCTGCGTCTCCGTTAAAAACAAGAGGTGCGGTTTCGCAGTCTCGAGGTGATGATGGACTGGGCTGAGATTTGAGTGCAGGCCTCGGATGTTAGAGAGATGCACTTTAAGTGAGAGGACGTGAATCCGCTGTGAAACCGTTTTCTTGATTCTTGCTTTCATACATTTAAGAGTGAGGTATAGAAGGGCGGCAGTGAAACGAGGCATCACCTACCAACTCAGACACACACACGCAAGATGCTGCATCAAAGGATAGCTAGCTTGGAGACCGCGGGGACGCCCGAGCCCCCCCAAGAATGTCCATCGGGTCCTCTCTTCCGGTCGCCAACCGGCACGATGGCGCATTCCCGGGATTTTTCGCAAGATGGCGGGGCAGCCTTTCGTGTGTGGCTAGCACATTACTTGGGCCCCCTACTATCTGCGGTCGGCCAGCGGAGAACCGTGCCTCGGATCCCGCTGCTCTCCGGAACTAGCCATCGGGATGCTACAAACATGCTGTGTGTGTAAATTCAGTCGTTTTCGATGACGCAACTGTTTCGACCCGCCCTTCGGTGTGGCTTCATCAGACATCATGCCGGAACACGACTAGGCCGTTTGGCGACATGGCTCCGTCTGATGGGTGGTGACAAGCCACGGCCGAAGCCTACCACCAGAATTTTTTCGCCCATTTAGCACCACCCAGGGATCACGTGTAGGGTCTCGAGGGTAAACCTACGGACGCGGGCGAAATGACCCCCAATATGGACATAAAACATTTCTTAGTCAGATCGTTGATGCCTGTTGTAGTATTAAAACTGAGGTACAGACAACAACGCCCTTCGTTTTTAGCAAGACATACCTAACTAAACTATAACTAGTTCAAGTATATAACTAGGTGAAGTATATAATATGTCGGAGGCATTCGTGCGACATGAAAATTCAGACACATATTATAGTGGTAAGGAATTTTCGGAACGCACGCCTGACTAGCTAAAACTCTCAAGTAGAAACCGACCCAAGCATCTAACCGTGTGTTCCGGCAGCTGACCATGAGAGCCTCTTCTCCTTCATTAGTTCTCGTTCTAGGTAAAGCCATAGTCATCGCCCACATCACAACTTACCATCAGGTGTGGTTGTGGTCAAAAGCAATCAGCAATTCAGAATATGTTGTAAGAACTAAACAAATTAATTTATGTACATGAATATTATATTAAATGATCATGATTTCAATAAGACTCGGATCCAGACTATTTCATTCTTTATATTTCGTGTGTCTAACTCCGTTACATAGATTTAATAGCATGTTAAGTGACTTGCGTGGAAGAAATATTAGGGCCTTTAAAGGCGAGGACACATGGCCGTTAAGGGCCCCAAATATTAAAGGATCGTACGTTACAAAATCGAAGCGCCAGTCCCTAACAAGCAAAGAATTTTTAAGAATATAAATAAATACTCGTAAAGCTAACCCTTACGCTTCCGACAGATTTGAGTCGGTATGCATTTATTACTCATTGGTGCCCCACGTTGGGCACCAATGAAATTTTAACTATCTGTAATTTTAATAAATGTATTGTTTTTATTATGCAAATGTATAATATAATACAGTATCTACAGTTCTATCCAATAGCTTTCTGATAATCCTAATCCTGTTAAATACAAGATCAGATTTCTGCACTAACAGTGCAGGGATCTAGCCGAGGAATAGGTTTCTTGACAATAAGTAACCTACTTTTGATCTGATCTTTATTAGATTTGGTAGGAAAGAACCTTATAAAAATAAAATAAATGGCTTTATACGTTACAGCAACCTAGGGGATCTTAAGATATAAGGACTTAAAAAAGGCTGGCATATTCAGTCAAAAAAATGTGGTATGAAAGGCCTATATGTTATTTATATTTTAATATAAATAACATATAGGACAAAATAGAGAGTGACTCAAACATATATATAAGACAAAATAAGTAAATTTCAGCAAAGCACGAGGTCTTATGAATTATTATCAAATTTTTATTCATTTAAAAAAAAATTTGGATTTCTATCGTAATTACATCACTAAGAATAGAATTAGAGGGTTTACATAAATATTACTATTATTATAATTTTAATGTACAAACTAGGGTCTTGCAAAGGTAATAAACAGGTTATTTTTCTATAATACATCATTACAATAGATCTCTGAAACCAATTTCATCAGGTTATCATTTTTAATTTCTCACAAAACAGAAGTATATCTAATGATTGCGTGGCTTTCTGAACTGACTGAAGTGGCACAAATGTTATCTTTTGACTAGCACGCACTATATTCTCTCTTCTGCATGCGGAATTGGTAGCGGTTCATCAAAATAAAACTTTATACAGGGTTAAATTACAAAATTACAAATATACGAGTGGAAAAATGTAAGTCATATGCGGGATTCGAACCCGCATCCATCCACCCCTTTAGCCGGGGTATGCTCTAACCAATTGAGCTAACATGACAATGACGCCATAACTCAATTTTTTCCTAACGTTCTTTATCCATCGTATTGGGATGGACCGACAATATCTATAATACAACTTGCATTGTACTACAAAAAAGACCAATTTTGCAATTGATTTTATACTTGTAAATGATGACGCAATTAGTTCAATTGGTCAATTAGTTAGAGCATACCCCGGCTAAAAGGGTGGATGGACGCGTGTCCGAAACCCGCACAAGACTTACATTTTTCCTGTCGTATATTTGTAATTTTGTAAAGCAATCCGCATAGCAGGCGTTATAGCAAACATAATTAAATTTTATACAGGGTTATTGGAAAAATGCTAACCACCTCTTAGGGTTGACTTCTGCTGGTCCTTGCAAAAATTTTGAGATGAATGCTTTTTTTTATGTATTTTTGACGGTATAAGCACCAGGACCACCTGATGTTAAAAGTCTGTTCTTCCTGTAATTTAACTAAATTAATATTTTAATAAAACAATTAAAAATATAAAAAATATATATCTAGTGACAATTCCGCTTCATTTTCCTGCTAGGCGACGTGACGTCACAAACGCCATGTAGCAAAAACCGGAAGAATTTCCGAGCGATCGAGACGCGATCGTGCGCTCAAAGAGTCAAGACTTCCTTAGGATACTTCTTATAGAAATGAAACGCGTCGAAAATTCTTTCGGTTTTTGCTACGTGGCGTTAGTGACGTCACGCCGGCTATCAGAAAAATTTGGCGAAACTGTCACTAGATATGTTTTTTATATATTTTGTTTTATTAAAATACATATCTCACGATTTTAAAAAAAAATATTCAAAACTTTATTCAAAGGGAGTGCGGCGCGGTCCAGTGTTGCCAAGGCGCACCGTTGCCCTAAGAGGTTGTTAGCATTTTTCCAATAATCCTGTATAGTATCATATATAGTATCATAGTAAAACTAGAAAAGTGGTTTGACTTGAGACCTGCTGGAGTCTAAGCCGTAGAAAGAGAACTCTAGTCTAGATACGCAGACTGTCCATATCTTAAAGTAGTATAGATATCTATCTAGTATGTATAGGTATACTATTGTAAATAAATTCTTAGTTTACTGACGCGACTTTTCTGATTGTTAATAATTATATTATCTTTAAAGAAATAAACGCACTCTAGGTTGCATTTGGCTGCAAGCCTTCAAACAAGACAAATTTTGCCAAACGCGGATACACGCCGTTCCAGCACTCCAATCGAGCTCCAGACAAGATTTGATCATACCCGTTTCGGGTAGAGCTCTCAGAGCTAATTAGGCTCTGTCTAGCCAAAATTTTACTACCTTTTGAAGCGGCCAAATCTTGGCTAGCTGTCAAATATGACAGATTTTACAATAAACAATATTTTTTAAAAAAATTTACAATTACAAAGATTACTGATTACTGAATTATTATTATATAACTACGCAATGAGCCCGATTTTCAGAACACAAGAAAATATTTTACCACCTAAAAATAATTTCATATTTTGATAGTTGCTTTAAAGGTTGTTCCAGGAGCATCGATCAAATCTAGCTCGACCAATAATTGGCCAAGGCCTTTAAAGAAACTATCAAAATATGTTTTTTTTTAGTAAATTATTTTCTGCCTGTTTTGAACATCGGGCTTATTTCGTAATTAAACAATAATAATGTAGTAATCACTAATCTTGGGCTTGGCTTGTACAAATTTTATTGTTTATTGTAAAATCTGTCATATTTGACAGCTAGCCAAGATTTGGCCGTTTCAAAAGGTAGTAAAATTTTGGCTAGGCAGATCATTATTAGCTCGCAAAAGTCACCCGGAACTGGTATGATCAAAGCTTGTTAGATCAAATTAAGCTCGATTGGAGTGCCAGAATGGTGTATATTCGCGATTAGAGCAAAATTTTCCTTGGTCGAAGGAACGCGGGAACGTACTCCTGGACACGCTAGATATTTACCGTAGTGTGCATGCGCCACGTGCGTACGGGAGCGCACACATACAAGCCCGTTTGATACCGCGTTATTAAGTTAAACTACTTGTCTAGTTTTACTATGGTAGTGTATTGTTTAAGTTAGATCTTGTGGCACATTTTCCGGTACCACTCCGGGTCGTTCTTGGCTGCGGTCTCCGGGCGCCCCCCGCGGTGCCGGTAGTGGAACTCGGAGGTGCCCCGTCCGGGGACTCCGTTGACAGTGTACTTGCAGAACCGCTCCACCATACGGGCGTCCCATTCGTCCGACACGTAGTGTATGGACTGGTATTCCACTTGGACCTACCAACGTGAAACATATGGTTATAATGTACGATTTTACAATATAATATGTGTTACACGGATGATGAACAAATAGGTGGTCTAGGATAATTTACCTAATAATAATAATAATAACGATGCTGAGCACCGATGACCGCAAGGCAGTATGGAAAGGCAAGGAGCTGCACGGTAGGTTTTTCCGGGCCCTAACAGGGCCTGATGTGGATTTGCCAGCTTCGGTGAATTGGCTACGCTTCGGAGACCTCTTTGGGGAAACCGAGGGTTTTGCCTGTGCAATTGCAGACGAAGTAATGATGACGAACAACTATCGGAAATATATCTTGAAGGACGGTACGGTCGACATTTGTCGAGCATGCCGCCGACCCGGAGAGTCACTCAGGCATATCATTTCCGGTTGTTCGCATCTTGCTAACGGCGAGTATTTGCACAGGCACAACCAAGTGGCCAAGATCATCCACCAGCAACTTGCCCTTCAATACGGCCTTGTTGAGTCAGAGGTGCCGTACTACCAGTACGCACCGGCGCCAGTTCTCGAGAATGGTCGTGCATTGCTCTACTGGGACCGCTCTATGATCACGGACAGGACTATTGTTTGCAATAAACCTGATATCGTGGTGGTCGACCGATCCCAGCGCCGGGCAGTGCTCGTAGATATCACCATCCCACATGACGAGAATCTCGTTAAGGCCGAAAAGGATAAAGTCAGCAAGTACCTTGATTTGGCTCACGAGGTAACCGCCATGTGGGATGTTGACTCGACGATCATTGTCCCGATAGTCGTTTCGGCGAACGGCCTTATAGCGAAGAGCCTCGACCAACACCTTAAGAGGCTCTCGCTAGATGGTTGGATCAAGGGTCTGATGCAGAAGGCAGTGATACTGGACACAACACGCATTGTCCGGAGGTTCCTCTCTCTGCAGCCCTAACCACTGGTCGCTTGGGCTCTGCCCCGCGACCAGCGGCACCCTAGTTTTAAGTTTTTTATAATATTTATTTTTGTAATAATGTTGTAAAAAATTTAAAATTATGTTGTATAATAAATAAAGTGAATAATAATAATAGCTTTTTATTTCAGACACATCCATATTAAAATTTTAAGAGAATGGCAAAAAAGTACATATTATAATTCAATGTAAAAAAAAACATTTTAACTACTAATACGGAACCCTAAAAAACGGGAGAAACAGCGCCTATACCGCGAACACGGTGACAACATTTTGTATGGTGGTAGGGCATTTTGCGAATGCCCACCTGGCTATCTACACCACCCTCAAGTAGAAAATCTGTCGCCAAGCACCGAACGGTGTGTTCGGGCAGCTGTTCTACAGAGCCAATAACTCTAGGTTAACCTGAACAACATCTTCGTCCACATCAGGTGAGACAGTGGTCAAAGGCTCCCCTCTCAAGCATAAAAAAAATTTTGCAATGTCAAGTCAGGTTTTTGAAGCAATGATGCCGGAGCGGTAATAACTATAGACTGCCGTGCCGCAGGTCCATGGTTCGATACCCACCGCCAGCTTGAGCTTCACCGCATGTTGGAAGGGCGTTTTGCAATTGCTCGCCTGGCTAGCTACCACTCTCAGGGTGACGAGCACAGTGCAATTCGTCACTTCTGAAAAAATATATTTGTTATAGGCAGAGGTTAGTCCCTGAACATCAGGTGGGCCTCGAGCTTGTTCCGTCATAATCACATAAAAAAAGGTGACAGCTCCTGCTAGAATGTCCCCCCCCTTTGCTACCTGCGGGTGTCGTAATAGGTAACTCAAGGTAAAATACTGGAAGGTGGGCATCAGCGTCTTCTGAGGCACTGATATCTTAAATTGCGATCCCCAAGACGCCTGCCAAGCGTGGGGACTATGGCAAACCCCCCTTTATGGAGGAGGATGTGTTCATATTTTTTTTGTTACCTCATAAATTTCGACTGGGTGAACAGTTTTTAATGATTCATTTTTTATTTGAAAGCTGGTGCTTTCCGCGTAATCTCATTCAAATTTCATCAAAATCGGTCTACCCATTTTTGAGTTATACGCCAATAACTGAAAAGTATTTTCCTATCTTGATAATATAGTCATTGACAGTGACAATTAATCCCGTAGTAATCAAAGGTCACTCGACACTCGTCACGTCGAAAAGGGGGAATAATTTTTAGCTCAAAATGGAGCCGACTTCAACACTCAAAAGTGTGAAATATCTTGTTGAAATCGGAAACATCATAATACATAAGTACCTACCTATTATCACAATATACAACAATACAGCTACTACAATAAAAGCATTTAGATCCCTATAAGCCATTGCAGACTCATAGGCAGTCCAAATGCTCTAGCCCACTACCAATTGGCAGCGTGCCCAGCATGCTGGCAGCATTGCCCCGTTGAATTGTTCTTTGAGCCAAATAGGTGCCAGCATTTTTATTATCACAATATTTGGAGCATGGTACCGACTTGAAGTCGGTTCCATTTTGAGGTATTTTATTTCTTTATTTATGTCTAGGTCTGGGATACTTTATGTAACCGGTATCAAAGGGGAAACCGGTATTGTTATACCAGAACATAGATTATGTAACAGTTGTCATTTTTACTTAAGTATTTAATCTACGAGCTGAGTGAATTACATTAATTAATTTTAGTTTATTTGTTTTTATGTTTTGAATACAATTTTAGAAGACATTATACTAGGAATGTCGTTTAGTTCAAAAACCTGTCTATGAATTATACAATTAGTGTTTTTTTACTTTCATTATCAATGTATTTTACATTAATTAATTTTAATGTTTATTCATAACCACAAATGTCAGTTAAAAAGAGGAGTAAAATGATATAAATGTCGTCAGCTACTTATTTTTATAAGATATAATCAAAACATGTATGTTACCGGCAGTCTGTATAATTCAGGTATGCTATACAATACCTAGGCAACGTTTAAAATACCTGTGGCATCCAGGCCATGTATGAAATATTATGAATATTATTGTCCACTACTTTACCTAGGTAATGAATTCAATTCCTAGGGATTGTATAGAGTACCTGCTGTTGCACCGGCAATGTGTAAAATAAATAGATCTTGGTCTATGTTGAATGTTAACCTACAAAATGATGGGCGAATGAAACATATACTATTACTTAAAATCAACATTATTCAAATTAACAATAAGGGTACTCCTTAAAATATTTTTTTATGAAAAGTCACAATAAAATTTACGTGAAACTCAAAAATCTAACCTAACCCTTGTTGCCTGTCGCCCGCACGTATCCTTCCTTGCTCTCGTCTTCTATATACATTACCGGCTGCATATTTGATATTGTGTAGAATACCTGGGCAAGGTATAAAATCAGTAATATTTCACACATTGCCTACGCTTTTTAGCTATTATATACATTACCTAGGTATTGTATAGAATATCGGATTATACAGATTACCGGTAACATATATACCTAGAAATCTTATTTAACTTGTATTTTGTAGGTATTTTATATTTAGTTCGATGTTTAGGCCTGTGATACGGGGTTGCGGGGGCGGGGGAATGTCCCTCACCCACCTCTACCCGTGGGTTTCGTAAGATGCGACTAAGGGTAACACACCAGAAGGTGGCAGCAGCGCTTTCTGATGATCTCACACTGCGGTCCTGTAGACGCCTGCCAAGCGTGGAGACTATGCCAAAGCCCCCTGGGGGAGGCTGTGTACAACAGTGGACAATCCGGATGATACAGTATGTAGGTGTTGTTACTTTGTAGAAAGTCAACTTACAAAATTATAACGAATGGAAACATTAAAATCCCGCTTGTTTACAAATTTAATGTGAATTCTGAAACAACACCTGCAGCATTTTTTTTATAGTTAGCGTAAGAGCATAATCTCACAATCTCAATGATGATGTTGTCGATGGTGGTAAAGCAAGAATAACCTGTAATGGGACCTGGTTTTCAGGGACTGCTTTCCGAACACACCGTTAAGTGCGTAGCGACCGTTTTTTTATGTTATTGTGACGCGACAAGCTCGAGGCCCACCTGATGTTAAGCGGACTTACCTCTGCCTATAACAGATGCATTTCGTCACAAGTCACGAATTGCACTGCGCCCGTCACCTTGAGACATAGTTGTTAAGCCTCATGTGCCTGTAATTTCACTGGCTCTCAAGGACTGTTGCCGGAACACACCGCCAGGTGCTTGGCGACAGATTTTCTACTTGAGGGTGGTCGCTAGCCCGACGGGCATTTGCTAAATGCCCTTCCACCATGCGGTGAAGCTCAAGCCCGCGGCGGGATTCTAGCAGTCCCTAGCCAATGCCACTGAGCCATCATTGCTTCATATCTACTTGTGGGTGGTAACTATCAATGCAACTATCAAAGAAAGAAAGAATTTCTTGATCGTGCGCTCGTAGAGTCAAGACCTCCTGAGGATGCTTCGTGTAGAAGCGAAACGCGTCGAAAATTCTTCCGGTTTGGCTGCGTGGCGTTTGTGACGTCACGTAGGCTTAACAGGAAAATTAGGCGGAATTGTCACTAGATATATTTTTGTATTTTTAAGTGTTTTATTAAAATATTAATTTGATGTATTCATAATTTTTTTTTAAAGTATTTGTTATTATTAAATATGGATTTCCGCAAAGTAACGCCTGAATCTATGTATTATAATATAAATCATTTTCAGTTGGGTATTTTAATTATTTTATACTTGTTATATTTAGCCTTTGACCACTATCTAACCTGAAGATAAGTGATGATGTTGTCGAAGATGATGTTTAAGCTAACCTTGTATTACTGGCTGCCAAACACACGACAGATTTTAAGAGAAAATTATTCAAAGGTTTACAATATACACATCATATTTGTGGAGTTTACCTGCACAGTATAGACTTCGTCTCCAGCTCCGAAGCAGAAAGCGTAATCTTGAGGAGCTACTCCGTTTTCACCATGTTGATACAGCTGCATGTCTGTCCACTTCATGGGGAGAATCTCTCCGCTTGGCAAAGCGATCTCACCCGCTTCGAAACTACAAATAAATATATTTTTGTTAGTGTAATCTCATTTGTTCTGAACCTCATCTGCTGGTAAGTTATATAGTTGCGGAAGATAGGCTAGCTCTATCTCTAACGGGAACTGGTAGTCAAAGATTGGTCAAGACGAAAAATACGGTAGGTTCTTGGCCACAGGTTTTCTAAATAAAGTACACGATGAACGGTATGAACAGTCACAATTCATAGTAAATCTTTAATCACTTTTAAAAAGCACTTATCATTTTTTTAAATTCTATGAGCGATGTCCCGTCCCCCCACTGGTGGTTCACACTGGTGGGGGACTATTTTATTTAATTAGGCAGAATTAATTAATCAGAAAAAGAAGTCATAGTGACATTTGATGTTTCAGTCTTCAGTCTCATTTTTAGAATCGGGCTTCTTAGAACTACCCTAATAATATCAAGAATGGTAGATGTGGCAGCTGTAAAGTGACAGTGGATGTCGTTTTTTTGATTTAAATTTTAGGCTACAGTTATAGTAGTACTGGCCACTTACAGTAAAAAAGAACTAGATGTGACAACTGTCAAAGTATAGTTTCCGAGATAAAGCACTTTTTAGTTTGAAAGCTGTCATCCGAAAAGAAGATTTCCTTAAGATACATGGTTTAGAAACTATTGATCTAGGGGTTAATAATAGGGCAATCGTTTCCGACATAAAGCCCTTGTAAATTTGACAGCTGTTATGAAAACATAAACTGAAGCCATGAAATAAGACATTAACATTGCAGCTGCAATAAAAAATGTAATCCCAAATATGAAATGTATGTTTTCAATACGGCATCAATTCTCACTTTGACAGCTGCCATACCTCACACCAGTCTTGATATTATTCATTAGTTAAAAGGATCCCAAAATTGAAACCAAACAGAAAATTGCAACTTCATCGGTCACTTAACAGCTGGCACATATAAAGCCTGGTTTCAGAGTTAATCCAATTGCAAAAGTTATATTCATGCGTTCCTTGTCAATAATTCCTGTGTATGAATTGAATTATTTTTTGTAGTATTGATGAAGTAGTTAATTTAGTTCCAATTCTAGTGAAGTGGGCATGTCCAGCGGGTGGACGCACATCATCGCCCACGTTTAGTAGTCTCATCAATGACCCCAACGTATTACGGATAAAGGAATAAAATAAGAGCACATCATTTTGGCTTAGCCGAGCCAGTCTCGAAAGCCCGGGTCTCAAGCCAACCGGTGCACAAAACCAGAAGACGCAATTTTGATTCCCGCTCGAGATGAATCGTTATGTGGTCAGATCGCGAAAACTAAAACGTAGTACATATACAGAGTTATTGGAAAATGCTAACAACCTCTCAGGGTTGACTTCTGCTAGTCCTAACAAACATTATGAGATGATATTTTTATTTTGTATTTGTTTATATGTATTTGACGGTATAAGCACGAGTACCACCTGATGTTAAAAGTTTCTTGTGTCTGTAATTTATTAATTCGTATTTTTTATTACTCTGCTCGATGTGAATATTCAAAACTCTATTCAATAGGAGCAAAGTAATAAAAAATATGAAATAATAAATATCAGGCACGAGGGACTGAACACCAGGTGGACCTCGTGTTTTTTCTAACAAAAATATTTTCGTCTCAAAATGTTTGTTAGGACTAGCAGAAGTCAACCCTAAGAGGTTAGCATCTTTCCAATAACCCTGTATATCGATGATCGCCACTCTATATACTTACACAGAGGCTGTCGTCGGCTGGCAGATGACCCCCACGGCTATGAAAGTGCCATCTTCTACAAATATGTGGTGGAAGACGTATCTGTGCATCAGCGTCCAGTCGCGCTTTGTACCTGAACAGTACGAAAAATATTTTGTAGATATACTTATTTTCATACAGACATACATTTTTTTTTATTTGATTGTGAAACACACCTGGTGTTAAGCGGTAACCTCTGCGATTATGGCAAACCCCCCTTGGAGGAGGCTGTCCTCAGAAATTTTTCACTGTTTCACCCGGATTGTCCACTGCTGAACACAGCCTCCCCTATTTAGGGGGGATTTGCCATAATCCCCACGCTTGGCGGGCGGCTTGGGGATCGCAGTGTAAGATGGCAGTTCTTTAGAAGGCGCTGCTGCCCACCTTCCAGTATTTTTCCCTTAGTCGCCTCGTACGACACCCACGGGATGATATGGGGAGGTGCAATTCTAACCCGGCACCCCGCGGGAACATGGTGGAACAATTTCAAACCCAACAACTCTGGGCATAACCATTATATTATCTATAATTTACCCATGTTTTGAACAATAAATGTATCTTTATCTTTTTGAAGCGCTCGTAGCGAAGTTTACTTCGCTGTTCTTAACCGATTAGCAAAGTTAAGCAACGTTGCCCGCAGTCATGAGTTGGATGGGTGAACGCTAGTGAGATTACTACTGAGCGCTTCCGTGCTTCGGAGGGCACGTTAAGCCGTGTGTCCCGGTTGTTATCTTAAGATGGCAGTCGTTATAGCATGGTGGTAGGGCAATTTGCAAATGCCCGCCTGGCTAGCTACCAAGTAGAAAATCTGTCGCCAAGCACCTAACGGTGTGTTCCGGCAGCTGTACTTGAGAGCCAGTACTTCTAGGTTAGCCTGAACAACATCTTCGACCACATCACTTACCATCAGGTGAGATAGTGGACAAAGGCTAACCCATCAAGGATAAAAAAAAAACTTTATGTACAATCCGGCTGATATAGTACAGTAATAGTAACTGTATCAGCCCGATAGTTCACTGCTGAACTCAGCCTCCCCCAATATGGGGGGTTTGCCATAATCCCCACGCACGGCAGGCGGCTTGAGGATCGCAGTGAGATATTTGTTCCTCAGAAAGCACTGTTGCCTACCTTCTGGTGTGTTACCCTTAGTCGCCTCTTACGACACCCACAGGTAGAGATGGTGGGGTGACATTCTAGCCCGGCATCCCCCGGGCCATCCACAGTAATAGTAACTTGTTTGTATTTACCAAAACTGTGATCCCTGAACGATGGCAACACGAACTCAAGAGTTTCACCCTCCATTTTGAGCTTGCACTTCAGGACGCCGAATTGTTCGTAATGTGATTGGTGAGCTCTGAAATGTAACATAGGTATAAGTTAGGTACAATGCGATTAAAATAAGAATAGGACGACGTGACGACGAAGCGTGACGATTGTACGAGTGTTTTAAAAGTTGAGAATGGGACTCTTATATGTAATCAAGTGCTGTTTACGGTTGCTTATCAACTAAACGAGAAAAGGATTGTTTGTTGTGAATAATGGTTGTTTTTTATACGAGAAGAACATACATTATTATTGTGATTGTAATTATTATCATTACTTGTATAAAATGTGAACTTGGAATGATATTTTATGTATAGTGTAGGTATCTATTATTGTATAAGTAATGGAGTGAAATGTGAAGTAATGTTACCTACCCAGTTGTGTGTTGCATATTCCTACGTCGTACATGGAGTTGGATTTTTGTGCTTATAACTGTTTTTGCAGGTATACCTATGCATAATTTACGAAATCTAACACGACTTATAAATGTAAAGTAAAAGTATCAAAAGAAAAATTGATAAGTATGGAAGTACAATAATTATTCACACGGTGACAATCTTAGACTTCACGCACACAATAATTACGCGTTTACAAAAACAACATTTGTGTACCTAGTGTCTTTGTAGTAGGTAGGTAGTTAGTACGCGGCTTTTGTATAGAGAATGCGTCGAGTCGAGTGTCCAGGCTGTGACAGTAGGTAGTATTTGAGTTATTCCTAATAATGCGGATTTTAATATTGAAGTCATTTATTTTTTATTAAAATTTTAACATAGACAGCAATTTGTGTTTTGTTTTGTAATATATAATTTTAGTTCGTAGTAATTTTGTGTCAAATAAATGTTTTTTCTTTCTTTCTTGTGTTATCCTTAGTGGTTTTAGAGACTAGTTTTAGAGATAAGTGAGATAAAATGTATAAGAAGTTGCAAGATTGTTCGTACTGACGTCTTGAGTCGTTCGAAGTACTCCCGGCTCCACTTTTCCCTGGCAATGGACCTGATGATGACTGGGGGATGCAGCTCCGAGTCAAAATCGAAGTATCTTGTAGTGGCCTTCCACTCGCCCTGGAACTCCACCTCTACTGTTTTAGTAGGGTCGTTCTGGTACCTGAAGCATATTAATTTCTCAATATATATATTTTTGTACAAAATTTCTCAACTCGAGTGGGAATCGAATCAACCCACGTCGCCCGATTTTACGCACCGAGTTCATTATCAACTGGGTCAGTTCCTTAGCCAAGAGAGTAAAACCGGAGGACGTAGTGCGTGGGTCGATTCCCACTTGAACAGAATTTATAAGACACTTGAGCGTGATTTAGTAAAATTTACACCTAAAAATAAAAAATTTACAAGGTGAGAAGACACAAAAATTGTATATAGACCCTGTATATATATGTATAGTATGTAAAGTACATATGTATATATGTCACTCAAAAACTTGTTTGGCAAATTTAATAGGGATCAACTTGGAAAAATATCATTGAGATTGGATAAATCCAGTAGGTACAAGTTAGTCGTGGTCAAATATTAAAAATAAAATGATGTATCGTCTTTCGTAAAGATCCTTATGTTTAAAAGTCGGTTTAAAGGCCTTCTGCCCAAATACAGGGTAGGTCTACTTGGCCAGGAGCTCTTAAGCTAAAATGTTGATCCCTTCACCCCCAAACGCACATATTTCGCCACCGAATAGTACCGTGTTAGATTGATACCCTCATGCTGCAAATGCTTGTTAAATAGTTATTTGGTTTATAGCTACTCACCACATTTGACCCTTATAAGATAGGTTCCACTTGACCATTGGCTCTATGGGCGTGATCTTGATCCCTTCAGCTCCGAACTCTCCTATTTCCGCACCGAACAGAACCGTGTCTGGTAACTTCTTACTGCAAATGAGTCCCTTACCAGGCAGCTGTGAAGAGCAAGAAACCTTATATACATCCTTCGTCCGACGTTATTGGGACATAACTACTTACTGTTTTGAGATTACTGGACCTTTTTATTAATTGCCACTCTCCACGTTTCTCCGATATTCCTAGCTGATATTCTAACAGAATATGTACCCAACTTTCCAAAATATAAACAGCTCCTCATAGATACAGTAAAACTCCGCTATCCTGATAAAATTTGCGAGCAAACGAAATTGGTTTTCGACTCAAGTAGTAGTTAAGTTTTAGTAGGTGCCAACAGATTATAATCCTTGTTTTTAATTACTGTTCCAAGAAATGGATCACAAATACATTCGTACGAACTTAAAGAATAATTGACCCAAGTTTGGTACCAAACGAATTTGATACACCACTAAAAATTTACTGATATCTCGGTACTTCAAAATTTTCAACTAGTTCCGGGTGCTAATTCTATCCTACTATAATTAACACAATGCATTCGAAACCTGGATAGCAAACTTCAAGATGTATGTCACAGGATATATTTATTTCAATTACACGCTATATATTTAAGTAACATCTTTAGTTGTAAGTTTTTATGTAAATTAAGTTTGGTGTTACAATAAAAAAAATATCTATCTATTTTCGCCAGGAAACGTGCCTTAAATCACTCCGTTTTTGTGTTTTCCCCTTACCAATGGCTTAAAGGTTGTTAGATTTAAAAAAAGTTCGGTGACCAGTACATCAATGAGTGGACTACCTCGTGATTGTAGTCTGGAGGATGTAGTAACGACCTTATAATTACTGCCTGTCAGTTGCAATACGTAAATGTTTCGTACACTTGCATACCGATATACCTCATGGTAATAATAAATAATAATATCTATAATACCTACCCCAATATAGAAGAGTCCGTTGCACATGCCCATAGGGCGCCTCTCGCAGCCCATCATGAAGTAGACGCCCTTGTCTTGATCGGCCGCCTTTTTTGCTGATATGAAGAACACTGCGTCGAATGCCTGCCGCAAAACATACAAAATTGTATACCCTAATACTTTCAAATGGAGGAACGAATGTATAGTACTTTCACTTTACTGGAGGGCTAAAGAAATAATGAGTATTTTCTATGTATGGTAGGATATCTTAACCAAAACTTTTTGACGTGCTAAGTGAATTTTCTTTCTGTGAACATTGTAATATTATTGGGATTTTTATAATAAAACCGCACACAACTTTTCCTTTTCCTTTTTCCTAACCTAAGACCTTTTATTTTAGCTCATCTAATATCTGGCATCGCTCTTTTATCTTTATTAATAGTGTTTTTTTTATCTTTATAGTTGTATCGTGATTTTCGTATTTAATTTAAAATTTACCCAAGTTCAGTATTTTTTTTTGTTATTTATTCATGTGCATACACTATATTTTAAAATATATACAGAGTCGGAAGAGTTAAAATACCAATTTCTCCAAAAATATTCCCTCAGAGATTCCATTTCATATATGACTCGAATTGCACGCTTTTTTAAGATAAAGATTGTATCCATCTCAGCAGCAGCTTTCCCCAGCAATAACACTATACTCCATAATACTGTGGACTTCCACAGTATTATGTCGTACCTGAAAGAAAATCCAGCATGTTGCAGGGATTATATTTTAATATACTCGTAGCTCCTGCTACGTTGGAAAAAGAATCTAATGTGTAAAGTGACTGGTTTTGGACCAAAGATTATATTTTTATGAAACAGATAAGACATGTGGGATCTTTAGGTAGTATTTATCGTCTACCAAAAAGTTTCCGTGTTAAATTTAGACTTGCTAATTTTGCCTCTAAAAAAAGATGTATCACATAATCAAACAGACTTAAAAATGTTTGAATAATTCCTAAATGGACAAGAAGCTAAAATGTAATGATGTAGTTTACTTTTAGAATACGCTCAGATATCCATTTTATTTGATATTGCATACGATAGGTTTAAACAAAAAATACTTTTTTGTTCGCTTACAAAATATATGATGCCATAACTCCCCTAATACTTATGGGATTTTTTTTAAAACTGCCTGTCAAAATTATAGATTTGACATCAAGTATCATGTACATTAATTTGCGGCGTTTCGTCGATATTGGGCTCGTAAACGCCAGCAACAGTTTGGTCATACAGAGATTTTTAATACATAAGTACTTTGTTTAATATCTTGTTTTAATCCTGTACTGACATCGATGTTATGGCATGCTGTTCATTCAGCACCTTCTTACGGTCGTCTTCTACCACATCCAACAGAATATTTCTTAATCATGAAACTATATTAGAAAATTGTCTCATAGCATGACCAGAGGTATTTTTGGCTTATCCGGGGCATTCTTGGTGGAGATTTCTGGAATAAAACATATCATAGTATAATTATTCGTACCTTGGAATGGTCGCTTAGGGTCTGAGCGCGGTCCATAGCCCCCGGGTCTGCTATAGCAGAGACGCCCTGCCCCGCTCGTCCATCCTTACCAGCTGACTTGTTCTTATTGGAATACTGAAAAAAGTGGGTGGTAAAAAAACTTCGACATAAAAATGTACTCCTTAAAAATATATTATTAATGAGGTACACCTTATATTGAAAGTATGTACGGTAATTGTGTCTGTCTTTTAAAGATAATAATACGAATCACAAAATATGAGATAATAAATGCTTATTTATCTTATAATTAAAGATAATAAACATGCATGTTACGTGATGTTATGTACTTATAGATAGGTTCATACATACTCACATAATATTTATTTATGTGTAGGTAATAAGTTTTCTTTTTCTATGGTTCCGTTACGTACTATATATGAATAAAAAGAGACTCTTTAAAACCAATCCCTTGTGTGTTTGTCTATTACAGCTAATTTTTACAGACTGTACGAGACAGGTAAAAAGTTGGATTTTGGTAGGTACATAATGTATTTATTCATGTGGTATAATCCCCAATGCTATGCCGATAGTAATTGAACTACATATTTATAAGCATTTAACATAAATATATAACATAGGGACTTAATCGCGATAAAACATGTATAAATTTATTTAAATAATTTGGCATCGGCTGGACCACTATGTCCTAGTTATGAATGAAATTCTATTGTTATCATTATCGCCGATGCCAATATAAATAATCGCGTACATAGCTAAATAACATAATTAAATATAAAGAGCTCAACTGGACAACCAAAAGCCATTTAATAAGAAAGCAAAGGAATTTTCATTAGCGTAGAATAGCTAAGCTTATGAAAAAATTATAAGTTTCAATCAATATAAACAGCCATTAGGTCCACTGTTAAAAAAAATGTCTCACCCATTATGTTTGCCATAATCTCCACGCTTGGCAGGCGTTTTGGTGATCGCGGTGTAAGTTGTAGTTCTTCAGAACGCGACGCTTCCCGTCTTCACGTATGTTTATTTTATATTGTCTTCCTCTTACAACTCCCACGGTAAGATACGGAGTTGCATGGGGCATTTTGCGAATGCCTCCCTTGCTAGCTTCCACCCTCAAGTACAAAATCTGTCGCCAAGCACCTAACGATGTGTTCCGGCAGCCGTCCTTGAACATCATCGACCACATCATCACTTGCCATCAGGTGAGATATTGGTCAAAGGCTAGCCTATCAGATATTAAAAAGAAATGGAGTGATGCAATTCTTAGCCAGCATCCCATGGAGAAAGATAATAAAAGAAAATCCCTTACCTTTCTAAAGTAATATATAAAGGCAAACACGGCATATTTCAGGTAATACCACTTCCCAGGTTGCTGATAAACTCCAAAAATGGGCTCTGGGTTCTTGACCTTATAGTTGTAAATCAATAATAATATGACGAAAGCAACGAAGCACAAAAATATAGACATTATTTCACTGGACACTCCACCGTTCACTGAACCGTGCCTGCTATAATACTTTTACTCGGACTGATTATAGCTAGTGATGTACCGATTACAGAAGCCGTACTTACGGATAACCGATAATAAGTACAGACCCACCAACTTATCTGTTCAGGCGGCAGAAAAAAGAACTACAACATATGTTCAAATTGTGACAGTTTACAGTTGATTTCCATGACCAGTAGCGCCCTCGAAAACTGCACAGTTAAGTTGGTGGTTCTATACGCTGGTGATAAACAAGTACCTACGCTGGCAAAAACAAGTAGGTAGGTACCTACGCACTGTGGTTAAAAAGAGGCTTGGCCCTATGACTTCCAATAGGAAATGTAGGTAGGTGAATAATAAAACTCTAGTCTGTGAATACAAAATAATAATCGAAAATTTCGGTTATTATTTTAACATAGATTGAGGAGGTTTTCAATTCATCTGTTTTTTTTATCTGTCTTACCGCATCATAACTCTTTACATGGTGTATCGATTTTGAGATTTTAATGTTTTTATTTGTAATAGGAAGCTGGTGCTGGTGAAATAATTTGAGTGAGATCTGAGGACTATTTTATGTTAGAAGTCAGTTTTTCGTTATAATTTTGTAACGTTTTTGGTTTTACATATATTAAAATAATGATTCAGTGAAGAAGAAATTAATTTGACATATTATTAAAAAATTTACGAATTGATGACTCCTTAATGTTAAGGTGAGGGTAAATTGTATCAATCTAGGATGAAACTATATGAAGATAAATTCAATCTGTGAAACCAACAGAATATAATAGGCCTTGTTAATAGACTTCCAATATGTTGAAGTATTTTAAATTTTGCATGGTATTTATTTTCAGAATTCTACAATCAGGCGGACAAGCAAAGGATAAAATTCCAAGATTTGAAGCAATAGTGGCCGTACCTGATCCTCAAGTACATGATCCGATCTCCACCTCCGGTTTGAGCTTCACTGCATTGTAGAATGGCATTTTTCGAATGCTCGCCTGGCTAGCTACCTCCATCAAGTAGAAAATCTATCGTCAAGGTCCTAATAGTGTGTTCCGGCACCAGTCCTTGAGTGCCAGTAAATAGCCACATAAGTCTTAACAACTTTATGTCTCAGTATGACGGGTGTAGGGCAATTCGTCACTTGTGTCGAAATGCATCTTTTATAGGCAGAGGTTAATCCGCTTAACATCAGGTTGGCCTCGTGCTTGTTACGTCACAATCACATAAAAAAAAGTTAAAAGAATACGAATGTCACAATGGACGGCCTGATCAATAAGCAATTTCATCCAGTCATTTACTGTATATAGCCAACGAGTGAGTCGATCAAAACGGTACCTATCTATACACGGGGATTCAACAATTTGACAACAAGGGGAAATACAAAACTTGACTCGAATGAAATAAAAATAACCGTGTTTGGTTCGTTATTAAACCCGACGATATGTCCCATCACTATAGAAAACAATTTAAGCTGATAAGATTCCAGTCCGCCCTTAGTAAAGTCAATAAGTCCTAATGACAAACGCATATTGATAATAATATTGATTAATAATTGTACGTAGTGAGTATCAATTGTTGCTATGAGTTGAAAACTATATTGTATATACATTGTGTAAATAAAATAAAGGGCGGCTCATCGGTTGCGAGTTGATAGGGGACCTCAATGCATAATTCAGAGAAATTATTGAAACTATGTAGTTTTACACTGTTTTATCGCACAGATAGAAAACGCTGATGATCGTGATAATGACCTGTAGCTTGTTAAGCCCCATTGTTTTTTTTTGTATGGGGATACTACAAAGACCTCGTCTACTCGAGACATCGAGCAAGGAAATTAGTCGAGAGAATGCCGCAATTTGGAGGAGTTAACCCGGAAATAGAGAGTAGCAGAAGAAACCATTAAAATAATAGAAGTGCATTCAGACGTTTAAAAGACAATTTATTCCGGTGATGTCGCACTTGCATTGAGCAACAGGGGGGGCATTTTGAAAATGTATTGTAATTAAACACCTTGTAATTGCAGTGCAGTGATCGTATGGTCAGTCGTGTGTGACTGACGATCACCGCAAAGTGTTTGAAACGTCGGGACAAAAATAATGATAAATATACGCGATTTAAACCGTTTAAAGTTGTTTAATTACTATGTGTAATAATCGCGAAAACCTAAGACAACCTTATAATTGGTTATACTTTCCATTAATCATCATGTAAATTAAAATTTTGCACTTAGATTTAATTTTTTTGATTGAAGCCTTATGAATAAAAAACTGAAATTTTCAGGATAGCTACCTGATAGATAGATCAAGTTTTTAAAAGCCAAACGGTATATTTTTTATGTGTTTTTTTAAGGGTCCTTGAAGTTGTACATACTGGGTAATTTTATCGTTCTTGGCATTTTTCTTTATTCCATTTAAGATCTAACGATAGTTAATGTTATCATACTGAATTGGCCTATCTATCAGCTTAGCACACAAAAAAAATTGAGCATCTACCGCAAAAATTCACGTCACCATAAATAAAAATCTCATCGTACTCGGCGATAAGTGAAAAATAAAATAAAAAGTCATAACTCCAAAAATACGAAAAATCGCGGAACATACATGGGGGTGATTCAGATAGCCCTCTAGGTCCTCTACCTCCCAGATTCAGTATATCACTACTTCTTGGGACACCTTGTATATTACAAGCTTCGGTATGATAGATAGATGGATAAACTCTGTAATGAACACCTTAAATAGAAACTAAAATTCAAAATATTAATCTTTCAATAGTGAACAATAGCCGGCCTTATCGCTCAAAGCGATTTCTTCCAGACGACCTTTGAAAGGAAAGGAGGAAGTTTTGACAAGGGATGGCGGTGCACAATTTACTTATTATTATTACTGATATTCTATGTATCGGCAATACGTATACGTAGATAATACATAAGTTTATACACAATATTCTTACATTTGTATATAAATATACAATACATAAAAGTGATGTTTACTTGCACGGAGTTTTTGCTATAGCTAGACAGGTCAAAAACTATAACTGGGTAGGTAGGTCTTTAAAACCATTTAATGTAAATAGGTATGATATACTTATAAAATAGTAAATTGTTTACTAAGGGAGCAAACATCCATATCAAAAATAATTAAATTAAAATATAAACAGCTTGTTCATACAATGTTTGCGATTGATCTCTTTGGTGATTGGAACTTTTACTATAAACATCCACATTCTAAATTCAAATCACTTTTTGTCCCTCAGTGATTAAAATGCTATTTTAGTCCCTGTTTACGAGGAATAAACTAGCTCTTTTCGAATAGATGTGATAAAAAAATAAATTAAACTGTTATTTAATTTATACACATTGCGAATTATAACATGCATAGATTTCGTTCTGTATTTTTAATTTCAGTATTTCAACATTAAATCATGAGAAATTATTAACATCAAACTATTATGTATTATGAAGAATTTTGAATTGGAAAAGATTATCATTACACATTATATTACATCTTTGGTGTTGTGTATATTTTAATATGTTCAAATTGCTGCCCTATATATTTACTCGTATAATTACAAACCTTATAACCACGTAACTTTGTTACAAATAAATATAATCATACATCGCACAAGTAAGTATACTTATAACCATTGTCAATATTACCATAGATGTTTATTTTAAAAATATTTTTGCTATGTTGGTGGGAAATTTGTGAAATATGCCTTAATATGGAAAACTGGTGAAAACCAATCAATCAAGCAATCATTTATTTGTCAGAATACACAATCATTACAATTTCAGATGTTAGGAAAATATATAGTAATGCATTCAACCTGCAAGCAGGCGTACAAATATTAGTATTTATACCTAAAATATATTATTTTTTTACATAATAAAATTGTATACATTAAAATATTCTGTCATGCTATAAAAACAATTGTCCAATAACCAATTGTGCAGTTTAGTTTTGAAGCTGTTTCCGGCCAAAGTTTTCAAGTTTTCCGGTAATTTGTTATAAACAGTAATAGCCATATTATAAAAAAAAAAATCATAAATAACTTTCTGGCATAGAGGATGGTATAACAAGTTTTTATACTTAGGTCTTTGTTGTCTTGGATTAACATCACTTTTTTTTTTAAAATAGCTTGGATTTGCCTTTACAAAGATACACAAGTCTCTTATATACAAACTCTGGTATAGCCTATTGTTTGGCTTCTGTTTTAATTGTGTTAGGCCAATCCATTTCATTAGCATAAACCGTAATCAATACAGAGCTACCTAAGTAGAAGGCTGAAGCGATAAGGTGTGTCGGTCGGTTTCCATAGATTCATTATTTGATTATATTTAAACTAGTTCTACGAATAAAATATTTATTCGTAGTACTAGTTTTACTTATTTACCAAAAGTAATGGGGAAAAGAACTCTCTTACACTATGATTGATGTATTACATAATTAAAAAAAAACCTTACTGTACTTACTTAAAAAACATATCTCTCTCCGCCACGAAATAAGGTAAAAAAGGCCTACGCATAACAATCTTGCCCCGCACGCGGTTCTTAAGGTTTCGTACACAAAGAGTAAAACGGAGCCTCATTATTGACACTCCGCTGTTTATCTGTCTGACCGTCAGAACGGACCTTAAAAACTTGAAATTTATATATAAGGTGTGAAACGATGACTTCAAGGCAACTTTATAGACTAGACAAGCCATCAAATTATTTTGAAGCAATTAAATTACTTATTTATTTACATAAGAATGTAGCCAAAAAAAATCTTTGCAGCCTAGCACGTGGGGAGTCGTCTTCTAAAACTCAGTAGGGTATAAGCGATGGGCCGTGTTGGCAATTTTAGGTATTTACATTTACATACATAAATATAAAAATAAGTTTGTATGGTTTTTTTTTATTACTAGCTGTTGCAACGCTATGCTCAAAAGAGATATGTCCAACTCAAACTAGGCTAGTTTCTTAAATATGTTGTTATGGTTTAATCAAAGGGAACTAAAGATCTTGTAATGGTAACTTTTTTTTTTATGTTATCGTGACGGAACAAGCTCGAGGCCCACCTGATGTTAAGTGGACTAACCTCTGCCTATAACAGTTGCAATTCATGACAACTCAAGAATTGCACTGCGCCCGCCACATTGAGACATAGTTGTTAAGTCTCATTGTGCCTGTAATTTCAAATTGAGCTGACTCGTTTCTGGAACACACGCTGTTAGGTGCTTGAAAGCAATGTAATATCCTACTACTTACTCCTACTTTTTTACATAAATTGTAGCGATATGTCCTCCACGGGCGCCATCTATTGTATTCTGTCCAAACTGGTAATTCCCATACAAAATAATGTTTGTGACCTACATGACCCTACTAGCCACGTACCTACATCCAAACTGCACAAGGGAAATCTCTGGAAAAGTAATAGGCAGCCGATTTAAATATTCACAGAATATGTGTATAATGTACCTACCTACTCTACGTCTTACTATGGATACCCATCCTTGGTGACTACTTTTTAAATGCGCTTTTACTAAATGGAACTATATTTAATTTTTGTTAATGAGTTACCACCATTTTCGTTATAACTCCGCCTGAATTCGAAATTATTTTGACTACGGCCTTCACTTAAATGAGACTCAAACTGTATGTTTTGCATGGTGGTAGGGCATTTGCGAATGCCCGCCTGGCTAGCTACCACCCACAAGTAGAAAAGCTGTCGCCAAGCACCTAACGGTGTGTTCCGGCAGCTGTCCTTGTCCTTACTTCTAGGTTAGCCTGAACAACATCTTCGACTACATCATCACCTACCATCAGGTGAGATAGTGGACTAAGGCTAACCTATCTGAATCGTAAAATCAAAATATTTTATATAACCTAGATTTATGGATATTCCTGATAGGAGTTGCCGAGGGAGTGCGCACAATATCACGCGGGTTAAGTCGCGAGTTTTTTCTAACATTTTTCATACAGAGACTTGGTAGGTACTTCAGGAAAGACCGCGGTCTAACATTCCAATAGTATCAAAGACCAAAATAGACCGGATAATTATCTAGATTGCAGATTTTCTCAAAGTAATTAAGCGTCATGATTACTTAAATAAAAAACGAGTTTAGTGCGTGGATAGACATAGTACCTAGGTATTCGAAGGTATTTTGTTTTATCGGATTTTGACATGCGCACAATATCACGCGGTTAATATCGCACGTTCGTTCTCACACATTTCATGCAGAAACTACTTTAGGATATTATTAAAAATAGAGGTAAGACCGCGGTCTAACATTCCAATACCAAAAACCAAAATAGACCGGATAATTATCTGGATTTCTGATTTCTCGAAAATAATTAATCGTCATGATTATTAACATAATCAAAAAACGAGTTTAGTGCGTGGATAGACATATTACCTAGGTATTCGAAGGTATTTTGTTTTATCGGATTTTGACATGCGCACACAATATCACGCGGTTAATATCGCACGTTCGTTCTCACACATTTCATGCAGAAACTACTTTAGGATATTATTAAAAATATAGGATAGACCGCGGTCTAACATTCCAATAGTACCAAACACCGAAATAGACCGGATAATTATCTAGATTTCTCGAAAGTAATTAAGCGTCATGACTCATGATTATTAACATAACTTAATCAAAAAACAAGTTTAGTGCGTGGATAGACATATGGTAGGTATTCGAAGGTATTTTGTTTTATCGGATTATGACATTACAAAGCGAGCAGGTGTCTCGGCGATAACCCCTTTTTATCTCTACCTAAGTATAACAGATGCGTCATAACATAAGTGACGAATTACACTGCGCCGTTTACCCTGAGACATACAGTTGTAAGTCTCATGTGTCTGTAATTTTACTGGCTCTCAAGGACTGCTGCTGGAACACATTGTTAGATGCTTGACGACAAATTATCTACTTGAGGGTAGCAAGTCCAGCATTCGCATAATGCTCTTCCACCATGCGGTGAAGCTCAAGCTGGCGGTGGGTATAAAACCATGGACCTGCGGTACTGCAGTCCATAACTATTACCGCTTGGCTATCACTGCTTCATACAAGGCTGGCCGTCTTCATATCTTTACCAAATCTTAACAATATGTGGCATCAGTCATAACAGTGTGTATTGGTATTTAGAACTATCCATGTTCTGCATGGACAGTTTTGACACGATTTTCCCATTTGGATACTTTTGAAAGGTGACTGCAGGAAATATGCTCCAAAATTTCAGCATGAATCATACTTTAGGTAGGTAACGTATAATAGAGAAGGGTGGGCATAACTAGGTGGCAGGTAAGACAGATCTTCCCCCGCTTGGATGCAAATAGATCTATCCGTGCCCAGTCACAAGAAATACCTAGTGAACAATAAGCAGCAAACCGATTCCATATTCCGGTTAAAACTGCTTATCTTGCCATGTCACTCGATCTTCAAAACTGCTGTTTCTGAATAAAATAATCCTGGCAGCAGACGTAAAAAAAAACTATGCCAATTAGGCACAAGAATAAAAAACATTATTAAAAAAAAGTATATTTCATATGGCAGCAATTGTCTTTTACAAAATACCGATCTCAATCCGTGATATGAATGATCTACAAACTTTTAAAAATAATCTCGGTAATATTCTAATGATCAAAGCGTACAATACAATAGACGAATTTTTCCATGATAAAAACATTAAATAAGCTATCAATACATATAATACGCACTAAATAGGTACCTATATATTATTTTTTTTAAATTTATACTTATTCTGTGTTTATTATAATATTATTATTCTTAACCATCATGAATTAAATGCTTTGAAGCGGAACCTTAACAACCACATATACCTAACAGCATAATTTAATCACACAGTACGATAGATAAATAAAGAAGTTCGCATTAATATAAACCATCTAGACATCTAAAACTAAAATAAGAATCTCACTTATTTCCACATAGGTCTTTTTAAAAAGCCTTTAACACAATATTTTGATTCGAAGTTAACAAAAGTATATAGCCTGTTTGGCAGTTATTATTATAAAATAGACAAAATAAATAAGAAAAACAGAAAACTGCCAAATCAAAAACATAGATATTATCAGGACATGCGTGCTAAATTTCACCGAGGTTGAACACTTGGAATCTTATATATGACGTTACTACTTTTAAAATGGTATGCGCTACGAAGACACTAACCTTAACTGTAACAGAATAAATATACTACGGTTGTGTATTTCTAGTAATAAAGAAATTAATTTCCGACTATATATAAAACACAGTTTATTCATATTATGAATATTTAGTTCAAACTACTTGCTCGTATAACCCGATTTCATAAAAAAATCTAATCGAAAATGGTGTGCTACAGCGCCTTCTGAGGCACTGAATCTTAAACTGCGATCCCGAAGACGCTGCCAAGCGAGGGGATTATGGCAAACCTACCTAAATGGGGCAGGCTGGGTTCAGCAGTGTACAATCGGGCTAATGCAGTGAAATCAAAGATGACGCTGCAAATATTACATCTCACTTGGGGCTTGTTCATAACCTTAGTGCGCACTCAGAGTGCAATTTTTCACACAAACGTCGTTGACAACCTTAGTAGAGCGTACGGTTGGTGACAACTCGATCGTTCCGAACCTCTGAAGGTTGCAACTTTTAACTATAAAAATCGGTCGTTATACGTTGCAACCCATAGACGTAGGATTTTTTCGCAACGCTCAATAAGCCTATTTTGCAACCTCATCTTTCATAACTTTGACATTTATTAATGATATAATTATAGGCACTCATTTGAATTTTGCAGTTAAAGGTCGTATTATGCGTTTCATATACCATAAAAGTGTATATTTTATTTTCCTTTCCTGCAATAAAAGAAAACACAGTAAACACCATTATATAGATAATTATTTTAATATTCATGTCGATATTTGAGGTTATAAAACAACCGTGTCTTTCCGTATCTACCTAGGTTGAAAAACAACCAAACAACTACACTCTCGAGGCTCGGAACGTAGCCTTGCGATACAGACAGTCTGTAAAGTACAAGTGAGGTATATTGATTTGCAGCGGCATCTTCGACTAGTTTCTTTAATATTACTTACAAAAAAAAACAATTATTATGTACCTATAACCCGGTTTATATAATTGTTTTTTTTGTAAGGTGTGTCTTGTACATTATAGAATTGAGAATTCCCATACGCAACTATTTCTATATAAGTAGGTATAACAAGATTAACATTGGTTTATTTCTGATGATCAAAACTAAACCTACTTACCTATTACATAGTTATTCGCATAACCGCTTGATAGGTGATACTTACCACGATAACATTTATATCATGCATCATATTTTATATTGCCTAGATTTTGTACTATTAGTGAGTATATTTATGTAGATGTGCATGTACTAAAGCCGGGTACTCACTACCGAACCGTAACCATGCAGTTACAATAACGAGGGTCTAGCTTGCATATATGTCCACATTCACTGTAACCGTTAGTAATGGTTACGCTAATACCTTCTTTATGATTCTTATCTCCTGGTACTCCAAGGTTTGATTTGGTTAGTTTGTAGCGTGTTATGTAAAAAAATCACAACTGTTTTTACCTCTAGGTACTGTTTTTACACCCTACAAAAATTTACACAAGTGCCTAAAATAATACCTAATGTGTAACTAGTGATAACATTTCAACACTAGTTTCATTATTCTCAGAATCTTTTAAAATTGAACTAGCGGTTAAAATAAGATCAAGATACGTATATGGTTTATTACGCGTCACTACACAGACACCACATTTACTCTAACCTTTCTGACTGTGATTGACCAAACTGTAATCATTTGAGAATGTAATATTTTGCGAATATAATGTTTTCCGAATGTAATATTTTGAGAGCAAAGGGTCTGTGTCATCATTAGTGTGAGTCCACGCTGCGAGCCTAGCGCGGTTGCTACAACGGGCGCGATATATCAAACGTATGAAACCGCGGTTTGCGTGAATATTGTGAGGCGGGCGCGACTAAGCTAGAAAGGGTGTCAAACGTTGCTATTCGCCTTAAAATACCTCTTTCATTGAGTAATTGCCAACCTTGTCATTTCAGAGAAAGCTGAGAACGATATTATAAAACAAAAATTATTACAAAATTTATGAATGATATTTAATATTTCTTAGTAATTTCATTCAATTTCTTAGCCAAAATTACTTATTTTTAAATAGTATAGCTGTTAATTTCTCTTCATTATTTTTTGTGTCATATTAATATTATTCAATTTCAAATTTGATATTTTGTTGTGTACTTAATTCAATTTCTAATTTTGTTGTTCTTTTGTTGTGTAAGTTAATTATCTCATTCCATTATTTGCTATTGTATATAAGATAAATATTGCACGCCCTTGCAGGCAGATTACATAGAATTCATAACAAGTTGTAACATCATTTTACGCCTGTGATTCAGCAATACTTTGACTGCGCGTTATAGCCGCACTACGTGCCAAGGGACAAGCGACCTAAAGCGCGGGTGGCGGGAGCATCGAACTACTTCAGTCTTGTCCCTCAGCCAGCGCGTCTACAAACTTTATTAATTTGAAATGGCGAGTAGTGCGATTCAGCAACCGACAATGATCGGATCGCTGTGAGCGCATTGCTTTTCGGTCGCGGGTAGCTTACGTACCACGTAAGTACATATTTTTTTTTGTTACAGTAACGTGTAACAGCTACGGTTACAGTTCGCTAGAGAGTACCCGGCTGATGAGCCCTTTCACCTTCACAGCTTTCTTACTCCCACAATTCAACATTTTATTGATATATATTAATTATATATATTTTTGCGTTACATACTAAGGCTTTGTAAGGCGAAGAAAAAATTTTTCATTACCTTTGATCAATATCAACATCGCCAATTTAGTAAACGATTATTATTACATACTAAAATGTTAGAAGGCGAAGTAAAAAAATCTTTTTTACCCTATTTTATAATGTGTAAGAACAAATTATATCTATCTTAAAACTTGAATGTGTGAGCGAGAAAGAACTATGAAGGTAAGGAATTTGAACTACCATTATCCAACTATAACTTAAATTTCCAATGGCACTTATCAGGCACTTTTATACATCATGAAAAGGCATATCTAGCAAAACCAAATAAAAATCCATTTACTCTATTAGTTACATTTAATAGTAAAATAAAATAACAAAAAAATCTTACATTTATATGACTAAATATAAATATGAATTTACATTATACATAATATTAACATCTGTAGGCCTACAGTAGTATATTTTGAAGAATACAGTTATATATTTAAATAAAAAAAAAAAACTTACCAAACTATACCAAAAAACTACTATGTATTACCAAAAAATAAATTACTTGCCGAAGTCGGTACCAAGCAGAACAAATTCTGACAAGTTATTTGACATTTTTCAGTTAGTAAATAGAAGTCGGTTCCGATTTCATTTGTTATGTAGGCTGCATATATGATCTACTGAGTCATAAGCCAACATAAGAGCTCGATATAAGCAATGATACCATGAACCATGATTAGGTTATCTAATTTTGGCGTTTTGGCAAATACTTTTTTTAAGTTGATTGAAAATAAATAAAAAGTTACTCGACTAATTTTGATAAAATTTAAATGAGAACTTAGAGATACTTTTACTCTAAGTACACCTTCAAACCAATAAATAATAGTCAAAATCGGGTGATGCAACAAAATGGTGTTCGTGTTCGACCTAAGCACCTCCTCCGCCTTGAGAGTAGGTTGAAAATAAGTAGATATTCCTGTCCTTATCACAAGCAGAAAAAAGCTAATTTACATAATTTCTTAAATATTCACATTATTAATTTATGCTACATTTAAAAATAACGAGCAATATGAAAACAAAACAATAAAAGGAAAAAATATTTATATAATACGTATAAACCTACAGATTACAAAAACGTTATATCTATTCAATCAATTGTATCATAAACAATAGCTAATATTCAAATATTGTGAATTGGACATTCGATAAGCATTTAAGAGGCCTTTTACATTTTGCAGCCTTCTCACTCGCACTTTTAAAGATTATTTCAAATAGAAACAATATGGTTTATATTTTTTTTAATGTAGTCAATCATTATTTCGCTGCATGCAACTATAGAGGTTCTCAACATATTTTTACTTTGTTACATGTTGAGTCCAATTAGAATTAGAGGCCCAAAATTTAAAATAACTAAAGTACGCGTTTTGGATCCCCCATAACTGATATCAAAATGAAAATTAGTAGAGAACATCTATAGTTGCATGCAGCAAAATAATGATTGACTACATTTTAAAAAATATAAACCATATTGTTGCTATGTGAAATTATCTTTAAAAGTGCGAGTGAGAAGGCTGCAAAATGTAAAAGGGCTCTTAATATTGTTACACTATCCCTATGTATGATTATATCATTATTTCTGTATTCGCTTTGGGTAAATCACATTAGCATACAATGCATCACGACTATTAAGGTAAATTCACATTGACACGGTCGAAACAAATATGCCGAAATTTAATTCGTAAATTACTCGTAGCGAAGTACCGCGTACGCTTGTCTTTGTTTGGGATAGGATTGGAGCCGTTCAGAAGCCGGGTAACTTGAACCAATCTATGGTTCAAGTTAGCCTGCTTCGTCATTATTAACAGATAAAGAAGAGATAAGTACAAAATAAAGGAACCCTTGTGTCGTTAGCACCTAACGCCATACTGTACTTGAGTTCGAATCGCGCGCCCCCGCTCAAATTTCTCTTTGAACATTATTTTTAGTGATTTTCAAAGTTAAACAATAAACATTTAAGAATTGGCTTATCGCATATTTCGTCGCCGTGGAGGTCAAGGGAGTCAAGCCACAAATTTGTAGGATATGAGTTATGTACCCAAATTTGGGTTGGAAACCTTTTTTTGCACTACGAGAAAACAAGCGCGGCCTATTGTTATGTTTGGATAAATATTGTTTTTTTTTATTATATTGATATTTTAACATTACGCTTTTAATTATTCTAAATAATTTTCCCAAATTTGGGTACATAACTCATATCCTACAAATTTGTGGCTTGACTCCCTTGACCTCCCCGGCGACGATTTTAAAGTGTGAATACACGTTGTAAAGTGAGACTGCCGTTCGACACTGCGTCAATGTGAACAGATCCTTGTTTTGTGTGATATTTATTGAGTTCAACTCACTTCAAGAGGTAATTTGAATATTAATAGCGGATTTACTTTCTTATTCTATAAACTAACAGAGGTATCCATATTTTCATCAGCAGTCGATATAGGGTTTTATTGTCTAATTCGTATGAAAATGTTCTTTATTTTGAAATAGGAACACCATATTCAAATATATGTCAAATCAAGTTCATTTTCAATACCATTCAAGTTACACAATGAGGATGTATCCACCGAAGCTGAGATGTTTTCATACAAATTACAAACTTCCCTCAATTTCTGGAACATCTGACAGACTAAACACTGGACGCTGATTGGTCAATGGTATTTATGACGCGATAGGTAACCAATGAGCGTTCAATATTTATTCTGTCAGCTGATCAAGTCTGCAACAAACGTTCCAGATATGGTTAGAGGGCTGAAACAAGCTGTTTTAATTGTAATTTATTTGGAAACACATATCCTCATAAAATATATGAGTGCCTCTCAACTGGAAATTGCTCTGGCTGGACTATTTATCGTATTGTTTTATTGCTATATTTTTCCTGGCAGTTGATGAAGTTTATGTAGTATTGTATAATACTATGACCAGATATATATATATGCCCGTATTTTTTTAAGTAGTTACTCATACTTCGTAGCTTCCAATGCAGTTAGAAGCTTAGTAAGTATAAAATATATAAGTATATTATATTTAACAATCAAAGCTTTGCATGTAAATGCAACCGTTCACGACAATATGAAGAAAAAAACTGATTACTTATTGCTTCATTATACCAAAAAATTATAAAATTCTTTAAAAAGAATATGGAATGGAACACGACTGTAACTTTTAAAGATTTTTTTTTTAACTGAAATGTATCCGTAACTATGAAGCTTAAATGTACTACAATCGGCGAATCACATTTTCATTCAGACTTTTAAATATATTTCAATATTAAACTTGGTTTTTATTAATACATTACTTCACTATATTATATTTTGTGTGAAATAATATTAGCATAGTAGAATCGTAGAATATAATAATTTCGTTGCTACCACTAAACACGTAAGCAATACTCGAGATAGAGACGAAAAAGTATTTTCGTATAAAGGCGCTTTTAAAATGCGTTGGTTCATATCCTATATCGGGGATTTTCCCAACGAGCCACAATCACATTACGGTTCAAATCACGCAAACACTGCTGACGCTGAATACATTGCAAACGCTCGGTTCATAACTAAAATACGGACTGTTTTCGCGAAAAAAAATTGAACCGATTATAACATCCGCCAAATGTGAATTTGCTTCTTCGTAATTAACCCAAAATAACCTTCACTTCAATTATCGATTTTAGAAGTATTTAATTTCAAAGCATTCTTTTGTGAACAAGATGGTTTTACGTATAGAATTCTAACCATATCAACAAAAATCTCATCTATCTGTGAAAATTTGAGTTTGACGTTTGTGCACATACTCTTTACTGCGTTATATGCAGCCGGAGGTGACGTCATAGATGATATCAAATTAGTTTAGCACATTATGAACCGAGCAGTTGCGCGCAAACAGTGCAAACATATCTGCGTGATATGAACCGTAGGGTCAGTGTAACACCGTGACATTTTGGGACAACCTTTTAGAAAAATGTTTCAATGAGTAACAGCGTGACTTGGTAGGAAAAAAAATCCAATTAGTCACTCTGTGACATAATCTATTGTGACAGGTTGGAAAACCGCTTGATTTTTAACCGGTTTAATCGTAAGCCAGTAAATAACAAAGCATTTTTATTCGATTGTAACCAACAATAACTTTATTTTATAAAAACCTTTCTTTATTAAGATGAAAGAAAAAAACAGGTGTTTTTTTAATCCGTATACACACTTGGTGCAGATGAGAAATAATGTGCTTGGATATATACTACAAATAATTCCTTTCAAAACGACATTTAACAGGTTAAATAATATTAGAGCAGAGCTATTAATGCAACAATCATTTCGTCGTTGTCAATTTAAAACCTCTTATGTGCAAAAGTGTTAATTTTATGACGACCGAAAAATACTTGTTTATGGTGAACTTTTTCATCTATGGTTTTAAAAGTACACTGAAACTTGGTAGAAAAATGCTGGCGACAGAATAATCTATAAATTACTACAATATATTATAAAATAATAATAGCACGTCGATCATGTTTGTTCTAACCACAGGTATTGGCTTCATACTATCGCGCACATGAAGATTATACGAGTTCAAACTATACAAAAAAAACGATTACATAATAAAACCGTACTTTAAATCACTTACAAGTGAATTGACAGTACTAATGAAAATGACCTACTTATTGACAAAGCGAGTTTAACGCAAATATACACATATGAGGTTTTAAATTAACAACGACGATATGTAAACTTACAAATTATCTTGTACTGCACTCCCTAAAGCGTAATTCCAACGGTCGGTGATTTATCGTATACCAACCACAGATTAAACAATAGATACTACTGAAACCCATAATCTCGACGTAGACACTATTAAGTAATCTGTAATGATAGTTCCGGAAATCACGCGCCGTAGGAGCCATCCATAACACAACTGTCACAAAATACTTGTCCTAGACGAAAATGGACCCAAAAAGTGGACATTCCTTGCCTGCAAGAGATTACAGGTATTGAAAGATAATAACAAACTTGAAATGACATGACGTTCTATCCAATATATCTGTGAAGGATCTTTTTAGTAAGTGATATTGCAATATAAGAGCTATTTTACCATAAATAAAAGTTCAAAGTTTGTCATAGACATGTTTATTTCTTTTTCTCTATGTTACAAGATATCAGCGAGCTGCGGGCTTGCAACGAGTAACAATATAATAAACGATATCGCCTGTAACTTAAATAACCCGCATTTAACATTTTACTTCCACAATATTGAAGTATATAATGCAATTAGTTTAGGTTCCATTTCCGTCTACTAATTAAGTTTAAATACGTACCTTTACTCTCAAAAAAAAAAATGCACAATATTTTTTCTTCGAAGACGAAAACTGCACAATATATTGTATAGGATAAAACTGCTAATACATTTTTCAATAAATTACGAACTGAACAAGCTTTATCCTCATAAAGTGATAATTAACTGCACTGTATCATTTTTATTATGTTAAAGACTGCATTATGTTTGTCATATAACTATGTTCTTTTTATCAGGTACTGCGCACAAGTTTTCCTTTGCGCAGTACTGTATGGACATTCGGTAAAGCTATGCAACGAGTATAGTAGTAAGTAGAGGGTTTTAGATTAAAACTGCCCTATTTTCCATCTTCAAACATAAAATAACTGCACAGTTGCAAAACTGCACAATCTACACAATCATGTGCGAAAATTAATCCCTAGCGGCTCCGATGATGGTGAGGATGTAGAGGAAGATGTTGATGATGTCGAGATAGAGGTTGAGGGCTGCGAAGATGTACTCCTCGGGAGAGATGGAGTACTTGTGCTTGCCGCCCATCATCAGCTGAGTGTCGTATACCAGATACATGGAGAAGATCAGGGCACCGATGGACGCGTATACCAGGGTCATTATTTTGGAGCGGACGAATATTGCGATGATGCCTGGAAAGAGGAAAATTTCAGTTTAAATTGAGATTGTGGCCCTTCGTTGGGTTTGGTTTAACTTTTAGTGTATAATTAAGAGGAACGGGAAGAGAAGCTCCTACAGAAAAATAGGTATTTTAAAAAAGTGATGCTGTCTCGCCACTAAATGCCCGAACAGAATAGTGCGATAAGGAAAATTGCAGCTTTTTCAAGTTTTGACTCAGAATTTGCGCATAATTTGCGTTCTGGGAGAAAACTTTTCTCCTATAGTAAAATTTAATCAAATCTAAAAATTTTGGTCTTATTTTATAACTGACAGAATACACTAGGTTTATAGCTTTTCCTTTTTCTTTATTTATCATTATTTCTCCTATAAATAATTCACAAACTAGAGATACAAGTTTTGAGAAAATATCGGTATTTAAATACCCATTAATTCAAATTCCTCTATTATAATGATTAAAATCAAAACCTATAAACTTGGATATTGATAACATCTATAACATTTCCAAAAATCATCAAAATCGGTATTGTTTAGGGGGGGGTAGAAACGTTTTCTCTTTTTGTATGAAAATTCGAGACTTCCCTCCAGTCTTAATAACCTGTATCAAATAAATGGTTCTTTCTTCAATTAGTGTATGATACAGTTTAGACAAGACGTTAAACAGCTTTAACCAAAGGCCAAGTCAGACATAGGTATCAGACGTTTGCAAGTTCTTAAATAATATGTGAAAAATAAAATTCCGGATTATAAGGCCATGCCCAGTATAAGGCAATAGGCTCCTTTTTAACCCTGTCTGGGTCGTATAACGGACGGCATCAATGTTGCTTATGATTCATAACTTGGTAGAGTTATAATTATCAATTATGCATGACGGTTCGAGTAAGGAGATATATCCTTCTTCGTACTGCCGTTCACAATGACGTCAAGCAACTTTTAAGTAGCATGAAATTGTTCATTTAGTTACTATTTTATCTAATGCTAATTAGTGTTACTTGGTTATTCTGAGTGCGGTGATAAGTGTACATTCAGCACGTCAAAACAACAACAGAATATAAATACTTTTAGTTTAGTAGACTAGTCTTTGTGCCCATTGCAGTTTTGAAGCGCTCGTAGCGAAGTTTACTTAGCTGTTCTCAACCGATTAGCAAAGTTAAGCAACGTCGCGCGCGGTCATGGGTTGGATGGGTGACCGCTAGTGACATTACTACTGAGCGCTTCCGTGCTTCGGAGGGCACGTTAAGCCGTCGGTTCCGCTTGTTGTCTTAGGATGGCAGTCGTTATAGCATGGTGGTAGGGCATTTTGCGAATGCCCGCCTGGCTAGCTACCACCCTCAAGTAGAAAGTCTGTCGCCAAGCACGTAACGGTGTGTTCCGGCAGCTGTCCTTGAGAGCCAGTTCTTCTAGGTTAGCCTGAACAACATCTTCGACCACATCATCACTTACCATCAGGTGAGATAGTGGTCAAAGGCTAACCTATAAGACATTAAAAAAAAAAAGTAGAGACCATGGGTTCGTGGGGTACTGAGGCCAAAAAGTTCTTTTGTGAAATTGGGCGCATGTTAAAGGAAAAAAACTGGTGACTCCCGCTCCAGCTCGTTCCTGGTGCAGAGGATGGCCATTGCCATTCAACGCGGAAACGCTGCAAGTGTTATGGGCACCTTTGCACCGGGAGCGATAACGGGCGGGTTGTTTGATTAGGCTAGTTTTAAGTTTGACTTATTATTATTAATCATGTTTGTTATCATATTGATATGTAAACATTAAATACCTCAATTTTGACTAGTCTTTAAATAATAATAACAAATATTTTTAAAATATTTTATACGCTCGATCATAGAGTCAAGACCTCCTGAGGATGCTTCGTGTAGAAGCGACACGCGTCGAAAATTCTACCGGTTTGGCTGCGTGATGTTTTCATAAAATATTTTAAAAATATTTGTTAGTATTAAATATGGATTTCCGCAAAGTAACGCCTGAATCTATTTTTTATAGTCTTTAAATCTAAAAGTCTGTATATAAAATGTAGATGTGTCGAATAGAATTTAGTATTATGATAGCCCGTGGGGGCCTGGTTAGAATGTTACCTTCCCCCTCCCCTGTACCCCATCTCTGGCCGTGGGACGACGAAGTAAGAGGCGACGAAGGGTAAAAAAAACCGGCCAAGTGCGAGCGGGACTCACGCACGAAGGGTTTCCGTACTATTATCTGTAACCTAATCTTGCAAGACACTTTACGCAGTGTCCGATTGAGCTGGGTGGGTACGGCGAAAACCTCTTTTATTGTATGGGAGCTCCCCTTAAATATTTATTTTATTTTTAGTATTTGTTGTTATAGCAGCAATAGAAATGCATCATCTGTGAAAATTTCAACTGTCTAGCAATCACCGTTCTTGAGATACAACCTGTTGACAGACGGACAGACAGCGAAGTCTCAGTAATAGGGTCCCGTTTTGACCCTTTGGGTACAGAACCCTAAAAACACCAGAAGTTGGGCAACAGCGCCTTCTGAGGAACTTCTATCTTACAATGCGATCTACAAGACGCCAACGAGGCCGTGTTTAACAGTGGACAATCCGGCTGATACCGGTATTATGATGCACACATTCATGTCTTCAATTGTCTAATTTTAATATAATTCTTTGTGGCCAAAGTTTTAAATCATCAGAAAAAAATATATGTATTATGTTATATACTGTTGTTCCAATTGTATTTAAAACAGTAACCCTAAACTTTTTACAAATAAAATCGTTTATTGCAAATGTAGGTACTGTTTAGTATAAATAATAGATCTGCCAAATGCAAAAATCCATGAGCCTAAAAATAATACAGTACTGAGTTATTAAAATATTTCATCTATTACGTATATTATACCTACCATATAAGTTAGCAATTACTTTAAATCAATATTTTAATTAATATATGTTTAATTTATGTCTTGAATGCGTCACAATTAAAATAAAATAACACAAGTAATGTCCATAGCAATTAAAATTAATCATTGAATAAACTATTATGTGTCGAAGAATCTTGTAAAATATCATTGAATAATATAATTGATAATAACTGTACTGTACTGTATCAGCCGTCTCGTCCACTGCTGAACACAGCCTTTTAAGGGACTTATTAAGGGGCCCTTATTAAGGGGGTATTTGCCATAATCCCCAGGCTTGGCAGGCGGCTTGGGAAATGCAGTGTAAGTTAGCAGTTCTTTAGAAGGCGCTGCTGCCCACCTTCTAGTATTTTTCCCTTAGTCGGATCTTACGACACCCACAGGATGATATGGGGAGGTGCTATTCTAACCCGGAACCCCACGGGTGTGCCGGGCAATTGATAATAACATTAGATAAAAATTATATGTCAATTAGTATTCATATACTTTTACAATGAAGTTTTATGTTTGTTCTTGAGTTGTTACCGAAAACATATTTTTTATGTGCTGTTGTGTTGTGTGAGAAATCATATTGTACCGACCCCAAATCTATACTGATATTATAAAGAAGATATAATAGAATTTTTATAAGTAACAAATAAACATAAAAACTACTAGACCGAATTGAAAAATCCTATCGCCATAAGAATCCTACATTATCCCTATGAACATTGGTATGCATGCGCGGTGGACGGGCATTTTGCGAATGCCCGCATGGCTAGCGACCACCCTCAAGTAGAAAATCTGTCGCCAAGCACCTAACGGTGTGTTCCGGCAGCAGTCCTTGAGAGCCAGTGAAATTACAGGCACATGAGACTTAATAACTATGTCTCAAGGTTACTGGCGCAGTGCAATTCGTGACGACGAAATGCATCTGTTATAGGCAGAGGTTAGTCCGCTTAACATAGGGTGGGCCTCGAGCTTTTAATACCCGTGCCAAGCCGGGGTGAGCCGCTAGTGTTGGGTTTGGAAGATGTGATGACTCACCGAATAGAAGCAACACAACGGCAGCACAAAGCAGGAAGCCGCCCATAGTCGTGAAGTCCCATTTAGTTTGGAACGCGAACAGCGTGAGAGCGAGACAAACAGCCGCCGTTATACCCACTGCCATCATTACCTGGAAGCAAACAAGGATAACATTACTTTATGTTATTTTTCAACACTCTTCCTCGTAAAGTGAGCTTTATTATATCGTTCTTAGGGCCATAAACCGAACTATAACACCCTTGTGAGACGAATTACTTAGCAATCCATGGATTCACCGTGCGGGTGCCGGGTCCATCGCGTTGCAAAGGAAGAGGCTAGAGGGGCCTGGGACTTGCAACCCAGGAGTAGGGTTAAGGGGCCCCTTTATGATATATCAATGCTCCCCTTCACCGCTCGAGCCTCCTCCCCTACCTAACCAAATTTGATAAGATCCTACTAATGCCGCCTTAGATACACGTTCTAGGATGCAAGTTACGGTTGTTCTTGGTAGGCCAAGGTCTTTAAGTAGGTTATACAGGGATTTCGCTGGTATACCCCTTGCTCCAACTTCTACAGCAAACATATTAACCACATAACCGTTTTTGGTTAATTTGTAATAATATTATACACTAGTGCGTAATAGAATTATACCTACAAAGTTAAGTTAGTACCTAACTGCAAATTATATGCGAGTAAACAGAGCATTTTCAATTTAATCGGGTAATACAGATTTGTAACATCAAAGAGGTTTATATGTAATCAACCACCAAACATTTTCGGCGCGCAAAAAAAAAAACTTGTGCGCTATTTTCCATAGTTTTCGTACGTTGTTTGTATCGCATTTGTGCAATATATTATATTTTTTTCCTCGCAAGGGTGTTGAAAAAGTGCGTGTGAAACTCGTGAGCAACTTAGCTCACTTGTATCATAATCTACTATTTCAACACACTCGCTCGTAACGGGCCTTTAAATGCACCGATTTTAGTGTCATAATATAGTCTATTACGCACTCGTGCTTTTTTTTTACTTTACCGCACTAGTGTTTTAAATAGAAAACAAAATACAACGTTTCCACAATTCTCACCAAGGAGATAGTAGTTTGTTTCGTTCGTTTTTCATATAAAAACAAACCACATAATTTTTTACCTACTGAAGTAGAACTTTAGAATATTCAATTATAAAACTTCTTAACCAGATTATTATTGCTATCGAAAAGATCAAGAAAATATTTTCGTATTCGTTCCTCGCAAGTGTGTTGAAGCGTCGTATGAAACTCGTGCGCGTTGTTTATTACAATCTCTATTCCATTCAGGCCTGAGATCGAAGTCTCGATTTTAATAATCAACTTCGCTCACTTGTTGCATAATGTACTATTCTTTCTTTCAACGTCGACAAGTCCCCTGTTTTTTTTATGCCTGTTATGTTAGCCTTTGACCACAATCTCACCTAATGGTAAGTGATGATGTGGTTGAAGATGTTGTTTAGGCTTACCTAGAATTACTGGCTCTCAAGGACAGCTGCCGGAACACACCGTTAGGTCAGGCGGCTGATTTTCTACTTGAGTGTGGTAGCCAGCTAGGAGGGCATTCGCAAATGCCCTACCACCATGCTATAACGACTGCCATCCTATGACAACAACCGGTACCGACGGCTTAACGTGCCCTCCGAAGCACGGAAGCGCTCAGTAGTAATGTCACTAGCGGTCACCCATCCAACTCATGACCGCGGTGGACATTACTTAACTTTGCTGATCGGTTTAGAACAGCTAAGCAAACTTCGCTACGATACGCTACAAAGGATAACCTATCAAGTAAAAAAACTGTAGAAGACCCCTAATAGGAAGCTCTCGGCCAGCGTGAATATCCGGAAGAATAAAAGTACATGGAAAAAGTGACATGGAAACTATTTCCATCTTAAGTATTTTATTCTTGTTAATTCTAATAAACAAAAATGTGCTTAATAATAATGACAATACGGGTGAATACTGACCGCATCAGACTCGTAGACGCTAGACGTGACACCGAGTAGGAAGCTCTCCGCCAGCGTGAATATCCCGAGGAATATGAAGTTCATGGGGAAAGTACGACGGACACTGCTGCAGCAAGCCATGGCGATCAGACAAATGAACACAAGCGCGAATGAAACCCAGCTGGAAACAAGAAATGTATTACATTAGGTGAGATTTTCATTTATTATTGACGTCTAACAAGCGATAAAATAGGTTAATAGACCATTTTTAATGTGAAAAATAAAATTACGTCATAGGTAAATACAAAAATCGAGATATAACTATCACTACATAGTATGTAGACTGTAAGGTGCCGGGCTAGAATGTCACCTCTCCATCTCTACCCGTGGGTGTCGTAGGAGACTAAGGGTAACACACCAGAAGGTGGGCAGCAGCACTTTCTGAGGAACTGATAACTTACACTGCGATCCCCAAGCCGCCTGCCAAGCGTGGGGATTATGGCAATCCCTCCCATATTGGAGGAGGCTGTGTTCACCAGTGGAATATCCGGCTGATACAGTACATAGTATAAAACAAAAACGCTTCCCGGTGTCTGTCCATATGTACGCTTAGATCTTTAAAACTACGCAAGAGATTTTGATGCGATTTTTTTAATAGAGAGAGTGATTCAGTTAGCTGACTGAATACTGAACGCTCATTGGGCGCGACAGCGTCCATTGATTACCGTTGACCAATGAGCCATCAATATTGAGTTGGTCAACTATCAAGACTTTGAATAACCGTCCTTAAACGGAAGGACAGCTTTTTAAAGGCAGGACGAACGCATGGACTGCGTAGACATAGTAATAGAATACTGTTTCACATACGGAACCTTTAGAGAGCGCGAGGTTGTCTATTTGTTGCCTACTTTTGAAGCAATGATGGCCGAGCGGTAATAGCTGCGGACTGCCGTGCCGCAGGTCTATGTTTGAATCCCCGCCGCCCTGGCTTGTGCTTCACCTAGGGTTGCCAGATCAAGGTTTATCAACCCCTGGACATTTCTGGGGTAGAAAGGGTGTTGGTACTTTGGCCTAAAGTTCAAATTTACACTTTGTAGATTTTTTTTAGGTCATGTAGGTATTTTAATTAAATTTTATAATCACACTAATAGCTGGCATACGCCGTGCGTAGCATAGTATTGGCGTCCTTAAGTTTGTGAAAAACCTAAAACTAGCGAATTCCGGTACAGCCAGGCGAAATAACTGGTTACGGGACAAGACACCCTATTTCGGGACTTTCCCGGATTTCCCGGACGTCTGGCAACCCTAGCTTCACCGCATGGTGGAAGGGCATTTTGCGAATGCTCGCATGGCTGCCACCCACAAGTAGAAAGTGTTTAGCCTAGCACCTAACAGTGTGTTCCGGCAGCAGTCCTTGAGAGCCAATAACATTACATTGCATTACAGGCACATTAGACAAAAACAACTGTATAATAACTACTTTAACTGTGTGTCATAGGGTGACGAGCGCAAGTGACAAAATATAGTATATGTAGATAGGCAGAGGTTACTCTTTAACATCAGATAGGCCTAGTTCAGATCCGACACAATCATAATAATCATCGTCACCGTCAAAAACTGCTCGTAGCGAAGTTTACTTAGCTGTTCTCAACCGATCAGCAAAGTTAAGCAACGTCGCGCGCGGTCATGAGTTGGATGGGTGACCGCTCGTGACATTACTACTGAGCGTTTCCGTGCTTCGGAGGGCACGTTAAGCCGTCGGTCCCGGTTGTTGTCTTAGGATGGCAGTCGTTATAGCATGGTGGTAGGGCATTTTGCGAATGCCCGCCTGGCTAGCTACCATTCTCAAGTAGAAAATCTGTCGCCAAGCACCTAACGGTGTGTTCCGGCAGCTGTCCTTGAGAGCCAGTACTTCTAGGTAGGCCTGAACAACATCTTCGACCACATCATCACTTACCATCAGGTGAGATAGTGGACAAAGGCTAACCTATCAGGCATAAAAAAAAAAAAAAAAACTACTAGCGCTAGTTACTTTGTTGTATGTCAATACTTACAAGAGCCACCTGTTCTGCATCGCCCACATGCGCGTCGGCTGGTGGTACACGAACAGCACGATGAACCCGAACGTCACCAGCAACTGGCACATCAGGATCGAGTACACCTGGAAATACAGACATCGACTATATTATTTATCACAAATAGACCATTCTACCTGCAAGATGGTATGCGTCACAACTGCAATAACAAATAATAATTGCAGTGTCACTATCTGCTCTTCACACTGAGGCATTGGTTTATATAGCTCCTTCTGCAATGTACCCTGTACCTTTCAGCCTGTACCTGTGTTTCAGTAGGCTTTGTAAACTAATAATTCGAGGCCATTTATCTGTCACTTCGTTGGTACCGAGATACTACCCTACTATTAGATATTTCACTACATTTTGATAATTCAACACATATTTTTATTAGAGCACATAATTTTATGCCACGGGCGGTAATCGAACCCGTGTCCTCCGATTTCGCACCGGATGCCTAAACCACTCGGCCACCTGGGCACGCTCTTTCGAGCCGAAATTTCGTGCTGCAATTGTATTAACCGTCATAGTCACGGTGCGCGCTCCAATAATTTGTAAAAATATGATTTTCGCTTAGCGATAGTGCTTGTAATCATGATTAGAAATTTAAGACGTACTTTTGCTATAGTAAAGGTATTATTAAGATACCGGTGGGCTTTCGCCATAATCGAGTACACGTGCAGTTTATGGAGACGCGCAAACCACTCCTGGAAAAGATTTTCTAACACTATGCCCATTTGTAAAATAGGTATAGCTCATATTATATAGACATATAGTGGATTAAGATAATTATACCTTATAGCAATAAATTAAAATTAATAATTTCTTTTCATAATGAATAGATTCAGGCGTTACTTTGCAGTAATCCATATTTAATAATAAAAAATATTATTAAAATATTTTAAGAAATCATCAAATTAATATTTTAATAAAACATTTAAAAAATATATCTAGTGACAATTCCGCCTAATTTTCCTGCTAAGCCGAAGTGACGTCACAAACGCCACGCAGCCAAACCGGAAGAATTTCCGACGCGTTTCGCTTCTACACGAAGCATCCTCAGGAGATCTTGACTCTACGAACGCACGATCGAGAATGAGCGGCCGGCTTGTTTGTTTTGTTTTAGGGAGGACATAGATGCTGACTACCGCTAAGCGGACGTCCAGCTCCACCGGGTTTTGGGCGAGGGGAGGCCCTCTTATAGCCCGGGGAGCGGCAGGCGGCTCAGCACGCCTTTATATAGACGAGCTGAGTCAGCACGCCTAATTTCTTTTCACCAGATTTTTTTCAGTTATATTCAATAATACGTACTTATGCAAGTTTTTAAAGCTCACCTTCCTGATGAACGCCTTCCGTATGATCTGCTCCGTGAAATCGAAGCCTTTGACTTCGCCATCTTCCCCCACCGAGCCGCTCGGAGGCGCGTATCCCGTTGGCTGCAAGTTACAAAATACATATTTGGTTAAAATTTGTGACTGCAAACCACCAATCCGTACCGTCCTATGTGCACACCGTTTGGTATTTGAAAGCAGATTTTATAATAATTGTGGGTAGTCAGACGAAGGGGTGATGCTCTGACGGTGGAATCAAACCATGAATCCCCTGCGTTGCAGTTTAAAACACACTATAGAATATAACATACTATAACTTACACAATCAACATCAACTTAGGTTAGAAAACACCAAAAATTCTAGGTTAGCCTAAACATCTTCGAGCTCATAACCATTTACCATCCATCAGGTGAGATATTGGTCAAAGGCTAGGCTAGCCTAGCAGCTTTAATAAAAACATAGTCTCAAATGTTGAAGATTGTCTTCGGAAATGTTGTTTAATTTAGGCCCACATGCTTACTAAGAAAGATGCTGCCAAAGTTTGTAGAGTCGATAAAAAACTTCATCATGATCATCAATAAAACATTTATTTTTAAAATCCCTCCTCCATTTGGGAGTGGGGGTACCATAATCCTCATACTTGGCAGGCGTCTAGGGGATATATCGATTATATTTCATGATTAAACATTTTGGTCAGGTAAGGTTTGGCTTTTTGGTTTGAATCAAGTAATATTATTTTTACCTGTCCAAAAACAATATTCCTTGGTTCGAAGACAAAAATAATGTATTGGTTTTGTAGTATCCAACTGTCCCTGGCATTACCGTCACAATAAACCAGAAATTTTGCACCATTTCATAATTTAAATTATGAAAAAACAATTCACAAACTTCATTCGTCAAAAACACGCTGCTTATGAAAATATTTTTTTTTGTACACTAAGAAGTTCAATAAAACAGTTTTTCTTAGTGATTCAGTTTATATTACAACTTTTTAAACGCTTTCTTTTAATAATAAGAAGGACGCAGTCGACCTCTGAACATGCGCATAAAGCACCCATACATTCACTACGAAATTTTCGGCAAATAACTGGCGAAAGCTTGTTGTAGCCACGGTTAGGGCTCGTCGATGGCCCTCCTCAATAACTGCATCTATCCTATTTCAGTGATACATGCAGTGCTCTTCGACACTTGTGCAGAACTGCATTGGTTATAGGTAGAGGTTACCGCTTAAACCGGTGAGCCTCACACACTTCGTCACAGTACCATAAACAAAAATGATAACATAACAGAAGATTTTTGAAGCAGTGATGGCTCAGTGGCATTGGCTATGGACTGCCGCGAAGCAGGTCCATGATTCGAATCCCGCCGCGGGCTTGAGCTTCACCGCATGGTGGAAGGGCATTTTGGGAATGCCCGCCTGGCTAGCGACTACCCGCAAGTAGAAAATCTGTCGACAAGCACCTAAAGTTGTGTTCCGGCAGCAGTCCTTGAGAGCCAGTGAAATTACCGGCACATGAGACTTAATAACAATGTTTCAACGTGACGGGCGCAGTGCAATTTGTGTCTTGTGACGAAATGCTTCTGTTATAGGCAGAGGTTAGTCCACTTAACATATGGTAGGCCTCGAGATTGTTCCGTCACAATAACATAAAAAAAACTACTTTGTTGTACTGTACTGTTTACAAGCAATTTCTGACACAGTACCTGAGACATTGAATTCACAACACACCAACACAGTCTGATTCAGGATATGAGAATACGGCATGCTGATAATAAACGATATTTTTATCAAGTTAGAAACTGATAAAAAATTGTTCACCTAATTTTGAACTGTAGTCGTCACCACTTTAAGGTATATTTTCGTATGAATGGCACAAGTTCAGGAGTAGCACATAAGTTTATACAATTTTATAATCTATTTCCATTGATATAAGGTATGTTGTTGAGTGTTATCAGTTGTAGTGTAGGTGGGTCAGTAGTAAACATAGGTATGAGTAATCTATGTAGAAATCGATACAACGAAATTTCAGGAAAAAGTTGTTAACGGATATTATGAGAACGCGACAAAAATAATACGGAAAAAGACAAAGTTCCTATTATAAAGTTAATTATTTATTACATAACGTACATAACTTGCAACGACATAGGCATATTTTTCTTGTAGGATTGTGACTTTTGCATTAACGCCTGCATTTTTTTTTATGCTTGTTAGGTTAGCCTTTGTCCACTATCTCACCTGATGGTAAGTGTTGATGTGGTCGAAGATGTTGTTCAGGCTAACCTAGAATTACTGGCCCTCAAGGACAGCTGCCGGAAAACACTTGGGTGCTTGACGACAGATTTTCTTTTTGAGGGTAATAGCTAGCCACTTCGCAAAATTCCCTACCACCATGCTACAACGACTGCCATCCCAGGACGACAACCAGGACCGACGGCTTACCGTGCCCTCCGAAGCACGGAAGCGAACCCATCTAACTCATGACCGATGTCCGATTTGTTTTTTCTGTCAGCTGTCAAATTTACATCGTTCGCCGCCCGGATCTGCCAAAGACAATCGCGTAGTCAATTTCAAACACGGCCCTGAAGTGCAAGTACCGTAGTATGGCTCGTCAAATTATCGAATCGCTATAATCGATAAATTTAACGAATCGTATCGCACATTGCAAGTATGGAACTGTTGTCGATAACTTTTGTCGATGGCTTACGATCGTGAAATTGTAGACAGTATGTCGATTATTATGAAATGGCAAACATCGATACTAGACTGCTTTTGCACAGATTATTAAAATCGTACATTCACTGAGAAATGAGTATTCCTGAAAATATTCATAATTAAAGCATTTTTTTAATAAAACATTAAATTACAGTATGTTTTTGATGATTGAAACAATTAATAACAGAAAATTTTAACTAAATTATAAAAAATCTCAGTATCGATTTTACGTTAAAATAATGGTGATGACAGCTGACTGAAAATATCTTTTTTTATAAAAAATGGTTCTTTCATTATTATTATATCTGTACAATATATTTGTAAACCATTAAATCATCTAAAAATGTTCCTCCCCGCTGTAGAAGGAATAAAAAGACGCAATTAAAAGTGCGAGTGAAAACTTATTTATTATTTTACAAAATTACAAATATACGATAGGAAAAATTTAAGTCATGTGCGGGATTCGAACCCGCGTCCATCCGCCCCTTTAGCCGGGGCATGCTCTAACCAATTGAGCTAACATGACATGACGTCATAACTCGAATTTTTCCTATAGTTCATTAACCATCGTATTGGGATGGAGTGACATCTATAGTACCACTTACGTTGTACTACAAACAAGACCAATTTTGCAATTGGTTTTATACTTGTAAATGATTTGTAATGTAATCCGCTTAGCAGGCGTTATTGCAATCATAACAATATAAAAAAAAATATTTATTATTGTTCTTGTCCTAAATAACAAAATAAAAAGATGTTAAAAGGAAAATTTTGTAAAAACATTCAAAAAAATAATTTAGTTACGGACAATAGTTTTTGTCAGTACTTAGTTAAGTACCTGCCTATAATAATTATATTTAATAGATACTATACCTACTAAGGTATTTAGTTATTTTAATGTGGACGGGTAGGACCGTGAGATCACGTCCTTCTAATGTCTTTCTTAATACCTTGCATGAGGGAGAATACAATTTCTTTCGATATACGGAATAGATTCCTGAAACACTCTACGAAAGTTTGATGTTAGCGTTCATCAACCTCTTCTCTGTAGTATTTGGCTATTTATAATAGCCCACCGTTCTTATTTCAATAATAAAAGGAGCCCAAAAGTCATTTTTTAATTTCGTCGCAGTTATATCGAGCTTCTTTTTAAACCTGACAAAATCATCGTCAAAATCTACAAAATAGACGATCTCAGTCGTCACTTAAAAGTTCCATGCTAGGGTTATCGTTAAAATTCGTTAAATTTTAACGAATGTATACCGAATTCAATTACCGATCGTTTAAGTAAGTTTCATACTTGCAACGTCGACAAAACATCGATATAACCCGTTTTATCGAATTTAGACGATTTTGAATGTCAAATTTAGCGATCGGTAACTACGGTACTTGCGCTGCTTGTTTGGAACCAAACACGCACTACTCCTTTGAGGCAGAAGTGCTTGTAACGTAGCTTAATTATACGTTCTTAACCATTCAATTAAGTTAGGCAGCGTCCGCCGCGGTCATAACTTGGGTGACCGCTAGTGACATTACTCCTGCGCGCTTCCGAGGGGCACGTCAACCCGTCTTTCAGATTGTTGTCTTAGGATAGCAGTCGTTATAGCATGGTGGTAGGCATTTTGCGAATTTAGATAAAGATCTGTATCTGTATCAGCCGGATCGTCCACTGCTGAACACAGCCTCCCCTATAAAGGGGGTATTTGCCATAATCCCCACGCTTGGCAGGCGTCTTGGGGATCGCAGTGTCAGATGACAATTCTTTAGAAGGCGCTGCTGCCCACCTTCCAGTATTTTTCCCTTAGTCGCCGACATCCACGGGATGATATGGGGAGGTGCGATTCTAACCCTGCACCCCACGGGGAAATATAAAGATACTAGTACCTAATAAGCTCTGTTATATAAATTTATTGTAAATCGATCGTTCGAATCGATTTATGTTATATTTCTCCATAAACTAAGGTAGACTTGGCGTATGATAGTTCTAATAATGAAATTAGAAAAGTTTGTCGTGAAAGACCCAAAAATACCATTGAAATATTGGAACACACTAACTTATTCTGTCCAACACACAATCCTTGTAAATTCAAGATTCCGGATTATTTATTATAGGTATGTATACAAGTCTATATTAATAAATGAAGTGTTTTTTCCTAAAAATGGTGGCTAAAGATTGTTTTCGTTTGAAAATGTAAAACAATGCCACTTGCTGCCGGTTCAAACGATAAGAAATGAATCCTGATCGGGTTTTTTTACACGTTATTTCATAATGTAAGTAACTATTACTTGTGTTAATTAAAAATAATTGGTAAGCATTTGATAACAGCTTAGTTATAATTCAGTCAGAAATATTCTTATCCTATACAGACGATAACGCAAGCAACTGTGGAATTCGGAAATTCTTCTATAAATAATATATTTTTTAAATTTATTAGTGACAATAGAAACGTTTTTTTATAAATATTTTAATATATAATTTTATGCATTTAGGAATATATAACTCTAGGTTAGCCTGAACAACATCTTCGACCACATCATCACTTACCACCAGGAGATATATTGGTCAAAGACTAACCTATAAAAACAGTATAACTACGGATTTATTGCGTGAAATCAGTTTGGTTTGGGCCGTTGTGTTTTTTATTATATTATGCAGTTTTTTGACAAAGGTTTTGAGATGCTTTCAAAATGACTATACTACTACACCCGTTATTCGTATCAACAAGCCAAGCCAATACAATACCCCATTGTTACCTGTGGGTGTAGTAAGAGGCGACTAAGGATAAAATTGCGGAAGCAGCGCCTTTTGAGGAACTGCTATCTTAACCTGCGACCCCCAAGACGCCTGCCAAGCGTGGGGATTATAGCAAACCCCCCCTTAATGGGGATGGCTGTGTTTAGCAGTGGACAATCCAGATGATACAGTAAATTACAGTCAACATTTTGCGTAAATTGGTTTTCTGGTGAGGGTAAATTTACTAAGTCTCTCTGGGAATATACGATAGGTATACGGGCATTTTCATTTTAAATGGTGCAGGCTGTTTTTTGGTTGTCCCCTAAAAACAATCCGATGAAAAATATGTTTGGAAACATATTCTTTTATGAAAAAGTTGACGATATTTGAGATACCTGTTTTTTCTGTATAAATCTGATTTATTGTACCCTGAACTATTACATTTTATATTTTATTTTAAATACGTTATTCGAAAATGGGTAAAACTATGCTGTCCCAATGACAGTTTGCCTCCTTGAATTTGATTTTACGGAAGTTTTTTGTACCCTGGGGAAAGGTAGCGACAATTTATTTTCATTGTTAGATAGTTATTGCTGCATTTTAACTAAGTATTTTACATCAATAATTATCTATAAAAATTTTATAATATAAAAAAGCTTGTCTCACGATTTCGCGATTACAGGACATGTCTGGATAGTCACGCGTATTTTACTACTAAGATGTCCCATTTATGGAGTAAATTTGGTTTATATGGCAAATTCAAGTACAATGTCAAAGAATGAAACGCTTTTTGTAAGTTTGTTACGCAAGGTGTCCTGTTGGCGCGGAACTCTTTAGTTTCTGAAATTTTGGGCAAGAAAAATATATTGTGGTTAGTAACGTTTTTTAACGAATTTAAAATTTGTCTCTATCTCTTCTTGAGCTGTATATATACCTCAAAGCATGCTGAAGAATATAGAAGTTGAATTATGTAGTTTTTAATAACATTTTCAAGTATTTCAAGATATATTTAAAATGAATTCGACATTCGTCACGTCCTGTTAGCAACCGTTTCTATAGGATGGACAAAAATGTTACGAAACAGACATTATAAAGCTTATTACTCATTCATGACGATTTACCTTAACGGAGTTTATAAAGTATGATAACAACAACTGTTTAGAGATCATATTAATATTATGCTTTTCAAAGTTGGTATGCTTGGATGTTTTTATAGTTATTCACGCAAATACAGCTGAACGAATTTGGACGAAACTTTTTAAAAATAATGATCGATAATATTTTTTTTAACTTACAGGTGGTATAATTGCTTTTCGAAATGGTGATATATTTTAACAGGGATATATTTCTGGAGTAGAAAGATTTTTATGATTGTTAATCGGACAATCTTAACTGGTCCTGGAAGTCGACTCATTTTATTTTATCAATAGGTACGCCGTCATGACTGTGGGAATGTTAATATTTTTCATAATTTATCGTTAGTTCAGTATATTATATTTAATAAATGTCAAATTTATTTACTCATTAGAAGAACTATATTATAAGATTTTAACCAAACAGTGAGTACTATTCTTAATAATTCTGTTTCGTCACTTCACATGTCCATTTAGTGACTGTCCCTAAAATATTTCGCCGTATTTCTTTCAAAAAACTAAAGTTATATAAGCTTACCAATATTAATATGTTTTTATAAAAAAAGGATAAAAAACAACAATATAGATTCTATTTATAAATTATTCATTTATTAACAAATCAAAAATGTATTACAAAGATAAACCTTTTATTTGGATAAGATGTTACGATACTGACCAAATAGTTGAATTTGAATAAAAAATAATATCTAATGTTTTAGTATTATATTTTGAGTTTCATTAATTGAAATATAAAAGCTCATTAGCAAAGATTTTCTCATTTAATTTCCAGCAGTTAAATATTTATCGCGATTTGATTTTTGTTACTAACAAGACATTTTTTTCCCAATCCACTACTAATATATTAAATTAAGACATAAAATAGACATTTCTGCTTGGAACTTTTATATATATCACATAAATTATAATATTTTTTACCATAATTCATAGTTCTTAAATCCTAAAAGAATAATGTATTTTTAAAAGCTGTTTTTAAAACCAGCACCATTTAAAATGAAAATGCCCATACACTGATACTGAACATAAGTCATTTAGGCACTGGTATGGTACGGTCTTAGTACCCTGTTAGGCGCAGTCATTGTGGGTGCCTGAAATACAAGCCCCGACCCCATAAGTTTTTAATAACCGTAACCGTACATCAAGTATATAAACAATAGCTTGGTTGGCATAAAAAATGAACTGACTTAAGTATTTATTCTGTTTGTATATATATATAATATAATTATTTATTAAAATAATTGACCGAGCGAGAACTTAGTTCGAGCGAAGCGTCTCTGCTTCAACTTAGACAAAAATGCTTTCGTATGTCCGGTTGTTCTCCTCTACAGGTCGCATTTCTCAACCGATTCTCACGAACTTTGTGAGCAGGTTTGATAAGTCCATATTTTTTTTGTCAGTGTCGAAAGTATGGACGCCTGCGCTTAATTTAATGGCAAGGTCTTGATACGCACTTCAGTTGCCTAAAAGTGATAGGCTACTCTCTCTCGTATAATCAGTTATTTATTTTCCATGTTTTTGTAGCCAGTATATTAATTCGAGATAAATACATTACCAACTATGTAAAATTATTGTATATTTACTACTTTCTGATACAACTAGCCTTCGCTGGGGCCTATTTTCTTGGAGTTACATTACATATCTAGATTTTTGGATTTCTTGAACCATTCTCTCATAAGCATGCGCAGTGAATCTTTATTCAATTTTAAGCTATGCTAGGGCAGACTCGCGAGGTCTATAGCTCGGAGAGCTACTAGTATCTAACTGGAGCAGTTTCAAACATAGAAGCATAAGGTTGTGAAACCGTGTGTGGTTATATAATGTGAACGGTCATTCAATTACATTAGGAACATAAGGGACACTATCAGATTTCTGTATACATTCGAGGTATAAGATTACCTTGTACGGGGAACTAATGAAGACTTCCGAAATGTTACATTGAGCAATTGAATTACGAGACTGGTACACTGACAGAAGCACAGATATTTTTTGCGTGGTGGTAGGGCATTTTGCGTTGCCCGCCTGGCTTGCTACCACCCTCAAGTAGAAAATCTGTCGCCAAGCACCAAACGGTGTGTTCCGGCAGCTGTCCTTGAGAGCCAGTAATTCTAGGTTAAGCCTGTTAACACCTTCGACCACATCAATACCTACCATCAGGTGAAAGGCTAACCTATCAGGAATAAAAAAAAAAGATATCGGGGGATATGGCATGGGAGCTAGGCCCTTGTCCCCCAACACGCGGTCAATTGACCCATTACACGAGCGATGACTGCGCGCTGCGCTTAGTTGCGGGCAGCAGCACTTTTTTTTTGTTTTTGTGACGGATCAAGCTCGAGGCCCACCTGATGTGAAGCGGGTTAACCTCTGCCTATATCAGATGCATTTGGTCACAAGTCACGAATCGCACTGCGCCCGTCACCTTGAGACATAGTTGTGAGGTCTCATGTGCCTGTAATTTCACTGGCTCTCAAGAAATACTGCCGAAACACACCGTTAGGTGCTTGGCGACAGATTTTCTACTTGAGGGTGGTCGCTAGCCAGGCAGGCATTCGCAAAATGCCCTTCCACCATGCGGCGAAGCTCAAGCCCGCGGCGGGATTCGAACCATGGAACTGCTGCGCGGCAGTCCATAGCCAATGTCACTGAGCCATCACTGCTTCAAAAGAACTTCACCTACTGAAGAACTGCCATCGATCATCAAGACGCTTACCAAGCATGGGGCTTATGGAAAACTCCTCCTGATAGGGGAGAACAATGTTCAACAGTGGACGTTGTACGGTTTTTCAGTGGAAATCTGAAGGACGATCACATGAAACCTTAATACTCCGTCTAACCGACACTTCTGAACGCGCACTTGCATAATTTCCATCCTAGGCTTGAAGAACTGGACTACTAAACATATCACGTCTATATATACCCAAAGGTCAACGTGGAGGCGTCTAAAGAACGTTTTGCCAGATAAGTTTCTTAAGTACCCAGTGGGTTGCCTGGGCATGGATTACACCCCAAAATATCTTTCTGTGGGTGTTGTAAGAGGCGACTAAAGAAAAATATCAGAAGGTGGGCAGCAACGCCTTTGAACTGACATCTTACGTTGCGTTCCCCAAGACTCCTGCCAAGCTTGGGGATTATGCCAACCTCGTTAGTCGTGTAACCAGGCAAACACTGACGCATTGTTATTACATTAACCTAATTGCCACAGACTTACCGTTCGAATGAAAATACTACCGCGTTGTAACATTAGATCGATTTCTAATGACACAGCATGACTGTCCTGACTGACAATGCCTATAGGCGGTAAAGGTCGTTCATTACCTCAGTTCCTGTAGCTACTGTAACTTTAACTTGCCTGAGCGAGTCTAAAACTTGGTCCGCCCAAGTCCATAAGAAATGTGGAAGTTGCAAAGGATCGATGTACATGACGAAATCACATTGTTTATTTATAACAAGATTGAGGTATCGACTGTGCTAGGCTTACTAGATTTGTACAATATTGATCATAGATACTAGTCCCACAAAATTATCCAAAAAATATAAGGTCCATATGTTATCAACCATATTGCATTGCAGTACAGACCTTACTACTCACGCCTTTTTTCTGCCTATCCAAACGATCATGTTTTACATTTTATTGACAGTTCTGGCAGCTGTCCATGAGAGCCAGTAATTCTAGGTTAAGCCTGTTAACACCTTCGACCACATCTTCACTAACCATCAGGTGAGATTGTGGTCAAAGGCTTCCCTATCAGCAATAAAAAAAACACTAAACGCTGCGTTGAGCGGGACCAGCGCGCGGACATGCTAACCGTGAACTTGTATAAGTTATATCAAGGGTGGCCAAACTTTTAAACCATGCGGTCTACATTACAATTTAAAATAACTCCACGGGCAACCAGCAATGGATAAAAATGGAAAAACTGTTTGTTTATATTCTATACAATATTAGGTAACGAAGTTAATTACAAAGTTTTTATAGTAATAAATTATGTATCTACTTCACTTATAATTTTTATAATTCACTTTTGAACATATTGAACAACGATATCCTAGGCCAGATTTTTGGCGCTGCACAGTTTCCACAAGTTTAAAATGGTGCACAGTGTATGAACAAACTGCAACACGCAAGCAGGAAGTCAAATGCTCGTCTGACTGATGTGTTGTTTAAATCGCATTCATAGTTGAAAATATTAATTCTCAGAGATCTAAAATCCGAGGATCTAAATAAATTACCGTCAAAGATAAATAGTGTAAGTTTTAGTTGAGTTTCTTCCATCACCGAAACTGATTCAGCAGAGATGAATTCTCCTACTTTCAGCACCGATGAGTTCAACAATTTTAATAGATTACACATTAATATTCATTCCTTCGCATACAGGAAAACACCATCAATAAAGAAAAAATAAGTGTAAACTGTTCTTGGTTGTAATTGAGTTGACATTTGCGATTAATTTGTTCCTATTTATTGCAATGTTTCGATATGTCGCTTCTCACGGGCTACCGAAAATGCGTCCGACGTCTTGGCCACCCCTGAGTTATATAAATACGTAGGTCACACTAAAAGTTTTGCGTAACTTAAAAAAACAACAAGTTTGTGTTTATTGCATTTCAAAATACTCTCCTATACATTGATCGAACCATTTTTTAAAAGAGGAGGACCACAGATCTGAAGGCATGTTTTCTACGTGCTGATTGAACGCTATCACTGCCTCTTCGGAGTTGGTAAAAGTGAAACCTCTAATCAAATCTTTCATTTTTGGGAAAATATATAAATCACAGGGTGCTAGAACGGGGCTATGTGCAGGATGGGTGATGAGTTGTACATTTTCGGAAGCTAAAAATGACTTTGTTTTGTTGGCCGTGTGTGAAGAAGCGTTGTCATTATGTAGGAGAACGCGGCTTTTTGGTCGTCTTTCGCGAACTTTTTCTAACACCCTGGGTAAACAAATGGTAGAATACCACTCGGCATTAACACTCTTTTGATCTTCAAGTGGAATTGTGCAGATGCAGTAGCTGAGAAAAAAACGCGATCATATTTTTTCCAACGTTTCTCGCCTGCATCACTTTTGTTGGCCAGTTCTCATTTTCAAACACCCATTCACAAGATTGCTGTTTATTTTCGGATTCAAAACAATAAATCCATGTTTCGTCTCCTGTGATAATGTCATAAACAGCATTAGACTGTCCGTGGTCGGTACCTAAGTTTGTAGTATACCAGCGTATATTGAGCTCGCGCACGGTCCCCGCTCAACGCAGCGAAGAGAGGCGTACCCGTTGATATGGGCATAATTTTTGAAAGGGTTTTATGTGAAAATATGGCTGTAACAGAATGTGTTATTGTTGTTTAGTGTTTATATACAGCGTGTCCCAAAATTCAACGATAAGCCGGCATCGGAGCATGGACCTACTCATGACTCCTCGGAAAAAAAAAATTATAACTGTTTTTTTTTATTAATTACAGAGACTTTTATAAATTTCATCGATATTCGATACCCATTATGCTATTTTCAACTACCATGACCACAATTTTTGACATATTTTTGATATTTTTTGTGCATTAGCAACCTAAGAAGGACGGCTATCTACCACAATCCTTTAAAATTACAGAAAGTCTGTAGTTATTTTACAAAAATCAGTAAAAAAAAAAATTTTTCTTATAATTTTCATAGATTTTAACATTCTATGCACTTTCTATAGTCTGGGTTAAAAAAAAAAGTATGGACACTACCATGGCAAGTTTTATTAAAAGTTGGCGCATCTTTATAAAAGTCTCTGTAATTAAAAAAAAAAGAGTTATAATTTTTTTTTTATTTTTTCCCGAGTAGTCATGAGTAGGTCCATGCACCGATGCCGGCTTATCGTTGAATTTTGGGACACGGTGTAAGTACCAAACCAGCGCTAACTTTTGCCTAAGCTGTTGCGCGTCGGTTTGAACCATGTGCTATTATTATCAAACCACCATTTGCAATATTTTTAATAACAAATTATACGCCTTATATACGCATTCCTTCACAGCGAATCATACTTTAAATAAAGCAACGGAGGTGAACGTATACGATTACCATATGAAGGTAGCTGCGGGTTCAATAACCTCACGAGGCGAAAATCTCTGATGTGATAGTGACCACCGAACGTGGTTGAAACTATAGTCGAAGCTATCTGACTTATTAACGTGAGTTATCCCGTATTATTTACAAAAACATGTGATTACGCTTCAAGATCATATGTTTAGAAATAAAGACGGGTAGCGAACGATACCATTAAAAGTTTAGTGTTTGCAAAAATACTTCTTTCGCTCAGACTAATTCTAGTACGGTATAATCTCACTGATCCGGCACTGTTAAAACCCAGAGGATGTCGGATTATTGGAATGTTCGGATTATTGGATTGTAGGAAAAAATAAAATAAAGCATTTCAAAAAGAGAATATTATTGTAAAAGCATTTGTAACATATCTCGAAATCAATCATTGAGATCTGCTTTTGTGCAACTTGTAGTATTTGTTCAATAACTTTTTCTCGCATGTTTCGTAGAATTATAATATCTTTGGCAGATATACCAATTTCTTCTGCCCATGTTATGCAGGTATTGAAAGAATTGAATGCATTATCTGGTTTCGCTATTATAGTTGTAGTAGTTGGTGGCTCCAATATTTCTACATGGCTTTCTTCTTCTTATACTGCTTTACATATTTCTTCAACTGTTATAATGAACAAACATAGGCGTAAAGGAGCGAGGAAGGCGCGCGTGGAGGGTGCCGGATTATAGACGTATCGGTCTAATGAAGTGCCGGATTAGTGAGATTATACTGTATAAGCTGGTCGATGGCCGCACTGCACGCTTATCTAGAGCGCAAAATTTATCGCCACCAATACCTCCCGGTCTCTGTATACCAAAGATAAAAACGCGTTTAGCCGAAACGCAACGCGAGTACTACCAACTACCAGCAGATCAGGATAGATATACGAGTAAATTCGGATGTATTATTAAGTATAGTATATATACACCGTGTCCCAAAATTCAACGATAAGCCGGCATCGGTGCATGGACCTACTCATGACTACTCGGGAAAAAATAAAAAAAAAATTATAACTCTTTTTTTTTTTAATTACAGAGACTTTTATAAAGTTGCGCCAACTTTTAATAAAACTTGCCATGGTAGTGCCCATACTTTTTTTTTAACCCAGACTATAGAAAGTGCATAGAATGTTAAAATCTATGAAAATTATAAGAAAAATTTTTTTTTTACTGATTTTTGTAAAATAACTACAGACTTTCTGTAATTTTAAAGGATTGTGTTAGATAGCCGTCCTTCTTAGGTTGCTAATGCACAAAAAATATCAAAAATATGTCAAAAATTGTGGTCATGGTAGTTGAAAATAGCATAATGGGTATCGAATATCGATGAAATTTATAAAAGTCTCTGTAATAAATAAAAAAATTATAACTCTTTTTTTTTTAATTACAGAGACTTTTATAAAGTTGCGCCAACTTTTAATAAAACTTGCCATGGTAGTGTCCATACTTTTTTTTTTAACACAGACTATAGAAAGTGCATAGAATGTTAAAATCTATGAAAATTATAAGAAAAAAATTTTTTTTTACTGATTTTTGTAAAATAACTACAGACTTTCTGTAATTTTAAAGGATTGTGGTAGATAGCCGTCCTTCTTAGGTTGCTAATGCACAAAAAATATAAAAAATATGTCAAAAATTGTGGTCATGGTAGTTGAAAATAGCATAATTGGTATCGAATATCGATGAAATTTATAAAAGTCTCTGTAATTATTAAAAAAAAACAGTTATCATTTTTTTTTTTTTCCGAGGATTCATGAGTAGGTCCATGCACCGATGCCGGCTTATCGTTGAATTTTGGGACACGGTGTATATAAGAAGCGCTCGTAGCCAAGTTTACTTAGCTGTTCTCAATCGATCAGCAAAGTTAAGCAACGTCGCGCGCGGTCAGGTGTTGGATGGGTGACCGCTAGTGACATTACTACTGAGCGTTTCCGTGCTTCGGAAGGCACGTTAAGCCGTCGGTCCCGGTTGTTGTCTTAGGATGGGAAACGTTATAACATGGTGGTAGGGCATTTTGCCAATGCCCGCCTGGCTAGCTACCATCCTCAAATAGAAAATCTGTCGCCAAACACTTAACGGTGTGTTCCGGTGGCTGTCCTTGAGAGCCAGTACTTCTAGGTTAGCCTGAACAACATCTTCGACGACATCATCACTTACCATCAGGTGAGATAGTGGTCAAAGGCTAACCTATCAGGCATAAATATATAAATATATAAATATATATATATATATAAGGTTTAACCACGCTAGTAACAATAGAAAGATCTCGAAAGATTTAACATATTAAGGATATAAGATTTAAACCATTTATTCATATTCATGCTGTCATAATTAGGTACATTAGACGTTATACATAAATGAGGTTGCAAGTATAATTTACTCTTACGAGTGTTCAGCTTAATTATTTATAGAGTTAAGTATCAAAATCCAAATGCATTAATACAATTCAATGTTATAATTATTTTGTAAATATTCTTGATAATTTCATTTATTATGCCAACGTCACATTAAATCTTTAAATAATTGTCACAAAATAATAAACCAATTATATACACAATTTTTTTTATGTTATTGTGACGGAACAAGCTCGAGGCCCACCTGATGTTCAGCGGACTAACCTCTGCCTATAAAAGATGCATTTCGTCACGAATTGCACTGCACCCGTCACCTTGAGACAGTTATTAAGTCTCATGTGCCTGCAATTTTACTGGCTCTCAAGGACTGCTGCCGGAACACACCGTTAGGTGCTTGGCGACATATTTTCTACTTGAGGGTGGTCGCTAGATAGGCGGGCATTCGCAAAATACCCTTCCACCATGCGGTGAAGCTCAAGCCTACGGCGCACATAGGAGTATTTACATGATCTAGCCGGCCAAAATTACATTTCTCAGAATTACGCTCAGGTAAAAAAAAATGCATTCCTAGAAGAGCCAGGTAGTTGGGCGACCCAACCCTATTGTTATTTTTTTTACCCACCCCAAATTGAACAAGATATAGTCAGTTGAAACTGAGACATTGCTCGAAGCGGTTGTTTATTTTCAATATTCGTGCTTTAAAACTCAATTTTAACAATTTTTTATTTTATGTTGTGTTGTGAATAATCCAAAATTGGCTATGGATTCTGAAACTGCTGGTAAGTGACTTATTTTACATATTTAAAATATTTAATTTTGTGACGGGATTATATTATTTTTCGTCATTTGAAAAAATACCGGTTTAATTCCCTAATTTTTTCAAGAAAATTTAGTTTTACGAGGCTTTTTGTTTTAGTGCCCGGCATTACCCGGCTATAATTTTTATATATTCGTAATATATAGACTTTCTACTTTTAAAAAAGGAAAAAATTGGTTCCTACTAATTCCTACTCCGTCATCTGGAGCGATTTTAGATATCGTACTTAAAAATGTAAAAAAAATGAAATTTTGATTTAATTTAGTTTTTATTATTTCAGGACCATCTGGAAGTATTTTAATGACTCGCAAGGAGATATTTGGTCTAATGAGATCACAAAATGATCTCAATTTTAACGACCAATTAGAATATGTTGAAAATTATTTGATTTCACATAAGTCGTACTCGGAAGAACAAATAAAGGACATAAAGCGTAATTTTGCACGCATGAAATCAGAAATGAAGCATCGATGGGTAGCAGCAAAATATAGAAGTGATCTATTTGAAAAAACCAACGAAAAATGGCTGAATGGGACTTTTGAATTAACTCTAATACCCACAAGAGCAGGTAGACCCGCTAAACCGATTGAAGAGACTAGTGAACGAGGCAAAAGACGTAAAACTGAGACAATACGTTTGTCGGATAGCCCTGAGAAAATAATTTATGCAGCTCAAATGGAATTGCGAGCCCAGGGCAATAGAAGTGCTTCAAATATTTTGAAATCTCTTTCAAAATATTTGAAAAGAGAATTTTTTCGGAAAATAGGGACCGCGCTAAAGAATACCGGAAGTCAGTAGACCGTGACATGGCACATGTTAAGCATATCAATCCAGAAGAAGCGCTGGCAATGTTTGTAGATGCGAATCTTTCAAGGTCCCAATATGAAAGGATCAGACAAACCACAGGAAATCTTCCATGCTATTCAGTTTTGCAGCTGTATAAGAAACAATGTTATCCTTCCAATGAATTTTTTAGCGTAACCGAAACCTGTGCCGAAGTGAATTTACAAGGAATAATGAATCATACTGCCGAAAGATTACTTATTCACTTAGAAGACGTTTTGAAAACCCTTAGCGATAATGAGAGAGATCTTCAAATGATCTGTAAATGGGGTTGTGATGGCTCACAACAGGCTCAGTTCAAACAAAAGTTTGAAAATGATAGCGGATGCGACTCGCACATTTTTCAAAGTTCATTTGTGCCTCTACGCTTAGTGTATGGGGTATAAAATAAAATATTATGGCATAACACAACTCCATCATCGCCCCGCTACTGTAGACCTATCCGTATACGATTTTTAAAGGAAACAGTTGATATAACGAACGACGAAATCAACAATGTGGAAGCCGCAGCTAAAAAATTAGAACCTATATCAGTAACAATCGGTGGAAGATCATATGTTGTTAAAACTAAAATGATGCTAACAATGATAGATGCAAAAGTGTGCAACGCGGCAACTGGGACAAAATCTACAATGAGATGTTACATATGTGGAGCAACATCAAAAGATTTTAACGATTTGAATAAAACAAATGTAGTTAATACAGATACAATGAAGTTCGGCTTATCTACTTTACATGCCAGAATTCGGCTATTTGAAAATTTATTACATATTGCCTACAAGCTCGGTGTGCAAGATTTGCTACCAAAATCTGAAGCAGACAAACTGCTAATACAAAAAAAACAAAGAAAAAATTCAAAACGAATTTAAAATAAACTAGGTCTTCGGGTAGATTTTCCTAAAGCTGGATTTGGCAATACAAATGAAGGAAATACCAGTCGAAGATTTTTTGAAAATCCAGAGTTGGCAGCTGAAATTACAGGTCTAAATATAAATTTTATCAAAAAAATCAAAGTGATTCTTGAGTGCATTTCATGTGGGTACAAAATAGACGCAGAAAAATTAAAAAAATTTACTACAGAGACTGCCGCACTTTACGTTAGTTTATATGGTAGACATAATATGACGCCTACTATGCATAAAATCTTAATGCATGGGGCTACTGTAATAGAAGATGCACTTTTACCAATAGGACAATTATCTGAAGAAGCAGCAGAAGCAAGAAATAAACATTTTCGTTTATACAGGCAAAACTTTGCAAGAAAATTCAGCAGATTAGAATGTAATACAGATGTTTTGAATGGATTGTTGTTAACATCAGATCCCCTACTTGCATCAAGAAGAATTGTTAAAAAAATGAAACAAAATCATTTTATGAAGGAAACATTAGAAATGTTAATATGTGAAGAAAGTTATGCCTAATTATTATTTATATTTTAAGTTTTTAAATTTGTTTTGCGATAGTTGTTTATTATAATTATATTTATACATTATTTTGTGTTATAAAATATATTTTCTTATACAAAACTACGCTTTTTTTTCTACCGCATCTTTTTGTCTCTTTATTCAAATTTAATGTATGAATTTGTCCTGTAACTGAAGGTTAAGAGTATTTATACACTTGTATTTAAGGTTTTATGAGATACTGAACCATTTCTAATTGATTAAGAGCGATAAATAATTTTGGCCAACTAGATGTCTCAAATACCCCTCTGTGCGGCGGCCAACGGCCAATGCCACTGAGCCATCACTGCTTCAAAGTTCAAATAAGTACATTAAAATTTTATATTATGAGTTGTCACAGTATTTAAGATTAATATTATATATCATTGGATATTCATAAATAACTATTTTGAGTCGTAATAATATTTCCCTAAAAGCCATGGAAATAACTGTTTTTTATTTATTTCGATAGTTATTTATTTATTTATCTTAGGAAGACCAACAGCAATATATCATTTTAGAAAAAGTACTTAGAAAACATTGAACGGTAGTACTCTGCGCTGTTGTTGTAAACTCTGTAAATGATGAATATGCTCGTGATCCCACAAGACCTTCATTTATAAATCGATTAACCGCATTAAATGTATGGATTCAAGGTAGGTAAGTAGCATGAAATATTAGAAAGACTTGAATATTAGAGATAAACTAGTTTCTTTTATATTAGTTGTTATATTATATGTCTGTCTATAATATCACACCCGTGGGAGCCGGGCTAGAATGTCACCCACCTTTCTCTTCCCGTAGATGTCGTAAGAGGCGACTAAGTGTAAAACACTGGAAGGAGGGCAGCAGCGCCTTCTGAGGTACTATTATTTTACCTGCGATTCCTAAGACACTTGCCAAACGTGCACTGAGAAAAACGACTTTGGAGATTAAATCAAATTTGACCTTTTACCGTTGAATTGTAACTACGTAAGATGAATTCACAACTCTTAAGATGATTTTCACAAATCAATAAAAATGTACCATGAGTTATAATAAACACAACCGTCAAAAAACGACTTCCGTAAAGTATTTTCAGAATTTAACTTGTTATACGATAATAATTGCAGTATTGACCATAAAATATACCTTACTTTTACGGCGGTTTATATACTGTGATTATCACTATAACGTACGACTTAATCAGCCTCATCGAAAAGTCGAATATTTAAGAAAGACCACAAAATACACCTTAAATGAAGACGAAGAGAAACATTCGCCTTCACTGACCTCGTTTAACTCCTTCTAGTTGGAAGGCGTTTTTATACGTATTTACGTTTGGTCGGTTTTTTGCCTTCATACCATATAAATTGGCCGTCATTAGGGCGCTTTTGACTTTAGATTTTTCTCAGTGTGGAGATAATGGAAAACCCCCTTTGTGGGGGAGTCTGTGTAATACATGAACAATCCGGCTGATATTGTAGTATATAATAATGTGGTATTTACTACAGAACACTACGATGAACTCGGATCGGACATCCAGGGATACTCAGAAGCGCCACCGCTTTATGGTGGAAACTCCATTTACCAGAACGAAGCGATTTGCTTCTACGTTCATCATACGAACCGCCAGGGAATGGAACACCCTGAGTCTGTGTTTCCGGTTAAGTTCAATATGAGGGTCTTCAAAACACAAGTGAATAGGTATCTTCTGCGTAAGCGCGCTCCATCATCGCTTAACATCAGGTGAGATAGTGGTCAAGTGCTACCCAGTATGGTATAAAAAAAAAATAACGATTTTGCTACCGATCTTCTCTATCTCCAAATTCAATATAAGACATTGCACGACTGCCCAATAGGAGTATAATACGTTTAATCTATGCAAGTATATTAGTTACCTTATTCCATCATAACTTTTAAATGCCTGAACAGATTAGGTTTTTATTGAATGTTATTGTGACGGAACAAGCACGAGGCCCACCTGATGTTAAGCGGTAACTTCTGTCTATAACACATCCACTTTCACTGCGCCCGTCACACTGAGAAATACAGTTGAGTCTCTGTGCCTCTAATTTTACTGGCTCTCAAGGACTGCTGCCGGTACACACTTTTAGGTGATCGACAGATTTTCTACTTGAAGGTTGTAGCTAGCCAGGCGAGCATTCGCAAAATGCCCTCCGACCATTCCAATAATTGTGTGTACATAGAGGTAAACATAACTCTTTGACATCATTTTGAAAATTACGTTTATACTTATTATTGCAGCTGTACCTATTAAATACAAACAAAACTTACTTCACCATATCCGGCCCCTCCATATCCTGCTTGGAACCCTGGCTGCGGCGGAGGGTAACCTCCCGCTGGGTAACCTTGCGGTGGGTAGCCTCCTTGTGGTGGGTATCCTCCTTGTGGCGGGTAACCTCCTTGTTGCGGGTAACCTCCTTGCGGTGGGTAACCTCCTTGTGGCGGGTAACCTCCTTGATTTTGATCTGGATTTTAACCAAAATTACTTGTTAGTTAACACAGAAATTTAGAAAAATGTTTAATAGACGAGACAATATTTACACAACAAGCACCTTAGCCCTTAATATTATATGGAGTGATTGATACAGTAACAGTGTGGCCGATTATTTAATTTGTTACTAACATAATCTGATTGTAACTTTAAGACTTTCGCGACTTTAACACATAGTTACTCGTATAAGTATTTTACGGGACTTAATCGCGATAAAACATTTATAAATTTATTTATTTAGTTAAGGTAAATAAATTAACTCCCCGTACGGGGCCGGGTTAGAATTGCACCTCCCCATATCATCCCGTGGGTGTCGTAAGAGGCGACTAAGGGAAAAATACTGGAAGGGGGGCAGCAGCGCATTCTAAAGAACTGTTTTTTACACTGCGATCCCCAAAGCCGCCTGCCAAGCGTGGGAATTATGGCAAATACCCCCTAAATAGGTGAGGCTGTGTTCAGCAGTGGACAATTCGGCTGAAACAGTAAATAAATTAATAAATGTTTTATAGCGATAAGTCCCGTTAAATACTTATAACTATAATCTGATTAAAATCATAGAAAAATGGCGGTTTCACGATTACGTATTCACTCATATACGTTACAAAGGTCCTGTTTCAGAATGTTCGAGTAAGTTCCGGTTATACTACCCAGAACATAAACTGAATGATAAAAATGACAGTTAACATGCAGCGCGTTTCAAGCTTTAACCGATGGATAGGCTAAATCGATGACTGAAACGCAAAGATAGTGTTTTATTTATTATATATGTTCTGGGTAGTATAACCGGAACTTACTTGAACATTCTGAAACAGGACCTAAGTATAGCTGTTATTGATGGGCGTGTGTTAATAACACGTTTAGTTAGTAAAAGAAAATTTTTCAGATTAAATTGAACCTGAACTTTATGAAACAACTTATGGAAGTCGGACCATGCTAAAGTGAAGACGGTATTTTGAATCAGCATGGTACCCACTTCTACAAGTAATTACATACTTTTCAGTGTTGGAAGTCGGTTCTATTTTTTTCACTTTTTAGTGATAAGGATCGTCGAGAACAGCAAATTCCATTAAATCATCCAGATAAGCGAATACATTTTTCAGTTAATTTACAAACTACTCAACCGATTTTGATGAAATTAATATGGGACCTCGACCTCGGAGGTATACTCTTTCCAATAAAAAAATAAATAACAATATCGAACTATTCTGTAAAAAGTTATGCGTGGTCACCGGTCATACATAAAAATATAAATACGAGTCTAATTGAGAACCTCCTTCTTTTTGGAAGTCAGTTAAAAAAAGTGAAAACGTAAGCGCTAAGTCGCAATTTTTCATGACTAAAATCAGATTTTGTGACCTGCTGAACTGCTAAGTCTTTAAAAAGGTAAATTTTATTAATATTGGAGCCCACTTGTCTAAAAGAGATGGAGCTTATCTGTAAAACTGTCCTTTTCTTCCATCATGGAACGAAAGAATGATAGCAGAGTGTAATTTTTCCAAGACTACTGACGACTGTGATCAGTGAATAAAGTGCAAGCAAGCAATGTTTACGAGCGGTTGAGCATGCTATTATGTCGGCACGACAAGTGGGGCTGTGGGATAAACTTTAGCTTCTTTCGAGTCTGCGCAGTTAAGGTCGAAATTACATTGTGGCTGTGGCTACGTCGCCTTTATGAAACCGGGTAATTATCGACTAGCATAAGGTTCAAGGACTCAATCTATAGATAAACAATAATCATACTTATTGGTATTTTGATGTTCATACATGTAAAGGTTAGGTTCTTTGGGTCTTTTCTATTTTAAGAAACCATTATCACAGTAAAGTACTCGAAAATAAAGAAAACATTGTCGCAGATTTCTTTAAGTTTCGCAAATTAAATTCTTGCTTAAAGGTGGTTGGTCTAAGCAATAATTTAATTGGCGAAAGTCAAATAAATCTGCGACAATTTCTTTCCTTTTATCGAGTATAGTACATACTTTACTGTGATGATGGTTTCTTAAAAGAGACAAGACCCAAAGAACCTGACCTTTACAATTATGACGCACATAACTGTACTATTAAATCACGTGAACTACATCTAAAAATCTTACTAAAAACTAGTCTATAAGTCTACCGCAATAAAGTCGGCCCAAGTGCGCTCTCGCATGGAGTGCTGCAGCCACCTCTGGGATGGTTCAGCAACGTACCAGCTTGCGGCTTTGGACTCAGTAGAAAAGCGTGCCACTAAGCTAATTGGTGACAATAAGCTAGTTGGGAGAAAATTTCTAAGTCTGTCGCATAGACGCCAAGTAGCCTGTCTGTCGGTTTTCTATAGCATTCACTTCGGTGAATGTGCTCAAGAGCTACATGATCTCATACCGTCCTCTCCATTTCACTATAAGACTACCAGACGCGCAGAGAGCTTTCATCCCTTCACTGCTCTTTTATCTTGCGAACAGCGAAGCAGTGGAACTCTCTCCCATCGTCAATCTTTCCAGGTGCGTATGATCATGGTGTTTTCAAAAAAAGAATACACAAGTTGCTTCTGGGCAAGCGTGATTCATCTTTGACTTCATCGTCGCTTACCATCAGGTGAGATGGAGTCAAACGCAAACCCAACTAATGTAAAAAAAAAGTATTTTATCATTGTATCATTAAAATTCATTTAAAAATGGTATTGAACTAATGATAATATGTAATCCTATTTTAGACACCGAACCTCAATTTCCTCACTCAACAATCACAACAACACTCTATCTATCTTACCTACATACCCTATACCTATTAGAGCCTTTGAAAGCTGAAGTTAACTGATGATAAGTGGAGATGGCAAGCCAAGAATGGCGACTGGCTCTCAAGGACAGCTTACTGTAATTTGAACTCGGGCTCCCTAGCTCTTATACGTGTGATTCTCAACTTCGAAAGAAGTTTCCTATACCAAAACGATTTCTGTTATTAATATTTGGCTACTAATTGCAAAACTGAAAACAAGTATTTCGTACGAAACTCATAATGATAGTGAAATGTTTAAGAAAACAAAACAAAAAATACTTCATCTGTGTACGACGTGCTTGTTTTGGAAACAACGCTTTGTGTATAAGATTTTGTTAAATGTTTTAAACTTCTTCGCACTGGACTCGGCGTAAGACAATAGCCGTGAATTCAAACTGTACGAACAAGACCTTTCTATTTATTATATCTTCGTAACCGAATTTCATAAAAGTAGGCGTTTTATTTCAATAAGGTACATAATATAAATATCCTAAGTCAGCCCCCTAAATATCTTCTCGTGGGTGTCGTAAAAGGCGACCAAGGGAAAAAATCTGGAAGGTGGGCAGCAGCGCCTTCTAAGGAACTGCTAACTTACGCTGCAATCCCCAAGCCTCCAGCCAAGTGTGGGACTTATGGCAAATACCCCCTTAATAGGGGATGCTGCGTTCAACAGTGGGCGATCCGTCTGATACAGTACAGTATATATAAATATATCTTATATCATATTATTTATAATTGTATTAATTGTAAATCAAACAAATCTTTTTGATCTACAGACTTACAAAAATAACATTTCCTTCTATAATCCGCTAGCAAGAATGGCTCGTCAGTATAATAAATTTACTGGTGATAAGATAGAGATAGATATATTTACTCCAAAATTGTCATTATATATTAGAACAGTAAAAATCTATTATCATTAGTAAACCCGTTAAATCAGCCTCAACCTCTGGGTGAGACAGGTATTTTTTTTTTTTTTAATGCTTGATAGTGATGATGTGATCGAAGATGTTGTTCAGGCAACTTACTTCTAGTAAGTAAGTTGCTCTAAACACAGGTAAGGAATGGCATAGGCATGACGGGCGTGCATCCCAGTGGCGAAATTAATCGCGGTTGTGCATAGTCTGCAAGTGTTTACAATTTATTTGTGTAATACAATGCTGCTTTAGATTATACTTCGAGGTACATATTAAAATTGATCACAAATCTGTCTGTGTGTTTATTAAACGTAATCAAATTTATGATAAAAAATGAAGGAAACAACGATAACGACATTACAGCGTTAACTGTAGTGATTGTACCTCGTTAGAGTTATTATGTGTGGGAAGTGCGTACACGTCGTACTGTAAGATAGGTAATGCAAAAAACGTATAGAAGGTCACAGCACATTAGCAGTAGTGTAACTATGGCGTCATGCAGACAGTTTGTCACATTTTGACGTATATATTGAATTGACCTTAAGTTTCATTAGGTAACTACGAGTATTATCGAATAGTAAAATAAAGCAGTTTATTTTTAAATCACCGAATTTTGGAATGTTTTCTTATAAAAACTAACGTACTTAATTTGTAAATTAATGATTGACATGCATTATATATATTTTTGTAACTAATGAAATGACATTGTAGTAATAATTTGCTAAATTAAATTAGATGAACCTAGTCATTTGCACGCATTTAAGGGTTAAATTTAAAGCCACATATTATTTTAGGTTAAGACCTGGACTGTACCTACATTATGGAAAATAAATAATTTGAATTTGTAGTTTTCTGGGGGCGTTCCGAACACTCCTTGAAAAAGACCATCGGATGTGGTTCAAACTATAGTCGGAACTATTCGCATGAGTTATTTAAAAAAAAAAAGAAGGAATGTACTAAAAAAATTGTCTATTTTGTCTATAGCCATTTTATTCTAAATCGCTAGGGATATAGTTATATACCGAAAGATCACACATACATCCTCGATTTAGATTGTACAAGTTTATGAGTCAAATTTTAATTTCACTCAATCAGAGGTATTACGTAAATCAGAACTCGATATTTACCCGGAACCTCTGAACTTGTTCGAACCAATTATGTTGTTTTTGGTTTGAACAAAAAAAAACTGATGCCATCCATGCATTTTATCTTTATACAGAACGGTACGGTAACGGAAAATGTAGGATAACTTATTTTACAAATATTCAGTGAATAAATAACTATCTAATTTCTAGCGATATTATAGTAGGTACTTCTCTAGTTTATTTATTTTTACCGTTATGTTTGGATATCCAAGAATACTGTTGAAGGGACTACATATAAAATGTTGTAAATATTTGTGTGAGGAAAATTATTTTTGGGGTGACATGAAAAGCTATAGGTAAAACAGGCTAGCAACATCAAAAGTATTCCTTTTAAAAAGTATTTCCTGTTATTATTCGACACTGTACAACATAAATCCATATAAATATATAAACAATCAAAAAACCACATAAGTAAAACCACATAATGAATTTGAATAAGAATTAGAAAAAAAATATATTTGAATTTGAAAATAAAATCCTTTTTTCAACATCAATAGGTGTATTAAGGAAAACATAAAATAATTGTATATTTCAAACTTGGGTAATTCAAAAACCGAGTGCATAATTCAAAGAAACCCAGTCTTCTGCAATTCACAAATTAATAAACATATTTTATAAAAACATGGCAGAATACAGGATACTCTCAGACACTAAAAACAAACAGTAGGCAACTCACAAATAAAAACAACATTGACATATTCTAGCATAAAACATTCTTATAGCTCTTAAGAGTAGGTACCGCACATATTTTTCACGAACCTCTGGTTTCAGACATTGCACTCACACTTAACACTGCTTTTAATCTAGGTCCAATTTATATTTAGGTACCCCCCACTTAATTTATTTGCGTAAATCAAATCACTAAAATATCGGAAACATGGGCCTGGAGTATTTTACTGTTTCTTTTGTTTTAATTCCACAAATAACTTTTTAAACTATATACTTTTATATATACTACTATATATGTATGTATGCAAAGAGATTCACTATTAGAGGCGTATTGCCTTTCACATCGACACAACCGTGCAGTTTTTCGCGCGGTATTGTTCTGGTAAAAGCCTTGTCATAGATTAGGTCATATTTACGTGTACGCCACAATATTTGTTATCGCAACGACACTGAATACATATTCGCGTGAATCACCGGTCTGAAGTATCACATGGCTGATAATTGTATTAAGTAACATAGCATTGCTTTTAGAGCCAAAATCCACACCACACTGCCACCAATTTGATAGGTAGCTCATGCCGTGAGTAGTATATTCTGTGGCTCATACATTTCACTACAATTCCCAGCCAGACACTTTAGTACAGACGTATAACAGACGATGTACCAAAAACACACAAGGTTAGCCAACCTAATAATGCCAATATACAATATAATATATGGAGGGAATTCCCCTTGTGACGTCATCGAATCGAGAGCAAGTCACTGATGCCCAGATATTTTGAAACAGTTAAAGTACGTCCTTAACTACCTCAGTGAATTAATCATTATATGCAATAAAAAATGTATCAGTACGGAGTTCAGTTCGTCACAGCTCAAAGTAGATAACTGTGATACCAACATTATGAAAAAAGTCTTACAAAGAGCGTATTTGTTACAGGGGAATCCCCTCTTTCAATTATGTCTTCTCAGTAAGCATGAATAATATCAAAACAAGGCATGTTTGCACACTTGTGTATTGTGTGGGCGGATTTAAAGAACGGTTATGTTATCATAAGATCAGATGTCTGTGTTTAGCATTGTTATTGCTCAAACAGTTATTAAACAAGATCAAAATACATTTTTACATTTACACGAGAACTTTTTTTACATTTGTTTCTCAGATAGCGTTCCCAAGCAATCTACGAATTGATCAATACAGAATTTGGCTGGATGCCAGGACTCTTTCTTTATTCTGCGAATTATCATGTACCTACCTACCTATAAGTACTTATATGATTATCTACAGGAATCTGTGCTAATCGACAACTACGTCTTGAAGATGTTTCTTGCAGCTGCTGATAGGTACTATGACATTGTATACCGCACCTAGGCAATTTCCAGACAGATTTCACTTTCTAAGTGCACAGTTCACTGTAGTGTTTTTTTGACACGGTCTGTTTCTTTCATTCGCCTTTATTTGCACTCTGGAACAATCTCTTTGTGTTCATTGTATGCATACATTAAGTGTAAATAAAAATAGAGTAAGTTATAGATTTTAAAATTTGCTATTATATATTAAATTTAAAATGATACCATTTGTAACTAGCGTGTAATTTTTGTCAGCTAGACATTGCGTCGTGGCTGATAATTTCGTGAGCAAGAAAGTCACTTGAGACTCGCAAGTAATAAAGCTACGAAAGACTGCCAAACCATATTTGGCTTGGCATACGTAGCTATAAGTAAGTAGGGTATCGGCATACTTAATGAAATATTTTGAAGTACACGAAGAAACTATTCTGAAGTTTGCACCTGCGTATTACCGACACTTGATTCAATAAGAGAAAGAATAAGTAATCATTGTTGGAACACATTCAACAGTTTCAAATATATAACAAAATGTCGTTTGCATATTTATAACTTAAATGTTTTTGCAATTTGCTTTTTTGCTAAGATTATTAGTTAATATTAAAACGCATCTCCTGCCAAATGTTTTTCAAAACATTGAACACGAAAACACAGAACTTTTTTTTGTCTATGGTCGAATAAAAATCTATATTTGCATGCTTTCCGTAGCCTGCGGAAAGCATCTTAACATTTACCCCGCACGGGTAGAGGGGGGCGGGGCACTGTCATTTGAATCATTGAGTAAGTTAGATTTAAAAAAAGAAAGTACCATTGGCGGCCTTATGTGCTAGGCAGCAATCTCTTCCAAGTTATAACTACGTGTGTTGTGTGTATGTACTGTGCGTGTTTCTGAAACAACCACGCGAAACAACGATTTGTGAGCAAGTTTATGCTCAATGTTTTAAAAAACATTGGCAGCAGACCCGCCTTTATATTATATTACAATGAACATACCCTCCAAATTTCATGTCTCTAGGCTTGCGCGTTATTGAATCAGTCATGAATTTTTTACATAGTTATTAAGTTGATTATGGTTATTTCGATGTACTTTAATGGTCGAAATACCTAAATCACTAATAGAACTAGCTATTCTCAATCATTGTGTGATTTTCCTGTTCGTCTCCTTTGCCAACTCAATGACTCAAATAAGTTATAATTTATCCACAAGTTTTGAATAATCGAGAAATATTTGTCTATATGAGACACTGGTGACAGAATTTTGACAGATATCATCAGAGATCATAAACTCGTGGGAACGAAACAAACTTATCTCACAATAGTTTGAGCTGTAGGTTTTGGCATGTGGCTATTGTTTCATTTGATTATGGCTGATCAAATTAGCATAGTACCAAGGTCGGCCACTTTTAATGTAGGTATTTGACACGACGGCCAATAGCTGAACTATCATATGTAACTCTAACCTACTGAGATGTTACTTACAGAAAGATAGGCAATTTATAGAGCAAATAAAGTACCTAATTGGATTTGAACTTTTACCGCAAAAAATCTGCTAATGCAAATTCGCAAATATCAATTGATTCGTTTTTTTCTGTATACGTATGATTACAAGCCCTATCGCCTGCTTAGCGAAAATTCCATTTACAACATTTCTATAGTACAATATTTCTCACTTGGGCTCCGGTGGGAATTAAGTTCTCTCTCGATTTTGCGTACCGGGTGCCCCGTCCCTATGGCGGTTAAAGTAATACAATAAGAGCACAAAGTTTCGGCTTAGTCGAGTGATCCTCGATAGCCTTGCGCGTAAAATCACGGGACGTAGGTTCGATTCACACGCGAGGGGAGAAATTTTGTGCTGTAACGAAATTGTAAATACAATTCAATTGTTTTAAGATGAGATTCTACTAAACTAACACTAGACTAACTTCCCATCAGGAAGAATATTGATAAGTTTGGAGAAATGAACTCATAGTTTTAAAATTATTAAATGTAAAAAAAAAAAAAAAAAAAAAAAAAAGAGTACGGACCACGAGTGTGTAGTGTGTAGCATGTAATATAAAAAAAATAGTTTCATTTATTGTATAACAGCGTTTGTTACACTTAATTACCCCCCTTACCTCCCCCGTAAACCTTTTTTCTCATGTCTAACATTACAATAATTAAATGTCATTTATGACTGTTTAAACTTTTTCCTACATCATCCAATCTCGATAACTCTTTATTTTGGTGGGTAGAGGACACATGGAGTTTCCAAGTTCGTCCCATTTACATTTCATTGCCATCGGTTAAATAGTTCTTAAGATCAAACATTTTATAAAACATTGTATAAAAATGTTTTTAAGTTCATAATAGAGAGGCCTTTTACATTTTGCAGCCCTCTCACTCGCACTTTTAAAGATTATTTCAAATAGCAACAATATGGTTTATATTTTTTTAAATGTAGTCAATCATTATTTCGCTGCATGCAACTATAGATGTTCTCAACATATTTTTACTTTGTTACATGTTGAGTCCAATTAGAATTAGAGGCCCAAAATTTAAAATAACTAAATTACGCGTTTTGGATCCCCCATAACAGATATCAAAATGAAAATTAGTAGAGAACATCTATCGTTGCATGCAGCAAAATAATGATTGACCACATTTTAAAAAATATAAACCATATTGTTGCTATTTGAAATTATCTTTAAAAGTGCGAGTGAGAGGGCTGCAAAATGTAAAAGGGCTCTTAACAAAAAAATTGACAATATGCCTATAACTGGATCACATCGTAATATCAACTCTTATCAATAGTGAACAGTATTTTCAGCGATTGAAAATCGATCTCATGAACAATATGACACAATGAAAAAGGTGATCGCTTCAAAAAAAGGGCCCAACTTCAAACACTGAGAAATATGAAATAACTGCCGAAGTCGGATCATGAAAAGGGGAGCTTAGAGTGTTTTTTAATAAGCGTGCTACATGATAGTACCGACGTCAACAGGTTGTAATTGTTAATACTTTTCAGTATTAGAAGTCGGTTCCATTCTTATTTTTTTTGTATCGATATAAAGTTTTTATCGATCGATAAAAACGTCGGTTTCTCGTTTCTTTATCTTGTACTCAACCGCAGGAAGACGTGGTAACATTATTTAAGTTCACAATTCCGTAGCATCTACACGAATATCTTTAATGTATATCTTTTCCCATTTTGTGAAAGAGACAAACCACGATATATAAAAATAAAGAAATTAAAAATAATGTACTCCGTATTCCTTTCTAATTAGATTATCTGGTTCGTGGCCGTTTCCAGCTAGTCTTCACAACCGTGAGCGAGCAATTAAAGGTTACAGTTAAAATAAAACGCTCGCGTTTTAGCCGGATGCCGGAGGTGGTCCGGCATTTTCAACATTTTAGTGGAAGCCAGAATGCTGTTTGTAAAAGTGAATATGTACTAAAATGTTCTTGGAGTAGAAAAATACTCTAGAGACCCATGGGGTGGGGATCAAAAATTGCCGGTATCATCCCATATACAGTTTGAACAGTAAAAGTCTGTATATTCGACCCACACTCGAGTTCCTGGGCATAATTCTCAAGTTGGACATGTTATAGGGTTTTTCAGACAAATACATTTTCAGTAAGTTCGTAGTATGGAACTGTGCTCGGTAGATAGCAAAAATCTCTCCCCGTCTCCATCTTGAGAACAAAACATGCTTGAAAAAACCGATATCTTTTAACACTACTGTCCAAGAGAAGTGTAAAGTTATTAGAGGATATGTATGTCTGTGAGTTTATGTATTCCTCCATATTTAAAAATCAATATTTGAAAATACATGAGGTTCCGTAAGAATATTTACATCATCTCAAATTACACTGGCTATAAATAACTTGGATTGGCATTAGTTTTTTGAATTTGAATAAATTGTTTTTTTCTCTGCCATAAAATAAATCGATCGTATACGATGTATCATCGTAAGACTGGCACCACGTCGTACGATAAGAGCCGGATGCAGAATACATCACTAGTCGATTTGTGTAGCCAGTGTAATGTGTTGAAATTTGTGCGCCTATGACTAAGAGTGTTCGACGTCAGCTGTGGAACTTAATGAAATCAAGTGTTTGCGTGACCGATAGTCTTGATAACGCAAACAAAAGGTATGTTAAGATTGTCGAGTTCTATATTTCCTTTTCTTTAAAAGGTAAACAATTTTGTGTTTGTTCATAAATTGTTATTTATTATAATTTAGAATTGAATATAAATATCTATGTTTCAATCCACACCGCATGTTGTAAGGCATTATGCATATGCTCGCCTGACTAGCTATTTAAGCCAACTGCAATCTGTCGCCAAGCACCTTACAGTATGTTCCGGCAGCAGTCCAGGCTCTCAGCCAGTAAGTAATGAAATTACGGGCACAATGACACTTAAATTTACGAGGGTGGTAGCTTGCCAGGCGGGCATTCGCAAAATGCCCTACCACCATGCTATAACGACTGCCATCCTAAGACGACCACCGGGACCGACGGCTTAACGTGCCCTCCGAAGCACGGAAACGCTCAGGGCCTCAATTCTCTTAGCTATTGATCAAACGCCACACTACTGCGATGCTTCTGCGATCGAACTGCAGTTAATGTAAAATTCGGTAGTCTGCTAATTCTAGCTCCTAATCGCAGTAGTATAGCAATCGCGTCGCTATCGTATGGCTTGCAAATGTTTCCACTGAAATAATAATGTAAACTTCTATCAATCAAGCATCAGTTAAAACATATGTACAGTGGTTTTCTAGAAAACAATACATAAAATAAATATATATAAATCATTTAGCTATTTTTCTATCTAAAATCCTCCAAAATATTTTATGCCACTGTAGCAACGCAATAGCTTACAGCATACCAAATATGTCAAAACTATTGATAGCAAGCCACTGACTTGCGATCGAACCTAAATAGCGTGCAGACTACGGATACTGTCAAAAACTACAATTTTCATACAATTAAATTGCGTTAACGCCGTTCAATAGCTAAGAGAATCGGCCCCAGTAGTAATGTCACTAGCGGTCACCCATCCAACTCATGACCGCGCGCGACGTTGCTTAACTTTGCTGATCAGTTGAGAACAGCTAAGTAAACTTCGCTACGAGCGCTTCAAATCTATCAGTTTTTGTAACAAAATAATAACTAGAACCTAATGTAGTATTATAATACCTACTGAATTAATATTATAGTATTATTTATACCTACTGAAACAGTAACATTATGTTTTGATGACTTGTGCCCTTTCAAAATACTAGTTCATGTAATAACCACATATTCCTTATCAACTTCAGACTTCCTTGTTGGTTTTGATAATTTATTACATTATAAATTAGCGTTAGCAGCTCACATCCATGTGCATCATGGATAATGATAACAATTTTTTTAAATATAAATCGACGACATCTGCTCTGCGCGATACGTAAGAAAAACATACCAACTTCTCACACGGAGTTTGTGCCATGCAGATTCAAAACACTCAGAGGTCCCATTTTCATGAACTGACTTCCACAAGTTATTTCATATTTCTCAGTGTTAGAGCTGATTATTATTTTTTCTATCTATCTTACTGCACTACCACCTTACTGTATCAGCCGGATCGTACACTGCTGAACATAGCCTTCCCTATTAAGGGGGTATTTGCCATAATCCCCACGCTTGGCAGGCGGCTTGGGGATCGCAGTGTAAGATAGTAGTTCTTTAGAAGGTGCTGCTGCCCACCTTGCAGTATAATTATTCCCTTAGTCGCCTTTTACGACACCCACGGGATGATATGGGGAGGTGAACTTCTAATTCGGCACCCCACGGAGAGCACTACCACCTTACAAGATCAATTTTCAATCCCCCACAACAATAATCGCCATAGACACGATTTGCAATTACTACGTCATCCAGGCTTATAGGCTAATATATGTTTAACAGTTAATTGAATACAACTTAAAAACGATTTCAACGAGGTTAAGTAGCTTTTAGTGTTCCGTACCCAAAGGGTAAAAACGGGACCCTATTACTGAGACTTCGCTGTCCGTCCGTCTGTCACCAGGATGTATCTCAAGAACGTTGATTGCTAGATAGTTGAAATTTGCACAGATGATTTATTTCTATTGCCGCTATAACAACATACCAAAAATAAAATAAATATTTAAGGGGGGCTCCCATAAAACAAACTTGATTTTTTTACCATTTCTTACGCGTTACTAATAACGGTGACAGGTAGACGCTTTAACTATTCACAGAATATTTAGTTTTACGTTCTCTTTAAATATAATTAATTCAAATAAAATAAAACAAATAATTACGGGGGCTCCCATACAATAAAAGAGGTTTTCGCCGTTTATTTGCTAAAAATAATAATGAAAACGAGATAATGGTACGGAACCCTTCTTGCGCGAGCCCCACTCGCACTTGGCCGGTTTTTTATATTGTTTTTAGTTTCAGTGACAAAAAATGAAATGAGGAAAAAAATCAAAAGCGTCAACTTGAGTAACTTACATATTTTTTTTGGTAGTAGGTTAAAAAGGGGATGTGTGTGGTCCAATACCGAAACCAGCTCTTAACCTAACTTTTGACACAGACCAGTAACTTGAATGATTAAATAAAAATAATCTTTTACGTTTCTTTATATTGTAACAAATGTATAAATCAATTTACTACCGCGTGGATTCTTAATAGGTTCATTCATAACCTAATCTAAATTCATTCAAGTTTAAAACCAGTTTATAAATTATATTACATATACTTGAAATAATTCTAAATGTGGTATTATCTGGATCTGGTTACATAATGTTACGATATCGAAAAAACATTTTGGCTGTACCTTTATTCAACTGGTATATAGTAGGAGGTCTATTATGTTTGATACAAATAGTCAGATTACACTATCTCGGGAGTTGAAGCGCTCGTAGCGAAGTTTGCTTAGCCGTTCTTAATCGATTAGCTAAGTTAAGCAACGTCCGTCGCGGTCAGGAGTTGGATGGGTAACCGCTAGTGACATTACTACTGAGATCTTCCGTGCTTCGAAGGGCACGTTAAGCCGTCGGTCCCGGTAGTTGTCTTAGGATGGCAGTCGTTATACCATGGTGGTAGGGCATTTTGCGAAAGCCCGCCTGGCTAGCTACCAATCTCAAGTAGAAAATCTGTCGCAAAGCACCTAACGGTGTGTTCCAGCAGTTGTTCTTGAGAGCTAGTAATTCAAGGCTAGCCTGAACAAAATCTTCGACCACATCATCACTTACCATCAGGAGAAATAGTGGTATAAGCTATAAAAAAAAAGTTACAAGTAATTCTGCATAAAAAGGATTTATATACTTATGATTAAAATCTATTCAGCTGTCATTGTGATGTAAGTGGTAACAAACACAATGAGAGAGAGAGGGAGAGAAAAACATTTAGTTCAGGCTAACGACTTTTAATGATAAGGCAATATCACAGAATAAAAAGGAACAGTGTGGCAATAGTGAACTATGTTGTGCAATATTTTAAATCTAAGTATTTGATTTTATATTTCTGGTACCTAGCACCAGAAGTAATTAGTTTTTGATGTTTATGAATTAGTTTTCATTACCAGACTTGTTTGCATCTAAAAAAAATATAAACCCCTATGTACCATTACAGTATTAAAATAAGATATTTCAAATGTTACAAAATAAAAACTAACTTGTTCAACAATGGACAATAATAAATTAAGTAATCATTGAAGAATTACTGATTTGAACACCTTCAGTTATTTGAACATTTGACATTGAATATAATAAATATAATCAAGCCTGTATTCCCCGAAGGGGTAGGCAGAGGTGTGTAACGTTTCCCACGTTTCGCCAATTGGGTTGAGGTTCCAATTATAATAGTTGTACTAGGGGGCGAACCTATTGACATTCACCGGGCTCAGTATCAGCTTTTTTTTCACGCAAGTGAGGAATCACAAATAAATATCCTAAAATATATGCTATTATTGTTATTACACATAGATATGTCATATATGAGTAATTTTGTTATATTAATTATTTTTAACTATGTTTTACTTAAATAATTAACCTCTCATATTGTACTGTTATGACTTTGCTAATAAAATCAATTTTTGTGTTTGTGCATAAGCAGTGTCTTTTTGTGATTAAATGTTGAGTGCAGTGTTTAGTGCATTGTCTTGTCATCAATAATATAATATGATAAAAGACCCTTAATCGTTTGTAGATTACATTTTGCTTGTTGAGACTCAAAACACAAATAAAAATAATGGTTTATGTACTCTCCAATACATGCCCCATGGGGCACCCTAGCCGAGCTAGAATTGCACCCTCCCACATCCGACAACAGTTGTGGGAGCAACTCCCACAACTGCTGTTAGAGGTGACTAAAGGAAATACCAGAAGGTGGGAAGCAGCACCTTCTGATGAATTGCCATCTTGCACTACAATCTCCAAGCCGCCCGCCAAGCATGGTAATCATGGCAAACCATGCCATGATTCATTGCGTTGCAAGGAGTGGAAGAGGTGGAAGATCCGGCTGATACAGTACAGTACTCTAGATCAATTCTAGCATGCCAACTATTTAAACTAAATTTAAAAATAAGGCCTGAGTTAAATTAGGTAGAATATTAATGATATTAAATAATATTAAAATTCCCAGTCATTTGCTCTACAACAACAAACCAAATATTATCATGGCCAAAAAATTAAAAATAGTGGCCTTGAGGTTGCCTAAATAATTTTGTGGTAGAAGCTATAGTGTTGTATATAGATTTGTATTGTAGTGTTTTGTCAATAAAGCCAAATTTTTATGTAGCCATTTTCCACACATTAGTAATATGGACAAATAAATAATGTAGAATGATTGCATGTATGCCTTTATACTATGCATTATATGTCTGACAAGTAAATGTTTTTCTGGCAATAGTAGTGAGCCTAATATGGTCCAAATCAGCAGTCTCATGGGAGGTGACCCAGAAGAAACTGTTTTTTATGGGTAATGTCTGTTTTATTTTTCTTTACAAGTTTTCATTGCATAGTAATTAGTACTTTAAATAATAAATGACATTCTATATTTTTTCTGCTTTCTGATGCAATCTGGCACAGATTCATGACTAGTCCAATATTAACTCTTCCTAGAGAAGTAATAGAAATATGTAACAAATTTATACTATTACGTTTGGGAATTGTTCTGGAACAGAGCTCAAATGATGAATCACCAATTCAGGGCAAGTAGATAAAATAGTTTTCAAAACTGGATATTAAGATGCGTCTCAGAAATTCAGTTCAAGATCTGAAATGGGGCAATACTAATATAGATTAAGGTCTTTCATCATAAATTTGAAATGACAACAGCACAGTGTAACATACATAAATATTACAAGTATATAAACCTCCTGGATATACTCCCGGGTTCTGCCACATCCTGGCTAGTTAACTGTACAAAGGAGAAAAAAACAATTATTAAAAATATTATAAAGTATACATACACATGGTGTTGTAGTTGGGCTGGCCTTTTGAGTTAAGGTTTTCGTTAGCCGTTTTGGACCGGTAACTTCACTTACTCAATCAGGAAAAGAAGCTGAAAGAAACAATCAAGTTAAAATTTATATTGATCATAACAATAATTATATTCTGTAGTGATCCAAGTCTCGGGAAAATTTATTTGAGATGCATTAGGCAATGTTAAAAGATATCAGCTTAGATAAGGATACAATTTTAAGCTTATAAGTATTGACGAAGAATAGCATTTGGACTGTCTGGGAGTTTGCAATTGCTCGCAGGTTGTCTAAATGCTTACATTGTAGTAGCTGTGGTTTGGTATATATAGTTTGTACTATTTTGTTAATAAAGGCATACCACTGGTTATAATTAATGATATATTAAAATTACAACTATATTACTATATATTTCATAGTAGATTAGGTGTACTGTTTTGGGGTGGACATAATATGTACTTATAGTATTATAATATATGTAAGTGTATGTATTTATATAATATACAAAATGGTGTGATGAAAGAAATAGAATGAATCGTTTAGAAGAAGTTAATTTAGTTAACATAATTTAGTATCATACTGTAAAGTCCACCAAGCCATCATATAATTTATTTACCGTTCCACCATTTTACTAATGGAATATGAGTTAATTACTTGTTCTTGTAGATTTGACTTGGTCAATTTTGAATGTTAATTACATGATGTGACATTCAAGATTGACAACATCTTACATGCGTTAAAACTTATGCATGCACTGTGATTGGTTGAAACAGAGGTGGAGGCCACCAGAATTAACATTACTGGGAGTTAGGGGGTTTGGGGACAAATTTGAAAGTTTTTGTCAAATTTTACTTAAGGTTGGCGTTATAGATAATATAGACTAAACAAAGGTAAATAATAACTGCAACTCTTAGCCAATAATTAACATATTTTAATTTATTTTTCATAGAAAGAGATCCTGAAATCAAATGAGCGCAAGCATGTCAACGAAAAAGGAAAGCTCTCAATACCTGCATACCTCCAGTCATTACCAATAGTTGTGAAACATTCACACTCACCAAACTACATGGAACAAAGCTGGAGCGGTGTCAAAAAGCCATGCAGAGAAGCATAACATGAATAAAGAAACAGGACAGAGTAAGAAGCAGTGAAATAAGAGAAAAAACTAAAGTTGCACATATTCTAACTTGAATAGACCAACTGAAGTGGAGTTAGATCGGCCACATGCTTAGAGACATGAAGGGAAAGTGGAGTACTGTCTCTGACTGGTACCCCAAAGACAGCAAACAAAACAGAGGATGTCAACAAGTGATATGCGCGGACAACCTGAGGATACCAGCTGGACACCACTGGAGACAAGTTGCAAGAGACAGAACACAATGGAAATCACAAGAGGAGGTCATGCCAAGAGGCACACTGGATTACGTGATATTCTTTAAAATAAAAAAGACTGCACCAATGTTCAAACGAAATGTAATTCAGAATAAAGGGCTTATTATTATTACATATTTAAAAACAATGGAGTTGACAGGATGTGATGAAGAAATTTCTTCTTACTTGCTGTGCCTGAATGTCCTTACATGACTTTAAACATGTTTCATATTATAACAACTTCAATTATTTCTTGGAAGCAAATAATGATATGAACCTGAAGTTTGTTATTATTGACGCAGTGTACAGCATCTAGGTTGGTACTTCATAGCTGGTACAATTTATTTAGAACACACAATACCTTTAATACCAATTATTCTACATATCTAATAACGGAATTAACAAAGTAAGTAATTTTCGTCGTATATTATGAAATGAAACCGGTATGAAGATTGAAAAGCGCCTGGAAAGTACCAGAGTGGTATATGACGTATGGCGCAATAAATGATCGATTTTCAAGTCGGATTACGACAGCAATCAGTTGCTTACCTGCTTATCTACAATTCTTAACACAAACTCCGTAAATGTACTATGTATTTCAAGTAGGAGCACTTGTAATATAATATTATTGTTAATTTTATACGAAAGGAAATGAGTCACACCAACCAAGCAGAGAAAATCGGCCGCAGCTATTTCCCCGCAGTAATTTTAGCACAGACTAAATATACCTGTTCGTTCTTCAGTGTAATGTTACCATTACTAAGATTTTCAAGTAACTCAGTATTGGCCATACAACTGACTTGTAACCGTGAATGGGATGCTTTGCAAAGCGATTTATTATCTGTGTTAAACGTCTGTTTAAGATTAGGTTTGTTTACATTATTGTATTTTATGAATTTCTGAAGTTCTCTAAATATAAAAGATAATGTAGATTGATTGTTTTAGAAATCGTCCGTCAAGTCCGATCCCATATCAAATGTAAGTAAGCGAGTATAATACAACAAAACGTCGTAATGAAAACCTGTAACTGTTGCATGGTAGGAATCACTGCAAATACTAACAATTTGCCATTAATAAAGAGATGCTTTTATTTTTTAATAATGAAACGCCCTCCTAATCTCGAAATAGGTCAGTTGAAAACGTTACTAATAGTCAATTGGTCACCTATAATAATATAACCTATATGGCCAGTGTCGCAAAACTTGCCATACCTATTATCTATCTTATTATAAAATACATATGAGGTTATAGCTTCGCGATGTACTAATGTATTTCTCATATCTGGATTCGTCTTCCTGTAGGCTGCTAATTCTTTGTTTCTGCTTCGCCTTGGTTATGGGTTGTTGTTGTGTCTCAGCCTGCTCTCTACATCCACCTCCTATAGATATTAATGCAAGATGAGTATACCTAATCACCCATCCTGCCGCGAAGTCACGGTAAGCCCGTGGCGCTCCTTGGTGCACTACTTGGTCAACTGCAAACATAACTAGTATCAAGGCAATGCCTAAAATTCAATCACCGTCTCGCGATACACGGATTAACATACAATCTCACTCTCAAAGGCGCGAGTGATATACCAGACGTCTCCGGTAACCCATGAAACGTAAACTTGGTCAAGTGGGCAGCTTAAGATTCTGAAACAACCCAGATCTCACCCCTCGCCTTGGAGACGAGATATGTGCCTGGGTCAACTTTGGAGCTGTAGTTAGCATAAGATATTCATCTTATGCTAACTACAGCTCCACACCAGTCAGGATTGATCCCACACAGCGTGTGCAGGCAACCATCCAAAATGGCATTCCTAATAAAGATGAAACAAGGGACAAGACGATTTTACTTAGCATTCCATGGGTTCACCATGCAGGTGCCGGGTCCATAGCGTTGCAGAGGAAGAGGCCCAAGTCAAGGTGCCTGGGACTTGCAACCCAGTGAGTAAGGTTAAGGGGCCCCTTTATGATGCATTAATGCTCCCTTTCACCGCTCGAGCCTCCTCCCCTGCCCAACCAAATTTGGTAAGATCCTACTAATGCCGCCTTGGATACACGTTCTAGGATGGAAGTTACGGTTGTTCTTGACAGGCCAAGGTCTTTTAGTAGGTTATATAGGGATTTTGCTGGTATACCCCTGCTCCGACTTCTACAGCATATAAATTAACCACATAACCGTTTTTGGTTAATTCATTTGTTAAGTCATAATATTTGTTAGTTTTTATTGTGTGGTCTTTAGGTATGTTTGTTTCCCACGGCGCAGTAAGTTCTATAAGTACTATGCGTTTTAGATTTTTTGTGTATAGAAATATATCCGGTCTGGATGATGAAACACCAACATCCTCAGGAATTTAGTAATGTTTTTCATACATGTCTATCAAAAGAGTCCAATCGGGAGCTGCGCCTAAGATGGAGTAAGGCTAACTTCGACAGCATATAAATTAACCAAATAACCGTTCTTGGTTAATTCATTTGTTAGGTCATAATATTTGTTTGTTTTTATTGTGTGGTCTTTAGGTATGTTTGTTTATCATTATCATCATAAGCCGAAGACTTACAATTTTGAACAAATGCCTCCCCCATCCACATATTATGTACTATTACATTAGATTGCAGTAATTATTACATTAGATTGCATATGCCGGGATTTTGTCCTTGTGTCTGGTCTAAAACTTATTCAAGTTTGAATTAGTGGAATCAAGCGTCTTTGTCAGATAGATTTTAATAACAATCAAAACCCTTGTACACAAGTTTTTTTTACCATGGCAGAGGTTATTTACACATCATTTTCTTTAAAAATGTATTAAAAAATGGTCAACATGTGTTGATGTTTTGTTACATGTCAGTAGACACACACTCATATATAGTATTTTAGTCGGCAAAGTACTTAAGTCAATAACTTATTTTAAATTAACATTTGAGCTAAGTGCTTTCATTAACTATAAGTTCAGTGTCAGTCAGAACATGTAAATGAAATAGTCTATCAGGCAATGTTTCAAGGTTCTTAGAACTATTTACAATAATTATATAAATAGGTACTTATTTTTGTACAAGAACTTCAAGTGTATTAAATGATTTACCTGTATTTTGATTCGACGACAATGGTGTTTGGTGTATGTTGTGAATTTAATCACTACTGCCATAACGAGGGTACTTTTCCAATGTTTTAATAAAATTACTTGTAGAAACGTGTTGGTAGAAAGATATTGTTTGTATTTTACACTAATTCATGTACAAACAAAAGGAACGAGATTTTAAGCTAATGTACTTTATACTGCATATCAGAAGTTTTTTTAGTTTTTTTTATGCTTGATAGGTTAGACTTTTGACCACTATCTCGCCTGATGGTAAGTGATGATGTGGTCGAAGGAGTTGTTAGGCTAGCCTAGAATTACTGGCTCTCAAGGACAGCTGCCGGAACACACCATTAGGTGCTTGGCGATAGATCTTCTACTTGAGGGTGGTAGCTAGCCAGTCGCCAACGTCCGCCGCGGTCATGAGTTGGATGGGTGACCGCTAGTGACATTACTACTGTGCGCTTCCGTACTTCGGAGGGCACGTTAAGCCGTCGGTCACGGTTGTCGTCTTAGGATGGCAGTCGTTATAGCATAGCGGTAGGGCATTTTGTGAATGCCCGCCTGGCTAGCTACCACCCTTAAGTAATGTAATCCGCATAGCAGGCATTATTGCAAACCTAACAATATTAATCTAACATAGTTATGTATATAGGTACAATTACTTAATCTGTGATTTGTTATACTGTTATTCATTAAACTATAGTAGAGCAATATTAATGAGTTTTTTGTTACATTTTTAGGGTTCCGTAGTCCTGACAAGGAACCTTTACTTAGGGGTTTCTGCTTCCTCAGGCTGCATGTCTAGTAAATAAGGTGTTATTACAAAATCACAAATATACGATAGGAAAAATTTAAGTCATGCGTGGGATTCGAACCCACGTCCATCCACCCCTTGAGCCGGGGTATGCTCTAACCAATTGAGCTGTGTGAGTGGTTGTGTAACTCCGCCTCATAATGTTCAATTTTGACAGTTATGATGCCGGTCCTCAGCCCGGACAAAGGAGGAAGGCACACACTTACTAATCATCCTACAATTACTGGCTCTCAAGGACAGCTCTCATTTTGCCAAGCACCTAACATCTGTTGCCAAGGTAGGTGCTTGGCACAAGATTTTCTACTCGAGGGTGGTTGCTAGCCAGGCGGGCATTCGCAAAATGCCCTACCAGCATGCTAAAAACAAAGTCAAAAGTATTACTTAGTGCTTCTTCATAATGGTATGCATACTGTGATTGTGGAATGTGTACAATAAGATACCATGTAACCTATCAAAAGGTACTATGTTAAAGTGCAAAACATGGTTTCATTGTTGTACTGTCACGATTGATTTTTATGTATAACCACGCATAGTAATGCATCTAGGTTAGTTAACTACACTAACTGGATCATATGTTTTTGGTGATATTTTTTGTGGGCTAGATTATACCTTCAGTATTTCTTATTAACTTTATCAATTTAATTTCAATAGTCTATAATAGTCTATAATTTCAATACTCTATAATTATGCTAATAAACGTGGCTAGGTGATAATGTAATTGCTATCATTAACAGACATACATATAGTAAATAATATTCATACATAGGGATAAATGAACTTAAGTTAACATCTGTCACAACCGGTAGATTGAAGTGGAAACCTTGGTAGGGGTAGGTGTACAAGCCGACTATAATGTAGAGATTTTATATTCCAGTAACGTAAAACCAAAACCGTCACTCCAGTAACAAACCTGGAGTGACGAGGGCAGAGCAGTGCACGCTCGTATTCAGATCTAAGCTCCTGGGTGACATTGCAACGGGAGCACGCGTGGTGCTTAGCTTCAGGCACAACTTGATGCTGCTCTACAGATTTTATTACGCCAGTTGAATAAGATGTGTGCTATTGCTCTAGGGCTATGATAGCAGTGGTGTGCTGTGATCACATCGCAGCTTTGTATGCAGTCAATAAGAACTTGTTGAGACATAGGTACTGATGAATATAATTTCCATTCTTTTTCAGGAACGTAAAATCTTTCTCCATTGACGTCTTCAATCAAGTCTTTAGTCAAGCCTGTGTACAGTCAAGCATATTCCTGTAACGTTTTTGTGATAATATCAATGTGCCTGTGTTTCAATACCTAAATAATTTACTATGTAGAAATTCTTTATAAATATTAAACTCTTCCTGTAATAACTGCTTTATTTATTCCTTTTCCATTGCCCATTAGTAGTATGACATCAACAAAGTGTTATCCATATTCCGTTACCATTGTTTAAGCATATAAGTATCATGTTTTAATCCCATAACTTATCTTTGGGTAGACTGATTTAGATAAAACAAAAACCTAAACCTCATGACTCCTATAAATATATAGGTATTAGAAATAAGAAAAAATATTAGTATCTAACCTTCCTATTTATTAAAAAAGATTTTTGTTGGTATATTACCAAGAAAAATGTTTTTAATATTTTTTTTATATCTATGATAGGCTAGCCTTTGATCACTATCTCACCTGATGGTAAGTGATGATATGGTCGAAGATGTTGTGCAGGCTAGTCTAGAATTACTGGTTCTCAAGGACAGTTGCCGAAACACACCGTTAGGTGCTTGGCGACAGATTTTCTACTTGAAGGTGGTAGCAAGCCAGGCAGGCATTCGCAAAATGCCCATCCACCATGCTGTAACGTGGGACAACAACCGGGACCGATGGCTTAACATGCCCTCAGAAGCACGAAAGCGCCCAGTAGTAATGTCAGTAGCGGTCACCCATCCAACTCCTGACCGCGGCGGACATTGCTTAACTTAGTTGATCGATTCAGAACGGCTACGCAAACTTCGCTACGTGTGCTTCAATTATCTGTCATGTATAGACATGACGTTTATTACAGATTTATTACATGTATAGATGATAGCTCCAAACGGAGAACTCACTTACAAGACACGCGATTTCACAGGTTCAAAGAAGTAAAGAACTTGAAACAATTTAGCCAAACATTGTTATTGTCATAAGAATGTGCGTGTAGTCACGGAAAGAAGGCATAACTTTTAACAGATTGTAGTCAGATTTCAATAATTCTTTTTTTTATTAGAAAGGATATACCATTATGTTGGGCCCGTATAAATTTCATTAAAATCGGTTGAATAGTTTATAATTATGTTATAGTCAATTAATTGAAAAATGTATTCGCTTACCTGGATGATTTAATGGTATTTGCTATTGTCGACGATGAACACTATTTTAGGCGAGTGAATGTTATTAGAACTTCATGAGTTTGACCTACAGCTTCGTTAGTTACTATCATCAGCTTTTGGCGTCGTGTCGTCGATTGAAAGCTCAATAGTTTTTTTTTTTAATGTTATTGCGACGGAACAAGCTGTGTTAAGTGGACTAACCTCTGCCTATAACAGACGCATTTTGTCAACGACGAATTGCACTGTGCCCGTCACGCTGAGACGTCCAGTTGTTTGGTCTCATTAGCCTGTAATTTTTCTGGCTCTTAAGGACTGCTGCCGGAACACACTGTTAGGTGCTTGGGGACAGATTTTCTACTTGAGGGTAGTCCCTAGCTAGGCGGGCATTCACATAATGCCCTTCCACCATGCGGTGAAGCTCAAGCCCGCGGCGGGATACGAACTATGGACCTGCTGCACGGCAGTCCATAGCCAATGCCACTGAGCCATCACTGCTTCAAAAAAGCTTCGGCCCTGCTATAGGTAAACCCCATAAATATCTTATATTAGTAAGTAATGGATAATAAGAATATATTAGGGTTTGCATATAGAGCACATGGGGTACTTATCTTCCCGGAAGAGTGATGTTGTGGGATAGCCACAGCCTATAGTGCATAGTGCACGTGTATGAAGTCGTGGGTGGAAACTGAAGCATTGTGACTACATAACTTGTGAACAAATACATAGATAAAATAAATTATTACCATTACGTAATGTCAAATGGTTTGAATTTCCAAATATCGAACATACATTTACATCTTAACAAGTCAGCATCGGCACCCGAATTCAGGCATAGGTACATATGAAATTCAATTGTTTTCATTACCTATGATGCGCAAGAATTAATGTATTCAAAAATACCGGAGATGCCTATGAAATGAACAAGATAGGAAAAAGGCCATGATCAACAAAAAAAACAGTAAAATATATACATTTTATTTCACTAGTGTACACAAATTCTCACTACCCTATTTGTATGTTAATATAATAAAACATTTATGTATGATTTTTTGATGGGATAAAAATACTCAAATTGTATATCAATCGAACTAAATTGAAACTAAAATAATGTACGTAATGAAAATATCTAATACTAGCTTTCCGTCCGCGACTCCGCCCGCGCGTAGGTATGTCAGTTATCGTTTTGCGCAATTGGAAAGAACTATTCTACGTCCTTCCCTGGATCTCTTTTACCAAAAAATGGAACCGACATCAACACTCAAATGTGTGAAATAACTTGTTGAAGTCAGTACCATGATGGTTAAAAAGTACCTACTATCACAATGTTGTACGCATGGTACCGACTTCGACAAGTTGTTTCACACATTTGAGTGTTGAAGTTGGTTCCATTTTTTGGTATACATTATTTTTCACCCTTTTTAGTGACCCTTGCTACTTATGGGATCGATTGTCATTCACTGTCAATCACTATATCATCAAGATAGGAAAATATTTTTCAACTATTGGAGTGTACCCCAAAAAAGGCTGATCCGATTTCTGATTTCCGATGATGAAATTTAAATGGCACGACACGGCAAGCATCAGTTTTCAAATAAAAACAGAATCATCAAAATCGGTTTACCCAGTCAACATTCTGAGGTAACAAACATAAAAAATAAAAATACTGAAGAATTGAGTACCTCGTCCTTTTTTGAAGTCGTTAAAAAATACGGCTGTATTTTGAAAATATCAATATAGACCAAAAGATTGTGTTTAAAATTTGTTAGGCAAGAATAATAAATAAAACAACAACGAAATCAAGAAATGTATGTTTGGAGTTTTGTAATTTTTTTTGCCAACATTAAAAAAAGGAGGAAGTACTCAATTCATATATATTTTTTTATTTAATTAACTACAAATAATATACGGGCTACAGAAACATCATAATTAAATAATTGATTGTACAAGAGAGAGAGAGAGCCTATCACTTATAGGCATCTGACGACGTGCGTATCCGAGACATTGCCATTAAATATAGCGCAGGAGTTAATACTTTCAACACCATAATATAATGTATAATCATAATATAATTTACTTTACCTTTCTGTACACACATTATGTTAAATTACAATCTAAATCAAAATTTGTATAACAGTTATAATTGACATAAGATAATGTATGACATAATTATCTGTGATTTGTTTTGTGTATCTAAATAAATGAAATAAATATTTCGGTCATTATGAAAAATTTCCAAAAACTTAATCGTAAAAAATATTTTATGGACTTATCAAACCTGCTCACAAAATTTCGTGAGAATCTGTTGAGAAATGCGACCTTTATAGAACAACCGGACATACGAAAGCATTTGTAGCAGCGACGCTTCGCTTGAATTAAGTTCTCGGTCGGTTAATTAGTGTATGTGTAGTGTATATCAAATTCTCATGTCAAAGTGTTAGTAACCAAACTCTACCGAAACGGCTTGACCGATTCCTATGAAATTTTGTGGGTATATTCAGTAGGTCTGAGAATAGGACGTTAACTATTTTTCATACCCAACATTTTATTTTTATCTTTCGGACAAAAACCCTTTTTTTTAATTTATCTACGATTTGGCATTAAAATACAATAAACCCTAAAATTTCACCCTTCTACCACCAACACCTATTTTTAATAGCTATACAAGTAGGTACTTTAATAATTTTCTACTCTCGGCGGTCGATAATTGATCAGGAAATGAATTGCCCAGAGATGAATTGCTGTGGCCGTTTTAGGGCTGCTATTACCACTCGTTCTGTTATTCCCGCCAGGCGTCTATCGGTGTCACTTCTCACCCCGTAAACAGCATTGAGTAGGCAGGACTCCTGTCTTATGCACACAATAAGCTTCCTATCACTTTCTAAAGTTTAGGGCTTGAACAGTTTTATTTCCTAAAATTTCACTATCTATACGGCACAAAAGTTCACGGATATCCAAAATAGCATAGCATGTTGAGTACGATGAGGAGCAGCAAACTTGCAAGTAATTGTGAATGAAAGAATTAACGCAATACAAAATAAGGCTGTATTTTGTATTGAAAATATCAATGTAGACTAAGAGATGTAGTTTAAAATTTATTTGGTAGTTAAGATAATCAAAGGACAATGAATTCAAGAAATGTATCTTTGGTGTTTTGTTATTTTTATATGCGGTTATCGTTAATAGCGCTTCTTTCCTCTTCCTTTTTTTACTTACTTACATAAAATAAGTTAGTCATTTTTATGTGACTAACATAATATTCACTAGTTAAAATTTATATGGCAAAACAACGTACAGACCCACCAACTTATCTGTTCAGGTGGCAGAAAAAAGAACTACAACATTCCTTCAAATTGTGACAGTTTGTAGTTGATTTCCATGACCAGTAGCGCCCTCGAAAACTGCACAGTTAAGTTGGTGGTACTATATACCGGGCCAGCTAGTATTCATATAATATTATGTCTATAGAATTTCTTATATTTTCTAAATTTACTTTACTTTAAGTATACATTTATACCTAATCCTTTTAAAAAGCCATTTACATATATTTACTAAAACAAAATTCGTAAAGAATAAGAACAACTCTTCCGTGTCACGGAACGTATATCTTCGTAAGAACGTAAAAGCCTTATACATACAGCACACTATAAAAGAACCAGTCTAAAAGACCCCTACAATCTAGAAAGGCGAACGGTGACAAAGGTTATTTTATGCTGGTACTGCGGGGAAATAGCCAAAACATTGCCCACGCAGTAGCACACATACACAAAAACCTTAACACTTTCAAAGAAATACATACACACATACACATATTTCTGACACTCCGGGCACCCATATTGCCATTTTTTAGAATATTCAGATTTCGTATTTATCTAGGACACTGTGAACATAATATGTTTATACAAAAATCAAAAGGAACGAAAAAAGAAGCAAAGGGAATTGTTAATGAAATATTTTTCAATAACTTTGGGATATTTCTATGCTCCCACAGCTATTTTTCGTCAGTAAAAAGCAAATAATTAAAACTATTAAAAGCTGCCCATTCACGCACTCAGTTTTACAGGGTTCATTCAATCTTTTATATTATCTATGCAAGGTTCCACAGATAATATATGCCTGTCATTTACTGCGGGGAAATAGCTACTGCGGAGAAAATCACTAAAACTGACAATCAGGGTTGGACAGTGGACTTGGATGAACCTTAAAATATATTGTACATGGAAAATAAAAGTCTACCATTCGTCCAAAATTATACCATGTTTGACATTACATGTTTTTATTACATCGTTTACATACTGTGCAGCTATTAGATTTACAATCTTTTAGTATCGCAAGAAAGTATCAAGGAACGAGTTGCAAGTATATTTCTGTATGTGGTTTTTGTCAAGTTAGCTTTGCTGAACACTCTTTCACAAACAGCGTTTGCGTGAGGTAAAATCAGACAATCAAAAGCAAATTTTGCCAATTTATTGAAAAGGATAGATTTCAGGCATCCAAGCGCTTCTTTCGATATTTTAGGGAACATATTAAAAAATAAAGCCTGAAGATACTACAAATGAATGAGATTATGATATTATGAAGCTATGAAATTATCGTACAAATAGTATAATTATACTACGAAAGCCAACACTGCTGATAATCAGTGTTGCCAACTTACTAACAACCCAGAGACGTGCCAGAGACTGATGCATGGACATTAAGGACATATATCTATGGACTGGAAATACCTACAAAATAAACGCTTATACCTAAACTACGATATTCGTAGTACCTAAAACATGAAAGCGTAAATTAAATGGTTGCGATCTTACGAGTCTCTCTTCAAATTATAACGTTTTTTGTCGATGATATTATTATAAAATCGATGCGATAGTATACATGCAGTGAACAAGCACACACCCTACGAATAAATATGTAAAAAGTGTAACTTTCATACAGGTACCGCTTTGCTTTCGGTCATAAAGTTAACAAAACACACACAATCTTCCAAATTCTATTGGATTAATTATTTGATTTGGCGCTTAAGAATGATCAATTGGTCGCGGCAAGATAATGTTGTGACTGCACGGTAAACTTTTTAAACCACGACTCGGTAAGGTTTGTGTTCTGCTGTTTTTGAGCTTGAATTACATTTAGTTTCATATTTATTCGTCGCATACACCGTTATACAGGACAGGACATCCCAGGCCAACAAATAATACGTACAGTCCCACCAACTTATCTGTTCAGGCGGCAAAAAAAAGAACTACAACATTCCTTCAAATTGTGACAGTTTGTAGTTGATTTCCTTGACCAGTAGCGCCCTCGAAAACCACAGTTAAGTTGGTGGTACTATATCTACATACTCCTGTAATGTACACAATCTTTGTTATAGTAGAATTTATTCTGATGACACAGAATATCTACCTACAGAAACTTATTGAACTCGTAAGAAACGAGCCGGATATTAAAGATGCTATGTTTTATTTATTTTAGTGATCTCAGTCACGTGAAACGCAGTGTATACATGAATTAAAAAAAGAAATATTATATGATGATTTGCGTGGTGACATTCTACAGGTCAACCATTAAATTACACCCCCCCCGCGACCAGTCCTCCGCCAATGTGGGATAAGATAGGGTCGCGTTAGCATTCACCATCGTGAAAATACCTAATTCCTAGTTCAAGCGCAATTGTATGCTGAGGTATGTGACAGAAACAGTTTGCTTCGTTGTTATTTAATTTATCACTACAACTATTACTACATAGTATAAAACAAAGTCGCTTACCGCTGCCTATCCTGCTTAGGTCTTTAAAACTACGCAACGGGTTTCGGTGCGCTTTTTAAAGAGTAAATTATTTTTTCTTTTTCAAGAGTAAGTATGATTTAAGAAAAACGTTCGTTTTAATTATAATACATGTATAAGATAGTAAAGACACTATAATAATTTTTAGATTTTTTTGTAGACCTTTTTAAGGTGCTCACTACTGTAGCACATTATTTTGATCTATCTCGTAGGGTTCAGCCAGCTTTTGCAATAAGCGCAAAAAAATATGTTTATTTACGACATCTCAATAGAAACCTCTAAAATTAACAGTATTTTTCTACTACATTATGCATGTATGATACATATAAACCTTTCCCTTAAATTACTCTATCTATTGAAAAAAAAACCGCACCTCAATCCGTTGCATACTTTTGAAGATCTAAGCATATATAGGGACAGACAGACAGCGAGAAGTGACTTTGTTTTATACTATTTTCATTTATTTATTTTTTCGATGATAGCTCCTTTGAAAACTGGAGCGAGCGTTCTTTTTTACATTATGTATGCATTAAATTATAAAAATATGACGTTTACGCACGTACAGACCCACCAACTTATCTGTTCAGGTGGCAGAAAAAGAACTACAACATTCCTTCAAATTGTGACAGTTTGTAGTTGATTTCCATGACCAGTAGCACCCTCGAAAACTGCACAGTTAAGTTGGTGGTACTATACAAGGCTATACCAGAGTCGGAGAATCTCTGTTGAGAAAATAAAGAAATGGAAATAGTACATATAGTGATAAGTATTTTCACTATATTAAACTATTTATATTTTGAATCTTTTCAAATACTGTTGGACGATTGTAACTTTACGTTATTTATAATTTAAAAAAATATGAATAAGGCTTATCTGATCTGGCTATTTACATATTTGCTCTGAGACCCCAACAGTAAAGTTATTCACTAAATAATTATTCCACAAAATTCCTTTTTTTATTTATGCATGTACTACTTTTAAATAACAGGCAGAACCAGGTTTTTATAATTTATTGCAGAAATGCTCTACATATTTTCCGCATTTATATTTAATCATTATTGCATTGTCTACTTGATTTAGAACCTTTTTTTGGACTGGGGAATGAAATACTCGTAGTTCAATGGCCCTAACACACTTGGGTCTACTTTGTTTTTTCCACCGGTGTCAAATTTATTTTGAGGATATCAGTGATATTACTGGTCGCGAGGAGTCTTCGCAGCCCTCTGGGATGACGAGAGCATGTAATGTAGAACTTAAGTATTTTTTTAAATTTTCTTCAGGTGTGTGTGTCCTCAAAATATTCCTAGACAAATGATTTAATAATAAAACGGTGTATACCGATTCAAAATTTTCCGGTGTGGTATTAATATTCCGGCACCCATGGCTCATAGTAGTGCCAATAATTTCAAAGTGGATCCTGGTTTAGGTGCCCCATCCATACTGATGTAACTAATAGTTTTTTTTTAGTAATATTTGTATACCATCTGGTGTTCACGGCCAATTATTTAAAGTATTTTAAGGTAGAACCTTTCCATTATGTTTTATTTTTTAAACTATTTTGGCTCATTGCAAGCAAACGGGATGGTATTGGGAATAGGGTTTCACAGTAGAAATAAGCGGCATGCTGTTTTATGTTTTTTTCTGTAGATTCCATTTAAGGAATCAATAATACTTTGTAAAATTACAAATATACGAGAGTAAAATTATAGTCATGTGTGAACCCGCGTCCATCCACCCCTTTAGCCAGGGTATGCTCTAACCAATTGAGCTAACATGACACAATGACTCTTAATTTTTGCTTTCGTTTCTTCACTATTAAAATCAATAATACAGTCAAAAATCAGAAGCAGGTCCGCAGATTTGCACTCTTCGGGTAGAATTTTCTTATCCGTAAAATTATATTCGATATATTATAGTGATAAAGTATTACAATATGACAATATGTTTGTTTTACATACCAGTGAACTGGTAGTCAGATATAATTAAAGAAGCAATGTTTCAAAGAAATGACGGCCCAGTAGCAAAGAATCCACTGTGCCACGGTTTGAACCCTGCTACGACCTTAAGTTTGAAGACATGGCTGTAGGGCATTTCGAGATTTTGTGCATATCTAGCTTATCAGGTAAAAGATGTGTTACGAAGAGTTCCGTACAAATATATAATGGAGTACCTAGACAGTATACAGTTGCCAATCAAAAAATAAAAGTTTACGCATAAAGCGACATCTATTCAGTAAAGCATGAACTCAATCAACCGATTGAACTTTGTTTAACAGTATTTTAAGCATAGCCGTACGATTTTTTCGCTACGAACATCCTAAGCCTATGCGTTTAAGTGACTACAACTGCCATCTGTTAGACTAAGTTAGAACTTAATAAGATTCGCCAACATATTCATCATTTCAAATTGAAATCGCTTTGCGGGCAGTTGCTGGATCGGTTAGCGCCATGGAGCTAGCTATGGAAGGTCCATGGTTGACCCCTGGATATTTTTGTCTATGATTTTGTTATGACTAATGAGTAATAGTTGTAAATATAGTTAGATAAAAAAAAGCATGATGTTTATCTATAAAAGATATATGTATATTTGTTAGGTAAAAAATAACTATTTTATAAAGCCAAGAACTTTAACTGTTGAAGAAAGAGCAGCAATTTTTGCCGAACATGAAGCTGGCTGCAGCATCTCCGAGATATCATAATTAATCGTCTAAATGTGACCAGAGATAGTGTGAGATTCTGGAGAAGGAGACATGGCGAAGAAGGTGCACTAGTCGATCATCGTCACAATAATTCTGGTCGCCGAAGTCAATATGAAGAAAACGGCTTTGTGTCAATGAATCATTTCGCCCAAATATATGGTGTTTGTCCAAGAGTGATAAGAAACGCATTACACTCAATGGGACTACATTATAGACGATACGATAAAAAATTTGCTCTAACAACGGCTCATGAGGAAGCACGCTTAAGATTTGCACAGACTTATTTGAACATCGATTGGAGTATCACTATATTTACCGACGAAAAATGTTTTAAGGTCAGCTAACATGGGATTCGTAGGTTATTTGTGGAGATATAATAGTAAGAGATATACGGAAGACCATGTAGTGCAATTTCAGATCCGGATGAATCTTGGCCAATGTATGGGGGTGGATGTCAGCGGATGGAGTAGGCGAGTTCGTTCTTCTTCCTTCAAGGGCAAACGCAACACACTACCTGTCTGTTTTAGAAGACAGTATGCTACCAAGTGTCCGTACCGTGTATTCTGCTGATGCACGCACACTGCTCGTATTGCGAATGATTGGTTGAACCGGCATAGAGATATGGTGGTGATACCCTGGCCGGCAAGATCTGCAGATTTAAACCTGACAGAAAACTTATGGGGTTTAATGGTAAAGCGATGGGAAAATGGAAATGAAAGGACCAAAGAAGCTTTAGAAGACCACTGCCGAATTATATGGGAAGACACTAGAGGCACGGATCTATGCTCTCGTCTAGTGGGTTCCATGAGAAATAGGTTACAATGTGTGATTGAAGCTAGTAGTGGTTATACACGTTATTAAAAATAAATGACATTAAATTTACTTGAACTTTTCATTAACTTTTGCATGTTTTTTAATAGTTGGTGGGATAGAAAAAACAAGCAAAACCTTATTTGATAGCATATGTCATATTTATTTGAATGTTAGCAGCACTGTTTTTTGCCCTGGTATGTTGGCATAATTGATCCTTACATTACTAGTGCAAGCAAAAACCGACTTTAAGGTGACGAACCTTTTTATTCCGCGACTGTTTATTGAACATGGACTTATTAGATCTATGATATTGAACATACATAAATAATGAAGGAATTTTAAAATAAGGTTTTTCTTTTCATATATGAGTAAAGGTTGAAATACCTACTACTTATTTAACTAATCATGTTTGCACAGAATGAATGTAGGTATCTAACTTCTTACACGCATGGTGGTAGGGCATTTTACGAATGCCTGCCTGGTTAGCTACCACCCTCAAGTAGAAAATCTGTTGCCAAGCCCCTAACGGTGTGTTCCGGCAGCTGTCCTTGAGAGCCAGTACTTCTCGGTTAGCCTGAACAACATCTTCGACCACATCATCACTTACCATCAGGTGAGATAGTGGTCAAAGGCTAACCTACAAGGGAAAAAATAATAAAAATAAATTACCTACCTCCAAGTGTTTATCATACCATTATGCATTAAGTAACATGTATACATGAAACAAAAATCATGCATGTATACATGCATGATTTTTACCCTCCTGATAGAAGTTTCTTAAATAACTAGTGTTTGAACAGTTTGAAGTTGTAGGTACCTACTAAGTTAATAGTTTTAGGTAGAAGTATATAATTATATAATCTCTTTTTCTAGTCAGTGTGCAAATGAATATATATATATAACATAATAAAAATAATTTATTTCTCAAAAAGGTACAAATAAAACAACTGAAACTTAAGTATTACTTATTAAAAGTGGCTTAATTAGTTGCTAATAATACTTGCAGAATGTAGATTCTGTACACTAAGATGTACTCTTGTGTTGTAAATTCTGCATTCCCTTCCTAGGTACAAAATTAGTAAGTAATACATTGTCTATGTTGTTTAAGTATAAACAAAAGTTATATGGATACTATTGAATTTACATAATGTATTTATATATAGATATATATATTTATAATATGTGTGCGTGAGGGTATGAGTGTTGTGTTGTGTGTAAGTGGCAGGTTATTAGAGTGAGTAGGTGAGATGACATTATGTGTATGTACCTGAGTGTAAAGTTGAGTGTAGTGGTATGCAGTAAGACTAGATTGTAGTAGTGTTGTATCATACAATTACCTTTATCAGCCTTTCGGTTTCTTCTTGAGTTATGTTTTGTAACCAATTTTTAAAATTAGCTTTTGCTTCCCTATTATTTAATTTTACAAAATCTGTTATGACTCTATTTACATTGTTGTACAAATATGGTCCCAGAAAGCAAATATGTCGCTTTGCAAGTGCAGAGTTAAAATTTTTCCTATTAAAAATTAAATCTTTCCTTCTTTTCGTACTAAAATTATATTCTATTAAACTGCTTTTTTTATGTTGTGCGAGTATGGTATTCTGGATGAATAACTGGCGAACTGTCAGTACTTTACAGTGCGCGTAAAGATCTGTAGTTGAAAAAAGAAATGGTTTTGATGTTGCAACTTTTAATACGGCTCTTTGTGCACGTTCTATTAGCATCATATACGTTATGCCGGCGCCACCCCATGAAGTATTGCAATATGTAAGTATAGTTTTACAGAGGGCGTTGTAGACACTAATAACTAATGTACGATCGGCAACATCACGCAGGTTTTAGAGACGACAATAAGCTTTCTGACTCTTTTACTGAGTATCTCAATATGAGTCTTCCACGTCATTCTTTCTAGGGTCACACCTAGATATTTCTTGGTGGGGACATTTTGCAAGGAAGGGCATATACAATTTGTTTTATTACAGTTAGAGTGTATTTTAATATAGATGTCAGGTATTCTCTCTTGGGCATTGGTAAATGTAACAAACTTAGTTTTATCAACATTCAGCGTGAGCAAGTTTTCTTGCCGCCATTGAATAACCGTATGCAGTCCTGCCTCCGCCTGAAGTCGGACCTGTTCCCAATCCTTTCCTACGAAAATTAAAGCTGTGTCATCGGCATATGAGAATATCTTTCCATTATTTAAATTTAAGTTGCACAGGTCATTCACGTAAACTAGGAACAGGCTTCCTTGAGGAACTCCAAAGGTGTTAACTTCCTCACTACTAGTAACATCACCCACCCGAGTTCTCTGGATCCTCTTCCCCAAATAATCTGCCATGAGGTGTAATGCAGTATCTCTTATTCCAATATGTTCAAACTTGTTGACAAGTTTAGGCACCGAGACAGTGTCGAAAGCTTTGGAAAGATCAAGAAACACACCAATAACCTTGTTTTTCTTATCTAATTTACTCACTATGTAATTTGTTAGCTCAGATACTGCATGTTCAGCTGATCGACCAGTTCTGAAGCCAAATTGGTTCGGAGATAAAATGTTAAATCTTTCAAGATATGACATAAGACGCTTATTGATTATCTTTTCCAATATTTTTGATACTGATGGTAATATCGAAATCGGCCTGTAGTTCTCGACACTGTCTCGGGTACCACTTTTGTGGATTGGGTTGATATGGATGTTTTGAGGATTGAGGGAAATGACCCAGAGGACAAGCATAAGTTACAGATATGACTAATAATGGGTGCTGATATATGTGACGATTGTTTAGTTACTCTTGTCGAGACACCGTCAAATCCAACCGCGCACTCATTTTTCAAACTGTTTATAATGCTCACGACCTCTGTTTCATCAGTTTCTATCATACCTATAGAGTTTAATTGGAATGAAATTTGTGTTGGTTCTGAAACATAGTCATTGTGGTGATAACTTTGAAGTTTACTGGCGAGAATTTTTACCGATGTTTGAAAAATAGCTATTCACAAAATCAATTGAATCTTGAGGGTCCTCTTTTATTTTTAAAAGAGACTCATTGGAACTTTTTTGTTTTTCAGTATATAACAGGTGGGATAACGTTTATTTTTTTCAAAACTACTGGTGACGTCCGCGCAACTCCGAGTCAGCGAAAAGACTGAGGGTTGCCCAACCCTCAAGGGCCGTGGGTATGCCCTCTGTAGTGATAGCCGATTTGGCTGACAAAAATAATCGCACCAGCCTAGTGATTTCTGAATGCAACCTGCGAAAAAATTGGGAATCCTAGGGAAGGTTAGGCCGTATTTCACACCTGGGCTGCTTCTAAACCTACAACAGGGCCAAGTCCGGTCATGTATGGAAAACTGCTGCCATCTCTGGAACGGCTCAGAAAAATACCAGCTTATATCTTTGGAATCCATTCGGAGACGTGAAAAAAGCCCATTAGCTGCGATGCTTTGGTGAAGACCAGACTCCAAAGGTTTGAACATTATCTTCAAGTTACTGGTCTTTCAGGGTTCTACAGGATACATTTCGGAGAGGTGTGATTAATACTTTTAAGAAAATTAAGCTACGGTGTAAGACTAGTTTAGAAGATATCTTCTAGGATGGAAACTGTGTCTTAGGTTCCGCCAATTACTGAGCAAATTACAATCTGTAAGCTTTAGGGTTCCACAAGGTAGTATTTAAGGCCCACGTTGTTTGCCGATTTGTTGATAGATGGCTTTAAGTTCGTGCCATACAAATAGCACATGAATAAATAACCGTACTTAATATAATGAATAGGTTCAGGCGTTACTATGCGGAAATCCATATCTAATAATAACAAATATTTTTAAAATATTTTACGAAAACATCAAATTAATATTTTAATAAAACACTTAAAATATATAAAAATATATTTAGTGACAATTCCGCCTAATTTTTCTGCTAAGCCGACGTGACGTCACAAACGCCACGCAGCCAAACCGAAAATGATCTCGATCGTGCGCTCGAAGAGTCAAGACCTCCTGAGGATGCTTCGTGTAGAAGCGAAACGCATCGAAAATTCTTCCGGTTTGGCTGCGTGGCGTTTGTGACGTCACGTCGGCTTAGCAGGAAAATTGGGCGGAATTGTCACTAGATATATATTTAAGCGTTTTATTAAAATATTAATTTGATGTTTTCGTAAAATATTTTAAAAATATTTATTATTATTAGTACTTAATATACTTGAAGAGTCAGAATGGTCTGGAGGCCCTTCACCAGTACTTATCTTCTTCTAATTATGTGGGTAGGTGGGCGCGGAAATACAAATGAATGAGTTCAGGTCACAATCGACGTATTTTACCCAGCATACACAGAAATCACGATGTAATTTTGTAATAGCGATGACTACTTTACGAATTCAATTTAATGAAATCTTGAAGTAGCGTGATGGTAAAGATTCTGAGCGATTCGTCACAAGCGTGGTGCGCGGGCGCCGTCTCGTTCAAAAGTGAGTTTAAGATGGCCGCCCGCACTACCATCGACAATGACGCTTCGCTAGGTTGACATCGACAGTCCTGTCAACCTGACGTTTGAAATTTGACGTAAACGCCGTCACGGCCGGACTGACTTGCGACCGTCCTCGGGCGATTTATCTGAAACAAATGCATAGTCCGTTCGCTCATCCTGACTTAATCATTTAAATCAGCATACAAACACTCAAATCAATTTATGACTTGGACTAACCAGGCAAGTGTATCGCTTAGCCAACCGTAATTAGATTAGCCAACAGGAATTAGATACCAATTCAGGATAGGATTTAGCCCAGATAACACATTTTCATCTTTGTTAACATTTAGACAAGCCAATCCTAACAAGGATGTGACCCGGAGTTTACAATTCGTCTCACAAATAGCAGGCGATCATCTAGGACAAGTCAGCCCTTTTGAGGGATCTGATTCAGACGACAAATTTCGTCAGATGACGCTAAATAAACCACTGTGACAAGTCAATGACTCGGACGACACATTTCGTCTACCTTCTGTAACAAGTCAATGACTCGGACGACAACTTTCGTCTACCTTCTGTGACAAGTCAATGACTCGGACGACACATTTCGTCTACCTTCTGTGACAAGTCAATGACTCGGACGACACATTTCGTCTACCTTCTGTGACGAGTGAAGTGTGCCCTCTAACTACTCACATTGGAATAGCAAGAACGACACTTCTTCGCCCAGGATCGACCATTTGTACAATTCTTCATACATAATTATAGGAATGTTAAAGCACAGTAACGATAGTTTGTACTGTACCTGCCTGATGATCATGATAGTGAATTGTCTTGTTCTGTGCGCACTTCAACTTAATGAAGGATCTCCCCCGTTTTAGGGTCTGAGTGTACGCTCAGGGTGTCTGAGCTTGCAGTGACAGTGTGACAGTGACAGTCAGCCGAAGCAGTGTCCTAGCATACAGTCAAGGTGTCAAGACGGTCCAATGATTGGTGATCATCATTTGAGCACAAAGTATTACGTCATCAGACGCCGTCTCGGCCTCAACTTAATTTAAAAGACTAGACGCGATTTCAAGTAATCCATCATGCCCCCGGGGATTTCTCGTGAGAATATTTAAGAGTTTGATTGGAAGCATTCACTTTTAAGTTTATAGCGATCATTTTTTAAAACTTCGGTAATAACGAATGGACCCCTATATTTCCTGTCTAACTTTGTTTGATTTTGTTCACAGTTTTTGGTGAACACCTAATCACCTTTAGAAAATGGTTAATATTTTGCGCGGCCATGACTGAATCTAACAGTTTCGAAATTAGCTGCTTTCTGGATGTTTGCTGATGCATCCTCCCTAACCAAAACAATATCAAAGCGAACCTCGTTGTCGTAATCACTGCAATTTATTTATGGCCATACCCAGTGAATCGTAACGAATCCCTAACATAAGTTTTGATGGGGGAACATTTATTTACGGTTGATATTGTACTTTTTAGGGCAAGCTGAATATTTACTAATTCGTTGCGCCACGTCTAATCAGTGTCACATAGATCGTTTACGACGATAGTTAAAAGTCTCTTAAAGTACGCATCACTCGTTCGAACTGGCCATTAGCTTTACTTGCACCCGTCGAAATAAAATGAAGTTCTATTTTATGCACGTCACAAAACTTTTTAAATCAGAACTGATGTAGCAACGACCTTGATCTGCAATTATTCTTTTTGGCGTTCCAAAAAGGTAAACTGCTTTTTGCAGTGCATGTACTGCACTATTTGCATTAAGATGTTCGAATAAAAAGTACTTCGTAAAACCGTCAATGATTACCGAACAATACTCCTTTCGGACGCTCTTTCCGCTGAGCTTTGCCGAAAAGTCAATATGAACTGTGTGGCAAGGCACACACATTTTAGGAATCGGATGAAGCTGAACAGGCTGAGCTCCCGACGGGCTTTTAGAAGCCTTACAAAATATGCACGAATCTATGAATTTCCGAACACATTTAGACGTATTAGGAAACCAATACTTCTCATAGAGCTTGTATAACGTTTTATCCCTACCTAAATATTGCAATTTATTGTGAATATGATTTATGAGTGTCCAAACAAGGGATCGCGAGACTATAGGCAGCCAGGAGATCATTTTATTACGAACGATTTTCTATAAAGGATGCCTTCCTTGACATCATACGATTGGACTAAGGGTTCCGGAAAATTGTTACTGTGATATTTTGAGATGAGGTCTTGGATTTCAGCATCCCTTTTTTTGGTCAACTGATAACCAACCTTCATGGAGCTCAACAAATGGAACAGATTTAGTTTGCGCTTTTTCAGATTCTAAGGGAGTACCGTATTAGAATTTGGAATAGGATTTCGAGACAAAAGTCAGCGTGTTCCATTCTGCTACCTTCGCGATAAACGATATCGAAGTCGTGAGGCTGCAAATGTGCCCACCAACGATATACACGGGGAGTTAAATCCTTCTTAGTCTTTGATGCCTCTAATGAATTACAGCCCGTAACAACTACAAAACTTCTACTATAAAGATAGTGTCTGAATTAATGTTCTACCGCTCCAACGACTGCTAATGTATCTAACTCGTAAGAGTGGTAGCGAAACTCTGCATCTGATGTTCGACGGCTATAGCATTCTACAGCGTGATGAAATTTGTCTTTCTATTGTAAATAAATCGCTCCATTACTGTATGAGCTAACGTCTGTATGTAATTCTACAGAGAGTTTCGGGTCAAATATGGTAAGTACGGATTCAGATGTAAGAATGTCTATTAATCTTTTGCGTATATTTTTTTGAAGTGAAAACTTCTTTAGCGGCGTTGAGCACTTTTTCTGTAATGGGTATAAAATCTTAAACTCGCGTCAGGACACGTGACCTGATCGAAAAAGCGTAAGACGGATGGAGAGTAGACAGCTATCCCCTCTCTACGGCGCGGACACACTTAAGTCATTGCATGAGCGCACATAAACAGTACGCGGCCAGAAGCTTGATTCGTACGTATGTCTCTGTAAAAAATATTTTTTTTACGATCGTGGCCATTAAGTGCAATAAAAATGCCTACATGCGCCATTAAATGGTGCGGGAAAAATAGTAAAACATCCAATTACAAAACAGATGGAATTACCTTTAATATTGAGAATCGGGAGAGCAGTCGGATGACATTTGTCAAAAATCCAAAATGGCGGATTTCAAAATGGCCGCCATACAAAATCCTTCGATCCCTCAAAAAAGTAGCTGGTTCTACCAGAAAGAGTTGAGTACGGTTATAGTAATGTATTACGAAAATGACTAAGGGGCTTAGCTGAGTAGGGGAAAAATTAAAAACCCTAGAAATGACGCCTGCCAAGTAAAGCTGGACTACGTATCTCGAAAACGGTAAGAGATATGTTGGGGGTGTTTGAACAAATGTCATAGGGAATAGGGAGAGCAGTCGCAAAACACCTGTCAAATGTGCTACTCTCATTCTTCATACATTATTTGGAGTATTTAACCTTACAATGTCAACTGTATTAGGAGTGTTTGTGGGAATTTCAACTCAATTTAGAGTAATTGTCCTACTGTCAGTGTAGCGAGCCCGAAGGGCGAGCTTTTGGTGAGGCCGAAGGCCGAACTTTCGGGCCGCGAGGCCGTAGGCCGAGTGGACGGTGCGCGAGCCCGCAGGGCGAGCGCTAGGCGAGGCCGCAGGTCGAGCAGTAATAGTAACTTGCGAGGCCGAAGGCCGAGCTCAGACTTGCACCGATTTGGCTGAAAATCGATATATAGGTTGTTCTCGTCATCCTTATTCCAAATACGAAATTTTTATTTCGATGACGTCTGCCAAGTAAAAAAAGTTACTCCGATTTGGCTGAAACTCGATATTTATGTGGTTCTGGACGTCCTTATTCTAAATCAAAATTTTTTGTTTCGATGACGTCTGCCAAGTAAAAAAAAATACTCTGATTTGGCTGAAACTCGATATTTAGGTGGTTCTGGGTGTCCTTATCACAAATCTAATTTTTTTTTTCGATGACGTCTGCCAAGTAAAAAAAAGTACTCCGATTTGGCTTAAATTTTATATCTAGGTTGTTCTGGACGTCCTTATTCCAAATATGAAATTTTTTTTTCGATGACGTCTGCCAAGTAAAAAAAAGTATTCAGATTTGGCTTAAATTTTATATCTAGGTTGTTCTGGACGTCCTTATTCCAAATATGAAATTTTTTTTTCGATGACGTCTGCCATGTGCAGATAAATCACGTATCTCGAAAACGGTAAGAGATAGGTAGGGAGTGCTTGACCAAATGTCATAGGGAATCGGGAGAGCAGTCGAATGACATCTGTCAAAAATCCAAAATGGCGGATTTCAAGATGGCCGCCATACAAAGTGCTCATTTTTCGACCGTATTAGGAGTTTTTGTGGGATTTTGGACTGAATTTGGAATTATTGTCCTATGATAGTGTTTAGCAAGCCCAAAGGGCGAGCTCCTGGTGAGGCCAAAGGCCGAATTTTCGGCTCGCGAGGCCGAAGGCCGAGCGCATGGTGCGTGAGCCCGAAGGGCGAGCGCTTGGCGAGGCCGCAGGCCGAGCCATGTTAGTAATTTGCGAGGCCGAAGGCCGAGCTCCGACTCAAGAGTATTTTCCACGTCACCGACTGGTCTCCATGGCAACTGCCCGCGGTAACCGAAGCACCTACGAGTGGGGTTCCTTAACAAAAGTGACCCAGAATCTTGGTCCCATTCTGCCCGTACCACCTTTTTATGGCAGTAGGGTGAATTTGCTTTTGTGGCTACAGTATGGTTCTTTATTGTATTGAGAGTTTATATGGGATTTCATACTTCTATTGGAGTTTTGAAATATTTTTATTTTAATGTAAAAGGTGTTTTGATATAGTTTAAAATAAAATTAATAATTAGTTCACGAATAATAAGGTTAATGAATACAACAGTACAATTTTGAACAGTTTTGAAAATAAAATTGTTTCATTGGCATCGGATGTTTTCGTTGGTTGTCATAATGCAGAACAAGAAAATTTTGTAAGGCAAAAGTTACATAAAATGAAACCTGACGAGACTGGTGGATTACCTTATGAACTAGTTCTAGTTCCTAACCGACCCTATATGATAACCATAAACATAGATGTCGCTGATGGTTTATCTAATGGCACTGTAGGAAAATTACTACTCATAGAATCTGATAAAAATGATGAAATCACAAGACTTTGGTTCAAATTCTCAAAATCCATTGGTCAAAAACGTGCAACAAAATTTAGAAGCGACATTGCACGCTTGAAAATCGACAAAGACGCTGTTCCAATTTCTTTACAATCATCGTCAATACCACTCAACAGAAATAAAACTATAGTGGCAAAAAGAAAACATTTTCCACTGATTTCGGCTTTGGCGATGACAATTCATAAATCCCAAGGAGGTACGTTTGATGCTATCGTTTATGAATACAATCGTTCTCATTCAAGAGAATTGGTGTACGTTGCGCTATCAAGAGTAACTAGTATAGAAGGTTTGTTCTTAGTCACTGAAGACGACACAAGGGCGAGCTGGAAATTTCATCATGGCAGAGTAGGAAACGCACAGGTGGAAGATTCAAACGCAACAAAAAATCAAAAGAGATCAACAACTCATCGAGAAGATTTATCAATTGAATTGAAACGTTTACGTGAAAATCCTTTGCAAACCATCACCAAAACACTTGTAGATTTTATTTCTAAGAATAATAGATTGTCTATTTTTTCATTCAATTGTCAGAGTTTACGTGCGCATGTAGATGATCTAGCAATTGACGCTCTTGTTAAAAAGATGAATGTGTTAATTTTATCAGAAACTCATATGGGTAACAATGAAATAATTGACATTCCGAATTTCAACTTTGTTGCGAGTTTCAGAAGAAATAATCGTCCCGCGGGAGAAGTAGCTATTTATCAAAATATGAACACAGTTCATTATTGCACAAATTATATGGATGTGCATGTGAAATACAACAGCATGTTTAATGCCACTGTTTCTGATATCGGTGATATTTGTATAAGTCGTTGCCACTCTGGTGATAATCAGTTCATAATTATGGTTGCCGTTTACATCTCTCCAGATAAGTCATTGCGTGCTATACGAGACTTCTTGTATGAAAATTTATTCATTTATACTCATGATGCATCTCATTGCTTAAAAAAAAAATTGGAAAAAGCTTTGATGAATTGCCAATGATTTTGAGTGGAGATTTCAACATAAACTTCGCAGACGATAAAAATCAACTATTAATTGAATTTTTAAATAATGAATTTGGTTTAACTATGTCGAATGATCGCAATCTTAGCACAACGAAATACAAAACTACTATTGATGCTGTCTTTATTAGACATTTAAATAGGTTCGAATCAAAACTGTTCGTTTCTTACTTCAGCTACCATAAACCTATCGTATCAGTTTTAGAGATTGGCGATGATAGTTCTGGTAATGATGATGGTGAAAAAGTCGTTGAAATTATGGATGAAAGTTGATTTTTCGGAGAGATAAACTTTTTAATGTAAAATAATTGTTATAGTTTTAAAGTATTAAATTTTTAATGTAATATAAATTGTCATGTTTGTGTACGATAGCGCAATAAATGAATATTGTATTCTACCACATAAATGATAGTACTTTTATACTGATAAAGCAATTGGTGCAAAATTATTCCCTAACCATTCCAAAATATCAAACATGCTCAACGTTAATTAATAATCAAGTTTTCACTTCTGCCGGCACTCCCGGAGTGCAACCCGTCTTTTTTTTTCATGTAATTCGCCCTTTTAATTTTCTAAGAGGATATAAGGGACCCACAACCCGGTTGGAATCGGGGATAAATTTCCGGAAATATGACGCTAATCTAACGATGAGAAGAACAAGCTGATCGACTTGTTATCGATCGACTATTCGAGGCAAAGGATAACGTTTGGGCATGGTATTAGAATTTCGCCCCCTGTAATCGAAACATAGTCTATCTGTATTGTCCTTCTTTTTAACAAGGCCAATAGGGCTTGCAAAAGGGGAATAAATCTCCTGAATCATTCATGCATCAAATAATTTTTTGGAACTGTTCCCTGAGATTATTTGTTTTTCTATGGGTGCGCGTTTGGTGGGACACCTATATAGGATCTTTTGCTGATCCACTAATCTAAGTCCACATACCTACTATAAGATTATCTAATGTCTTATTACAAAAAACGAGATTGATCTTTGGAGTACATTACTAGGTTATCATTATCAATTTTCACGCATAGTCCTAAATCAAAAATATCCCTACCAATTATTATAGGATCAGATATAGATATTACAATCACTTGGAATAGCAAGTTTATTAAACGCTCATCGAACTTAACTTCGCTTTGAATTTGTATAGCGCGTTGAATGTCATTTCCTCCTAGCACTAAGATAAACAATATCTTTACACACAGTACCTACACAAGAGCTTATTTCTAAGACTTTCCTTTATAAGTGAATAAGACGACTCACTATCGAATAAAAATAGGAACAAGCTCACCGGATAATGTTTGCCAAAAAAAAGAAGGTCGCAATGATGGACCTCCTTGAACGCAATCTGGCATCTGTTCTTCTTGTTGGGGCAGTTAGTTGTCATGATCCTTTTGTTCACACGTGTAGCAACTCACAGAAGTAATGTTCTGCGAAGCGCTTGAAGAGCGGTGTGTCTTGAGATATAGATCCGGAATGATCACGACGTTTTCTACATTCTGCGAAGCGATGACCCATTATTGCACAGAAGCTACATATGCCTGAGAACCTTTTGGTTGGACTAAAGCGCTTGATCTCAGGTTCGTTGATTTCTCCACCATCCGACCGACGACGCCACAGAGATACACCTCCCTGTATCCGGAATATTTGAGTGCGAGTAGTGATATTGTGAGAGGTTAACTCGCGACGTATCAGGCTGTCCTTACGACAAAGCACTGAAATAACAAATCCAGTCGCCACTTCTTCAGGCATCACGATCTTTGGAATTCGTTCTATCAAGTTCCATAGCCAAAGTGCAAATTCTGAAGCTGTTTCTTTGGCTCCGATTTGAAATCGAAGGATGTCATCAAAGTAGTTTTCAAGTCATTAAGGTTTAGAAAACTTCGCTATAAGAGACTGCTTCACTACGCTCTAGGTCACTTGTAGGTTCAATTTGGTGATGCAAGATACAGCTCGTCCTTTCAAAGCACTCGTAAGAGCTATGAGTAAGTCTATTCCATCCAAACTCCTCTTTTCAAAGATGGCTTCTGTTATATTGCACCAACCATCAATGTTGGCATCGGGGTCGTCTGGATTGAAGGGTAGCAATTGCGTAGGATGATGAGTGTTCACAGCTGGTACTTGCTGAACTGCGAGAACTCGAGATAAAATTGTCTCCATGCTGTCGAGGGATTTCTCGGCACCCCTTTTGATCAGCTGGTCCTCAACTTGGGCCCCGTCGAATCCCACTTCTGATGAAGAGTCAGAATGGTCTGGAGGCCCTTCACCAGTACTTATCTTCTTCTAATTATGTAGGTAGGTGGGCGCGGAAATACAAATGAATGAGTTCAGATCACAATCGACGTATTTTACCCAGCATACACAGAAATCACGATGTAATTTTGTAATAGCGATGACTACTTTACGAATTCAACTTAATGAAATCTTGAAGTAGCGTGATGGTAAAGATTCTGAGCGATTCGTCACAAGCGTGGTGCGCGGGCGCCGTCTCGTTCAAAAGTGAGTTTAAGATGGCCGCCCGCACTACCATCGACAATGACGCTTCGCTAGGTTGACATCGACAGTCCTGTCAACCTGACGTTTGAAATTTGACGTAAACGCCGTCATACTTTATAGTATGCTACGAACTTCTTGTGGAAAAATCATATTAGTTCCGTTTTTTTCGATGCGCTTCCAGCGCTTCGCAAAATTTTTGGGTATATTCCATTTGTCGCTAAGAACGTTATTTTCGATAATTTTGATCACATTTTGCGTCTATGGTTGTGATCACTGTGATCGTTTGTAACTGTCATCCCCTGTTCCATTTTGGATAACAACGCTAAGAATGCCACTAAAATTTGCCACTTCTGTCACTTTTGACATTAGATGTAGCGTTTATGGCGAAGATAACGCCAAGACCCATGTGGAACAACTTTTTGGGAGTGTGATCGTTTTTAGCGTTTTTAGCGAATCTCACTTCAAATGGTAAGCACCCTTTGTATTACTTTTCTCTATGGAGTCTATGGTTAATAGTATACTATTCTCTAATCTTTGCTCTGTAATCTGTGGTGTACATACATAACCTCAAACCATGCATCAAACAAAATAAAATAAACAAATTCTCTTTACGTTTGTTTCCAGAAACAATAAATTATTATTTAAGAAAATTAACACCCTTCTCCTATACCACTACTAAAATGAGTGTTATTAGAAATCGACTAAGTTTGTTTCGGATACCCTGTGAGTTTATAAAAGGAGTTGTAGTAGTTTCAGCCAGTCCTATGAAAAGGTTTATTGCATGTTTTGATTGTTCTTATTATTTCAGTGCTATCCCGTACGTTCCGAGAGACTTCAGTATTGGATACAAAGCAATGGCGTATTGAAAAGGGTCTCTGTGCCAACCGTAACGAAGAAAGTGTTATTGTTGATGGACCAGACTACACTTTCTTAGACGGTAGACCTACACCCCTATTGGTATATACATATTTTTTACCTATTGTTCTTGGCATGGATAATCATGCGATACTACTCTCATAGCCTACTACATAACAATACCTAAAAGTCTAATGTGGTGTGTGAGTTGTGCAGTGAAGGCAGCCTTCATTGGGGTTTTGTCATTCGCGGATGTCTCTCAAATGTAAAAACATTACGGTAAACTTCTCTGTAGAACACATATTAATTAATCCTTTAGCATTGAACGCACCGGATATTCAGATATTAAACTAAATTAATTTAACTAAATTATCATTTTAATCCATGATACTCAAGGATTAAATGGTTTTCTAGTAGAAAAATAATCTCATTAAAAATAAGACTACATAAACATCTAGAAAAACACAACTAATGTTGTTTCTGCTAGAATTCCATATGATATGAAATAAGTTTGAATAATCTGAGGTAGCTTTTGATTGAAATAGATATAATAATGATCTGTGAATTCATGAAATGTAAGAAAGGCGAATCTATATCATAAATCTAAGCTGCCTAGCTACCCTGCTTATTCTATAGCTGCATTGAGAATATTGAGTCAGCAGCTGCCATTTCAGATATAGGCTGCTAACCTCATTGGGCATTGCACCAAATTTTCCTTAGTAAATACATTCCAATTGACCAGGGTCTTGGATCAACTGCTTTTGAATGGTAGTAGAGCAATTTGTGTATGTTCGCCCAGCTGTGGGCACCCTGAAGTAAGTAAAGACTGGTTAACTTAGCTGATTGGTTAAGAATGGCTAAGCAAACTTTGCTACGAGCGCTTCAAAGTTTGCCTATTTTCCGTTCTCAATCGCAACACCACTTCCCAACAAGTGAGATAGTGATTCTGTATTGCAACATCACGTGAATAAAAAAAATATTTGTAGGGCTTCTATCACAGCTTCAAGACTACATTGTAAATCAGAGCTGTCAGTATTTGTCAGGTAAAAAAAAGGATATTATACTGAAGTTATACGAGGACACCTACCTCGTAAACAAAATATCACATGAGTAGAGGTTTTTGATAGCATCAATTTAAGAACTTCTGTCTTCAGGGATACAAAAGTGTGATATTCATATTTTTTGGTAATATTAAGTCAAGTTGTGATTGTCTCCACAGTTCATTGAACAAGTTATTCACATGATAGTATCCGTCGCGCATGCCATGGCAGTAGTCTGCTAATGTTAAGATTATTGTAGCATTTTAACAATATTGCAAGTTTATTAATTTCAGCACAAACAGAAACTGAGAATGTTAAAACAGCGAGATTATGCATCCCAAATAGTTCAACTGACATCTGAATTAAATTTCGCCAAAGAGAGATACCAGAACATACAGAAAAGCAAAGAAGATGAGCGACAGAAGATTATTAGCAACAGGCTTAAGCCAAAAGGAGATGCACTGCTGAAGAGGAAGTAGAGTAAAGCATCTTTCATTTAATTTGATTATTTTGTTGAAGAATGCTATAGTGTACATAATAGAATTAAATAGTTTTTAATACAAAAGATAGTATTTATTGTTAAGAAACGACTTGCTGCACTAGAGAACCTGTACCCAAGCACTTTTGTGTTTTGGGAGCTTTTCTTCAAAGTCAGCATTCTAGGCTAGCCTCAACATTATCAGCAATAAAAATAAACAAGCAAACCATAAGTTGGGCTTTGCTAATAAAGATTCTGTATTGCAACATCACATGAATAAAAAAACTATTTGTAGGGCTTCTATCACAGCTTCAAGACTACATTGTAAATCAGAGCTGTCAGTATTTGTCAGGTAAAAAAAAGGATATTATACTGAAGTTATACGAGGACACCTACCTCATTTAGTTTTCGAGATAGATCTAGTCACAAACATGGTCTGAAATAGATAACTTTTACAGCTACTCATTTAGGTCCCACTGCCGGCTTGAGCTTCACCGCATGGTGGAAGGGCATTTTGCGAATGTCCGCCTGGCTAGCTACCGCCTTCAAGTAGAAAATCTGTCGCCAAACACCTGATGGTGTGTTCCGGCAGCAGTCCTTGAGAGCCAGTGAAATTACAGGCATTAACAACTATGTCTCAGTGACGGAGGCAGTGCAATTCCTGACTTGTGATGAAATGCATCTGTTATAGGCAGAGGTTAGTCCGCTTAACATCAGGTAGGCCTCGTGCTTGTTCTGTCACAATATCATAAAAAAAAGGTTGATTGATTGATTGATTTCTCATATTAATGGCTTCAAAAAAAAAGGTATTGCAATAGCAAAAATAAAATAAATATTTCTGTACTAGTCAACAAGCTCTAGAAGATGACATTACAGGCTAGGAAGCAAAAATATTTTTTATGACTATTATCATGTACTTGGATTAATGAAGGTATTAAAAGTAATTCAACTGATATTTTTCCAACAATTATTTTTGGGTCAATGTATGTACAACAAATATTGTAGTCCTTGACAGTCCGTAAAATCACAGGCACATGATGATGAGACTTAAGTGTTTGTCTCAGGGTGACAGGCGCAGCGTTCATAACTTGTAACGAAATGCATCTGTTATAGACAGAGGATACTGCTTAATATCAGGTGGACGATTTTTTTATTTTTTTATATTATTGTGAAGGACAAAGCGCGAGGCCCACCTGATGTTAAGCGGTATCCTCTGCCTATAACAGATGCATTTCAACACATGTGACGAAATGCACTGCGCCCATCCCCTTGAGACATACCTGTTAAGTCTCATTTTGCCTGTTATTTCATTGGCTCTCAAGGACTGCTGCCGGAACACACCGTTAGGTGCTTGGCGACAGATTTTCTACTCGAGGGTGGTCGCTAGCCAGGCGGGCATTCGCAAAATGCCCTTCCACCATGCGGTGAAGCTCAAGTTCTGGGCGGGATTCGAACCTTGAACCTGCTGCGCGGCAGTCCATAGCCAATGCCACTGAGCCATCACTGCTTCAATGCTTCAAATTTATATCCACGTAGATAAATACAGAATACGGTTAGTATAATAACAAGCTCCTATCGGGTCAGATTAATAATAATCCACGCGCCATGTCGGTTACGCTAAAAGCCTGGCACTAACAATGCAATTAAGTTCGCAATATGCAATTACGTTACGATGCATGGGTCTTGTATGTACAATGTGGAGATAATGTACTCGTACAGGAATTTCGGCGGGAAATTTGAAGAAGTATCGTAGTATTCTATCTGATCTCCATAGGTATCTTTATCTTTGATATTGTTTTGTTTTCCAAAATGTGTGTTAAGTGAAGTAACTCTGAAACAGGCACAATTGAATACGTTTTTTTGAAAGAGTGTACGTCATTTAGGAATAATTAATTCAAGAGGATATGACAAATAGTATGTCTGATCGGAAAACACGATTGCATATAATATGTCTCTCGATAGAAAAAATCATGACTAGAGCTCTAAAATTTCACGTCAAGTTTTGTGTCAATATAGTTAATTGTATCAATACAATTATTCTGCAGAAACCATGTGATACAGTACCTGATATTTTTTCCGTACTAACATTAATATTAATTAAAAAAAACACTTTTTGAAGCAGTGATGGCTCAGTGGCATTGGCTATGGACTGCCGCGCAGCAGGTCCATGGTTCGAATCCCGCCCAGAGCTTGAGCTTCACCGCATGGTGGAAGGGCATTTTGCGAATGCCCGCCTGGCTAGCTACCACCCTCAAGTAGAAAATCTGTCGCCAAGCACCTAACGGTGTGTTCCGGCAGCAGTCCTTGAGAGCCAGAAAAATTACAGGCTAATGAGACCTAACAACTGGACGTCTCAGTGTGACGGGCACAGTGCAATTCGTCGTTGACGAAATGCGTCTGTTATAGGCAGAGGTTAGTCCACTTAACATCAGGTGGGCCTCGGCTTGTACCGTCACAATAACATAAAAAAAAAAAAATACTTACGCTAGGTATTTAAATATTGCGTAGTTTAGCTACGAATTTATGCTCGTAAAAACAGGAAATTCAAATTAAACAGTGACAATTACGGGTTTAGATTAACAAAGACAAATAAAAAGGTCCTAAATACATTTTGATTAAGAAATTTCATTCAGTTTGTGATTATAAACGACAAAACAAAATACGTGAACCGTTCTGCCTCTGCCAAGCTAATTTTATAATACACTTTAGAACACATTGACAAAAACGTGAACAAGAATGACCCCGAGTTTCATGCCTATTCTTGCAGTGGTTCTATAAAAATTTTTTGCTGAACGTGGCAGTAGAATGTATAATATTTGCCCAACATTGTACTAGTGTATCAAGTGAAACCTGCTCTTGGGAATTAAAATGGATTCAAATCTACAGTGGGGTCCTCATATAAAGAATCTCTCCGGGTGACTTAGTTCTGGTGCAAATGCCGTTTGTATAAGATAAGGCAGTCGACAGAAAGAGCTACAGCTCGACTCGTTTATTTCGCATAATATCATAATGATATGGTGTATTGTTATGGGGAGCTGTAGTTAATATAGAGTCTATAGAGACCATCTTTATCTTTCTAAAGCGGGCCATTCGTGCCATACCTATATAGAATGGATTCTAGTGAGTCACTCTCGGTTTTTTAAGTCTTTTCGAAGTAGATCTATACCGTTTTTGCTGAACGCAGCATATTTTAATACTTTATAAATGTTGTAATTGACGTTCATAAGAGCGTTGTAGACGCCAAAATTTAAATTTGTCGTCAACAACTCTTCTAAAAAAAATTTGAAAAATGTTTTATAATGTAATTTTGTAATAAATATAATCGAAATCAATTATTTTAACCATAAGTCATATTACTTTAATCCTACTTATAATATTACTATATTCCAAGAATCCTGTTGGGGACAAAATGTGCAGCAACAACACTCACGTCAACGTGAATGTTGGCATGCTGCTCATTCAGCGCAATCTTTTATTTAGTCATCATTTACCACATCCAACGAGAGGATATGGAAAAGTCCTTTAGCCGGGAAATATAATACTCACCGATAACATTGGTTATAATGTCATTAAACTTACGAAAAACGGGAGAAGAGGCACCCGCACGATTAAATTGGCAGTTTCAGGTGACTTCTCTTGAGTCTCCGTAGGTATACGGTCTATTGCATGCTTATATCTTCCTTTCTTTGTTATTCATTAAAACGTAACCTATCATATACTATGGAAGTGCAGCTGTGTGCATTATATGCTTGTGTTAAATTTTCTCCACATTATATTGTTGTGATATTAGAGCATACCCTATCTTTCTTTTTGTTTTTTAATGAATGTTGTATGTACTTAAAATTATTTTTCGTGGTAGCGGCTGCTAGCGGCCGCGCAGCAACGTTGAAAATCTAATGTAAGGTTTCAATTTCATTTGATTTGTACTTAATTTAAGGCGTTACATTTTACTTTGTAAGTATTTAATTTAACTCCTTTAGTACCTTATTTGATAATTACGTAGTCCATTTGACTTTGATTTGACTCGTGACGTAATACTTGGGGGGGAGAGCAAACATGGCCAGTTGCAGTGAGAATTCGACACAGTCTTCAAGAGAGTGTCGTGGTGTAAGGACGTTACTGTACATAATACGCAAAGTGCCATGTATAATATACGACAGTACCTACATCAGTGAAATATAGTAACTGGAACATGGTAAGCCGGAGTTTTATTTCACTAACCACCATTCCACTGTGGATCCACATTGTCAAGTTATCTGTTTTCGGTCGGTGTACTAGATACACGTAGGTATTCACTGTGAACTCGACTGGAAACTTGATAGGTGGTGTGACATTTTCAGCGTAAATTTGTTTTATGCCACAAAGCTAATTTATCTTCATTACTTCCTGTCATGCTATAAAAGTTTCTAAGGGTTTTTGTGTTACAACAGTTTTTGGTCGGATTTTAAAGATATATGGTATACTATTCTAATTTTTTTTTAAATCCTTGAATACGATCTGGCCCGTGGGGTGCTGTGCTCGAATGTCACCCCCACATCTCTACCCGTGGGTGTCGTAAGAGGCGACTAAGGGTAACACACCAGAAGTAGGGCAGCAGTGCTTTCTGAGGAGCTGATATCTCGCACTGCGATCCCCAAGCCGCCTGCCAAGCGTGGGGATTATGGCAAACCCTAATGGGGGCATGTTGGGGGAGGCTGTGTTCAGCAGTGGTCTATCCGGCTGATACAGAATAGGATCTTAAAGATTAATAAATGTGGGTAAAATCGCCATGCACCTAAAACAATGTGTGTCTTGGCAGCTGTCCTTGAACGACAGGTCTCATTCTAGTTTAAGGATGGAGCAATGGCAAAAGTAACAGTTCGTTGCCAGTGAGTTCTAAAATTACACAATTTTCTTGTGGACTAAGGTTCATATTAGCACGTGGTGCTATGTGGCGGAAACGTCTTATCCTCTTCTGAACTGCGCTAAAACTTGGGAAAATAATACTTTTATGGATGCGATGACAATTTAAACAATGTGAACAATACAATATGTTAAATAGGGTCATTATTTGTTATCTTGTAAAGTTTTAATTTTATTTAGTTTTTCTGAGACAAATTTTAATGTAGTCAAAATAAGGTTTAATTTAATTTAACTATTTTTTCTTATTAGTTCCTTCGTAGTTTTTCGACTAATTTAATCTGAAATACATCAAGGAACAGACTTGTGCACTTTATTGCCATAGCTTTGTTTTTTATACATTTCCGAAGTTTGATACTGTATTTATCATTTTGGATTCTTTTCAACAAATATAGGAATTATAAACGATAAAATTAGTTAGTGGCAAACAATGGAATGAAAAAAAAAATGTCTCTAGGAAATCAAAAGATCCGTCAACAAAATCACGTAATGTAATCATTTCACCATCTTCGTCTTTTTATTTTTATTTTAATATCTTAATGATATATTATATTTTTATTTCCCATCCACGACATCATCCAACGAGCGTTCTCACTAGCTCCATTAGGATTGCGAATGAAACTCGTGCAACTATTTTTTCTTATTGGTTCCTTCGTAGTTTTTCGACTAATTTAATCTGAAATACATCAAGGAACAGACTTGTGCACTTTATTGCCATAGCTTTGTTTCTTATACATTTCCGAAGTTTGATACTGTATTTATCAATAGATAGACTAATTTACGAGATTTTTTTTAAATATATATAATAGAATTTACATCAAATAGGTAATAAACTGAGGCGAGTTGAGGCTGGTTTCAGCTTTAGGGACTATATTTCTACATTTGTTTATAAGATTTTCATTTACAAATTTAAATGGGTTTACCCAGTTTAAAAAAATACAATGCAAATACGATCTTTGTCTAGAAGAAAATTTATTTGTAGCATTTTAAAAGGTAGGTACTTATGTGTATAATTTTAATAAGTATTTTATTTTTCAAGTAATGAATTTTATTAATTTTATAAGGTTCATGTTATTAATGTTTTTTTATCAAGAGATAATTTATGTTTTACATCATTCACTTACGTTTTGTAAGTACAATAACTATTTTTCATTTAAAGAAATTGCAAGTATGTGTCTTTTTTTCTTTTATTATTTTTAAGTAATAGTATGTAATATTATGTGCATTAAAATATTTAACAAAATTCCCGTGGCGATCAGAGAGCTCCCATATAAATATTTTAAACTGAAATTACACCTGTGGCTGACTGAAAACTGTTTCTATACAATCAAAGAATTAATGAATTTTAAAACGTGACATCTAATTTTATTATAATATAGGTACCTACCTAATGTATGCACTTGAATTGAATTATAATTTTTGGTTTAGTGTGTATATTAAATTATTATATTATTATTTGACTAATAGTGACTAAGATAGTGTAATATTATGGTCTTGACATCTTTTACTTTTATAATTCTTTGACATTCATATTATTTAATTTAATTCAATTGCATTTGATTCATTGACATATTTTTTTTCTGTTTGCAAGTGTAATAATATTCATATTGTATATTTAATTTTTGTATGCCAATTATTGGTGAAACATGCTGAACCTAACTAATCATATAACAACCTTATTGTACCATGTTTCCTGCAAATAAACAAATTTCATTTCATTTCATTTCATAAGTCAATAAAGTAAAAAAAACAGAGTGCCAACACTCAAGTACAAAATCTGTCGCCAAGCACCTAACAGTGTCCCATAGCAGCAGCTGTCCTTGAGAGCCAGTAATTCTAGGTTAGTTTGAAAAAAATCTTCGGCCACATCATCACAAACATCAGGTGAGATAGTGGTTAAAGGCTGCTGATACAAGTTTTAAATATATAAAAAGTAGACATCTGACAATTACTGTACCTAACTAACATACTACATGACCGATTCTAATGAAATTTCAATGTGATCAACTTGGAGCTACACTCTACCTAAAAAAATATGATCGAGATTGAGTTAAAATTATGCGTAGAGTCATTCATAAAATATCATAACAATATACATTTCGACTTCAGACCCCTCCTATACGTTTTGGACGCGCACATTTGAAGACATCTGGGGAGCTCATTTCTGAATATGATATTACCTACTCGTATGTTTATACGTATAACACGGTTGCGTTGCGTGCAGTCAAAAATGCCTCTATACAGATTGTTAAGGGAAAAGGCAAGATTTTTTATGGGTTCGGTAGCCATAAATTTTGAAGACTGGGGGACAGGAAGGGCTTGACTACCCTTCCGTTGAGCCGTTATCTCACCACGCCTCCGGGAATCGACTTCCGCATTGCGTCACATTCTCCAAAGTTTGATTTTCAAGTCAGTTTTGAGAGTTAGTTTGTTGTTTGGAAGCTGGTTTATTTATATTTCAGGAGCTTAGATAAAATAACAGTTTCCCTGCGGGATACATTGCCAAACACAGTTCCTATCACATAATGCTGTACATTCCATTTTATATACTCATAAGTATACCTAAAAGTTTTATCATAAAAACTAACGTTGTTTTCACTCATTTTAGTAAATAATACAGGATAAATAATATAGGACCACATTCAGTGGTCATTTTCAAGGAGAGCTCGGGACGCTCGAGTTGATGTCTCGCTTAGCACTGTAAAGAAGTCGAGACGAGATGTCAACGCGGGCGTCCCGAGCTCTCCTTAAAAAAGACCACGGCATGTGGTTGAAACTATAATCGGAGCTATCTGACTTATAATTACATGCTTAAGAATATAAGGACTAATCCCTGTTGGATGTTATGAAAGGAATCAGGGAAAAATTCTGCCCAATGAGCAGTATGCCTCCCCTCAGACCAAAATGAGTGGAGTGATGCTGCAAATTGATTGCATAACAGGGTTCAAAATTAAATGCATTGATTACCAGAAAACGGGTACGCTACCAACAAGAGCATCCCAAAAGAGGGGTGGGATCAGGTTAGCGGCTGGTGATGTAATAGAACCCAAAACATTTTATTGTCCTTGCTTCGCGTTGTCTTGCGTGCTGTTAGTGAAAACATATCTTGGATTTTTTTCTTGAGTTGTTAGAGAACTCCATTTGAGTGGATTGAAGATGATCAATATGAACTCTATTCGATGTTCCAGAGTAAATTGTGTGGAGTAATGCTAAACATACATAGATTAGTTTCGAATCGTAGGCGACGCAGACCTTGCAGTGCACGACAGATGAGATATTGTATGAAAAAGCACAGTGCCGCTATATCTTTGATTGATGAGAGGCTAGCCTTTGACCACAATCTAGTAAGATTCAATATTCATATTGTTACTTAACGGGATAAAATCCACGATGAATTTTTATTTTAAGCTCCTGATATTGCGAAGATTTTGCTATGATCGCGTGACGACTCAAAAAATATGAATTACGTTAATAACTGTGAAAGTTTAAAAAATGGTAAGATTCAGATGTTAAGAATCGAGTAATGTTTGCAAAAGACACAAAATTATAGCACTCGTGGGTAGCCTAGGTGAGCATCAGACGACCCCGTTTCCGATGCCCATGGTCCCCCTGCGACAGGTCAGATGAGTAGCCCCGTCACCTGCAACTTCGGCCGCAGAGGATAGCGAGAGCGGCGCCTCGCTATACAGACACTCCTCCTCCCAGCGGTCCCTCCGCGTCCGCCATCCAACGGCGGCCCCGCCGTGGCCCTACATCCGTTGCGCTAAGTTGCAAACAGGAACAAGTAATGTCCCCTCGGCAATGAACATAGACTGCCGTGCCGCATGATGGAAGGGCATTTTGCAAATGCTCGCCTGGCTAGCTTACCACCTTCAAGTAGAAAATCGTTTGTCACTTGTGACGAAATGCATTTGCTATAGGCAGAGATTACATTTTAATATCAGGTGATCCTTGTGCGAGTTCTGTCAAAAACCTTAAAAAGGTACAACAATAGAATGCCTGCATGCATGGTATTACGACTCTAGTAGAAAATCTGTATACCTATCCCCAAAAGGGTGCGTCCGGGAGTTCAAAGTCCTGTAGATAGAATAATATGTTGTTGAGTCTTGTATTATAATTTCCTCGGTTACCTAACAGACTTTAGGCGATATGTGCCTCGCTCGAGCAAGGCTTAGGCACAGAACCCTGAGTTTGTAATCTAAGTCATTCAGTTTGTCCGTAATTGCGGCGTAACTTCATCAAACTTCGAGCACAGTAAGTAATTAAAATGAAGGTTCGTTTCGACGCAGAATAGGAAGTAGTTACTCTGGCTCTTTAGCAGAATAGATATATGTAGTTAGTATCATAATTATATTTACTGTGCCTTGAGCGTCAATCGTAGAACAAAATGTTCTACGACGCTACGGTGTTAGAAACGTGGCACAGATTTAGTTCTACGATGCTACGGTTTTTTGCTACGGTGCTACGGGTCAGAATCCCCCTCAATGCGAA